>CM066338.1:3185000-4385000 GCA_033807585.1 Hydrophis major
GGGCCACGTACTGAAAGTGTAGGTTATTATAGCTGAAACTGAGAAATTTGGAGTGGGAGGGTCAAATTGGGATGTGTAAATATGCCTCGGAGAGGTCTATAGAAGACAACCAGTCTCCCTGCCGAACTCCCAAAAGGATGGATTGCAGTGTATTCATTTTGAATCTGCGGTACACTAGGCGACAGTTTAACCACTTTAGGTCCAAAATAGCCCTCCATCCCCCCGAGTGTTTGGGCACCATGAATAAATGTGAATAGAAGCCCTGTCTCCTTTGGGATGGAGGAACAGGCTGGACAGCCTGAATGTCCAGTAGGTGTCGAATTGCCTCCTCCATGAGGTTACGTTTGGTAAGGTTGTTGGAGCGTAATGTAAAAATCAGGGGGGGGGAGAGAAACTCGAGGGCAAGGCCAAACCTGACTGTATCACTGACCCAAACGTCTGAAGTGGATGAATCCCATTGACAGGCGAAGGCTTTAAGTCGCCCGCCAATGGGGATAATGTCAGAAGGCTTATCTGGAGAGGCGGAAAGGCCTGCTGCCGGAGCCACGAAAGCGCTTCCTGAAGTTTCCACCTCTTCTGTGCCTGTTGAAGGGGTCAGACCTGTCCTGGGACTGTCCCGAACCAAAGGAGGGGGACGCTTGGTGTCTGGGAGGGAAGGGTTGGTGATAGGGACGAAGGGGAGCCCTCCGAAAGGGCTGCAGAGATCTGGGTTCTGACTTGCGGGAAAGAGAAGGGAGGAATTTCTTTTTATTCCTTCCCTCGACTAGGAGAGGGTCCAAAGAATTACCGAACAGCTTATTTCCAGCTATGGGGGCAGAAGCTAGCTTCACCTTGTGCTTGAGATCCGCCTGCCAGTGTTTTAGCCAGAGCAGGTGGCGGGCCGAGACGTGGGAGGAAATGGCACGGGAGGAGAATTTTACGGAATGAAAGGTGGCGTCAGCTGAAAACTCAGCAGCGGTCATTATCTTGGCGATGTGTTGATGGGCGCAGATATTGGAGGTCGGGACATGTTGCTTAAGCTGGCAAAGCCAGCGAATGGAAGATCTGATAAAAAAGGAAGCAGCCGTCGCCGCCCTGATTGCCCATGCGTCCGACTGGTGAGCTCGCCTTAATGCGAGCTCTGACTGCTTGTCCTCTGGTTTGAGGGCCTCTAAAGGGTCACTGAGGGCGGAGGAAGAGGTCAGATCTACGACAGGCTCATCAACCTCCGGAGTACTCAGCAGGGTTGAGAGCTCCGGGTCAAGGTTGAAGAACCTTTTATCATTGGACGAGGGGGCCGGGGGAGCAACTGAAGAGATCAGTTGCTTAGACACCAGATCCAGGAATATGGGGGGGGGTAGGGATGACCTCAGCCTCCACTACCGGTTGTCTGAACATGGAGTCCTCTGGCCCCTCCGGAACTACGGGAATGGGATCAGAGGGGGTCTGGGCTGTTAGGCCTGAGATGTTCCTGGCCTTGTAGAGGAGGGATTTAAAAAGCTGGGGCTTAAAGAGTCCTACAAAGGCGGGTTGGTCTGGAGAGAGACCCTCGTCCTCGGACATTTCCGCCTCTGATAGGTCTGAGTCCGGAAGAGGTTCGTCGCATGGTAAGGACCCTAGGTCATATTGTTCCTCTTCCTCCCTGTCTAAATCTAGGTCCCCTTCCACTTGCTCCTCATCCTCCCTGACTGAAGGGCAAACCTCCCCTTGGGGAGGCATGAGAGGGAATGATCTTATAGATTCGGTGGCCTGTGGAGGCAACCCTGATCTGGTCATCTGCTGCATCCCTTCTGCAATTCCCTGTCGAATAGCCATCTCCATCCAGACTCTGATCTGCTCCGGAACTGCCTGAATGAGAGGTTCCTCTTGGTGCAGGCCGGCAGCCGTGGGCGTGAAAGTGGCTTCAGGAGTTCGCCTGGCTGGTGTGCCCGGGGCTTGATGCCCTTGAGAGGGCAAGCTGTGCCTGGATAGGGAGGAAAAGGCTACAGGAGGGGGGGAGGGGGGAGGTGGAAGGAGTGGCTGGTGCTGGAGGTACTAAGCTTGTCTGTCTAGTACGTTTGTCTATCTCTCTTTCTAGTGCCTTGTGACGTCTTAAGGCGTCCTTTTGAGAGGCTTTGGTGGGCTCCTTAGCCTGACTGCGCAGGTGGTGGGTCTTTGCCTTGGCCTTCAAGGAAGGCCCCTTTGAGGGATTGCTCTCTGCCATTCCAGATAGATAGGGGTCCAATCTGAGGCGGTTGGCGCGCCTAGGGGTCGCCCTACAATGAAGGCCGGGAGCCTTGGGAGTTCTTTTACACACTGACACACTGTCCCCCGTTTATTATTGACTTGAATCAATAAGATTCTTTGCTCCGTATGATTATTCCCCCCTTCTGTGTCTCTAAGTTCTTTCTCTCTTTTTTTTTTTTTTTTGTAAGTCAAGGCCTAATGAAAATTAGAAGAACGACCTTGCAAGGTCTCAGATTACAGGGCCTTAAGGGCAAAGCCGGGCCTAAACCAACTGCCGACCCAGGCAACAACCGGGCGGAAGTGGTGGAAATAACCGCAGCCGCTACAGCTGGTTGCGGTGAGAGCCAACAAGGGGAGGTGGAGAAAAAAACCTCCAACTGTAAAAGCAATCTTCTTCTTTTTTTTTTTTTTAAAAAAAAAACCTCGGCAGGCCTACCAGTCCTGCTGTTTTAAATGGGAACGCTGTATAGATGAAGAAATGAAAACTAAAATGGCGCCCGGCCACGAGGCGAGCTTCAAAATGGCGGTCACCACTAACAGTACTTGTGGAAAAACCTGGCAACGGCCAGGAGGATCCCCGGGAACAATCCAAGGGTCCCAGGGGGAAGCCCACAGAAGAATTGAACCAAAAAACTTCAAACGCTATAAAAAAATTCAAACGGAGCTCAGGGGGGGGTGCGGAACGAAACGGAACCTTTTAAACAAATTTAAAACGGCAGAAAAGCTATGGGAAAAGGTGGGGGAGGCAGCACAAATTTTTGCGCCTACCCCCTGGCAACCCCTGGGGGGGGAATCCCTCCCAGGAAACCAAGCCAACAAAGGAACCAGCTGCGCAGGGCTAAGGAGAGAGGAAGAAATAAGGGTTGTATACGACCTGAATAGGTACGAAAAAACGGCGAATGAGAGGAATCCAGAAACGGCCAAGAGCACGCAAACACACAGCCTACTCTGCTCGAAGGCTGAGCATAAACTGGGGAAAGAGATGGCAAGCCACGTGACGGAGGGAGGAGCGTTCCTCAGAAATCAAGCTCAGCCTACAATAAGCAGAGACTGAAGCTCCACCCATCCTCTGGACAATCCGAGCAGCTCCAAGGAGAATGTATTAGAATAATAATCTGGAAAAGATTTTGTGTTGAGGGTTTTGGTCCCCAGCATGTGCATGTAGCTGGAATTGTGTGCTGTGAAAAACTGGAATCAGTAGGGAGGGGGTTCCTTAATCAATAATCAATCCAGTATTAACAGGAGCATTAAAGTGGGATCCTAAAGTTGCTTGCCAAGGTTGGATTCCTTCCCCTTCTCTCTTTTCTCTTTTCACCACCTACAATTTATAGTGTCAGCCTTCATGAATCAACCAGGAATGTTTTTGCTTTTCCATTTGCTGGAAACAAGTTTAGAAGTCTGGCAGAGGCTTGCTTTGAAATCAGATGAGTGTCTGTTTGCTTAGCATAATTACTGTTACAGGATGGCGAAAAGCCCAGCGTGTTGCATATGAGTCTCTCAGAAGATGACATACAAGGGTGGCCACCTCTCTTTGCGGCACACCAGACTCCAAGGTTACTGGCTGCAAGGGACACAACCAACCAGCAAGCAACTTAGGGGCCTGGTACTGCAGTAGGTGGTTTGGGGGCCCTATGCATTATTTGATTAATCTTTTAAACTCCTATATACAAAGCGTGATGATCTATCCAAGGGTCCCATAGTAGATAAGCCTGATTGTGATGACCCAAAGAGGCATAGCACAAAGTCAATATAATCAGATAATCAGTAGGAGTCCCTTTATTAGTTCCAACTTTGCCCCCAATGTCCTGGTTACCTTCTGGCTGGAGAAAAACTCTCCCAGGAACAGCCGTTGGCCACAGAGAATCAAGTCCAAAACGTGGTCAACAAAAAGTGTAACTATAAGTCCAAATAAGGCAAAATGAGGTAATTAGTCTAGCAGGGCAGGAGAAGGAATTCCACTCATGAAGGTACAGCAGTAATTCAACACATTTGGGAAGATGCCAGGAACACAGATAACCAAAGTCAACACAAGATAAACTCATGTTTGCTCCCAGCAGACGCTGCACTCAGCTTGCATCTCTTTTAAACTTCCTTCCCAGCTGTGGCTAATGAAAGGAATCAGGGCCATTTTCTCCCCCATGAGCCACACAATCCACGTTGCTCCCTTCTCCGTTCCTCCCTGTGTGCCCTAGAATGAAGAGGGGATGGACCTGGGTCTTCCTCTGAACTCCCTCTCCCTTGTTCCACCTCTCTCCTGCTCTGCCCAGCCGGACTTTGCCATTCCTCAGTTTCCTTCACAGCCAACTGAGCCACATTCCCACTCCCTGTCAGCTGTTTGTCTTCCTCCTCGGATTCAGACTCCAACAGGGGCATGACACTGATCCTGCCTCCAAGGAAAGTGATAATTTTCTCTTGCAGAACAATGGCTAAGAGAATTTCACAAACAGACTCCTGGCTTCTCATTTCCGGCTGACTGTAATGTAACCTTGGAATCTCTCAAACTGGGTGGGAATCTCTTTGCACAGCCCTCATGAAAATGTTGCTGATATTCCAGGAACCTGAAGGCCATTGCTTTTCTCTCCCTAGATCAGAGCTGCAGCCCAAAGCATCTACAGCTGTAGCTTTACCTGTTTATGATGAGGTTGCACTCCTATCATACAGTTGTGGCCAGCATATTGATTTTTTTGATTACTACTTTGTGTCAGAGGTACTGTTGAAGGTGTGTCTGGGTTGAAAGGATTAGCCGGTGACATCGCAGAGGGGGCTCTTTCATGTCCGTTATTTTCCCATTGAAGTGGTACCTATTTATCTACTTTGCTATGGCTTTGAACTGTTACCACCTAAGTCACAGAGACAGTCGCAATACAGCTCTAAATGTTGATTGTGATAGAAGGGCCAGTGATTGAATTACCCAAACTCTTAACAACATAAGTATATTTCATTTTAATGATGCAAATGCAAATGAACTTTGTAAAAGTGCCCTTCCTCTAGTCCCAGCCACAGCTTCTTCAGCCCAGTTGCTGCCATAATAGTTCAATCAACCAGTCAGCATAAATCCCTCTGCCCAACCAGAACTCATGCTTTGGGGTGTAGATATATGCTTAGCACTTCTGAGATTGGGCTCGCAGGGAAATAACGTTCATACACCCTGATGACAAGCATAATGCCCAGGTTGTTGGACTTGGAATGAAGACTCCAGTGAGCAGTGATTACAGTTCCATTGCTGGAGAAGACTCCAGAGGTGCAGTGATTAAAATGCAGCACTGCAGGCTAACTCACTGCTCACTCCAGGAGTTCAATCCTGACTGGCTCCAAGTTGACTCAGCCTTCCATCCTTCCAAGGTGGGTAAAATGAGGACCCAGATTGTTGGGGGCAATAGGCTGACCCTGTAAACCGCTTAGAGGGGGCTGTAAAGCACTGTGAAGTGGTGTATAAGTTTAAGGGCTATTGCTATAGCTATCTTGACTATTTTGTCAATGTCCTGTAGACATCCATGGGAGAAAGAGAGAAAGGAAGCCAGCCATCAGAGCTCATTGGGGAAGTCCTTTCTTTCTTTCTTTCTTTCTTTCTTTCTTTCTTTCTTTCTTTCTTTCTTTCTTTCTTTCTTTCTTTCTTTCTCTTTTCTCTCTCTCTCTCTCCCAAACACACACACAAACTTCCAAGTTGTGTTGCTGGGACTGGCTCAGGAGTATCAACTGCATTTTCAGGAGGAGGGAACCGGAACAGCAACTGGCAGTGACCCTTCCTGCCTCATTCTATTCTCCCTTTTGCCACAGCTCCTGTCCTGTCAGCAGGAAAAAGCTACCAAAAAGGCCCTCTGAAAAAGTCCAGGTGGCCACTCCCTCTCTCTCTCCCTCCCTCCAATCTATCTCCATATCTATCTAAGAGCCATGGTGGCGCAGGGGTTAGAATGCAGTATTGCAGGCTAACTCTGCAACCATCAGCAGTTCAATCCTGACCAGTAGACTCAACCTTCCAAAGTAGGTAAAACGAGGACCCAGATTGTTGGGGGCAGGAGGCTAGCTCTATAAACTGCTTAGAGAGGGCTGGAAAGCTCTGTGAAGCGGTATATAAGTCTAAGGGCTATTGCTATTATGGAACATAGACTCACAGGGCTGGAAGGGACTTTGGTGGTCATCTAGCTCAACTAATTGGTCAAGGCAGGAGACCTTATACCCATTGCCTTCTGGGTGCTGACACGTGAATGCATGTGTGCAAGCACACGCACAATTTTTGGCACAGGAGTCCAAAAAGGTTAGCCACTACTGCCTTATACCATCTTGGTCAAATGGTTGTCCAGTCTACTTTTGAAAAGCACCAGTGATGGAGAACCCACAACTCCAGGAGGCAAGTTGTTCCGCTGATTAATTCTTTGGTCAGGAAATTTCTCTTTAGTTTCAGGATGGATCTCTGTTTATCAAGTTTCCACCCATTGCTTCTTGTCCTGCCCTTCTGGTGCTTTGGAGACCTCTTTTCCATGACAGCCCCTCAAATACTGGAAGACAATTATTATGTCTCTCCCAGGGGTGGGATTGAAATTTTTTAACAACCGGTTCTGTAGACATAGCTTAGTTGGTGGGCGTGGCTTAGTGGTCATGTGACTGGATGGGCGTGGCTTGGTGGTCATGTTATTGGCTGGGTGTGGCCAACTCAATATCACTCACATTGAGGCACACATCTCCTCGCCTGGCCTCTCATGACTGTGAGGATGCTGCAACAGTCGTAAGTGTGAAAAACGGTCATAAGTCACTTTTTTCAGTGCCATTGTAACTTTGAATGGTCACTCCACACAGGCAAAGGACCAGCAAAGGAGGGGGAAAAAACTCCAGAGAGGTTCCTGAGACAGGAAGTCCAGTCCTGCCAAGAATGTAAAAAGGGTTAACGGAGAGGCAGTTTCTGTAAGCAACACCAGAATGTTTCCTTCCTGCCTTCCTTACAGGATTAGGCCAGTAATTTCTTCTAACAACCGGTTCTGCAAACTGCTTAGAATGTTAACAACCGGTTTTAGCGAATAGGTGTGAAATGGTAGAATCCCACCCCTGATTCTCTCCTAAGTATTTCTTGGATAGGCTAAACATACCCTGCTCTCTCAACCATTCATTACTTGATTTAGACTCCAAAGCCATTATCATCCCTGTTGCTCTTCTCTGCATACTTTCTAGTGTCTCAGAAACTCTTTTGTATCAGGGTAACCAGAACTAGATGCCAGTGCGGTCTCACAAATGCCATATAAAGCGGTATTATCACTTTGAATGATCTAAATCAGAGTCCCCAAACTTGGCAACTTTAAATGGTTAAGATGTCGGGGGGGGGACTGGGAGTCCTGCCTTAGGTATGAAATCCCACTGGTTGATTTCAGGCCAGACATTCTCAGCCCTAGGAAGGCAAAGCACTTCTGAAAAAACCTTGCCAAAAAAACTGCAGGGACTTTTTTCCAAGCTGTCTCCAAGAATCAGACTGAAGGCAAAAATTAAACGAATAGTATTACTCTAAAATACGGGATTTGAATCTCTTCCTGTCACATTAAAAACAGGGGCCTGGCAGCACCTTGTAGATGGGCTGTGAAAGCCAATCCAGGCCTGGGGATGCAAAGAGGAAGAGATGCCAGAGACCAAGGGATGATGGTGGTACCCAACTTCTTTCTAGTCCCAGAGGAGGCATTATAAGTATACACTGTGTCTTACAAACTTATACACAAACACACTTGTGTGTGCCTCTGCCAGTATAATCACTGACCACATGCTCTAGTTCAGAGGGCTCCAAACTTGGCAATGTTAAGACTTGTGGACTTCAAGTTACTCCCAGAATTCTCCAGCCAGCTATGCTGTGCTATTCTGGCTGGAGAATTCTGGGAGCTGAAGTCCACAAGTCTTAAAGTTGCCAAGTTTGGGGGTACCTGATATGATAAGTGGCGGGGGGTTCAACCCCCTTTTCTACCTGAAACTTTATGTAAAAATTATAGGGCTGGTCTCCATGCATGTTATTGTTTGCATTACGGAAATCTTCTGGCCGGGTTCAAACAAGTTAAACCTACACAAACAAATTAGATTGTTATGTTCATAGAACATGAGATATTGAAAACAAAACCTGTTATTGCTGAAAGGATAACTTGATTCATGCGACCTACTGAGATAACAGCTGGGTTTCTACCACACACAGAATCACAATCTCTGTTAATGCTAGTCCAATTTGTTGTGCAAAGAATCCAACATCGAATCCAACATGTCCTTGGGGTCCCAATTTCCTCTTCTTCCTCCACAGGTCAATTCCACAAACCAACGCCTTGTCTAAGGAATACCACTAACTGTTTACATAGTTAGCACTTTGCCCGGTTTCTGAATTAATCCTTTTTTCTAATTCTGCAGAACCCACTGAAACATAAACTGAACAGAGTGAATTAATACAAGACAAGAACAAATCGAAGTTAACATTAGCCAAACTTAATCTCTCATGCAAATGCAGCTGTCTAATTGTTTAACTTAAGCATGCTCTGGAAACCCAGGTAATAAGTAACCTATTGATGAGTTGTTTGAAGTTTTCTCGTGTAGGAAGTTATCACCCACCCCTTTCCTAGAAAAATGAAATATCCTAGGAAATATTAAAAAGGCAGAATATTTCCCCTAAACAGAGTAGAAGCTCAGAAGCAGAAACTCAGCTATCTTTGCTAATAGGCCATTATTCTGGTCTAGGTCAGTCTATTTTACATAACAAAGATCTACTCCAGGAAAAGCTATAATAGGAATTGCCCAACGCCCTTTCATTACATCATCATCCAGCAAGGCTCAACCAAGCCTGGGACTCAGGACAGCCTACAAAGTTGCCCCTGCATGGCTCCAGAATTGTCTTCTCCCATTTGAGAGAACAGGACATGAAAAGATGAATTTAAATTGTTGAAAGGCAGATTCTGAACGAATATTGAAAAACAGCAGTTAAAACCGAGGAACTCGTGACCCAGAGCTATGATGGGCTCCTTCTCACAGTTTGTAGATTCAGGGCAGTAGGCAACCAGCTGATGAGGAAGCTTTTAGTCTGGATTTCTGTGCTAAGCAGGAAGCTAGATATGGCCTCTGTTAGGAATACAAATCAACTAACAGGTATTTGGATTGGAAATATATAAACCAGGTTAGACATTTAAATACTGTCTCTTTAAGAGCATGCTAAAAACTGCAATTGGGTGTGGTTACTCAAATGGCCATAAGATGGAACCAGAAACCTGGTTTGTCTTAGTCTTAGTCTCAGAAGAGAGTGTGAGTCAGTCTCTATTTCCTTCTGTTGGAAAGTATTGCCGTTCCTCCATTTCTTCTAATTGACTGATATTACTGGATTTGATGTAAATCTGATACTGAACTGTTTTTGACACTGGACTTTGTTACTGGATTATCCCTGGATTGAAAACTGACTGATTTAATCTGTGAATGACTTTGGACTGCCTATTTTGAACTTTGCTTAAACTTTTCTGGAAGTAAAAACCCACATTTATTGTACAGTGTATCTGTGTGCTGTATGTGTATTATTCAAACACTTCTCTCAAATATGTCTCCCTGTATGCGCTCATTCTCCTAACGGGGAATTACCTCAACAGCCTCTCTAAATAGCTTCTCCCAACTCTAGGACTGTAGTGATTTCATATGCATGCTCAGACCTCTTTTATTCCCTTGTTGGAGAAATATCAGCTTCCATGAGCTATGTAGAAACAAGATGAGGTGTGGGCTGAGCACTCCACAAAATAACATACAGACACATTCTGTTATCTCCTAACACAATGCAAGCCCATAATATACTGTTGGAAGTTAAAACCCACCCCTCTCCTAGGAAAATGAAATATCTTAGGATATACTAAAAAGACAGAATATTTCCCCTCAAAAGAAAAGTAGAAACTGAGAGTTGGAAGAAACTCAGCACCTCCACCTTTGCTAATGGACTATTTTACATAACAAAGATCCACTCCAGGTAGAGTCATAATAGGAATTGTCCAATGCCCTTTCATTACATCATCATCCAGCAAGGCTCAACCAAGCTTGGGACTCAGGACAGCCTACAGAGTTGCCCCTATATGGCCCTATGGGAGTCTGACAACCAATCAGAATACAAGCTCAAATTCAAATCCCAAGAAAGGATATATAAGGGACTTTCAGCATCTCAGTCCTTCCTTCTTCTCCTTCATCCTGAAGCATGTGATCCTCCTTTTCACTTTGGAGCTCCGAGCCATGTGGTTCTGCCCACCATTAAACCATCTTTCCAAACAGCCTCCATGTTTCCAGTGTCTTTTTCCCTGCTTGGAACTGAACCCAGAAGGATATTTCTTCCAACATTAGGAAGACTGATATCAGGATCCACCCAGCAGAAAAGGAGCATCTCAAAGTAGGTAAGGCCTAAGAACATCTCCACAAAATATTCAGGGTTTTGCACCAGCAAGGAAAATCAGAGCTTCTACATTCTCCTCCTTGCCCAGAGGCCATCTGCCTTCTTCCTAACAATGGCAAATGGTTTGTGGAACTTGGATTCCGGAATCTATTTGGATGCCAATCCCCACTGCCTGCGCCTCCCCTACCCCACGCCCCCAAAACAAATCAGCATCCACACAAGAGCCCCTTCTGTCTTTAGAAAGGGGGTGGAAGGCAGCCAGTTCCAAAGCACAACCTGCCTGCCTGCCCGCAGCTGCACCGGAAGCTCAGGGGCACCGTGCCAGGCTTGGCAATAGCGGAGAGCCATTTGCCAGATCTCCACAGGAGACCCAGCTGGCTTCGTGTGCGGCATAACTCAGGAGATCCCACTGTTACCTAGGTAGACCTTCCCAATGTTGGAAACAACTCAAAGCCAATGAAAGAAACTTGGATCATTGAAAACAAAGAGAAATTATTAAAAAGAATGGACGGTTTGCAAAGAGCAGGTGATATTTTAGAACCTCAAGCAGGTTCAAATCAAAAGCCACACCTTTGAATTCCAAAACATACTTTATCTACAATTTCATCTCGACGTCCAAGTTCCCTCCTTCTTCAGACTCATTCCCTCCCAATATAAAAGGCATCGTTATACATAAGATAAAAATATAAAAAGGCTTAACAACGGAGCATGTCAAAAGTATAAAAGCAAAGCATGTAGATAAAGGGAGATATATTTTCTAGACATTTAAGCATCTTATATACCATTTTATTTTTGAATTTCCTTATTTCTTATATCAGCATGAAGCTGAAGTCAGCCATGGCTGGTATCCACCCAAATCCTTTCCTGGGACCAGGGCAGGGGATGGAGAAAGAAGACCCCGAAACAATGGAGGGCAAGAGCTTTCTGTCTTCCTGCTGAAAATCTCTTCCCTTCCTTCTCAACAGCAGGAGCGGCTCCTTCTGCTGCAGCATTATGTGCATGTTCCATTGGTGTGATAACACGATCTTTTAATAAAAAATCATATTGCCATATGCATCACTTACTGTAAATTTCTCCCAAGGACCCCAGAGGAATATGTAGGCTGGTAACAAATAGACGACAGACAAACACTGCGTTCACACAATATATGAACCAAATTATGGCTTAATATGATGGCCTGGGTCAAACAGCGTGTTGAAAAAAATCAAGCTGTCCTTCTTGCCACAACATACTAAGCCACAGAACAACCAAACCCAACTGAGTTCAGGAGCATGTTCTGCAAATGGAGACTTTCCGTGCAAGGTGATTGCTTTATCTGTGCAAGGTGACAGAAACGGTTTAGGTTTTTTCTTCTTCTTGGGCTTCTTTCCTTCTTTCCCTGCCCTGAAAAATTCAGAGAATTTGCTCTTCCAGTTTTCTCTATTTACCTATTTGGCAGAAGATCTTAAAAGGCTTTTAATGCTTTGCCCAGACCAAATGTGGTTGCAGGAATTTGCAGAAGCTCTACCACCCTGGCCATCAAAACCCAGTGCTTATTCTATCTCGGGAACCGCTTCTCTTGGAGAATTCAATTCCTGAGCATCTTCAATGACCGGCCACAAGCCTTTCAAAAGGGTGGAACTTGGAAAAGAGAAGTTGGATTGGTGCAGTCAGAATGGCAACCTCCCTCCTTTTCTTTTAACTCTCATTTCTCAAGTTGATCCAGGAAGTCTGGCTTTTTTCCATCCTGGTCTTCCACAGTCACAATGGAGCTACTCACACATGGCCCTTCAAAGTTGTTTGGCCAGCTGGGTGAATTGTCTTTCCCAACAGTTCCAAGGGTTGGAGGGATTCTCTACCCATTTTGTTCCCTCTCTGGAAACACCTTCTGGAAAGAATCCATGACTAACCTTGGGGGATTATCGCACAAGGAAAGACTGGCTATGTGCGTTGCTTATCCCTCCCTCCGCCTCCCCTCCTCTCTTCCCCTCTCTCTCATATCTATCAGATAAATTGATAGACAATAGATAGATAGATAGATAGATAGATAGATAGATAGATAGATAGACAGACAGGTAAAGATAAAGATATAGATAAACAGATAAGAAAGAGAGACAGAGAGAGAGAGATGGATGGATGGATGGATAAGAGGATAGATAGATAGATAGATAGATAGATAGATAGATAGATAGATAGATAGATGGATGGATGGATGGATGGATGGATGGATGGATGGATGGATGGACGGACGGATAAGAGAATATAGGATAGATAGATAGATAGACAGACAGATTATATATATGTGTGTGTGTATGTGTGTGTGTGTGTGTGTGTGTGTGTGTGTGTGTGTGTGTATTCATATTCTGAGGTTCTTGCAGGTATTTGTATGTGGATCTTTGGTTATTCGGGTTTTCTCCCGCGTAAGATTGGAAGTATCTAGGCAACGTTTCGATGAAGTCTCATTCATCATCTTCAGGCTTGTGTCTTCAGCTCGGTGCTTCTCAGAGTGATGTGAGCTTGCAGCTGCTTCTTCCTTTTAACTGCTAGTGGGAGTGTGACTTGATTAGTGGGGGGTTTGGCTGTGTTCTGATTGGTTGGGGGGTTGGCCGTGTTCTGATAGGCTGGAGGTGTGTTCTGTTCAGGTGGGGGCTTGGTTGTGCTCAGGTTAGTCTTAGTTGCTGGGGGATTTGAGCTGGTGAGCTGTGATCCTGCTGTTTGGCTTCAAGTTCGTGGTCGTGCTGCATCTTCATGGTGGGTGTCAGTTCACTTCATGCATGGCTCGGAGGGGTTTGAAGTGGGTAGTGATGCAGCTGCAGTGCGGCTTCTGGTCCGTGGTTGTGTCTCATCTTCTGTGTGGGTATGAGTCTGCTTTCTACATGGAAGTGTGGTGGTGGCATCTTGTGTGGCCCTCGTGAGTGTGGGTCTGGTGTCATTCTTCATGTTAGGTACTCGTCTGTTCATGAGAGCGGGTTTCCAAATGGCTGGTAGGCAGGAGATGTCATCTCGTTTATTCATGCTGTGTGGGCGTTTTTCTATCTCTATGACTTCTCTGATTATTCTGTTGTTGAAGTGTTCGGTTTTGGTGATAGTTCTGGTATTTTTAAAGTCAATCTCATGTCCTGTGGCTTTGAGGTGTTGGACCAGGGAAGAGGTCGGTTCTTCTTTTTTGATTGAGTTCTTATGTTCTTCAATGCGTGCACTTATTCTTCTGTTAGTTTGTCCAATGTATGTGGTGGGGCAGGCAGTGCAAGGGATTTCGTATATTCCTTGGTTTTCTAACTTGCTTTTGTCTTTAGGGTTTCTTAGGATGGTGGATATTTTTCTGTTTGTGCAGAATTCTGTTTTAACATTAAATCAGGATCTTGCTGATTTTGTCTGTAGTGCCTTTTATATATGGGAGGAGGGCTTTGCCATTTTCTTGTTCTCTGTCTTGGATTTTGGTTGGGGTTTCTTTTTGGATTAGGTGGGTGATCTTCTTTCTTTGGAATCCATTGGCTGTCAGTACGCTGGTGAGAGTGTGTAGTTCAGTTTTTAGGTGTTGTTCATCGGCTAAGCATTTTGTTCTGGAGATTAGTGTCTCAGCTACGGAATTGCTCTGTGCTGGGTGGTGGTGTGAGAGTGCATGTAGATAGCGGTTTGTATGTATTTTCTTTTGGTAGATGGTGTGTCCTAGAGAGCCATTGGGTTTTTTGTATACCAAGACATCTAGGAAGGGAAGTTGATTGTTAGCTTCTGTTTCCATGGTGAATTGTATTTTGGGGTATAGGCTGTTGGGGTGTGTGAGGAAGTTGTTCAGTTTTTCTTTCCCATGTAGCCAGTTTATGAAGGTGTCATCTACGTATCTGAGCCAGAGTTTGGGTTTGTGATCATATTTTTCTAGAGCTTGTGTTTCAAAGTGTTCCATGTAGAGGTTTGCGATGACAGGTGAGAGGGGTGATCCCATGGGTGCTCCTTCTATTTGTTTGTATTTTTGTCCGTTGTAGGTGAAGTATGTATTGGATAGGCAGTGGTTGGTCAGATCTAGGATGGGCTTGGGAGGGTTGTATTTGTTTTGGATAGCTGTCAAGGCTTCTTTTATTGGCATTTGGGTGAAGAGGCTTATGACATCGAAGCTCACTAGTAGGTCACTGGGTTGTAAGTTTTGTTTCTTTATGATCTCAATGAACTGGAATGAGTTTCTTACATGTGAGTTGATGGATTCTGCATAGGGCTGTAGTTGTTTGGTGAGAAATTTGGCTAGGTTTTGTAGAGGTGAGCCTATGGAGCTGACTATTGGTCTAAGTGGGGTTCCTTCTTTGTGTATCTTGGGGAGACCATAAAGCTTAGGGCATCTGGATGATTTCTCTCTGGGTATGATTCTTTGCTGGATTTCTTCACCGATGTGGGAGGCTTTTATTTTGGATCTGGTGGTTTTTTCTACGTAGGTAGTGGGGTCTGTCTTTAGGTGTTTGTATGTGGGGTCTTGGAGTAGGCTGGTTAACTTGGTTTGGTAGTCAGATGTGTTCATAACCACTGTCGCGTTGCCCTTGTCTGCTGGTAGGATTATTATGCCGGTGTCTTCTTTCAGGTTAAGTAGTGCAGTTTGTTCTTCTTTGGATAAGTTGCTTTTGGGTGGTTTGCTGGTGCAGAGGATGTTGGTGATTTCGAGTCTGATTCTATTAGCATCATCAGGGTTGGTTTTGGTCAGGCTGGTTTCAACTCCACATATGATGGTTTCTGTGGGGATGTGTTTAGGAACGACAGCAAAGTTGAATCCTTTCGAAAGGACCTTGGTTTCAGCTTCGGTGAGGATCTTGTCTGAGATGTTGTGTACTGTTTGTTTCATGTGTGGCTCTGTGGTTCTGTGTGGCTCATGTGTGGTTTCATGTGTTTCATTTGTGGCTGTTTGTTTCATGTGTGGCAATCAGAACACAGCCAAACCCCCAACCAATGAGAACACCCCCCCCACCCAATCAGAACACAGCCAAGCCCCCCCAATCAAGTCACCCCCCCACTAGCAGTTAAAAGGAAGAAGCAGCTGCAAGCTCACATCACTCTGAGAAACACAGAGCCGAAGACGCAAGCCTGAAGATGATGAATGAGACTTCATCGAAACGTTGCCTAGATACTTCCAATCTTACGTGGGAGAAAACCCGAATAACCAAAGATCCATACGTATGTATGTATGTATGTATATGCATATGCATATGTATATATATATATTTGTTTTCTTAAGTTTTCACGGGTATATATAAAACAGAGGGAGGGAGAGGTAAGTAATGCACACAGTCAGTCTTTCCCTGGGCAATAATTTCTCCAGTGGTCTTAATATATATAAAATCTCCTCGGAGAAGGTTCCTTGTACTTCTTTAGTTAGGAAGGGGCCAAATAGCACATTCATTCAGAAGAAAATCTCAGAAATCCCCTTTTCTATGAAATACTTTCTGGAGGTGAATCCTCTTTCATCAAATTGTACACAAAGCAGAAACAATGCAAGGTGCAAGAGGCCACTTTCCACAGCATTTTCCATCCTCTGCTTTCTCACATCAAATCCTTGGTAATCCTTAGCTTCCGAGCTGAGAAAATTGGGCAGGTACACGTGGGGATCTAGGGCCAGGTTATGGAAGAGGCTTTTCCAATCTGGTGCCTTCTAGAGGCCTATTTTTTGTAATAATTTTTATTGAACTTTAAAAATAGAAATATAAAAAATACAAGCTAAGAAAAATACAAAAATAACTGCAGAGAGAAAAAAAGGGAAGAGGAGGGGAAAGGAAGAAAAATATTTTAAAAGGGAAAAAAGGAACTATATATAAAGAAACTCCTTGTGAATGAAGGCAATTGCTTTTCCATTCATCAAAACAAGTGTAAACTATTTGGGGAAAGGGGGTTAGCAATTTGTTTTAATTGCCTTTGGATTCCACTTCCCAGGATGTCCACCTGGCCGCCAGGTCTAATCTGTATTTGCAAGACACGGAGTGAAGGAAGCCTATTGCGGAAAGGGCTTGCTTGACATTACCACTTAATCCACAATGAAAATTGGGGTCAGCTCAATTCCAGTTTACAAATTAACAGAGTTGGAAGGGACCTGGAAGATCATCTAGTCCAATCCCCAGCCCAAACAGGAGACCCTACACCATTTCTAACAGGTGGCAATCCAGTCTCTTCTTGAAAGCTTCCAGGGATGAAGCTCCCACAATTTCCAAAGGCAACTTCTGTTCCACTGGTTGATCGTTCTCCCTGTCAGAAAGTTTCTCATTATTTCCAGGTTGAATCCCTCCTTGATCAGTTTCCCAGCATTATTCCTTGTCTGGCCTTTGGAGGCTTTGGAAAATAGCTTGATCCCCTCCTCTGTGGCAGCCCCTCAAATATTGGAAGGCTGCTCTCCTGTCTCCCCTGGTCTTTCTCTTCCCTAGACTAGCCAGGCCCAGTTCCTGCAACCATTCTTTGTATGTTTTAGTACCCACTGTCCAGAAATCTCACAAATAAGATGGAACAAAATATATTTATCTTTTCCCCCACAATCCTGTTGATTCATGTCTGGCAAATTTCACCTCAGCAGCTGAAGGGAAGTTGCCATTATAACTGCATTGTGGCAATCTCAGTAAGAAATGCCTCAGCCTGATATAATTTAAATGCTATTTTACAGAAGCACTCCATCATTCAAAAGTGAGCTGGTAATTTTTTGTCATTTAACCATCATGCTTCGTTACTTTATTACTCAACATTAGACACAAAGGAGAGACCAGAAGCTTTCTCAGTTTGTGATGGGGAATACTGTGTCATTTAGCTGCTGAGGCTGGGTGAGCAGGAGAGAATTCTTGATGACTTTTTTTATTTTTATCACTGAACAAATACTCCAGAAGGCCAGTCCCAAAAACCCTTTATTTCAATGGCTGTGAATTATATTCATTCACAGCCCATAATGACTCCCAAACCAGTTTGTGAATAGTCCACCAGAAGTCTGCCATGGTCTTTTTGGGATAAGGCTGATAAGCATCCACCTTTATCTCCCTTGAAATGCTGCTGAGGACTAAATTGCCAATTAGCTGTACAAGGCCAAACGAAGCACAAAGTCAACACGGAGCTTCAGAGTTTAAACCGATCAGAATGAACAAAGTTGCTTCCTGCAAAGGCTCATGTCCCTTTGCACCTCCTTTATGTCTTATGGGAGGGGCCAATCATCTCCAAGCCTTATTCCCAAATCGCCCCTTTTGTCTTAACTGTTCTTGCCTTCTGGCAGCTCTGCGCAAGCGCGCACTGGGAACAGGCTCCCCTTGTCCCTCTGCTTCGCTGCCGCCAGACTCCAGAGGCTCCAAAGGCAGCACCCACTCCCAGATGGTCCTGGCCCCATCCCTGCATTGGATGCAGGACCCTCGTCTGAGCCCTCCCCAGACTGGTCCCCTTTCTTCCCCACTTTCCGATTCCGCTGCCATCTGCACAGGCTGCTGGCGAACCACAACGAGCTGGGTTTTCCCCTCATAATTGAAAATCAAAACTCCATCCCCTGCACCCATCAGTCCATCACATGGTCCAATCACTGGTCGTCGCAACCTGAGATATTCCTCCAACCACTCCTTCCCCGGTGCAGGGTGATTTGTCCTTGACTCATAAGAAGAATGTTGTTATGTCTAAACTTTCCTCGCTTTATGAAATCCTCCCTCCCAAATTCACTAAAATTATGGAAGCTTCTAAGTGAAATATGACTTCCAAAGCTGGAAATCAAACTAACTGATCTGGAGCTCCCTGGATTTCTTTCCTCCCTTTTCTGAAGTTGGGAATAACACTCGTCTCCTCCAGTATCAGGAACACTAGGATTTCTGAAAGATAATAAACAAAGGGTTGGCAGCCTGAGACACGACTTGTCTGATTTTGAAGATTCAGGCTCATTTAAGGCTTTAGAGGGAATCCCCAGTGATGTCCCATCAAGCACAAGCTGCCATCTTGTCTCCTCAAACTGCTTTTCAAACCTGTCCAGTGAAGCACATCTCTTCTTCTTTTATGGAACAGACAGAACCAAAAAATGTTGTTGTTTTTTGCTTTTTGATTAGAGGAACTCTCAGTATTGAGATGAAGATGAAGTTAAAGCAAGAGGAAAGGCTGGCTGGGGAATGCTGGGAGTTGAAGTCCGTACATCTTAAAGTTGCTAAAGTGGAGAAACACTGATCTAATCCATCTCCATGATTCAGTGGTATTTGGACACATTAGAGACAAAGAGAGTAGATTTCATTTTCATGTTTGATCACATAATATAGAAAATCTGCCTGATTCATTGCAAGTACTCGTATGGCTAGTCTAGTGAAGGGAAGGATTAATTGTATGATTGTTTCTTGTTCAAAACACAACGCACCATAGGAAGTTCTTTTTAGGAACTGACATGCTGCAGCCACAGCTATCAGTGGGGCTTTTTAGCTGCCAGCAGAAAGGGAGTGGGGGAAAGCAGTACATTCCTTAAATGCCTCAGATAATCGCCTTGGGAGCCAAAGCTGTTGGTCCGCAAGAATATTACTGGAGAGCATGATTGATGACTCTTGGCAATGGATGTGTCCCCTTGGAGAATATACATCCAGGGGGGTGGAGGTAAGACCAGGGTCAAGGGGGAAGAGGATGATGATGTATTTTAGTATCGGCTGCACTCAGCTAACGCCAACATGGCCACTTCTAATAAATCTTTTTTTTTCCTCTGAGAGATGCGGCTAGAGACTTATGATTTGAATGGGAGTGGATTTGTTGGAGCCCTGACAGGCAGCTTTGTGAGGCCCTGAGGCAGAAGCTCCCAGGGACTTCCTTCTGTTCACCATACAGCTACCTGGTTGGCTGAGCACTGTCTGGCCTCCTGGGGGAAAACACCTTTTTTCAACCAGGGTGGCCTCTTCCCCCCCCCCCCCCCAATTTCTTTCTGGATCCACCATAAAGAGCTACAAGGGACTTCCGGTCTGCAAGGTTTTGGCAGCGGCAGGGATTCACGACACTGCGCGATCCCTGCTACGTTTGCCGCCAAGGTTCCCCCGATCCGTTTAGATCTGGGGGATATAGCTGCCCCTATGGGGCAGCTGAAGATAGAGGGGATCCAGACAGGGGCTTGGAGGTGTCGCAGACCCCCTCCCCAGCCAGTAGAACCCCCTTTTCCCAAGGCGGAAGAGTGGCGGTCAGCAATGGCTGCCTCGAAGAAACCTGCAGCCGGACAAGCTGGTGCAGGAGGGAGAAAGTTGGAAGAATCATGAAAGTGGCTTTCGACCGGGACAAGGCAAGAGAAAGTGCCCTGGAATCTTGAAGGCTGCTAAGGATACATTGTTTCCAGAGAGAGTTACAAGCGGTGAATATACTAAAAGGGAAAGGGTTTTTTTTTTCGTTTCACTCTCCTTCCTAACTTCAGCGGATGGAATTATAAGAGAAATCCAAAAACCTGCATTGGAGGTAATTGAATGCTGAAGGGATAAGGATTTCTGAACATTTAAAGGGAAAAAGAAAAAAACATCTTTTTGGCTGTGAGTGGGAAGGGAGAGGAAAAAAAAAATTGGAGCAAAATTTGAAAATAAGGAGAAGATTGCCTAGAATTCTAAAGAGTTACTAAACACCAATAAGACTTCTAAAAGATATATTTTAAAGGGAACTTTGTGACTAAATTTTAACCCCAGAAAGAGAAAGTGAAGAAGGAGAAAGTATTTAAAAGAAACAGCTTGTTTGGATTGTTTGGTGATTTTGGAACTTCTGAGAATTATTTTTGATTAAAAGCACTTGGGTGATTGTTTGGAAAAACTTTTTCTCTACATAATGGCAAAAAGAAAAGCAAGAAGGGAAAGATGTCCTTGGCACTCTTTTTCAATTTTTAGAAATGGCAGTTTGTACTTATGTAAAGTTGAATGAGCAACAGGATGATTGGGACAAAGAAGGAGAAAAAGGAAAAGAAGACTTTAAGACCTGGAAAAACAGCCCAAAAAGAGAAGAATAAGGTGAAAAGGGGACATTATGTCAGGAAACAACAGAAAGGGGGAAAGCAGAATAAAAGGGAGGTGGAGAGACAAGGAGGTAAAGAGAACAAGGAGAAGAAGAAGCAAGGGAGAAAGGAAGGGATGAGAAGCCTTAATGGTGGGGAGCAAGATGCAAAGAAACAAAAGTCTTTTAGAGATAATGGATAAATTTTATTGAAAAAGGGATTCTGGAAAGGTACATTAGATTGTATTTTACATTTGTATTTAGAAATAACCGTAGAAAACTGGAAACAATATGCAATTTAAAATGTGATAAAATATTTAATATAATTTAGTGAAATTTTTGTTAGGAAAAGGGGAGTACTTCAATGAAACAATGATTTAAGATATGTGATGTGGGGGGGGGAATAATTTTGGAAAGCATAAGTGTTCCCACAAAGGCATGATATTTAACTGAAATAGGTAAAATGTTTAAGATATAAATGATTGTTAATATTAATGATTAGACTATGTTATTCTAGTGAAACTTTTTTGTGAAATGAGAGAAGGGGGAACATCGTAATGAAATAATGATCTATAATATGTGATGTGGGGGGGGAAATAATTATGGAAAATAGGTGCTCCCATAAAAGTATGTGATTTAACTGAAAAGTAATGTGCTAAATGTTTAAGATATAAATGAATATTAATATTAATGAATAGATTTGTATTGGTTTTGATAATACTGTATAATTTTAGAACGTACCAGAAAGAATCCCAATGTAAGCTATGTATTCTATATTAAGTATTATAAATATAGGGGAAAGAGATAAAGGCATCATACTCCAATTAGTGTACAGAAGTTTTCTTTAAAGAAGAAAGATAAATGGATAGCTGGAAATAGAACAGACAAAGAATAATAAATATTATGATTCGAATTGAGAGGAGATAAATAAAATAAAATTGAGAAAATTTAAAAGAGAGGAGAAGTTATATAGAAAATTGAAAATGCTAATAAGATATGGAATGGTATACAAAATGAATATGAATTTGAATTTGTGTCTGTATGAAGAGTTTTAACCCGGGACTAAGCAACTTTCAGAAAAGAGGTTTTTTATGCTTTTATGTTTTGTGTTTCTGTGTATTTATGTTTTGTATGTCTTTAAAAATTAATAAAAATTTGTTTAAAAAAAAAAAGAGCTACAAGGGATATGATATTATCAAATGGGGTGGCGGTAAACATTCTGGCCTCATTTCAGTTCAGGGAGATTTGCCAAGGTTCTAATTTAAATGAAATTATATATATATGTTTCTATCAAAGCCTTCACTGCCACAGCATTTTGTATTCTTTTGCTTGAAAGGCAAGATGTTGGATTTGGGACATTTGCCACGCAGTTTTGGCAGCCTAATCCCAAAGTGTTCCGGAGGCTGTGAGCACATGCAGCCTGTGTGTTTCCCCCACCAAGGATTCCTTTCACAGCCTGGGAATCTGGGTTCTTCTTACCTACTCAGGGCTGAAACGCAACAGCTGGCTTCACAAAGCATAATTAGGCCTAGATTCGGGTTAACAAAACATAATTTCTGTGTTCATACAGCATGCTACGTCCAAATAAGGCTTAATAGAGTGGTCTACTTCTAGCAATGTGCAAAGTCCTATTCAAGATGCCTCTAATACCCTGAAAACCAATTTATAATGGCCCCTCCCTCCAAACTGGACCGATATAGATGGACAAATGTGAACACAAGAATGTTTTAATTATTACAGAAAATCTGCAAAGCCATTATGAAAGAATTCTAGTGACCACTATGTACCAAATGAAAACACTATTTTATACTTGCAGTCAAGGTTCAGATTCTTGGGCCTCTTTTTCCCCACGCACTCTACGTCTATGGGAGGGAAGGGATAGCTTCTCTCGGATCCTCCTTCTATTAACAGTCAGATCTATTTTACTAGCACTCAGCCCTGCACTGGAGTCATTGTATGCCTCTGATCTACTAGTCCAGTGAGGGCAAACCTTTTTGTCGTCGCATGCCAAAAGTGCATGTGCATACACGCACATGTATGTCTGCATGCATAATGCAATGCACACACAACCCCCCAGCCCCCTGTGCATGCACGGCAGATACCTGACAATCAGGTGGAGGGCGCTGGCAGGGGGGTGCACGTATGCACAATGAATTTATTCCTGGTGACGGCTAGCACGCCAGCAGAATGGCTTTGTGTGCCACTTCCGGCATGCGTGCCATAGGTTCTCAGTACTAGTCCATTGCTCTTTGTGTCCTACTCTTTCTGTGGGTAAATGAGAAGCCGGGGAGAATTGGGTCAGAACTAATAAAGAATTTCCACAGGGCTAAATTCCAAAATCCATCTTGAAGCGAAGATGTTGTTTGTTGAATCAATCAAATGCCATTTAACATACACTGCACAAGGCAACCCATTCCTGAGACCGTTTCCTATGAATATTATTCACACATCCACACAAAGATGTGGCCAGCACTGAGAATATCCTAAGAAAAATGAAACAAGTTATAACATGAATCAGAATTGGATAAGTTTAATATTTAATACTAATAAAGTCAATGTGATATGAAATTGAACAAACAAAATGAATAGGTAACTATGGTCATGTTTGTATTGAGATGTAAAACCTGGATCCATACTGCTAGCCAAATGAAAAAAAAATATTTAAAAAAAATTGAGGAGGAAATTGAATAATGAAACTACTAGGTATACCTAACTGATGTGGTGGTTGGCATTAGGAGAGAGTATTGAAATGTTGAAAATAGGCAATGAAGGATTTTGATTTAATGTGAATATGTGTATTAAGAGATATGATTGGTATTAAGTTTGCCTATGCTAAAATGTATGATATATTGATGCCACACTGTTAATGTATTGTTGTGTGTTGTGTATGTACCATAGTTAATAAAGTATGAGCTTGAGGTAAAGTGCAGGATTCTGGCCCTGCACTTCTGATTGGCTGTTAGGCAGCCAGAATAGATTGGTTAGTTCTTAGGAATCCGATTGGCCCTTAACAGAGGATTATTATTGGTTAAAAGAGCTAGCGTTCATAGCTCGCTATTGGACGATTCTCACAAGGGTTGCCTATATAAGGCAGAGTTCACTGTTGTTGTTTAGAGAAGTCACTATGCAATAAAGAGCTGAAAGTTCACATTCAGAGGCTGTCTCCATTTACTCCGACCCATGTCCAAGTACTTAACACTGGCGACGAGGGTGGGATGTGGAGACATCTGAACCTAAGAAGCCAGGAAGCGATACTGAGCACGTGATAAGACGACGCCAACAATGGAACCATGTCCGGCAGCATCGTACCACCCACTCCGTTCGATCCAAACCAAGAGGATTGGGAATCCTACATGGATCGCTTCCAAATGTTTCTCGAGATGAATAATTTGAAGGACACCACACCAGCAAAGAAGCGGGCACTGTTCCTGACGCATTGCGGCCCAGCTGTATTTAAGATGGCAAAAGCACTCGCCAAACCTCGAGAAGTGAAAGCCATGAGCTGGGACGACCTCGAACTCATCCTGAGAGACCATTACGCGCCAACCATGCCTACACTCATGAGACGCCATGAGTTTTATCAGAGAAACCAACGAAAGGGAGAGAGCGTGGCTGATTTTGTGGCGGACCTCCGAAATTTAGGGGGCCTCTGCGGGTTCGCCGATTTAGAAGAAGCACTAAGAGATCGAGTAATTCTGGGATTAGATGCGCTAGGTGTGCAAAGCAAGCTGATGGCAAAAGACAACATCAGCTTTGCTGACGCCATCGCCGAAGCCACGGCTGAGGAGGCGACCAAAAAGTCGGTTGCACAATTACGGCGAAGCCGCACTCCAGCAACACCACCGACCGGTGAAATCTTACCCAACTCAGAAGGGCAGCTCGCAACAACGCACCACGAGGACCTCTCTTCGTCGTCAGACAGCGACGAAGAAGGGGTCCATCGACTGCGGTCCAGCCGGGACCCTCGTCCTAAGCCCTTACGCCCTTGCGCTGGCTGTGGAGCAAACCATGCCAGGGCCGAATGCAAATTCCGCGACGCACTCTGCCATGAGTGCGGGAAACGAGGCCACATCAGCCGGGTCTGCCGCAGCTTACCAGGACCCAGCCAGGCCTCAAGAGGGGCCAACTATCGCCAATCGACAGGAAACCCTCCTGGAAGGCGAGAGCCAGTAAACCACTCCTACAGAAATCGAGCTTTGCAAAAAGAAGAGGCTCACCATACTATCACTATAGGTCACGCCTCAGTTTTGGACACTAAGAAAATCCGAGTCATGGTAGCCATCGAGAACCAGCCTTGCCAAATGGAGGTCGACTCGGGTTCGTCCCTCTCGATGGTGTCTTGGAAGACACTCAAGCAACTTATCCCCACAATCCAACGCCAAGACCTCCAATTTCAACGCCTCATCCTCAAGGACTACCAAGGAAATCGAATCCCCGTTGTCGGGTCCTGCCGAGTCTGAGTCTCCTTCAAAAAGCATACAGCGTACTTACCTCTAACGATCATCGATAGAGATAGGCCTAGTCTATTAGGCCTCCAATGGTTCGTGCCACTCGACATCGAAGTGGCCAGCGTGAACTGAGTCGGTAGTTGTGAGTGGGAGGAAGACCTTATTTCTGAGTTCAGCGATGTCTTCGTGGACCGTTTAGGCGAGTATAAGGAGACCCCAATCTCATTTAGTCTAGATCAAAAAGTAGCCCCTATTCGCTTGAAACCCCGTCGAGTTCCGTTCGCTCTTAAAGCAAAGATCGATGAACAACTCGACAAGCTAATTGCTCAAGGGGTGTTGAAGCCCATCGATCACTCTCCATGGGAAACCCCTATTGTAACACCCATTAAGCCAGATGGGTCAATCCAAATTTGTGGGGTTAGTGCAGCCCCGGGGATATTCCAAAGCCTCATGGAAAGGTTGTTACAGTGAATCAAGGGCATGGTTCCGTATTTCGATGACGTACTAATTGCAGCCCCTACCAAAAAAATCTTGCAGGATCATTTGAAATGTGTTCTTAAAAAATTCCAAGAGGCAGGACTTGAGGTGAAAAAAAATAAATGTCACTTATATACTGACAGTGTTGAGTTTCTAGGGTATCGGATTGATAGCCAGGGCATTCATCCTACCAAAAGTAAATTAAAGGCTATAAAAAACGCTCCCAGGCCACGAAACAAGGCCGATCTCCAGGCGTTCTTAGGCCTCATTAATTTCTATAATGTATTTTTACCGCACAAGGCGACTGTTGCTGAACCGTTACACCAGTTATTAGATAAAAAAGCATTATGGGTATGGGGTTACCGGGAAGAACAAGCGTTCTGGAATGTTAAAAAACCGCTCACATCTGACTCTGCACTTATGCAGTATAACGAGACTTTACCATAAGTTATAACCTGCGATGCATCGCCCTTCGGGGTGGGTGCCATTTTGAGTCATGTACTGCCTAATGAGAACGAAGCCCCTGTTGCTTACTTTTCGAAGACTCTTTCACAAGCAGAGCGGAACTATGGACATATTGATAAAGAAGCTCTCGCAATCGTTTCACCTGTAAAGAAATTTCATGAATATGTGTATGGAAGGACATTTACCATTATAACTGACCACAAACTGTTGCTAGGGATAATAGCCGGGGACAAGCCAACCCCCTACATATTATCCCCTAGAATGACCCGATGGTCAGAATTCCTAGCTGCTTATAATTATCGCCTGCAATATCGTCCGGGGAAAGCCATTCCCCATGCCGACGCATTAAGCCGAGCACCGCTTCCAGAGACTTTCGACGATCCGGCACCAACGGCAACCACGTTGCAGATCGAAACACTCAACTCGCCGCCTATGACCGCCCAAGACATCGCGAGAGAAACCAAACAAGATCATACCCTAGTTCGAGTCCTAGGCTGGGTAGAATGCGGATGGCCATTGGACCAAGTACCAGATGACTTCGCGCCATTCAAATCGCCACAGACTGAACTTTTTCCCCAAAAAGGCTGTATTATCTGGGGCGATAGAGTCGTTGTCCCAGAACGACTCCGGAAGACGCTGCTACAAATCCTGCACGAGGGCCACTCCGGCATCGTGCGGATGAAAGCGCTTGCACGAAGCTACGCATGGTGGCCGGGCATTGACCGGCAAATCGAGCAGTGGGTCAAAGCGTGTACCAAATGCCAACAAGCCAGCAACGCCCCACCAAAAGCCATGCCGTCTGAATGGGAGACGCCACGTGGACCTTAGTCCAGAATCCACCTGGATTTCGCAGGGCCAACCAAAGGATATACCTTCCTGCTGACAGTCGACGCATACTCCAATTGGTTAGAAATTCATTGTATGACGGCTACAACTTCCGAGGCAGTGATCAAGATCCTAAATAGAGTCTTTGCAACCCACAGATTGCCTAACGTCCTGGTGTCCGATAACGGGCCACAGTTTACAGCACTAATGTTCGAGCAATACCTCGCTGACCGCGGCATCTGCCATGTGCTCACCTCGCTTGCGCACCCTGCGACCAATGGCCGAGCGGAACGCATGATCCAATTTGTTAAAAAGACTTTGCAAAAAATGGACTATGACAATATCGATGACAAGGTCAACCAAATTCTCTTTTTGCAACACATAACTCCACATAGCGTTACCGGCAGAACTCCCGCAGAACTACTGATGGGACGAAGACTCTGTTCCCACCTCGACCGGTTGCACCCTGCTTACGAACCGGAAAAGCCAATAGGATCCAGTGGCCGCTATCGCACCTTCCAGGTAGGAGACCACGTTTACGCACGAAACTTATCAGGCGATCCGTTATGGATAGAGGCAACGGTAGTACAAATGACCGGCCCCAAATCCTACGTAGTGAAATGCTGTGACAATAGACTATGGAAACGGCATATCGACCAATTACGGTCACGACTCACAACAGCCAGTCAACAACTCCCCCATGACCAAACCGAGGGGGGGGAGGTACAGAAGAAGATGACGTTCCAGGGAACCTGCTCGAAGGGAGCGACGAATTAAGTGAGACTCAGGAAATGGAGCAGGAAGGAGAATTGTTTGCACCGCAAGAAATTGCACCTGAGCAAGAAGCAGATCCACTGCCAAACAACAATCTACCTCAACAGGATTGCAATCAAACAGTCCAACGAAAATCCGAAAGACTTAAAAGACAACCGTCCTATTTAAAGGACTATATAACTACACCGTAATCAAGAAGCCAGGGGAAAGGGGTGTTGTGTATGTATCATAGTTAATAAAGTATGAGCTTGAGGTAAAGTGCAGGGTTCTGACCCTGCACTTCTGATTGGCTGTTAGGCGGCCAGATCGGATTGGTTTGTTCTTAGGAATCCGATTGGCCCTTAACAGAGGATTATTATTGGTTAAAAGAGCTAGCGTTCATAGCTCGCTATTGGACGATTCTCACAAGGGTTGCTTATATAAGGCAGAGTTCACTGTTGTTATTTAGAGAAGTCACTATGCAATAAAAAGCTGAAAGTTCACATTCAGAGGCTGTCTCCATTTACTCCGACCAGTTGTGTATGTGTAGATTGAAATAAAAAAAACTTGGGGGGGGGAGATGTGGCCAGCACATTTCTGTTTGAGACATGGGAATGCCCGTCGCCCAGAATTCCAATATAAGGCAACTCTTCCCAGGTGAAACAAAGTTATAACTAGTAGTCAGCACAGATTTTTTTAAAACAGAGCATGCCAAGCCAATCTTATTTCATTTTTTTTGACAAAGTGACTAAATTAGTAAGACTGGCAAAATGCTGTGGACATAATATACTTGGACTTCAGCAAGGCATTTGGACAAAGTAGACCACAACCTACTTCTTAGAAAACTAGAAAAATGTGGGACAGACAGAATCACCACCAGATGGATTTGTAACTGCCTGACAAACAATACTCAACTAGTAGTCCTTGATGGTACTACATCTACATGGAGGAAAGGATTCCACAGTTCCACGCTGCCAAAAAGGCTAGACTAGAAGACCTCCAAGTCCCTTCCAGCTCTATGCTGATTGATTAATTGGCTCTTTTGAAAAATGTTTGCAGCAACATTGCAAATCTTTCTTAATGTCTGGAATGGATCACATTCTGTTCAAAGGGTTCACAAGAGAGCCAATGAACCATGAAAAAAAGGAGGGGAAAACTACATTTTAAAAATTATGCCACAGGAAGTTGGAAAAAGCTAGAAGTTACTGCATCCAGTGACAAATGTTCTTTCCAACCTGAAGGGGCCAAGTTGTTGAAAATTAAGCTTTGCTTAATTTTGCTTTGCCTGTTTGAAACCAGCCGGCAGCCAAGGCTCCCACCTTCCAGGGAAGCTGCTGTAAAAAGGGAAGTTCTTTCGGCTGCAAAGTTTTTCCCAGGTTCCAGTCTCTGCTCTCCAACATGGAGCTATCTTCATTTCTCTAGTATCTATTGCTCTCTAGAAGGAAATTTTTCCAACCATTTCTGTACTGGCAGATTTTTTTTTTTTTTTTTAATAAAATGAATGAGAGGGGCTGGTTGTCACCAAATCTGCATGGTCCATTACTGAAACAGGGGTCTGGTCACAGTGGTGGGATTCAAATAATTTAACGACCAGTTCTCTGCCCTAACAATTTCTTCCAACAACCAGTTAGCCAAACTGCTCAGAAAGTCAACAACCGGTTCTCCCGAAGTGGTGCGAAATGGCTGAATCTCACCACTGGGTCTGGATTATTGCAATGCACTCTACATGGGGCTACACTGAAAAATCCAACTGGTTCAGAATGCAGCAACGCACACAGTAATGGGAGGCCCTGGGTTTACCCTGGTAATACCTGTGTTATGCGAGCTTCACTGGCTTCCTGTTTCTTTCCAAGTGCACAGGGCCGGGCTATCTATTCTGCCTTTCCCTGTGTAGAGAGTTAGCACCCACCGTTCTTAGAAGAATGAAATATTTTAGGAAATATTAAAAAGGCAGAATATGATATTTTCCCTAAAGGAGAAACACGTTTCTAAAGACAGAACCTCAGGGCCTCAGCTCACTACCCCGAGTAGAAACTAAGGGGCCAACTTTTAGAAATGCAGATTTGGTCACCCATTCAAGACAGGGTATTCTGATTAGGAATTAGTCCTCAGCCACAGCAAGCATCCTTCATTGCATCAGTACATTTCAACCAAATTTAACTCGGACAACTTACAAAGTTACCCCTACAACAACCAATAGAATACAGGCTCTTGCACAGGAACAGGAAGCTCAAGGGCAAGGCCCAAGAGAAGGCATAAATAACCCTAATTCTCAATTGCATGGTCAGCTATCCAGAATCACAAGTGCTTGATGGTTCTGCTTCACCATTAAACCATCTTTGGAATCTGCAGTAATGAATCAACTTCAACAGTTTCAGTACATGCCAGGCCTCAAGGCCTCTCGTAGGCTGAAAGCGTGTACCAGGAACAAAGAACATCAATCAGCAATACAACACCAGGGGCTGTTAACTGGACTGCAGGCATTGATTGGCTACTTTGTACCTGCTAAAACTGACCATATAACACTGTGATTTGATGCTACTATGTGTCCATTAATAGTTCTACTCATGTAACATAATGATTGGATAGAGTTCACCGCTTGTGACGTATTACTGTGTGTTTTTAATAAAAGAGCTTCCCGAGCTCGTGATCGGGGCAGCTCACCCGAGATAGAACCAGCCTGGTGTCTTTCTTGATGCATTCGACCACCCAGTGAGAAACCTTCCAAATGCGGAGCAAAGCCGCATCTGGTGACCCCGACGTGATCCGTTAAAAGAAACAGGTGCATCTGTCTTCGACTGCTTATCTCACCCGGCCGGACGAGCCAGTTGCAACTCAGGGACGCCGTCTTGTGTCACGGATCTCTCCCCAGGAATCTTCCCTAAAGAAGACATCCTCCCTTCAGGTGAGTAAGGGCGGAAATTCTCCAAAGCGCAGAAAGCACATTTGCAGGAATTAGGAGAATTAACGAAGAGCTCAATTCTTATTCTTAGGAATCAGGGCAAAACGCTCCTGGTTCCAACTAAAAAGGACCTTATCACCCTTTTGACTTACATCTATACACAATGTCCGGCTTATCCGGAGAAAGGGTCCTTGAAAGTCTCCACATGGCAACGTTTGGGTGACTATTTTCATAATGCTCCCAGGGCTCCGCCAAAGATTCTGACCACATGGCGTATAGTCATGGAATGTTTAAAAATCCATGGTTTAGCACTGACCAATGCCCCCTCCCCTAAGGAGGGTCCTCCTCCTTATACAGTTGAAACCAAGACAAAGGACGCTCTCCTGTTAGAAGCTTCCTCCCCCACTGCTCCTGAACCCATAAATCCTCCTGACTCAAATCCAGCAGAGAATCAGACACCCATGGGAGCGATCGCGCAAGCCATGACGCAGAGACACAGGGAGGGCTCTCTTACCCTGGAAGAGCTCTCTCTTTGTCCCGTTGAATATATAGGGGATGGAGCCGGAAATATGGTGCCTAGACTTGAACCTTTACCTATGAAATTAATTAGAGATTTAAAACAAGCCGTGGCCATGTACGGCATCCAGGCACCATATGTCAGAGGCTTCATTAGCACCATCAGCACCTCCTTTTTCATGTTACCCCAAGATTGGAAAGATCTTTTCCGTATGATACTGACGGGACCGCAGTATGTTGTTTGGGAGTCAGACTTTCGCGCTGAAGCTGAAAAATTTGCCTGCGATCGTGGCGCAGTTGCGAGAGCGGATCAAATTTTTGGTATGGGTTGATTTGCGGACTTAACAACTCAGATGGCTCTCCCACAATGTACCCTTGCCCTAATCAGTGTCATAGCGGTCAAAGCCCTTGACAAAGTCGATGATCCTACCTCTAGCATCGTAGGATCTTTTACAAAAATTACTCAAGGCTCACATCAGCCTTATGCTGAGTTCGTAGAGGAACTTCAGAAAGCCATTCAGAGACAAATCTCGAATGAAGAAGCCCGTAAAGAGCTTCTGTTAAAACTGGTCGTTGAAAATGCTAATGAGGATTGCAAGAGGATTCTGCAGCCTCTATCTGCCCGAGGGGGGGGCTTCCCTCTTGGACTATCTAAAGGCTTGCAGAATCGTGGGAACTGTCTCCTACAATATGGAGCATCTGGCGGGACTTCCGGTTTGCGTGGCTTCGGGGCAGCAGGAATTCGCGACAGCTCGCGATTCCTGCTGTGCTAGCCGTCGAGGTACCCCCGATCCAGACGGGTCAGGGGGATATGGCTGCCCTGTAGGGACAGCTGAAGAGAGAGGGGAGTCGGATAGGGAGGTGGGGGTATCGCAGACCCCCCCCTTCTCCGGGAAAACCCCTTTTTCCCAAGGCGGTGGAGCGGCGGTCAGCAATGGCCGCCATGAAGAAGCCAGCAACCGGGTAAGAACTGTGCTGGAGGAAGTGTGAAGAGTGAAGGTTCTGTCTGAGCCGGGTCAAGTAACACCTTTTAAATTGCCTGGAATTGAGCTGCTTGAATTGCTGGAGGATACATTGTATCCCTAAGAAGAGCGAAAAGCGGCAGAGAAGCTGTTAAAGGGATTTTTTTTTTTTTTTTTTTTACTCTCCCACCCCACGGAAAAAGCAGAAATATTTGGATATATTAGACATTGAAAGTGGATTGCTTTGAAAGCTGAAGCTAAGAGACAAAGGGATTTTTGGACATTGAAAAATTTAAGAAATTGGAAAATCTCTGTTGGAGGTATGGTTTTTTGATTATTTAAAATTGTCATTGCAAGTGGGAAGGGAGAAAAAAAATTGGAGCAGAAGCTGAAAAAGGAGGAGATTGTCTAGAACGTCTTTGTGGATCCCAAAAGAAGATATATCGTAATAGGACCTCTTTGATTAAAAATTAATTCAGAAAGAGAAAGAGAAGAAGGAAGAAAAGTATTAACTTTTGGAACTTCTTTTTTAATTGCTTTTGATTGTCTTTGATTAAAAATACTTGTGGTTGTTTTGGAAAAAGTTTCCCTTTTTATAATGGCATCGTTTGTGGATGAACTAGAGATTGAATATCAAAAATATAAAAAAGAAGATACTTTGGGCGCTTTGTTTCAATTCTTAGAAATGGCGTTATGTTCTTTTGAAAAGTTGATTACGCAGCAGAAGGACTGGGACAAGGAAGAAGAGGAAGAAGAAGCCATCTTTGATGAACAATGGGTCCCTTCCGGAGAGGAGGAGAAAAAGGATAAGAAAAAGGGGATTTTAAGAATTATAAAAACAACCAAAAGAGAGAAAAATGAGCGAAAAGATGGAGGCAAGGTTAGAAAGCAAAGGAAAAGGAGCAAGAAAAGCGAAGAGAAAAAGCAAAGGGGTAGAAAGGGTAAGGAGAAGAATAAGCAAGAGAGAAAGGGGGGGAGGAGAAGCCTTAATGGGGGGAAGCAAGACTTAAAGAAAAAAAGTTTATTTAGAGACAATGGGTGAATTTAATTTAGATTAAAAGAGGGATTCTGGAGGGTATATAAGAGTGTGTTTTTATATGTATATTTAGAATATAAAATTTATTATGTAATTTTAGAATCTTTTAAACAGAATCCCAAGAAAGATTGCTATATGTAGTATTTCTAAGTTAGGGTAATGAATTATAGATGTTACTCCAATTGGTGTACAGGAGAAGTATAGTAAAAGAAAAAAAAGATGAATGGATAATTGGAAATAGAACAGACAAAGAATGTTGTTGAAAATGGTAATAAGATATGGAAGGATATATATGCTTTTTTTTTTTGGATTTTGTATATTGATAAAAGGCAATAAAATTTTAATTAATAAATAATTTGGATGGAAAAGAGAAGTAGGGACAAGATATGAAGTTAATATTATATGAAATATTGATATTATAATCTGGAAATGTTATGCCTTATTGGTCTTTTTTTATTATTTTTTCCTAGAAAAGAATTTATAAGCTGCTATGCCTTGATTCTTTGTGCATTGTTTTTATAAAACTGATAAAAATGGTTTTTATATATATATATAAAAAAGAAAATGGTAATAAGATATGGAAGGAGATATGGGTTGAATATGATGTTTGAATTTGTGTCTGTGTAAAGAGTTTTAACCCGGGAACAGACAACCTTCAGAAAAGATCTTTTAGTTTTGTTTATGTTTTGTGTTTGTATGTTTGTGTATTGTGGTTATGGTAAAACTAACAAAATTTGTTTTTTATAAAAAAAAAAAAGGAAAAAAGAATCAATAAAACCTTGGAGGAATGTTAGACGAGAATAATTTAAACAAGCCAGAAAGAAAAGAATATGATGACTATAAAATGGATAAATATGGAAGAGAAATGAAATTGAATAGGAGTAAAGAGAAATAATGAGAAATTTGCTGAAAGATATTTGTGTGTCCATATGGAGATGGGATAAATTGGAATTACGCTGTATAAAAATAATGTTTTGTTTGACTTGTAAGGATTTACAATGTTAAGAGGTTTTATGTGTTTATGTATTTAATGGTTAATGATGTGTTGTTTTATCTTTAAAATTAATAAAAATTTGTTTCAAAAAAAAAATATGGAGCATCTGGCCATGGTCTTGCAGTAAGCAAATTCTCAAAACAGGCCAGCCGGAAACTGCTTCAATTGTGGGAAGCCAGGCCATTTCAAAGCACAATGCAGAGCCAGAGACAATACACAAAACAACACCAAGCCTAAGACGATATGCCCAAGGTGCAAGAAAGGGTACCACTGGGCAAACCAGTGTCGCAGCAACATTCCTCAGCCACAGGGAAACTAGAGGAGGGGCGATCAGCCAGACCCGCTCCAAAGGCTGACTCCATATCTTTCTAACTAATTGCCTCCGAAGATATGGAAATTGACATCTCAGGCACTGTTTACTTTCTCCCCACATGCCTGAAAACGATCCCTCCTGCCATGATGCCCCTCATAATTTATCCCATCCGAGACCTCATGGCAAGGGGAATCATTGCTTCTCCGTTTCTGAGAGATTCCGATGACTTTTCCTCAGTGGCCATGGCAGTAATTGGAAATACTCCCACAAAATTTAGCAAGGGAGAATTAGTAGCAACCGCTATTCCGGTACCTGTTAAAATGGCCGATGCATGGGCATTTACTGTCCATCAGACAGTGGAACAAGCCAGGCCTGTGTTACAATTCACAATCCGTAACAAAGTCTTTTCGGGTATCTTAGATACTGGAGCTGACCTAAGTGTCATCCGAACGGCTGAGTGGCCGGACAATTGGCCTTTGGAAACTGCCCCAGCCGTTCGGGGAGTGGGAGGAGTTCAGCACACCCACCGTAGCAAACACTGGCTACCAGTGAGTTCCTCTGATATTTCTCGCACTGCCTACCTCCACACGCATATCTGGGCTATAAAATGCTTTCTGCTACTGCCTATCCTTCACTTCCCTCTCTGTCTCTGCCTTCTCAACCCACCCTGGTTCAACTTCAGCAATATCTGGGTACCATTAACTGGGCTCGACCTTTCCTGTCTTTAAGCACTGATATTCTTTCTCCTTTGTTTGAAGCCCTTACCTGGGGAAAAAAGCCTGCTGACATAATATCCTTGCAGCAACCTCAGCTTCAAGCAATAACTCAAATAGAAGAGAATATCCGAAAAATATGGGTAGACAGAGCTGCTGCCAATACTCCTTTAGATATGGTCATTTTAGCCACCCCGAGACTTATGACCGTGGCAGTAACTCAAAAGAACCAAAAACTCCACATCATAGAGTAGATCCATCTTTCCCATACACCACGATGCTCTATCACTTCCAAATCATCTCAATTGGCTCAATTGATCATAAAAGGCAGGAGTCGTGCAAAATTACTTATGGGAATAGATGTCTCCACACTTTTCATCCCTTTTTCGCTACAAATATGGGAATCTCTATTCCAAAACTCCCAGGAAATTCAGTTTGCCTTCGCTGACTGGCCTGGACTAGTTTCCTGCCACCCGCCCGCTGATCCACGTTTTCAAATCATTCGGACAATACCCATCTCTTTCTCCTCTCCCATCAGCAAAAGGCCTTTGGTCAACGCCTTGACTATATTTGCTGATGGCAGTAGGGAATGAGGGGCATGCACTTGGCAAAGGAATGGGGTGTGGCACACTAAAACCACCCCTGTGCAAACATCACCACAAAGGGCTGAGCTTGCTGCAACCATATTAGTCCTCCAGAATTTTAACAAACCCCTCAACTTGATCCCAGACAGCCTATACGTTACCCAAATAGTCTCTACTATTCACGATTCTTACCTCTCTCCCGCTATTGATAAAAACCTTCTCTCTCTTTTTGTTACATTGCAACACTTTGTTGCACAGCGTCAGCACCCCCTCTTTTTAGCACCCATCCACAGCCACCAACCTTTCCCAGGAATCCTCCAGGAAGGCAATAATGTGGCTGATCAAGCGGCTGCAGATATCATGACCTCACATACCTTAACTCCTTGGGAGAGCCATTCATACTTCCATGAAAACACTAAAGCTCTCATGAAACATTTCAACCTTACTATGGCCGAAGCCTCAGCCATTAGACAGCAGTGCCCCACCTGTAGTCAACAAGCCCATTCCATTCCCTTAGGGGTAAATCCCCGCGGGTTGAAAGCCTGTTAAATATGGCAGATGGATGTTACTCAGTTTCTTCCGTTTGCCCCCTGGAAGTATCTGCATGTCACAATTGATACTTATTCAGGGTTTATAATGGCAACCCTGCAAAGAGGAGAAGCCTCCAAACATGACATCAACCATTGCATTCGCACCTTTGCATCGTTGGGATGCCCAAATGAAATAAAACAGATAATGGTCCCGCATACACTAGCACAGCCATGTCAGAATTTTGCGCTAAGTGGCAAATTACCCACAAATTCGGAATCCCTTATAACGGTCAAGAGAGGGCCAACCTAACACTAAAAACAGTGTTAGAACGACATTTGATCAAAGGGAAAAAAGCCCTTGGCCTCCCAGCGATGCAAGACACCCTTAATCTCTGTCTTTATACACTTAACTTCCTCAATCTCTCCGGCACCCCTGCTACGACGGCAGCGGAGCGACATTTTTCTCCCTCCCCCTTCCCCTGATTCTCCCAAACCACAGGTATACTACTGCCAACTGCCAGACCCTACTTGGAAGGGTCCTGCTGCTCTCCTCACCTGGGGTCGTGGCTACGCAGCTATCCAGCTTCCAGATCGTGTCCTGTGGGTTCCTGGACGACACGTCAGACCATATCATCCCAAGATAGAAAAATCACCACCTGCAGACATATCAACATGATTCGTCCCGTTGCCTTGCTGACCCTCTTCCTCCTTCTTGCCGCACATGCCTCCAAGGTCTCCATTCTGTCTCAAGTGACGTACTTCATGCCAGGTACTCCCCTCCTGCTGACCTGCACTGCATCTGGGGACATTTTTTCCCCCTACCTCAGATAGTCGACACTCCCTCAACCATGGCTCCATATCTCCAGCAATGCTTCTTTCCGGATCAACACTTTTGAACACCCTCCTCGGACTACACTCCTCATACTTCGCCCTACTGCCACCACCTATTATTGTTCTGGTCGACGCCTCTATGATTCCATACGCAACATTTATGAATCCTGGACAGTCCTCAGACCCCATTCATCTCGTCATCATCACAGACAATTCGCAAATCAACCTGATGTTCAGGCCACCCCCTTTCTACATTGGGTTAAGAGATTGCAGAAACCTGCCAGCGCGTCAGGTGGCTGCACCCCCTGCCTGACCAAAACCACGCAAGCAGGCGTCATTCAACTAACTCTCATCTACCATACCCAACAACTGCAGAAGTGCCTTCCTATGGGAAAAACTTGCCAAAACAATGAGACCATGTACCATCTATGTAAGAAGAACTCAAAAACCATTTGCTACGATCGCAAGACGGCTGTACGTCTCAACGTTACCTTATGGGCGGGACTTCCAAGAACCTCTGGCAGATCTGATCCTGAGGGGGAGGGAAAACTTTATTACCTAAACCACACCACCATGCTCAAGGATGGTACTAACCCAATTGTTTTAATCTTTGATGTTTGTGTTGCTTGTTCTAAACCAGGGGGACATTCATGCAGGTCGGCTGACTGGAAAACAACGTACGCCCACAATCATAAATATTTGTGTCATACGCCCATTAACTGGGCCATAGGGAACCCCAACCAATGGATCTCTTGTGGAGGTTCCGTCAAGTGCTAGGGTTGGTCTTGTGTCTGTGATTATACCGGGGGAGGGTACTCAGGCTGCAATCATCTGTCACATTTTAAACGAATATCAGGGTCTACCACAGACAATAAGGTAGAAACAACCCTCTCCAGACAACACCCTGCCTTGGATACTTATGGCATAGGGATTGAAGGCACAGGATCAGATCCAAACACTTACATTACCATAAAAACTGAAGTAATATATGAAGGTAAGGAAACATCCTTAGGCTGGTCGGTATATAATAATTTAAGGAAATTAGAAAAAGCCCCTGATACCAGTGTTATTGCAAAAAACTTGTTCATGGATATGGCAGAAAAAATTGCAAAACAACTTGCAACAACCAATTGTTTTGTCTGTGGGGGAACCACCACAGGAGAACAATGGCCATGGCAAGCCTCAGAAGCCTCGCCATCACTGTTTAATAACATGTCTTCTGCAGGAAACGTAACAGCTAGAACAGCTTCCGATCCACTTATCTGGACAATTACCACCAACTTAATTGGTAGAAACTGCTTTTCCCGAAATGGGTCCACTCCAGTAGGACACCTCCTTTGCTTAGGTACATGGGATAATTCCTACCAGACTTGGACTGCACCTGACAATACTACCACCACACCTGCTAAATTCAACACTTCCCTCCTTCCTTATCTCAATGACACAACATCTTCCCAAATTTGGACAGCCCCAAATAACATGCATTGGATTTGTGGTAACCTAGTCTATCTATCCCTTCCAGCAGATTGGCAAGGATCATGTGTATTGGGGTGGATAAGACCTTCCTTTTTCCTCCTACCGATCTCCATTAAGCAAGAGCTAGGTATCTCTGTGTATGATACATTATCCCGCAAGAAAAGAGACACCGACAATGCCTTTGCAGGTTTCCCCTGTCAATCAGAATATACAGGGGATACCTGGACCTCAGAACGAATCGTCTGCACCTACAGCGTGGCCACTTGGGCCTAGGATGGGTCCTGGGAATACAGAACCCCCATATATATGATTAATAGAATTATTTGTTTACAAGCTGTTTTAGATTTAGCAGGCCAATGAATAGACAAAGCTCTAAACACTCTAGCTACTGCTACAGACAAATTACGCATAGCTGTCTACCAAAATTGCTTAGCTTTAGATTACATACTAGCCAAAGAAGGAGGGGTATGTGGTAGGTTCAATCTCACAAATTGTTGTCTTCAAATTGATAAGGTTGGCAAAGTAGTAGCACAATTAACAACTGAGATGTGACAATTAACCTATAATCCTTATCAAGTATGGCAAGGTATTGATTTTAAAAATATTTTTAGTTCCTGGTTCCCAAAACTACCAGGATTACAAGCCATAGTAGCTCTCATAGGTATGATTGCTGCAGGATGCGTTATTCTTCCATGTGTATTACCAATTTTTGTTCTCACTATCTCCAATAGTCTGTCTTTATTAGCTGAAAAGCGTGCCATTGCACAGGTTAATGCCCTCTGGGAAAAAGAACCTCTGTACAAAGTCACACCCTCAGAAGACCCTGATGCGTGCGCTCGCAAAAGTTTTTGCATGGGCAGTGACGAAGATCCAGAAGAATTTCCTCCATATAAAACTAAAACAGAGGAGATGCAGTAATGAATCAACTTAGTTTCAGTACATGCCAGGCCTCAAGGCCTCACGTAGGCTGAAAGCGTGTACCAGGAACAAAGAACATCAATTAGCAATACAACACCATGGGCTGTTAACTGGACTGCAGGCGTTGATTGGCTACTTTGTACCTACTAAAACTGACCATATAACACTGTGATTTGATGCTACTATGTGTCCATTAATATTTCTACTCATGTAACATAATGATTGGATAGAGTTCACTGCTTGTGACATATTACTATGTGTTTTTAATAAAAGAGCTTCCCGAGCTCATGATCGGGGCAGCTCACCCGAGATAGAACCAGCCTGGTGTCTTTCTTGATGCATTTGACCACCCAGTGAGAAGCCTTCCAAATGCGGAGCAAAGCCGCAGGAATCAGCCTCCGTGTTGCCAGTGTCTTTCTCCCACTTGGAACTGAACCCAGATGGACATTTCTTCCAAGACCTAAGGACACCTACATGTCCTACCAGGTCAGATAGGGTGGGCATGCTCTTCTCCTAAATATTGCCAATGGATGCGTGCTAGGAGTCTTGACTTTTCCTTGCCTGTCCCTGTCGCCTCTGCCTTCCTGGCCTGCCATAAGATTCCACACACCCCAAAGCATTGTGAGATTAGATGGTGGCATGTTAGTACAGATTGGGGCTAGGTTTTGGTTGTTTTCAATGTTTTATGTTTTTAACAGATTTGTAGCTTTTCAAATGATTTTATATGACTTTTAATTCTTGATTGAGAGCTGCCCAGAGCTGGTTAAAATGCTATATATTTTAAATATTTAAATATTTATTTATTATAAATAAAATTGATCAAATTAATTAAATGCAATGTGGCATGCGTGGAAGAAACTGTGCATCTATGACAATAATAATGACCTCTTTGAATATTTACCAGGATAATCCTGTTCTCGGATACAAGTCTCACTCAGTACAAACTTCAGTTGTGTTTTGTAAGCATGGTATGATTCTCCCACTTAAGGAGCTAGAAAGAGGCTTATAAAAATTACAAGATTATGTTATCCTTTAAAAGGAATCACTAAGGAACCTATTCACTAATTAACAAATCTATCTTGCTTAACGATAGTAGTTCAGACCAGCAACTCTGTTGCTAAGGGACAGTCATAAAGAGTGATGTCACATGACCTCACTGACTTACAGCAGCAGTTCTGTGGGTCCCAGTTGTTAATTGTTAGATGAATCCCCGTGGCTGAAGCATTGCAGGGCCACATGACTGCCAGCTGCGATCTGCCATTTGTGACCTGCAAGCTTCCCCACTGACTTTGTTTGTTGGAAGCCAGCAGTGAAGGTTGCCAGCATTGATTGCTTGACCATGGGATACAGCGACCCTCATAAGCCAGTTGCCAAACACCCAGATCATGATCAGGGGGGACCATGGAGGCACGGTGATCTCTGCAACTTAAAGGAACAGTCCTAAGCCACCTCTTCCAGCACTAACTTTGAACTGTAGAAAGTTAGTGTCAGGCTACAGAACTTTTCCCATCCACTGAACTAGAATGAACTTCTGAAAATGTATCAAAATGTATCAAAAAGGAATCCTTTATTGAGATGAGACAATTCATGTAGGAGTTCAAAGCAGCGTCTGAGGTCTCTCAGGCATACAGGGATGCCCCTTATCCCCTTATCTCGATGTGTATTTAGTGAAACAAAAGCCAGTATGTTTATTCCTCCCCACTCACTTTTTTTAAGGAACGATCTTTTTCACAGTTTCCCAGGGCATACCTAGTTTCCCCCCACCCTCTTTTTAGAACAAACTTTTCCAGAGATTCCCAGGACACATCTCACTGTGGAATTTTTATGATCTTCTCACCTCCTGGCTGTGCCTCTCAGAGGAGATAGGTTCGGCCATCTGGCTTTTCTCCCTCCATTGCATCATGTGTGGGTTATACAAATTCGATACAAGATTAAATATATTCAGGTTACATCAAGAAAGGATTTCTTTATCAGCCTCCCCCCCACCCTTTTCTTCTTCCACTGGAGAAATGGCAGATACACGGATCTGACAGTTAGCACCCACTGGTCTCCTTAGAAGAATGAAATATTCTAGGAAATATTAAAAGGCAGAATATTATAGTTCCTTGGATGAGAAAAGGAGAAATGTATTGTTAAAGAAGAAGCTCCCTGGCCCCCCTTCAACTCTACAGTGGTGGGATTAAGACTTGGCCCTCAGGACATGATAGGATTAGCCGTCTACCCATCTAGCAGCAGGGCTCACTGCATTGCTAAATCACCTGCGGACATTACATCAGCCCACAGTCAACCAGACTTATCTCAGACAAACTCCTAGGATGTGCACATGTCCCCTACAGCAACCAATAGGCCACCTGCCCTTGCCACAGAAACAGGAAGCTCCAATTCTAAATGCAAGAGAGGGTATAAATATATCTCTCTCCACTCCATATGGCCATCTGCCCTGAATTACACGTGCTTGGTGGTTCTGCATTAAACCATCCTTCCAAGCAGCCTCCATGTTTTCAGTGTCTTTCTCCCTACTTGGAGCTGAGCCCAGATGGACATTTCTTCCAATATAACAGTCTCTCAATGAATGGTTGCTGGAAAAGGATTATCTGCAGGTTAACTGCGGCATTTATGGGGGGAAACCTTGAAAGTCTGCCACCTTCTCTTCATGCAATCAGCAAGATGCAACATAGTACAGCTTTTTTGAAGAAAATTAGCCCTTCCTTATGTTGCATTTTAACATTACTCTTCCCAGACTAATAGCACTGAGTAAAATTCTCTTTCTCTTTTGTCTGCTTGCAAACAAATAGCAAAGACTTACTTGTTCAGCCTTCTCCTAGGCATATGAAGTTAAAACTACCAAAAGTATTTTATTTACCTTCATATCTTTGAATAAACAAGAATAATGTCATTTTAAAAAAAATATCAAAAGATGGAGAAATTTGTAACCATTTTAAAAGGCAGCAAATTTCTGAATAAAGCTTTCAAAATAAAACATCAGAAATAGCTGAGTTACAGAAGAATTGCCTGAGACCATTTATAGAAGTGAGAAAAGCAGACGAATCCAGTCTTTGCATGAGACCTTTAGCAGTGAGGATCAAGTCAAGTTTGTACAGAAATTCCAAAGATCACCTACATCTAACAAATAAAAAAACCCTTTGAAACATGCATTCCAAGAATTTTGAAAGGTACATCTCAGTTATCAATTTGGTATTCTTAATGGCTCCTCCTGCTATAAACACTGTCAGAAATGTGTCCGTTCAATATTATTTTGATACAAAGCTGGCATAAAGCAGTCATTTGGAATGTCAAATTGCAACTAATATAAAAAATGGCAAAAGAAGGTTTGTTAAATATGCCAGGTTTTCAGATAAATCCAGGGTTTTTTTTTAAAGGAGAGAAATAACAAAAACTTCCAGTCAATATTTCTTGGAGCCTTTTCATACAAAAATAAAGTTTACTAATCCCTTGCAAAATGTGGCAGAAAAGTTAAAGGAGGATCTAAAAACACAGCTACTTTTAAAATTACAAAATTACATTCAAAATTACAAAATTAGGCACCTATTTTATATTATTATTTTATATTTTCTTCCACAAAATAATTATTCTGTAAAGGTATATGTATTAGCAATATAATCCATTAAAGGTGTACATAGTAACAATACAATCCATTAAAAATTCAACCCTGGATAAGAAATGGTAAATGTAAAATCCTTGTTATGGGATGTTGATTAGCCAAGGAAAAAACAAAAAAATGAAGGCCTTGCAGCCCCAACTATTGGGTTGGTCTCAATTATTAATCCTTTCCCCACCATTGGTGACTCCTGTCTATTTGTCATGGCTGCCTGCTGTGGGAGAAAGAGTCCACCAAGGATGATAAGTGAAAACTCCACCTCAGGAGACCATCTTACCACATACCACAGCACCTTTAAGAATGTCCTGACATATGGCATTCTTGCATGGTATGGGGGCAGCTCTGTAGCAGACAAAAAAGGCTCTATAGAGAATCATTAAAACGCCCAAAATATCGTTGGGCTCCAGCTACCAGCCCTGGACAACATCTTCGCATCTCGCTGTTTGAGGAAGTCGCACAATTTTCTCAGAGATTCTTCCCATCCTGCTCACAATCTTTGCGAACTGCTGCCTTCTGGCACAAGATACAGAACAATTAAAACGTGGACCACACGTTTCCTGAACAGTTTTTAATCCCAGAGCTATAATGGCACTTAACAATGAACTTAAGGACCACCATCGGTGAGCTGTTGGACAGTATTACTTGGTCTGTTGTGTGGAGGCTTATGTGTTTTTCCTTTTCCTTCAAGAAGAGACTGAACTGCCATCTGTCAGAAATTGTACAGGGGAAGGGTCTTCAAACTTAGCAAGTTTAAGACTTGCGGTCTTCAACTCCCAGAATTCCTGAGCTAACATGACTGGAGGAGGAATTCTGGGAATTGGAGTCCACAAGTCTTAAAGCTGTCAAGTTTGAAGACCCCTGCCCTATACCATTTCTGAAAGATGGCGGTCCAGTCTCTTCTTGAAAGCCTTCAGTGATGAAGCTCCACAACTTCTGAGGGCAACTTCTGTTCCTTCAGTTGATTGCTCTCACTGTCAGAAATTCCTCTTTATTTCCAGGTTGAATCACTCCTTGATCAGTTTCCATCCATTATTCCTTGTCTGACCTTCAGGTGTTTTGGAAAAGAAGCTTGACCCTTTCCTCCTCTCTGTGGCAGCCCGTCCAATATTGGAAGACTGCTATCTTGTCTCCCCTGGTCCTTCTCTTCCCTAGACTAGCCAGGCCCAGTTCCTGCAACCTTTCATTGTAGGTTTTAGCCTCCAGTCTCCTAATTATCCTGGTTGCTCTTCTCTGCACTCTTTCTAGAGTCTCAACATCATTTTTTATAGTGTGGTGGCCAAAACTGGATGCAGTACTCTAGGTGTGGTCTTACTAAGGCTTTATAGAGTGGTATTAGTACCTCACTTCACCTTTAATCGTCTTTATTACTCTTCTCTGCACTCTTTCCAGAGTCATGGAGACTGCAACATAACATGCTCTGTTTCATCCAAAGCTTAATATGGGGGGGGGGGGGGATCTTCCCTGGCACCAGCCTTATTCTTCTGAAGATAAGGAGATGCACCAACTACCAGCTGATGACTAATTTTCACACATTCATTGTTTCACTCAATTAGAACTGCACTGATCAGGCAGAGTTGCTTCATGCCTCATCGTCATGTTTAGCAGGAGGTGTGAAAAACTCCGCTTTGGCCATGACTAATCTCTGAAACCCATCCTTATGAGCACTGGGCTGTTGCAGCAGCCAAACCAGGCAAAATGCAGGGAGAAAAAAGCTTTCAATTTCACACAACCCAGGAGGAGAACTTGTAAGCGTGCATCGACTTTGCCTTTATATACAGGCAGTCCTCGACTTACAATTCAATCAGTTCAGTTTATTACAGGCATAGACCAGAGACCAGAACAAATTAAAACACTCAATAAATATACAATTAAATGGGTTCGATCCTAAGTAGAAGCAGATATTTTTCTCATAAATCTGCTGTGGGAAAAATTCCACATTGGCGACAGGAAGGGCATCCGGCCAGTAAAAACTCCACTCCGTTCAGTTGCCCAGACGCCACCTGCAAGGGATTATGGGGTCATTCAAAGGAGATGAGTAAATGTACAATTAAAAATTCTACTATAAAATAATAAATAACAGCTAAAATTAAGATAAAATCCAGTCAGTCAATACATATGGTCCATAACTATACTAAAATTACAATGCATAAACTGTGTGGCCTATTGTCAGTTTAATACTAAAAGGGAAATGAATAATGGGGTTTGCCGCAGTTGTGGTAGCAAAGAGCTGTGGTGGATGAGACGCCTGTGTTTTTGACTAATCCCCAGGGCTGCTGCACAGAATCGAGCCACCTGCGCTGTAGTTACGCATTCTTCATCCTTAAGCAGCCACTGGAGATGAGTAGTTGTCGGAAAGGCCAGGATACCTTGCAATTATTGGTAGGATTTTTTTTTTTTTTCAAATCTCTCTGTATAAGGAGCCTCGAAGGAGTAAGTGACCCGCGGTCTCCACCTCACCTGCACCATAGGAACATTTTGCCTGCTTGGACACTGATCTGCTTTACAGCCTTTTACAGCACCCCTTAATGACGCCACCGTGATCACGCTAAATCAGGGGTCTCCAACCTTGGCTCCTGGAAGCCTGGCGGACTTCAACTCCCAGAGTTCCACAGCCAGCTGGCTGTGGAATTCTGGGAGTTGAAGTCCGCCAGGCTTCCAGGAGCCAAGGTTGGAGACCCCTGCGCTAAATCAATACCACTTCAACCACCATCAACAGTGCAAAACAGCAATTTTTGAAACAGCCACTCTTTGAAGGAAGGATTGGTCTTCCTCTTCTTTCTCCAGGGGTGCCTAAAATATGAATTTAGTGTTCCCCAGAGATGTCCAACCTGAAAACAGGCTCTTCACTTCCTGTTATATTACTTGGCACCTTGGCCAGGCTTGGATTTGGACATGAATGTCATTAAGAACCTGACCTGAGCTACAAGATGATTTAGATGTTTTATAAATCAAGAATAGTGATGTCCAAAGCCCCAGGTAAGACTACGTTATTATGGGATGAGCCACATGTAAGAACAGGCTATTAATCTTGCAATGCTTGGGGACTATTGTCTTAAGGGTGGCATGTCAAGCACAAATGTTGGCTGTTCTTGGCATGAAGAATACCAAAGGATAATGAAAATGGTGAGCCAGGTGCCTCAGAGCCACCTTCCTGGCCGATTCTTCCTCCTTCTTCCTCCTCCTTGGTATCTCCCTCTTCTCTCTTCACTCTTGTTTTCTTTGCATTTCATTCTTTTCCACAGCGAATTTAATCCTGACATTTCCAGAACTGACGAAAATAAATAAGATGCAGTTCACATTTCACCATGACTGAGGATGGTTAGGTAAATCCTTGGCTGTTATAACATCCTAAATGAAAATTTTTTAGGGAGAAATGAAATGGTTTTATACATCTTCCCCTCTGGCTTTCTAATAGCCTGGAAGGTCAACCTCTTCGTAGATTTACAACCACCTTCCCCACCCCACTGCAAACATTCATAATCTAGTTTAAAATATTTATCTGCACATGCACACATACAAACACGGACCCCATTTGCATTGCTTACACTCACTAATTCTTTTCCTTAATTGTGTTTACCTGTCTTAGTAATAAACCCTTAATGATAAAGCCACGGAGTAGCGGGATGGTCTCTGAATGGATGTGGTGGAGCAGAAGTGCAAGCAAAGCCATAGGAACAAAAAGAGTAATTATTAAAAGCACTGAAGTCTGCATCTTTCCTTTTATTCTTCCAGGGGAAATTTTACCCCATCAAAATCACTGTTTTCGAAGTTCCACCAAGCAATCCACAAGCTACTCTGGACTTCAATTGCCTCAGGCCCTTCCCTGCACCCAGCCCTGTCTCCTTTTGTCCAGAAATCACTAAACCAGAACCCTGTTGAGATAAGGAGGCTTCCTCCCCTAATTCACTATAAATGCTTTTTATGCAGGAACACAAAAAAATAAAGTAACTCTTGGTTCTGAAATGAAAAGCTCTGACGTTGTGTGTACATTGTTTCCCCCTCCAAGTAAATTGGAGTGGAGGGGAAGAGAGAAGAGCCCAGTGATGTGATTCAAAAATTTTTACCACTGGTTTGGTGGGCGTGGCTTGATGCATTGCATTGCATTGCATTGCGTGCACCAAACGTGCACTTTGCACAGGCACAGAGGCCTTCTTACTCACCTCCTGCAAGCCTGCCCTCTCCTGGTTGCTTCAGCAGCTGCCACGCAGCACTCGTCTGTGCCATGCAAAGCAGCTGTGCTTCAAAAGCAGGGAATAAAGGGGCGTCTGGGAGTCCCAGTGGGCAGGTGGGCCCAACAGCAGAGCAGCAGAGAAAACTGTTTTGGTCTCCGCTGCTCATTGCCACTACCGGCTTGGCAGAACCGGGCCAAACCGGTAGAATACCACCACTGGTGCAGCCAGGTTAAATAGTGTGAACCTATCTGGGATTTCTCCCTTCTGATGCGGCTTCGTCCTTTCGTGACATTTGGCAGAAAAAAGATGTTAGCATCTTCAAATCAAGGTCAGGGCCTTCTAACAATCTCAGAAGCTCTTCTTGGTTTCCTTGGCAGCAGAGTAGGAATGGCTTGTACTGCCTTCTTGCGGGATGTTTTCTGAACTCCCAGTCTGGCCTGTAGCCCTTCTGCCCAAATGCCGATCAGGCCAGATTCTGCTTGGCTTGCTGTTCAAATCTGGTCAGAGATACAGTCTCAGATGCTGCCCCCTCAGGCCAAACTCCCAAGGCTGGTTCAAACCCTGGCAATGCACCCACATATCTGTTATGGTTCGCCAGCAGCCTGTGCAAACGGCAGCAGAATCGGACAGTGGGGAAGAACAAAGACAAGTCCGGGAGTTTGGAGAGGACTCGGATGAGGGTCCTGCATGCGATGCAGGGATGGGGCCAGGACCATCTGGGAGTGGGGTGCTGTCTCCAGAGCCTCCAGAGTCTGGCAGCAGCGAGGCAGAGGAACAAGGGGACCCTGTTCCCAATGCGTGTGTGCACAGAGTGGCTAGAAGGCAAGAGCAGCTGAAGCAGAAGGGGCGACTTGGGAGTAAGGCTGGGAAGTGATTGCCCCCCCCCCAATAAGGGATAAAAGTCAGGCCAAGATGATGAAACCTTTGCAGGAAGCAAAGTCATTCACTCTGTTCCGATTAAACCTTGAAGCTCTGTGTTAATTTGTCACTTTAGTTGTTGGCAGCACTTCAAAGGAGGGAAAGGTGGGTGCTTATCTCGAGGGACTGTTTGGGGCTCATTACGGGCTGGGAATGAACATAATTCCCAGCATTGAAATAAAAGAATTATTTGGACTAAGCATGTGCTTAATTACGGTCTCAGGAAGCCTCGGTCAGAACTGTATCTTTCTGGCCAGAAGGATCCCCCAAGTCCAGCTATACTTCTGTTGACAAACTCTTCTGCATAATGGTGGGAGCGAAATCTCCTTACCCATTCAATGCAGGTTTTACATCCACGTTTCATCCCTGAATATTGTTTCTGCTGGATGTGACGGGAGGGAGACATGCTGAAGTCCAGTAGCATCCAGAGGCTACCAGAGATGGGAAAGATAAGCCCAGCAATTTTTAAAATTCAGAATCAGAGAGATTTCTCTAAAGATACCAACCAGAATGGTGGGTGAGCGGGAGGGCAGAGCTGTATTTTATCAGGTTGGCTGAAGAGCAGCTAATATGGAGCTCCACTCTAAAATCAGGAATCTGTTAGCATCTTTTGTGACAAATAGAATTTATTCAAACGTATCAGCTTTTGCGCAGATTTGTGCCTTTTAGTAGAATTTGGTAGTGAGAACAAGTGGTAAAGACCACTCCTGATGGTAGTCCAGGATACCTATTATGGGCTAAGTGGCTCTTCTCTATTTAAACTTCAAGCTGATCATCACAATTAAAAAAACAATTTTTTTCCTTCTTCAAGTCTTTTCTTTTCATGCTATGTCTATCATCAAACACAATCCTGTTGCTTCTGCATTTGCTCAATGTCCAAGAAAGAAGTGGATGAAGATAACAAAAAGAAGGAAGAGGAAGATGGGGGAAGGTATTTAAAAAATCCTCCTTAACAGCATATTATCTAGCAAGTATTTAGTTTTTTTCCTAGAACTCAAAAGATGACCATGAATGATTATCTGTCAGGTTATCCCAATACAGAATTCTTATTAATTTCCAAAGAAATACTGTAGCAGCCAATACAGAATTTTACACAACACACCCTTTCTTCAACAATCAATAAAAGGAAAGAAAGAAGCTAAGGCAAAAATCAAAATTCATATTTCACTTACAGCTCTGGAATTTATAAATAAATCATCTCCACAGGCTGATTGATGTCCCTCCATAAATAATTAATCTCTGACCTTCCATTGTTGAGCTGTCTAAATTTTTCACCCTGGGAACAAGCGTACAATAAATTTTCAGATGCCAGAAAGAGAGGACAAAACAGGGCATAATATTCATCTATACATTGTCATAAGTTTGATTTTATTCAGCATTATTGGCTTGGTATTGGTTAGGCATCATGGAAGATTAATTATCCAAGATATACTTCCTCCCCCACTAAAGCCTGTGGTTGGTTGTGAAAGAATCAAAATTTCAGAGAATCATGGTTAGAATAATGGAAGGTCCACACATTTATACATATGGGAAAGGCCCCACTGATGAGTCCCATTGCAGACTCTTCCCCCTTTCCTGACCCAGATATGTGTTCAAGCGTTGGCCAACTGGGAAAGCCATGCACTCAAAACATCTTGTTCTCCAATCCTGAGAGGCTTTTCAAGGCCCCCCCACCTGGGACAAAGAGCAAATCTCCAGGTGTGAAGGGAATTGATGAGGCCGAAAGAGATCCAAGAGAGAAGGATTTGGCCAGGGTTGTTCCCATGTAGGGAGATTTCTTAGTGGTCAGTGGCTCCTCCAACTGGATGAAAGGCCTGACAGGGTAATGCAAATCATCCCACTGAGACTGGGATAAAGAACAGAATCCAGGGCTCTGGTCCCCCACATACGGAGAAAAGATCAACCAACCAATCAGAATACAGGTGGAAGGGGCCTTGGAGGTCTTCTAGTCTAGCCCTCTGCTCAAGCAGGAGACCCTACACCATTCCAGACAAGTGGCTGTCCAGTCTCGTCTTGTGACCCACAACTTCTGGAGGCCAGCTGTTCCACTGATGAATTGCCCTCACTGTTAGGAAATGTCTCCTTGATTCCAGGTTCTTCTCTCTTTGATTAGTTTCCATTCATTGCTTCTTGTCCTGCCTTCTGGTGCTTTAGAGGATAATTTGACCCCCTCCTCTTTATGGCAGCCCCTCAAATACTGGAAGATTGCTACCATGTCACCCCTCATTCTTCTTTTCTTACATCTAGCCATACCCAAATCCTGCAGCCATTCTTCATATGTTTTACTCTCCAGGCCTTTAATCATCTTAGTTGCTCTTCTCTGTACTTTTTCCAAAGTCTCAACATCTTTTTTGTAATGTGGTGACCAAAACTGAATGCAGTGTTCCAAGTGTGCTCTTACTAAGGCTTTATAAAACGGTATTAATACTTCACATGGTTTTGATTCTTTGCCTCTGTTTATGTAACCAATTATTAGCTTTTTTAGTGGCGGCAGCTGCACATGACTGGCTCATAATATTTAAGTGATCTTCCACTAGGACCCCAAGGTCTCTCTCACAGCTACTGTTTTTGAGCCAAGTCTCGTCTAATTTGTATTCATCGTCATTCTTTTTCAGCATCTGTCAAGGTGGAGCATGACTCTGCTACTCCCTCCCACAGCCACCTTGCTGTAAGAACAGCCGACCTCCTAGGGATGCTCCCCGCTGAGTGCCAACATGAACCCCACCTCTGTGTTGGACTCCCTGCATCCAGGATGATACTCAGCACTCACAGAGAGAACAGAAGAGCTTCTCTGAGAACAAGAGATTGCAATTGCTTGGTAACCACAGTGGAACATCCTTCCTTTCACTGGGACCTTCTTTCTCTCTTCTTCAAACTCTGGGCAACTTTCACTTGAAATATTTTCTTCCTCTCTGACCCAAAGAGGCTGCTGTTCTGAGGCATTTTTTTTTTTTAAAGGAGGAAAAATGGACCAAGCCAAACTGTCAAATAGAATAGTTGCTGGAGGTTTTTGCACCGTTGTAGACTATGACCCTGAACACCATAAAAAAAAAATTGCCTCGGATATTCCAGTAACTGGGGGCCAATATTTGCCAGAATAACTCCACCAGTCTTTCTCAAATGAAATGTCAAAATAAATTTGTGTTTAGGAGGAGATTCTCGGTTAGCCGGCTCAGCCTGTCTGCCGCTGTCCAGCAGCTACAAGTCACAAATTTTAGAGACCCCCATAATTACATGGCACCAACGCCATCACCCTGCAAATAGCTGTATTTTCTCCTCCTGAGAAAAAGACACGGAATGGAAAGGAAATGGGAAGGGGGTCAGATTGTAACCCTGAGCCATCCTGAATCATACAGTTCCAGGAACTCTTTTCAAGCCCTTTGCGGTTGATGGCCATAAAAAGCAACTGTCTTTTCTGTGGCATCATCAAGCAATATACTTTTATTTATCTATTTTGCAATTTATTATGGCCACTTATCCCACAAGACTCTGGATGGCTTTGTTCTGACCAAGGCTTTCTGAGATAGTAACAATCACCCGCAGTTCCCAAAAACCTTTTGTTTTATTTCAATGGCTGTGAATTATATTCATTCACAGCCCATAAAGAGTCCCAAACAGTTTATGCATAGTCCAACAGAAGTTCTGCCACATTCCTTCAGGATTAGGCTGATAAGCACCCACCTTTATCTCCCTTGAAATGCTGCTGATGACTAAATTGCCAATTAGCTGTACAAGGCCAAACGGAGCACAAAGTCAACACGGAGCTTCAGAATTTAAACCGATCAGAATGAACAAAGTTGCTTCCTGCAAAGGCTCATGTCCCTTTGCACCTCCTTTATGTCTTATGGGAGGGGCCAATCATCTCCAAACCTTATTCCTGAGTCACCCCTTTTGTCTTAACTGTTCTTGCCTTCTGGCAGCTCTGCGCAAGAGCACACTGGGAACAGGCTCCCCCTGTTCCTCTGCCTTGCTGTTGTCAGATTCTGGAGGCCCCGGAGTCTGCACACAACTCCCAGATGGCCCTGGCCCCCTCTCTGTGTCAGATGCAGATCCCTCGTCCGAGCCCTCCCCAGAACCCTGGATTGGCCCATGTTCCTCCCCACTGTCTGACTCTGTTGCCAGCTCTGCAGGCCGCCAGCAGACCACAACAGGCTTACCACAGTGGTCCCCAACTTCTCCAGCTTTGCAGATTGGAGGGGGGAACAGAGGAAATGGTTCCATGCAAATGACAGGCATGCGTGACAGGCGTGGGCAGCTCCTTTTGCACAAGCAGTGGGCATTCGCCCGCTCACATGAAACTCCATTTGCATGAGCAACAGGTGTGCCCACCACTAGCACAACTGGAGCTTCACGCAAGCCTGCAACTGCACACTGCTCGTGCAACTGGAGCAACGTAGGTGTGTGGAGCTCACCCATTGTTCATATGGCCCAGGGCCATGGCTCGGTATCGGGCTGAGGGACCCCTGCCTTGTAGTATCAAAACACACCATTTTTTATTAAGAAAGGAAAAGAAACAAGACATAGCAGCCCTGATAAAAAGCAACCATACCAATACAAATACAACAGGGCTCCAGAGACATGTCACACTCACACACACACCAGGCTTGGGAACAGAGCCAGATCTTGGTAGACAACCTCCCAAGCCTGCATCCTAGGTAACTCATCTGGACCTGTCCAATCACAGTCCAACTCCAAGCAGCTTTATTTGATATATGGCATGTATAGCAATAGCACTTGGACTTGGACTTCACGCTTCACAGTGCTTTGCAGCCTTCTCTAAGCAGTTTATGGAGTCAGCCTCTTGCCCCCAACAATCTGGGTCCTCATTTTACCCACCTCGGAAGGACGGAAGGAGGAGTCGAACTTGAGCTGCTCAGAATCGAACTCCTGGCAGTGGGCAGTCAGCCTGCAATACTGCATTCTAACCATTGTACATCATTCATGGATGGATGGATGGATGGATGGATTAGACTTATATACCACTTCACCGTGCTTTCCTGCCCTCTCTAAGTGGTTTGCAGAGTCAGCCTCTTGCCCCCAACAATCTGGGTCCTCATTTTACCCACCTCGGAAGGATAGAAGGCAGAGTCTACCTTGAACAAGTGAGAATCGAACTCCTGGCAGTGGGCAGAATTAGCCTGCAATACCGCATTCTAACCCCAAGGAAAGGAAGAGAAGGAAGATAGCAATAGCACTTAGACTTATATACCGCTTCACAGTGCTTCACAGCCCTCTCTAAACTGTTTATAGAGTCATCCTCTTCCCCCCAACAATCTGGGTCCTCATTTTACCCACCTCGGAAGGATGGAAGGACGAGTCAACCTTCAGCTCAGTGGGGTTTGAACTGCCAAATTGCAGGCAGCCGGCAGTTAGCAGAAGTCGCCTGCAGTACTGCACTCTAACCACTGCACCACCACTGCTCACTGAGGTCCTACAAATGTCCTCCCTTCCCTCCTCCCAGCCCATGAGGGTTGGTCATGCTCTACAGCTCATGTGCAGTTATTGGCATCTTCAATAAGGGTGAGAAGCCTTTCGGACCACGAGACAGGCTCGAATATGAGCTATCTCTTGGGGCCAGTCAGCTTCGCTCCGCCTTCCTCTAGTGGTGCTCCAAGTGTCACGTCTGGTGCTTCCTCTCCAGAAGCACCTCGGAAAACCAATGTGCATCATGGGATGAGGACAGAGAGAGGCCATGTGGGATTAAGGTGGCCTCAGTCACCCACTTATTGCAGACTGCAAACAGGATGTCAGCTAAGCTGCCTGCCAGATCCAAGACCCCAATCTTCATGATAACCATCCTTGGCCTAACAAATCTTACCTATCAACTCAGAATTTTTTTCTCCTAATGGTGCTTTTTGGCACAGGATACAAATCTCATCTGCATCTATGGGAGTTTCTCACTGAGAAAAAAACTTAAGTGTTGCATAAGAGAAAAGAAAAAATTCAAATGCCTTCCACTCCTCTCCTAGCATTCTAGAAGTGTGTTGAATTTCCATTTCAGACTGTTTTCATTTAAGGTCTGTAGAAACTGCCAAGAAACCTGCTACACTTCTTATGCTTTCTCTTACTTCAAGCAGCTCGCCTTTTGGGAACTTCAGACAAGAGGAAGCAAAAAAAAACAAAAAAAACACAAGATTTTTCCCCAGCTTGGCAGTTTCCAGTGCCACACGCATCAGACTTCTATCACCCACCACAAGAAAGCAAAGAGCTGGTTTTAAAAATTGTCAAACAAATTCAAAATCAATCTAGGAAAGATGATTCAAATGAAAATTTGCAACCGAATTTCATTTGATTAGGCAGTCTTGTTTCAGTAGAGTATTTCTCCTGTTTTTCTTTACTCGTTCTCACCCAATTTGATGTAAGAACATTTGCTTTCATTGCTTCCCCTCCCCCTGAAACAGAATATTGGAGAAAACCAGTGTAAGGAGGAGGAGGAGGAGGAGGAGGAGGAGCATCATGCCCAGATGTCCCTTCACCACACAATCTTCTCTTCAGCTATCTGCAACTTACCTCAATGTGGGGAGGGGGGGCTTTAAATGGAGGGAAAGATACGGAGTTAAAATAAGGGAAATCGAAACTTTTCATTTAAAGAAAGAAAGGAAGATTTCTTTAGAACAGAAAAAAGCAGAAGCCTTCTTCATGAAGGACGAATGCACCTGAGAAACTGGGAAGGTATACCTGGGCAAACCATGAAAGCAAACTCTGCATATAGATCGGGACAATTCCAAAGTATTCCGTTTTTCAAGCAGAATTTCAGACCATCCAGTTATATTAGTTCTATACTATAAATTCACATATAAAGAAAACCAGGAGGATCTGCAGGTGGAAGATTTCTGAAAAGGTGCTGAAAAGCTTCCACTTTCAGCAACTTCTTCGATCAGGGCAGCAGCAGGAGGTGGCTGGCTAAGAAGACGAACTGGTAATAAATCGATAGAAAGAAATCAAATAAAGAATTATGGATTATATTACAAATCAAGCACCAATGCATACTCCACATCTTCCAGATTTATCTCTGCTTGCTTTGCATCAGGTCAGGTGCTGTGGAATCAGAGGCAAGAGTCAATGCAGTGGGGAATAGCAGCTGGACAGGTCCAAACAGGTCACAAAGGAACCAGAGGGAAGCAACTGGGAAGAGCAAACCTTCAAAAAATCAAGATTTTTAGACAAAGCTTGGAACCAAAGGCAGAATACAGAGGATGGGGGGAAAGAGCAAAATGCCCACCCTAGAAAAAAAAACAGGTGGGTGCGATTCCCTTTTGGAGGAAATCAATCCGGCACTCCAGAAAACCAGTTCTGACAGTCACTCTTGAGATTACATAGAAGCAAATGTTTATTTATTTATTTATTTTATTTTATTTCTTTGTCAAAAGCTTACAATATAATAGAAACAAGAATAAACGTAAGTTTAAATACAAGAAATAGGAACTAATAATTGGGGACAATAGGATGGGAGGCACGATTGTGCACTCATGCATGCCCCTTAATATCTCCAAGGAAAAGCTGCCTCTTTTCAAAAAGTACTTTTTTTCTGGTAATAATTTGGGCTGCACCTATTATGAATCAGACTTGCTGTCAAAATAAGCTGCGTAAGCTGCAGCCCTATCGTCTGGGCAATAGATAATAAACCAGTGTTTTTCAATCCTGGGGACTTAATATGTGTGGACTTCAACTTCTAGAATTCCCTAGCCAATATGGCTGGCTGGAGAATTCTAGGAGTTGGCCCACAGATTTCGGCATATTTTATGAACAAATAAAAAACCAGTGAGGTCAAAGGTACCTTCTAGCTGATACCTTTCAGCGCAGGGATGGAGAGCAAGCTGCAACTGAGTCTAATTGCAGGCTGACATGTCCAATTCCCATTTGGATATTGAGATCAGAGAAACCCACATCAGTCAACAAAGGAATGACTGAAAGGGAAAAGAGCTGTGAGTCAAATCCACACGTGAACCTCTCTGCTTATCTCAAAGTCAGGTACAACAGATCTTTCCATTAAAATCTCTAGAAACAAAGAAGGATCACAGTTCTTCAGGATCCATCTAGTGCTAATGGACCTTGGACAGACATCCAAACATTCATGATTTGGGACACTAAAATTATTATTAATAGTGTGCCAGGGAGTGGAGGACTGACATTCAAGAATTCAGCTTCCTCTTTTTAAAAAATACTGTATTTTAGAATCAGGGTTGATGAAATAGGCATCCTTCAATTATAGATGATAATTGTATTCTTTTTACTTTAAACCTTTATATCTATGGAAAAATGGTACTAATTCTCTAATAAATTCATTTATACTAAGGACAACCAATACACATTGCATTTTAGTTCTGTAATCACGAGAATACTAAATTTAAATAGGTCTAATATATGCACTGCACATTCAGAATATTCCATTTCTAAACAAAAACAGACTTAGCCATTTTCTTGAAGATTACCATCGTGCAGAAATTGTTGGCTTCAAAATGAAATTATCATACCCATGGTTATCTAAAGACCACTAAATCCTTGGGCTCATTTCATGCCATCTCCATCTTTACAGACTTCTGACATCCTAATAAAGGACACATTGATACCATCCAAGAATGCACAGGCCTTAATAGTATAGGCATTTTCCAATGCAACATAATTCTTTTGATTTGCAAACAAGGCCATAATGCATCAGATACAAATATATTTTTTATCTTATCAAAGTGCACATTGATGTGCAATTTTTAAGGAGAGTATTTGAATTTGGCCTGTCAAGAGTTCAGAGGTAATATTTCAGCCAACACCTCTTCCCAACAATGACATGCTATGTATGATGCAACAGATTGTAACAGCTTTGAGGACAACATAGGAGGAGGGGGAACGACACACCATGGATTGTGTAGCATGATGTTTAAAATTATGATCACTAGCCAGTGTGTCTGCTGGAGATTAGAGAGAGGCACCCAACCTCTGTTCCAGACAGATAAATATCTAGGGCCTTTTTGGTTCAAACAATGACTTCATTGTTATGGTCTGATGAGTATAAATCTTGCAAGAATCTGCAGCCTGTGATAAATGTATTTGGATCATGTACGCATCCTTACACTTTCCCCAAAGGAGCCTGTTGAGCATCTTTGAACTTCCAGTGTTGAGCAAACCTCCTTCACTCAACCCATCAATCTCTAATCGGATTAGCCAGTGAGCATTGATTCCCTTACAATCAGATCACACAAAGATTTTTGGAGAAACATCAAAGGGAAAGGCGGCCTTAGCTTTTTTCTTAGCCTTTAGGAGTTTTTTCCACTCAAATTTGTCTCCAAATCCTCCCACAGATTTCTACCAAACATGGGGAAAATTCTGTTCCTGCCTCCTGGTACCCTTTTTTTTTTAGGGGGAATAGGAAGTGACCAAGTGGAACATTGCAAAGAGTTATTCAAATGACCATTGGGTAGATAAACCTGAGCTGCTTTTGGTTAACTCAGTGATTCTCAACCTCAGACATTTTAAGATTGTGAACTTCAACTCCCAGAATTGCCCAGCCAACATTGTGGGAGTTGAAATCCACACATCTTAAAAGTTGTTGCGATTGAGAAGCATTAAGTGAATCACTGTTTAATGAAATAGCCTCGTTTTCTGGGACTTGCATGAAAAATTGATTGACATTAAACACAGGCTGGATGTACACATCTGTAAAGGCTAAAGTGAGGTGTGATGAGTGTGCAACCATTAGCCTGCACTTCTGCAAAAGGCCTTTCAGCATAAAGTCAAATGAAGGAAAGGCGGGAGGCACTTGAGTGGCACTTTAACAAAAAATATCCACCCTGCTCCTAATCAATTTCACAAAGTTGCCATGGGCACATGCCCAGCTGGGCATTAGTCCTGGCATTCGGGATGCACTTTTCATAAAGTGCCCTGCAGAAAAACAAGAGGCTGATTAAAACACTGCATCCGCCTAGGCCAAGCATTTGCCTTCAACAAGGGGAGTCTTGGAGAGGCAGCTCCTGATTCAGAAAACTGAATGAAAAACAGGATCTTGGAAACCAGAGTCAATTTGTGTGTAATCATCCGTGGATTTCTGAAGCAATGCAGTAGGCTTCCTCAGGAGTAAGGCCAATGGAGCAGACCAGAACTAACTTCTCAACAAACTCCACTGGTGGCAATCCCATTCCTGTCTAGCAAAGGAAACGGGGGCTTCTGAGTCAATTCTTCCCACATTTAATTTAAATCCATGATTAATTAGCTGCATTCAGACAAGCCTTACCTGGTCATCCTATCAACCCACTTTCTAAGTTTGGGCACTATATTGAGCTACATTAGCAGCCAACCAGCCTGGGTTCACACAATGTGCTAAATCTAGGAAAAATAACACAACCACATTCAGCACTTAAAATAACTTAGCAAGTTGCAATCTGCTAGAATTAAACTTTAAGTCAGGGGTCCCCAAACGTGGCAACTTTTAAGACTTGTGGACTTCGACTCCCAGAATTCTCCAGCTAGCTATGCTAAGCTATGCTCGCTGGAGAATTCTGGGAGTCGAAGTCCACAAGTCTTAAAGTTGCCAAGTTTGGGGGCCCCTGAAGGCAATCCCGGACCTTAATTTGCAATCGGCCAACCAGATGTGCGCGGGAACACCGACTTCAAGGGAAAATCGGAGTCTCCAAAAGTATTCTCCAACCCCAAGAGCGGATCTTTTAAGGGCGTCTAGCTGACCTTAGGGAACACCCCGTCCGATCCCCGCCTCCTCCCCCCCCCCGGCCCAGCCGACGCATTTGGACCCGAAAGGCAAAACTCCGATCCGGAGGCTGAGAGGCGAAGAGAGAGGCCGCACGGAACTGAGCCCCCGCCCCGAGTGTTTTTCCGACCGTCCGCGCGGAACCCCTCTCGGAGGGCGTCGAAACAAGGGGTCGGTTCCGCGGGTCGGGACTGGGAGCCGTGGAAGGCACCCCAACACACCCACAGTTGACGAAGCGGGAGGCTCGGCGCCTTTGAGAGATTTGAGGTCTGAATCGGCGGGGAGTTTTCGGGCCGCCTGCCGCCTCCCCGCCCGGTCCATTCCCGGCTGAGGCAAAAACTTTCTTCCGAAGGCTCCCCGCCTTCCCCGCCCCTCTTTCTCCCTCGGCTTCAGGGCGCCCTCAGTCACCCCAGGCGCGAACTTTCGGCCCAAACGCACCGTGAGGGGGCGGGGGAGGGAAGAAGACACCGACCTGCCGCCCTCTGAGCAACTGGTGCCAAGTTGCGCGACTGCGCCCACCGCCGCCCCTCCGAGGCTCGTCGGGAGGGAGACCGAAGGAGGAAGCCCGCACAGGCTTCGATGGCTGCCGGCGCCCCGGAGCCTTTCCCAGCCCCGGGGGTCAAGCGTGGCGAGCGGTCGCGCGGAGTTCCGTGGGCCCCCGCGGACAGACCGCCGTCCGCCTCAGCCAAACGCGGGACAAGGGAGTTAGCGCAGCCCGCCAAGACACCGTCGTAGCCGCCGTCGCCGCCCGCTCAGCCGGCCCGGACCCGGCAACGGAGCCGCCACTGACCTGGGCGGGGCGCACCGCCGTCCGCGTGGCGCAAGCCGTGCGCTCAGCCGCGCATCTCGCCGGTCCTCGGTCTGCCTTCTCCGGCGCCGTCGATGCACAGCGGCCGCTCGGCTTCCTCGCCTGCCGGACGAGCCGCGAGCGGGGAACGCTGCGCGGAAAAGCCGGGCGCGAAGGGAGCCGGGCGCCGGCAGCGGCTGGCTTGGATGGATGGATGGATGGGCGGGGCGGGGCGGGGCTGCCTTCGCTTGCCGCCGCCTTCTTGGAAGCTGCCGGCGAAGAAGAGCGGCTCTCCGCGCCGCAGGGAGACCGAGGAGGCCGCCGCCTCCTCCGCCTCCTCCCTCCGCCTCCGCCATAGCAACCCTCTGGAAAGCCGCCCCCCCGCGAGGCGAGACGCGGATGGCTGAAGCGGCGCCCTCCGCCCCGGCTCTCTCCTTCCGGTCACCTGCGCTTGGCGCCCCGGCTGGGAAGGGGACGAAGCGCCGGGCTCCTCGCACGCCCAGCCGCCTTCCCCGCCGGGCGAGGGCGCGGGGAGCCGGAGGGCGCGAAGGCCCGGAGGAGGCGCAGGTGTGGCGCACCTGGCCTCCCCTCTCCTCGGGCAGCACCTGCCGGGGCTCCTCCGCGCCGAAAAGCCTCCCCGCCCCTCAGCGCCACGCGGGTTCCCCCTCCCCAAAGTTGCCAGAATTTCCAAGTTCGGCGGAGGGGCGGCCGCCTCCAACTCTGGGATGCGCACTCGGGAGTCTGGAGCAGGAGCGCGGCGGAGGGAGCAGCGTCCCGGTTCGCCAGCCGTCCGGAGGCCCGCTACCTGAGAAAGACCGGCCCGCTTTAGAGGCGCTTCTCCCTCAGCAGCGACGGCGGGAGAAAGCCGCCCTGTTTACTCCGAGGCGTAGGGGGGGAGGGGGGCTGTTGTAGGCCAAGGAGCTCGTGGGCGGCGAGGCGACGGAGGGCCGCGGGGGTCCCTTGTGCCCCACTCTCTCAAATGAGGCGGCCTCGCGTCAGGACGAAAGGACGCGACGGCTGGGTTGGCCTGAGGCAATAGGACGCCCTTGCGGCCCTCATCGCTGCGCCCTGCCGACCGGCAATAGGTGGAGGGCAAGGCCGCCCTTCTGGCGGGGCAAAGCAGGAGGGCTGGGGGGGGGCCCGGATAATCCTTGGGGAAAGAAGGGCCCCGGGAGCAGAGACGCCCCCAGAGGGTCTGCTTCCTGCTCCTTTTAAGGACGGGAGGGGAGAGAGAAAAAAAGGCAAACATTCAGGCAATGTTTCGGATCGATGTCTGTTTAAAAAAATATATATACATCTTTACTGTCAATATAAGTCATTTGCATAATCTCATGATTGAGATTGTAAATCATGGGCAGTAACACTTCAGTTTAATGGACAGACTCAGAGCTGGTGGAATCTGAATTGAGGATTTACCAGCCTGCAAAAACTGGGGTGACCAAAAGACGGCACTGAGGAGACAGAGAAGGGCTGGTATATTTTTGTGGCGCCCTAGTGGCCACCTGGACTTTTTCAGAGGGCCTTTTTGGTAGCTTTTTCCTGCTGACAGGACAGGAGCTGTGGCAAAAGGGAGAATAGAATGAGGCAGGAAGGGTCACTCCTGAAAATGCAGTTGATACTCCTGAGCCAGTCCCAGCCACACAACTTGGAAGTTTGTGTGTGTGTTTGGGAGAGAGAGAGAGAGAAAAGAGAAAGAAAGAAAGAAAGAAAGAAAGAAAGAAAGAAAGAAAGAAAGAAAGAAAGAAAAAGAAAAAAAGGACTTCCCCAATGAGCTCTGATGGCTGGCTTCCTTTCTCTCTTTCTCCCATGGATGTCTACAGGACATTGACAAAATAGTCAAGATAGCTATAGCAATAGCCCTTAAACTTATACACCACTTCACAGTGCTTTACAGCCCCCTCTAAGCGGTTTACAGGGTCAGCCTGTTTTCCCCAACAATCTGGGTCCTCATTTTACCCACCTTGGAAGGATGGAAGGCTGAGTCAACCTTGAACTGGTCAGGATTGAACTACTGGCAGTTGGCAGAGTTAGCCTGCAATACTGCATTCAACTTGAAGATGAAACTCAAAGACTTTGGCCACCTAATGAGAAGGAAGGACTCACTGGAGAAGAGCCTCATGCTGGGAACGATGGAGGGCAACAGAAGAAGGGGATGGTAGAGAAGGAGGAGGCTGGATGAAGTCACAGAAGCAGTCACCGTGAGCTTAAATGGACTCCAGGGGGTGGTAGAGGACAGGAAGGCCTGGAGGAACGTCCATGGGGTCGCGATGGGTCGGACACAACTTCGCAACTAACAACAACTGCATTCTAACCACTGCAGCACCAAGGCTCCAGGAAAAGTTGGTGGCCATGTTTGTACGGCTCAAATAAAAAACAGGCCAATAGTGGACTTCCAGTTTGGGCTCCTTCGGTGATGAACTGAAATCCGCAATCGTGCATGGTTTTGATCCGTGCTCACCACTGGAGCACCCTGAGCCGCTTGGATTCGGGGCTGAAGCCACCCCGTAGAGGTGGTGAAGAAGGAGGAGACCGCCACCAGGGTTGAGGAGAGCCACATCTCTCCTCCTTGGCTGGCCATTACTCCCTTTCCCAAAGGCAGTTGCAACAGTGGTCAGAAATGGCCACCTCAAAGAAGAACCCAACCGGACAAGATAGTGCAGGAGAAAGTTTAAAGGAGAAAGTTTGACTGACTGGGTTGAATGGAGAAAACATCCATTTAAGGTACCTGGAACTTGAATTACAAAGACTAATACTATTCCTAAAAAAGATTTGTAAAGCGGCGAAAGAGAAAGGGAAGGGAAAAAGAATTGGCTTTTTTTCTCTCACATTGACAATTCTAATTGACTTTGATTGTTAAGAAGAGATCTAAACAAGAAATTGATATTAATCCATTTTGACAGTAACAGGCTATTTTTAGCTGAAAATAAAGTGTCAAAGGGATTAAAGACTCTTGGATAATTTAAAAATTTCAAAAAGGAAGAAAGCAGGGGGGGGGAAAGAGGGTGGAATCTGGAAAATCTGGAAAAATGGAGGAGACCACCTGGAAGTAAAAAGAATTGATAGTGGAATTTTAACAAGACTTGTAAAGGATAAACTGTAGCTGAACCTTCATTACAACATAACAGAGCCCCTGGAGAGAGAAAGTGAGAAAAGCAAGAAACAGATTTGGATTTTGGGGTGATTTCTGGAATTTTGGATGGTGGATCCTAATGAAACGAAATAAAATCAATTGGGGGTTGTTTAAAAATCTTTAAAATGGCATCACTCCATGAAGAGCTAAAAAATGAGACTTAAAGTACAAAAAGAAGAAGCACAAGAGGGAAGAGGATCTTTTGGCTTCGCGTTTCAATTTTTAGAAATGGAGATTTTGAACTATGAAAAAGAACAAGAAATGCTTGCAGAACAAGAAGGGTGGGACAAAGAAGAAGCCATCTTCAATGACCAAGCAATTTTATGTGTAGTAAAAACGGGAAAGGGGGGAAAGGGAGCTAAAAACTTAAGACTTGAAGCAACAACCCCCCAAAAAGTGTCATTTGAAAAATAACTATAAAATTAGGGAGAAGCAGAAGGGAGGATCACAGAAGGGAGAAGCAGATAGAAAAGGGAACAAAAAGGGGAGGGAGGAGAAGAGGGAGAAGATGGAAAGGAAAAGAAGTTATAAAGGACAGAAACAAGATATAGAGAAACAGGAAAAGCATACAAGAATTAAAGGTATAAGCCTATTTAAAAGACACAGAGACAATGGTTAAAAATTTAACTTAGGATTCTGCAAGGGTACATGAGATAGTATTATACTAGAAATAGAAAAGAGTTAGAAAATATGATAGATTATTAAAATGACAGATAAAATTGGCATTGATATGTAATGGAATATTTGATAGTAATTAAATAAAATAGGATAAGAGAATAAGGCTCTCAATGATTTAAAAAAGTATATAATTGAAAAGAAATGAAATGTTTTTAATGAAATTAATATCAGTTAACAGGATGATTTTGAATAAGAATAATAATTTTATGGACTAATGTTAATGTTTTGTTTTTTTGTTTAAAGATGGTAATGAGTAAAATATGAAATATAGGTGATTAAAGTGAATGACAACTGATATTATTAGGTAATGAAACATTTGTTTAAAGATGGAAACATTTTAAATAGAAATGTAAAAGATTGCTATCAATATTAATGGCTGTGCTGAACTCAAATAGAATAATTATTTCATTTACTATTACACATACACACACACACACACTCATATACATACATACATATACATACGCATACGCATACACACACATATATATATACACACACACACATTTTTATCAAGAACTTAGTGTGTATTTTTAAGGTAATGTACCAAGCAGAATTTAGTTGATAATAATTATGTGTTATAAAACAGAGGTTAGAAAATGAATGTTATAACTGTAAAGGTATAGATTAAACTTTAAACAAGATTTGAATGGATAATAATTAAAAGATACAAAGGTATTACACTCTAGTCTGGTAATTAAAGGGGAAATTTTGTTTTATGAGAAAAGAAAATATGAAATTGTAAACAGAACAGACAAATATATAGAAATATGGACTAGAAAGATACTGAAAATTAGAAAAAGATATGTAATTGAACTTAGAAAGGAATGAGATAATTAAAGATAAGGTTACAGAAAGCAAGGAAAAACTATTGAGAAAACTGCAAAAATGGTTATAAGATATGGATTAGAATACATAAGATGAATATGTAACTGAGTTTATGTCTGTATGGAGAAGTGATAATCCGGGAGCATGCTGTTCTCAAAAAAAGATACTTTATTTATATTTGTATGCTTTGTGAAAACCCAAATAAAACTCTTTTAAAAAAAAACAAAAGAAACCAGGCCAATGGCAGCCTTGTGACTGGTGTCTGGATCTTTTAGGCCGTCCCTTGCAGATTCCCCCCTCTGCTTGTGTAGAATCCAGGGGGAGGGAGAGACACCCATTCTGGCGTTCTAGATCAGTGCCCCCCTCCAACCTTTTGGGCACCAGGGGCCGGTTCCATGGAGAGAGGTCTTGGAGGGGGCATGGTTTCATGTGGCAACGGCATCCCACAGATGGGACTTAGTTTGGCCCAGTTTCTGGCATGCCGTCCACCGATCAGGGGTTGGGGATCATTGCACTAGGTGGCAGCAAAGACCAAAAAGCCTTCACACCTCACTCTTTGCTGCCCCCTAGCAATGAGCTTGCATGTTGCAGCTTCGCTAGGGAAAGAGAGAAGGCCTCACTAAGAGAGAAGGGCTTGGGGTCTTCTGAATGGGAGGGGAGAGGTGGGGAAAAGGGATGTTTTGGGTGACAGCAAAGGGAGGGAAAACTCGTCTGGTCTCATGCTTGCCATTTCTGCAGGGAGGAAACTGGCCAAATGATCCTTCCTCTCCCCCATCCCCCCAGGTCAAAAATGTGAAGGGAGCATCACGAATATGAGATTCACACTCTGCCCCTTTTTATATGCATCATAATCGAGAGTATCAAAAAGAGGTGGAGTTTCGATTGTCGTCTCAGCTGCCAGCTTGACTCTTTTATATCAATCCGTGGGCAGGCCTGCTCCTTTGCCCCACTTCTCTCAGTAGCTGCTGTTTGAATGGTGAGGTTAGCACCAAGGCGCTATCACCATTGGGGATCCCAGCCAGAGGGGTTTGCTCAGAATGATGCACTTCCGTCCTGCGTCAACCATTCCATGTAGCCTGAGCCAAAGAGATGCATTTGGATCAAAGGGATCTTTTTAAATGTAGCATTTCCTCCCCACAGGACATAGTCCATATAACAAACTGCTGAATTCTTCATCACCTATAGAGGAAATTAATTTCTAGGGGAGGAGGCATTGTTTATACTTTTTTAAAAGAAAAACAACATACCCATCATGGCATTTTGCTTTCATTCGGCTTCAGGATAAAAAGAGTCCAGACTAAAGAGCACATTTCAAACCCCCAGCCAGAAATTCCCAGGTGGAACTTGCAGTTTGTTTTTAGTTACCTGGGCAGAAAAATATGTCTTAGCTGGAAGCAGAAAACCTCATCGCCCTGGTTGTACTTTGTTCCAGACATAACTCTTCTTTCCATGCCATCTCCCACTTTAACAGTTAACTAAATTTTGATTTATCGTTTTGCAACTGACTAACCCAAGATCCACCTCCATCACCCCGAGGGTGTTATTGTGAGGAATGGCTAGAAGGCTAAATGCAGAGGAAGCAGACAGAAAAACAAGCAAGGAGGGGCTGGAAGAGAAGGGGGTGCTTTGCCCAGAATTCCAGGGAGCCCCATAAGTAGAGATACTGACCACATACTTCCTTTTTTCCTTTTGGAGGGAGAAAACAAGCGTTTTCAGGATGTGAGGAAAGTGCAGTCAACAACAGTGGTGCCAAGAGGAAAGAAATCAACTGCAAGCCTTGGAAGGAGGGCTAACTTCCCCCCTTAATTATTCCTGCATGAATGAATTGAACCATCTCCTGCTAGAGCAGAGGTATGGGCCTTGTGGAATGTTTTGAGAAGGGGGAGGGGTTGGAAGATAGTTCTGCCTTCACACAATACTGAGGTGCACACGTGCACATATATGCACTGTGGTTGACAAGGATTCGTGATCGGGAAAGGTGGGAAACACATGGTGTCTGGGGAATTTGGGGAGTGAAATCCACCCATCTTAAAATTGCTACTGCTCTAGAGATTCCATTGGAAGCAATCAAAATTGGAAGTTGGAAGGGACCTTGGAGGTCTTCTAGTCCAACCCCCTGCTCAAGCAGGAGACCTTATACAATTCCAGGCAAGTGATAGTCCAGTCTCTTCTTAAAAACCTCCACGGATGAAGCATCCACAACTTCTGAAGGCAAGTGGTTCCACTGGTTAACTATCCTCGCTTTTGCTTGTCTCCTTGATTAGTTTCTATCCCTGGTTTCTTGAAGGGACGCGCTGGCTCTGGCTAAGATGCTGAGCTTTCCGATCAGAAAGGTTCGAATCCCTAGCGCCACGTAATGGAGTGAGTTCCCTTTACTTGTCCCAGCTTCTGCCAACCTAGCAGTTCAAAAGCATGTAAAAAAATGCAAGGAGAAAAATAGGGACCCCTTTGGTGGGAGGGTAACACCATGCACCTTCGGCATTTAGCCATGCTGGCTACATGACCACAGAGACGTCTTTGAACAGCGCTGGCTCTTTGGCTTTGTAATGGAGAAGAGCACCGCCCCCTAGAGCCGGAAAAGAGTAGCACGTATATGCGAGGGGAGCTTTTATTTGTTTCTTGTCTTGCCTTCTGTTGCTATGCAAGACACTTGGCAGTTTTCCCTTCTTTCCTGGGAATTTGTTGAAACTTTTACTTTTTGGGAAAAGTACGCAGAGGCTAAGAGACAATGTGAATTGGGTTGCAATGCTCCGTTTGTTGTTCTACCACACACACACCCAAAATAATCCCTGAATCTTCAAAACTCCACATTGACTCCCTGGATCAGCAGGGCCCTTTATTGATCTGCTTGTTTGTTAGGCTTTAAATTGCCAAATAACCTCAGCTGGATAATAAAAAATATATGATACAAAGTACAGTGCTTCGAAATCAAGACAGAAAACAGGATGATCATCAAGATGCAATCAGAAGCAATAAGAGTATCAATAAATACAGCACATAAAAACTCAATAAAACAGGTAATAAAATGGCAAGAAGCTGAAAAAGCATTCTAAAAGTTTTGCCTTTCTTTCCTTTTTTTAAAAGAACACTCGGTGGAATAAAAAGGGGTTCAGCTAAAGCCGAAAGGAGCAAAACGTTTCCCAAAGGAGCCACTCCTGGGGTTCTGCAACTTTCCCTGCAGTGGTCCAGCCTGCCTCGCTGGGCCTTGGGAAGATCATCGGCTGGAGAGAGACATCTTCTGAAACAGCAAGGTGAAATCTAGAAACGTGACTCTGCAGCACTTCACCAAGGAACAGAAATCAAATGCAAAGTGGGAAGGGATTCCTGACTTGGTAAGAATAGTTGGGAATATTCTGGATTGGTAGCTGACCACAAACCATGAGTCAGCATCGGCTTGCAGGCCAATCTCATTTTACAGAATGGGAATAAAAGTAAAGTTTTCATAGCCCATAAAGCAGTAGCTGCCCTTTGCAGGGCTTTGATCGGACTCGCCTGGAGTCCTCTGTCCAGTGCTGAGCATGAAACGTTAGAAAGAGAAGGGAAGCAAGGATTTCTGGAGACAAAAACTGCCTTGGGAGAAGAGAATGGCACTGAGATATGACACAGGTAGTCCTTGACTTACGGCCACAATTGAGCCCAAAATTTATGTTGTTAAGTGAGACATTTGTAAAGTGAGTTTTGCCCCATTTTACAACCCTTCTTGCCAAAGTTGCTAAGTGAATCACTGCAGTTGATAAGTGAGTAACATTAAGAAGCATTAAGTTAATGCTTCCCCCTTGATTTCTGCTTCTCAAAAGTTACCAAGCATTTTTCAAATGATTTGTTAAGAAATCAGGGGGTCAAAAAGTCAATATGGTGCCAAGATCCTATGCTCAAGGCCACCATCCTGACTTGGCGACTCGTCCCCATAGCAGTGGGCTGTTTGTTAAACTCAGCGGTAGCAGTGATCTGACTTCTCCGTTGGGTGACTCGGGGTTGTCATCTCTACTCCCGTCTAGGCTGCTATCTGGATTCTCTGGGATTGCTGATGCCGCCGTGCTACTACATGGTGAGATGACCATCTGTCCCAGCTCCTCTTCGGAAGGTGAATATTCCAGGCTTGGTTGCGCTGATTGCTGGTTTTCGAGTACTGGGTCAGGTACTAGTTCATTTTCGGCTCCCTCGATTTCCCTCCCCCCCCTGGTTTGGAGTTCAGGGCTTGTGAAAGGGGTAGGTGCCAGCCTGGAATGTAACTGGTCGATGTGGCACTTCCACAGTCTCCCATCAGCAGTTTGCAAAAGATAGGAACGGGGACCTGTAAGTTGAGTTATGGTAGCGGGGACCCACAATGGGTCACCAGTAAGCTTTTTTGCAAAGACCGGGTCACCTACCTTGAATGTGCGACACTTGCTACTGGAACCCAGAGGCTTTTCCGGCGTGTAGGCAGGGTGTAGACGGTCAAGATGTGATTGAAGTTTCCGGCCCATCAGGAGTTCGGCTGGGGTTTTGTTTGTGGTGCTGTTCGGAGTAATATGTTGGAGGAGAAGCATTCTGGTTACCTTGTCATGGATGTTCCCTTGTTCCATCTTGTGTAAGGTTTTCTTTATGAACTGGACCATTCGTTCAGCCCTACCGTTGGCCGCAGGGTGAGCTGGTGATGTTAAAGTGTGGCGTATCCCCCGGTCTGCTAGGTACTGTTCAAATGCCAAGGCGGTGAACTGTGGGCCATTGTCTGAAACCAAGACGTCTGGCAAGCCATGTGTGGCAAATAGTCTGTTTAGTTTTTTAATGACTGCCTCTGTGGTGGTGCTCTTCATTTTGTGGACCTCAAGCCAATTGGAATAGGCATCCACTGTTATGAGCCTCTTTATCTAGTTGGCTATAGTTTCTTTCAGTTTTAGATAAAGTTCTGGAAAAAATGCAATGGGTGCCTCAGTGCCATTTGGCAGGATGTGGCTCAGGATGGCTCCTACTCCAAACGGTGAGGCGTCACAGGTGACATTTAAGGGTAAAGTCTCGTTATATTGTATTAATACAGCATCTGATGTTAAAAGGTCTTTTACTTGCTGAAAAGCTCGCTCTTCTCGATGTCCCCAGACCCAGGAAGCCTTCTTGTCGAGGAGCCTATGCAGGGGTTCAGCAACAATCACCTTCTGGGGTAGGAAGATGTTATAAAAGTTAATAAGTCCCAGGAAGGCTTGAAGATCTGTTTTGTTTCAAGGTCTTGGGGCGTTTTTTATTGCAGCCAATTTTTTTCAGTAGGGTGAATTCCCTGTTTGTCAAGAAGGTAACCAAGGAATTCAACCCTCTCAGTACATAGTTGGCACTTGTCCTTCTTGACTTTCAGGCCAGTGTCTTTAAATTTTTGGAGGACCATTCTTAGCTGCTTTTCTAGTAGACTTCTAGTGGGGGCAGCTATCAAGACATTATCGAAATATGGCACGACCCCTTTTATGCCTTGTAGCAATCTCTCCATCAAACTTTGGAAGATGCCAGGTGCTACACTCACTCCGAACTGGAGTCTATTACACTTGAATGCCCCTCTGTGCGTAACTATAGTTTGGGCTTCTGCGGTCTCTGCATCTACAGGCAGCTGCTGATACGCCTGGGCTAGGTCCAATTTTGCAAATATTTTCCCGCCCCCAAGGGAGTGAAGTAGGTGTTGGACCACCAGCATAGGGTAAGCGCTCTGCTGAAGTGCGTGATTTAGGGTGGCCTTTTAATCCCCACAAATTCTCAGAGATCCGTCAGGCTTTATGGGGGTTACAATTGGGGTCTCCCATCAGGCGTGGTCAATCGGTTCCAACACGCCTTGGACTATTAATTTGTCCAATTGTTTGTCAATCTTTGGTTTGAGTGCAAAGGGCACTCGACGGGGCTTAAGGCGAATGGGCGCAACATCTGGGCAGAGGTTAAATGATATAGGGGATCCCTTGTACTTGCCTAGCTTCTCGGTGAACACTTCCTGGAATTCTTGGATGAGGGCCGCTTCCCAGTCATCGCTTTTGGTTTGGTTGATGCCCGCCAGTTCGATTCCTAGTGGCACGAACCACTGCAAGCCTAATAAGCTGGGTCGATCTTTATCGATGACTGTAAGTGTAGAGTTGCGTATGGTCTTTGAAAGAGACTTGGACATGGCTGGAACCAGCAACTGGGATTCTATTTCCTTGGTAGTCCTTTAATATGATTTTCTGAGGGCTGAGATTCTGGCGACGGATGTCAGGGATCAGCTCTTTGAGGGTTTTCCAGGAGACCATTGATAGGGAGGACCCAGAGTCGACTTCCATGGTGGGTGGTCATTGCGTGCCTCTCAGAAAGGGGTGTAGGGTCACTGGCGAGTTGGCAGTGTGGTCCGTTCGCTCAGCGCATTCGAGCTGCTGACTTCCTGGTTGCTTCTGCTGCAGTAGCATCGGCGATGACATCCGCGAGGGCGATGTCCCCCTTTGCCATAATCTTGCTCTGTGTTGTGTGGTCTTTTAGACCCAGAACAATTCGATCTCTCATGGCTTCTTTGAGGTTTGCGAAGCCACAGAGCCCTCCCAGGTTTCTGAGGTCTGCGACGAAGTCTCCAACACTTTCGCTTTCCTGTTGGTCCCTCTGGAAAACTCGTGTCTCCTGATGAGTGTTGGCACCGCTGGGGCCTAATGGGCCTGGAGGATTGGGGTGAGGTTGTCCCAGTCCATCGTCTTGACTTCAGTTGGTTTTGCAAGTGCCTTTGCCATCTTAAAAATGACAGGCCCACAATGGGTCAGGAACACAGCTCATTTCTTGCCAGGTGTAGCATCTTTCAGGTTGTTGGTCTGTCCATATACGAGTCCCAGTCTTCGTTAGCTGGGTCAAAGGGAGCGGGTGGTATGGCGCCGCTGGTCATTCTGCCGCGATTGGTGCACTCTCAGCCACGTGCTCTGTTAGCATTCAATGAGTGTTCATTCAGCTCTCTCGTCTCCGCATCCCACCCTCATCGCCAGTGTTAGATCTGGGAGAGTGGGCGCAAGGAACGGAGACAAGGCATCGAACAGTGACTCCAACTCTTTATTAGTAACTTCAGAACAGAGCAAAATAGTAGGGCAGCAGAAGCTCCTTTTATAGAGCTGGCTGCTGTCACAACACCCAATGATTTGAGTTTGCCGCGTTGAGAGCGTCCAATCAGCAGTAACCTGCTATCAGCCAATCCAATCAACCAAAACTGACCAATCATGATCTGCTGTCAACAGGCCAATCAGAAGTGCAGGTTATGAGCCTGTCGTGGAAAGAAAACTATTAGAATCGCAAGCTAATGAGTTTGCTTAGTTCGTAACAATTTCTGTTTTCCACCACCACAGAATCATCAAACGTGCAGAGGATACTAAGCTGGCAGGAATGATAGGCCTAAGATCCAGTCTGATCTTGACAGACTTGAACACTATCGAAAAAAATGAAATTCAACGTAGAGAAAAGTAAAGTCTTACACTCAGGCAAGAAAAAACAAAAGGACACAACTAGACTGGGTGAAACCAGGCTCAACAGCAGTAACTCTGAGGGATCTTGGAGTCTTAGTGGACAACCAGCTAAATAGGAGCCAGCCATGTGCAGCAGCAGCCAAAAAAGTCAATGCAGTCCTAAGTTGTATTAACAGAGGGATACAGTCAAGATCAAGGGAGGTACTAAAACCACTCTACAATGCTTTAGTAAGACCCCACCTAGAGTACTGCATCCAGTTTTGGCCACCATACCTTAAAAAAGATGCTGAGACTCCAGAAAAATTGCAGAGAAGAGCCACCAGGACGATGAGGGGACTGGAGGCTAAAACGTATAAACAGTTGCAGGAACTGGGCCTGGCTAGTCTAGGGAAGAGAAGGACCAGGGGAGACAGGATAACAGTCTTCCAATATTTGAGGGGCTGCCACAGAGAGGGAGGGGTCAAGCTATTTTCCAAGGGATCCGAAGGCCAGACAAGGCATAATGGGTGGAAACTGAACTAGGAGAGATTCAACCTGGAAATAAGGAGAAACTTTCTGACAGTGAGAGCAATCAACTGAAGGAACGGAAGTTGCCATCAGAAGTTGTGGGAGCTTCATCACTGGAAGCTTTCAAGAAGAGACTGGACAGCCATCTGTCAGAAGTGGGGTAGCATCTCCCAGTGGTGGGATTCAACATTTTTTACTACCGGTTCTCTGGGTGTGGCTTAGTGGGTGTGGCAGGGGAAGATTAATGCAAAATCCCATTCCCTCCCCACTCCACTAACCTACTTCCCAGCTCCGTTCTCCTGTGCAGGGCAACAAAAAAAGACCCAGCCAATCAGCTGGGACTTGAGAGGCAAGGAATAGATGGGGCTGGGACCAGAGATGGGATTGGCCGGTTCTCCAAATTACTCAAAATTTCCGCTACCAGTTCTCCAGAATTGGTCAGAACCTGCTGAATATCACCTCTGCTTGGGCAGGGGTTTGGACTGGATGACCTACAAGGTCCCTTCCAACTATTCTATTCTATTCTAATCTCCATAGGCATCTGGTAGGATAGTTTAAATTGTTTGCATTCCCTGAGGCTGCTTTCTTTTTACCCTTACACACACACACACACACACACACACACACACACACACACAGAGCAGCCTTGACAAAGAAGATAGAGTGGGGGAAGGAAGCAGGCACGAAGGAGCCTATTCATTTTAATGGCTGGAGCTGATTTAGGAAAACATGCCATAAAGTAAATGTGTTTGTTTAAATAAGACTTTGATTCATGTCTGATCCTTAATACAAGGCCTCGGATGATATATGCCTTGTAGGATCAATTCAACCAGGAGCAAGTAGGTTGATTATTCCTGGTGTTTCAGATAAATGGGTATATGTCTTGCTTCTTTTATGCATTTTGTGGATAATACTTGAGGTCAGTTCACACAACCAACTGGGACATTTGCTAAAGGGGAGTCCAATCCTTTAAGAGCAGAGTGCTGCTTAGCTGGACCTCAGAAGGAGCTTGAGGGCACACCATCCTCGAGGACACACTTTGCCTCTAGCCACTGTCCCTCGGGCTCCCATCCCTGGAGACCAAATTCATGACATCCGATGGCACAGCCCCAGCCAGTCCTGTGACCGATGTCCCTTGCTTTGGAACAGGGAAGCAACTTGTGAGTGTATTGATGGAAGAAGGAATTATTTTCTGTGAACTTTTGGAAGAAATAGCCTTCTGGGTTCAGTTCCAAGTGGGGAAGAAAGACACTGGATTCATGGAAGTTGCTTGGAAAGAAGGTTTATTGATGAACAGGATCACCTGCCTTGGAGATCCTAGGAGGAAAAAAGGGCTGATATGTTGAGAATCCCTGGGTTTTATACCCTCTGTTGGGATTTGAATTGGAGCTTGTATTCTGATTGGTTGTCAGACTCCCATGGGGCCATGCAGGGGCAACTCTGTAGGCTGTCCTGAGTCCCAGGCTTGGTTGAGCCTTGCTGGATGATGATGTAATGAAAGGGCGTTGGGCAATTCCTATTATGGATCTACCTGGAGTAGAGCCTTTGTTATGTAAAATAGTCCATTAGCAAAGGTTTCTGAGAATTTCTTCCAACTCTCAGTTTCTACTTTTCTTTTGAGGGGAAATATTCTGTCTTTTTAGTATATCCTAAGATATTTCATTTTCCTAGGAGAGGGGTAGGTTTTAACTTCCAATAGTATATTATGGGCTTGCATTGTGTTGGGAGATAACAGAATGTGTCTGTATGTTATTTTGTGGAGTGCTCAGCCCACACCTCATCTTGTTTCTACATAGCTCATGGAAGCTGATATTTCTCCAACAAGGGAATAAAAGAGGTCTGAGCATGCATATGAAATCACTACAGTCCTAGAGTTGGGAGAAGCTATTTAGAGAGGCTGTTGAGGTAATTCCCCGTTAGGAGAATGAGCGCATACAGGGAGACATATTTGAGAGAAGTGTTTGAATAATACACATACAGCACACAGATACACTGTACAATAAATGTGGGTTTTTACTTCCAGAAAAGTAAAAAGCAAAGTTCAAAATAGGCAGTCCAAAGTCATTCACAGGTTAAATCAGTCAGTTTTCAATCCAGGGATAATCCAGAAATAAAGTCTAGTGTCAAAAACAGTTCAGTATCAGACTTACATCAAATCCAGTAATATCAGTCAATTAGAAGAAATGGAGGAACGGCAATACTTTCCAACAGAAGGAAACAGAGACTGAATCACACTCTTTTCTGAGACTAAGACTAAGACAAACCAGGTTTCTGGCCATTTGAGTAACCACACCCAATTGCAGTTTTTAGCATGCTCTTAAAGAGACAGTATTTAAATGTCTATCCTGGTTTATATATTTCCAATCCAAATACCTGTTAGATGACTTATATTCCTAACAGAGGTCATATCTAGCTTCCTGCTTAGTACAAAAATCCAGACTAAAAGCTTCCTCATCAGCTGGTTGCCTACTGCCTGGAGTCCACAAACTGTGAGAAGGAGCCCATCATAGCTCTGGGTCACAAGTTCCTCGGTTTGAACTGCTGTTTTTCAATATTCATTCAGAATCTGCCTTTCAACAATTTAAATTCATCCTTTCATGTCCTGTTCTTTCAAATGAGAGAAGACAATTCTGGGTCTTCTTCTTTGCCACTTCCTTCCAGCTTAAAACCTCAGTCGTCTCTTCTGAATACTAAACGTTAAATACCCAGTTCTCTGAGCCTTTCCTCATAAACTGAGTTTCCCCTTCCTTGGTTGTTTTTGTTTCCCTTCTCTGCACTTGCTACAATTTCTTAGAATCCCCTTCCAAATACGACGCCAGCTTGTGCGTTGCTTGACAAAAGCAGAGTGACACGGACGCATCGCATAATTCTCTTCCTAACGCGATGCAAAATTGCATTTGCCTTTTTGGCAATTGTATCACTTTGCTGAGTCATATTGGGTTTGTAATTAGCTACTTTTTCACAAACATTAACAGAAGGTAGATATTCCTCATGCTACACTTGTTGTGTTTATGCTTTGTTTCTTGGTGAAGAATTTTGCATCTTTCCACATACCAAGATGATTTTGGATTTTACCTTCCAGAGCCAGCCCACTATTGTATCTTCTGACAGTTTGGTAAGCATGCCCTCCATTCTTAGAATCCTAGTGTTGGATGAAATCTTGGAGTCTTTTGGTTCCACCACAAGCAGGATTCTTCTGACCAATGTCAAGAAAGAAAGAAACAAGAAAAACCTTCTGGGTTTTTCCAAGTGGGGAAAAAGACACTGGATTCATAGAATGTGCTTGGAAAGAAGGTTTAATGGTGGACAGGACCACATGCCTTGGAGCTCCTGAGCGAAAAAGGAGGAGATGATTACAATCCCTTGGTTTTATGTCCTCTCTAAGCTTTGAACTTCCTGGGGCACAGGAAGAGTATCCTGACTGGATGCTGTCAGGGGTCATAGCTAGCTTTGTAGGTTGTATGTGTGCTAAGTTTGGTTGAATCCCGCTGGGTGAGGTAATCTTCCCAGGTGCCATGTGGTGAGATGGGTAATCCTATCATGTCCTGAGGGCCATGTCTTAATCCCACCACCCTGGAGCTGAAGGGTGGGGGGCAAGGAGCTGCTTTGTCTTTAAAAACATGTTTCTCCTTTTCTCATCCAGGGAAATATAATATTCTGCCTTTTTAATATTTCCTAGAATATTTCATTCTTCTAGGAGAGGGGTGGGTGCTAACTTTCTACAAGTGTTAATCCATATGGTTTGGTTCTGCAACCCAACAGGACAGACACATACTTCAGAGGATAATTAGGACTGCAGAAAAAACTATTACTACCAACCTGCCTTCCATTGAGAGCCTGTATACTGCACGAGTCAAAAAAGAGGGCTGTGAAAATATTTACAGGCCCCTCACATCCTGAATATAAACTGTTTCAACTCCTTCCCTCAAAATGATGCTATAGAGCACTGCACACCACAACAGCTAGACACAAGGACAGTTTTTTTCCCAAAAGCCATCACTCTGCTAAATAATTCCCTCAACACTGTCCAACTATTTACAAAGTGTACACTACTATTACTGTTAATCTTCTCATCACTCCTTATCACCTGTCCCCTCCTACTTGTGACTGTATGACTGTAACTTTGTCACTTGTATCCTTACGATTTATATAGACTGTTTCCTAATATGATTTGATGGCTTATTTGTACCCTATGACTATCATTAAGTGTTGTACCTTATAATTCTGGACTCTTGACGAATGTATCTTTTCTTTTATGTGCACCAAGAGCTTATGCACCAAGACAAATTCCTTGTGTGTCCAACCACACTTGGCCAATAAAGAAATCTATTATATATTAATTGCTGAAGGGTACATTGACTAGAAATGGACCTTGTAGCATTCACCTGATATCTCACTCTACTTTTATGAAATGCTGGTGATGAGGAGAGCAAGTATTAGAAGGCGATCCCTGGGATATAAGAGGAAGAGAAGGGAAAATGCAGCAGAGTCCATCTCCATAAAGCACCGTTGTAGTCTTCTTGTGGAGTCATTTTCCTGATCTGGTCTACCTTGTTGAGCTGACATCAATTCTAGCAAGTTTCCCGCAAGAAGAATTAGATCCACTAATTCTTTTCTTGTTATTTTATTCTAGAATATATCTGAGGAAATTATTTGCATTTGTTACTATTAGCATTCTTTCCTAACCTCGCCTCATTGTGAGCTTCATCAGCTTTACAATTAAAGGTTATTTGCCTTTATTCTTTCTTTGTGATCTTTCCATTTTCTATAATGTTGCTTCTTTTTGTAGTCTGTTGTCTTCTTCTGCTGTGCACCTGTTTTTCCCCCTCACTGGAATTTCTTACAATTGTGCTTTTTATATCTTGTTCCTAAGAAACCCATATTGGGCTCTGTTTCCCATTAGCTAATCGTGCAAAGGAGTCCTACTTAACTCCACTGTCAAACGCTGGAGAAATCAGGAGATTCAGGCAGTTCAAATGAGTATAAAGATTTATTGCAAGCCTAAGCTTTCTACAAGAATCTGACCAACTGGCCATTGAGGGAAATGAGTGGGAGATAAGAGAGACATTCAAGATGGCTGGACTTGGATCTCTTGCGGGTGCACAGGGACTCACGACTTGTGGCATGTTTGACTCTCCCTCAGGTTCAGCCTGCTCAACTCCTACATCCACTTTCTTTAATTCTAAGATAACATTGGTTTCCCTTAAGATCAAGAACGTTGTTCCATACTAGCAGGCTTGTAGGTCTGCATTCCTATTGGTCCGGAATAGCCGGGCCGTGATTGGACAAAATAAAGCAATCCTGATTGGTTCGCATATGGGCTGCCGCGATTGGGTAAAACCAAGCGCGGCAAGCTCAAAAGTCTGTCATAGGCTGCCTAGCCGCAGCCAGCTCTATAAAAAGAGCTGCCACGGCTAGGATTTTTGTCTCAGTATCTGGTTACTTAATAAAGAGCTGTTGTTCATGACTACGAATCTCGCCACTCTTTGGGACCCACCGTCCAGACATAACAAACGTCAACTAACCAGCTAGCTATTTTGGAATATTTGAAACAACCTATAGGTTTCTCCATGACTTTTGGTAACCATGCATACTCCATTACTGAAACAGCTTATCTGTTCATTCATCTCTGGAACTATGGTTTACCAAATCAACATTTATAACAACCAACCAAGTACCCGTTGACCCACAAAGATGGAAGGAGTAGGCTTAGAGCTTAAAACCTGGCAGGCATACATAATGGCTGTGATATTACAGTGGGAAATCTTCTTTATAAGGCTTCATTCATTCCAGTTCCCTCAGCTGTTCTTCATAAGATTGACCTCAGGGACACAACATCTTGTCCCACTCCTGAAGTTCTGTGTTGGTTAACACAGCCAATACATTTGTCTGAAAGTCTCTTATTTTCTTCTTTCTTCTTAAATATGAGCCAGCCGTGTGCAGCATCTGCCAAAAAAGCCAACACAGTTCTAGGCTGCATAAACAGAGGGATAGAATCAAGATCACATGAAGCGTTAATACTACTTTATAATGCTTTGGTAAGGCCACACTTAGAATACTTCATCCAGTTTTGATCACCATGATGTAAAAAAGATGTTGAGACACTAGAAAGAGTGCAGAGAGTCACAAAAATGATTTAGGGGACTGGAGGCTAAAACATATAAAGAACAGTTGCAGGAACTGGGCATGGCTAATCGAGTGAGAAGGACCAGGGGATACAGGATAGCAGTCTTCCAATCCCTCAGGGGTTGCCACAAAGAAGAGGAAGTCAAACTATTCTCCAAAGCACCTGAAGCAGGACAAGAAGCAATGAGTGGAAATGAACCAAGGAGGGAAGCTACCTAGAACTAAAGAGAAATTTTGTGACAGTTAGAACAATTAATCAGAGGAACAACTTGCCTCCAAAAGTTGTGAATGCTCCAACACTGGAAGTTTTTAAGAAGCGATTGGACAATCATTTGTCTGAAGTGGTATAGGGTTTCCTGCCTAAGCAGTGGGTTGGACTAGAAGGCCTCCAAGATCCCTTCCAACTCTGTTATTTTGAAGCTGTTGTTACCCTGAAGACCCAGACCCCTGAAGTTGCACTTGTGCAGACTATATTCCATGGCTTTTGCATTTGGTGGTCCCCCTTGTTTCCTGAGCGGATCCCCTTCTTTGATTCTTCTTCTTATGGAGAGCTGCTTCCCCTTCAGCTCTTCCTGATCAATTTGTTCGATCTTTATACTGAAGCAACCGCCAAAACCAACATTGCAGCCTAGCCACCATCTGCTCATGTGGGGCAGCTATCAGCTCCCCTTACTGCAGGGGTCCCCAAACTCAGCAACTTTAATACTTGTGGACTTCAACTCCCAGAATTCAATCACAATCACAACAATACAAGAGCACACAATAGATACAAACTCAAGGTTAACCACACCAAACTTGATTGCAGGAAATACGACTTCAGCAACAGAGTGGTCAATGTCTGGAATATTCTACCTGACTCTGTGGTTTCTTCCCCAAACCCCCAAAACTTTAACCTTAGACTGTCTACTGTTGACCTCACCCCTTTCCTAAGAGGTCTGTAAAGGGCGTGCATAAGAGCACCAACATGCCTACCGTCCTTGTCCTAATGTTCCTTTTTTATTCATATCCATTTCATAATCATACAAAATTTCAAAATCATACAAAATCTATTAAAACAACACTGTTCATTTGTTGATTGGATTGATGTGACTACCTAATTAAGGGACAACTCTGAGCAGTTAAACAATAAAACAATAATCATGTTTATATATATACAGGTTATCTAATACATGCTTGACAAAAAATAGATAAATAAAATTCCTCAGCCAGCTATGCTGGCTGGAGAATTCTGGGAGTTGAAGTCCGCAAGTCTTAAAGTTGCCAAGTTTGGAGACTTCTGCCTTACCGGAAGGACAGCCAGCCAGAAATGACGTGGGGATGCAGCCTCTTTGGTCTTCTGCAAAGCAAAGGGATCTTGCCTTTTGCAGCAGAAGCAGGAGACAATTATTGGGCCCCAGGGAGTGGGGAAAATAAAGCTGCCTACAAAAATATATGCAAATTCTCTCATTAAATGTTAATGGCAACTGCAGGTGGGAACATGGGCAATTAGCATGTGATACAGTATGCAACCTATTAATAATCTATAACATGGTGATTATATTAATTATTTTTCCACTATGTTGAGATACTATTGGATTTCCAAACTTCTGAAAAGCAGGAACTCTTTGGGTAGCTCACAAAATGAGATTGGAACAATGCATTACATTTAATATTTCTAAAATTCTAACAAAAAATGAAAACTTCCACAGAAGGAAAGACGAGACAAGAAAAGTCAACTTATATATTTTTTTCTTTTTCTGGAGGGTACTCGAGATCTAACTAAGACCAGAATAAAATCATACAAAGTCTATTAAAACAACACTGTTCATTTGTTGATTGGATTGATGTGACTACCTAATTAAGGGACAATTCTGAGCAGTTAAACAATCAAACAATCACATTGACAGTTTAAAGACATTTTAAAACACCATGTGTAATGGAGCAAAAAATTGACAAAACCAACTATCTTCCCAGTAAATGGGCTCAACACAGTGCCTAATTTGTATAGAAATCTGACATGATCAGGGCCCTCCAAAACTTTACCAGCGTGACATTTGCTGTCCCCATTGCTGATCCTCCTTCCGTCACATCTATGTCTCCATACTTAGTCCCTTATTATCCTCCAGGATAATAGATTTCTAACAGTTTTTATGTATCTTTATGCTTTCTTGGACAGTGCTGGGCAAAACCTCTTTTAGAACCTCTTATGGCTGCTTACTCAAGGGTTGGGGGTGGGATGAAGCAAAAGTCCTGAGAACACAACACAGAACCCAGAGGAGTGACAAGGGAAGGTCGGAGCTGAGTTGAATTAGGTGCAAGTCAGGATTCCACTTAATTTCCCTGAGGACTGACATGGCAATAGCAATAGCACTTAGACTTATATACCATTCCACAGTGCTTTGCAGCCCTCTCTAAGTAGTTTACAGAGTCAGCCTATCATTCCCCCCCCCCCAACATCCTGGGCCCTCCTTTTTCCTAACTCAGAAGGACGAAAGGCGGAGTCGACCTTGAGCTGCTCAGAATTGAACTCCTGGCAGTGGGCAGAGTCAGCCTGCAATACTGCATTCTAACTATTGCACATCATGGGTGGATGGATGGATGGATGAGCAATATGGTGCTTCACAGTGCTTTCCAGCACTCTCTAAGTGGTTGGTTGGTTGGATGGATGGATGGATGGATGGATGGATGGAAGGGCAATGGCACTTAGACTTATATACTGCTTCACAGTGCTTTCCAGCCCTCTCTGAATGATTTACAGGGTCAGCCTCTTGCCCCCAACAATCTGGGTCCTCATTTTACCCATCTTGGAAGGATGGAAGGCTGAGTCAACCTTGAGCCTGGTGAGAATCAAACTGCCAAATTGCAGGCAGCCACAGCCAGCAGAAGGAGCCTGTAGTACTGCACTCTCACCACTGCACCACTGAGGCTCAAGATAGATGAGCAAGAGGACAGGAACTGTATGATTTCTGCAACAAATAAGCCAGGGTGTATTGGTTGCATTACATTCAACTCAACTCATTCCAGTTTTTTTATTATTAATAATTGTTTCTTGCTTTAAAATAATACAGAGAAACAGAAAAAAACCCACATTTCTAATCCATTTCTGTAGCAAAGACGTTCTATTTTTAAATTACTGCATTTTGTATAAATGAATCCCAGATTTCATTATATTAACTAATTCCAGTTTCTTGACAAATCAAAGGTCAAAACATCTTGGCTTAGCAAGAAGTAGGAACATAGTCCATATTGTGTTGCTACTGGTTTGCATTCTGGAGGAATCTGTTTTCTTTCTTGCTTTTCTAGGTCCATCACACTGAAAGCCCACCTGATTTCTAATTACTTGTTATATTAAACAAAAGTCCATGTAATTCATCTCCTCTGGCATAAACTAGCAGGTTGCTCCTGGGAATCTCACATAGGTAGTAGAATTGAAGACAACCATTCCTTGTTTTTCCTTTCCTTTCAAGGAAGGTTTCATTTTAGCCTGGCGATCAAGATCTCCTCTGCAACCTTTTGTTAGACATGAAAAAGGTATCAAATGGGACTTCCCGCCAGCTCTTTGATAATGGGAAAAGTCATTTCAAGTAGAATATCAACTGATGCAGTTCTTTAAAATGTTCAGGATCTGGAGATGCAGAATACGTTTGTAATAGGAAGAATGAAGGTTTGTTTAAAAGAAAAAAGAAAAAAAAAAGAACTAAAGAGAATTTTCCTGAACTTCAACTCCCATCTAAACCATATGAAGAACGGCTGCAGATTTTGGGTCTGGCTAGTCTTAAAAAAAGAAGAATTAAGAGTGACATGATAGCAGCCTTCCAGTATTTGAGGGGCTGTCCCAAAGAAGAGGGAGTCAAGTTATTCTCCAAAGCCCCAGAGGGCAGGACAAGAAACAATGGATGGAAACTAACCAAGGAGAGAAGCAACCTGGAATTAAGGAGAAACTTCCTGACTGTGAGGACAATTAAGCAGTGGAACAGCTGGCCACCAGAAATCGTGGGTGCTCCATCAATGGAGGTTTTTAAGAAGAGTCTAGACCTGTGATGGCAAACCTATGGCACGCATGCCACAGGTGACACGCAGAGCCATTTGTGCTGGCATGAGAGCTGTAGGCAAACTTACCTCACTACACATGCACACGCCTCACAGCTGATTTTCAGCAGGTTTGAGGCCCTTTTCGGCCTCCCAAAGGCTTGAGGAAGGCTTCTGCAGGCTTTGCAGGTTGAAAACTAGCCCCGTTTCATCACTTCCTGTATTTCCAAAAACACTGGAAGTAACGAAACGGGCCTAGTTTTTGGCCTGCAGAATCCTGCAGAAACCTTCCTTTGGGAAGCCAAAAAAGTCCTCAAAATCAGCTGTGAGGTGCAGTGCAGGTAAGGGGCTGGCAGGGGTGGGTGGGTGGGGATTGCATGCGCATGCAGAGGGGGTATGGGGGCGCACATTGCCTTCTGGGTGTTGGCACACGAGCGTGAGCATGCATTTTTGGCACATGAGCCCGAAAAGGTTAGCCACCACTGGCCTAGACAGCCACTTGTCTGAAATGCTACAGGTCTTCCTGCATGAGTTAGAGGTGTGGACTAGAAGACCTCCAAGGTCCCTTCCAGCTCTATTCTATTCTATATGGGAGGAAAGATTTGGTCCCACTGAGTGTGGAGAAAGGTGGATGGATTGGAAACTGATCAAGGAAAAGATAGGTGGAATTAAGGAGAAATTTCCTAACAGTGAGGACAATTAACAGAAGTTGCCTTCAGAAATGAGCACTCCATCACTGGAGGTTTTTGAGAAGAGACTGTCTGAAAGGGTATAGGGTCTCCTGCTTGAGCAGGGGGCTGGACTAGAAGACCTCCAAGCTCCCTTCCAGCTCTACACTATAGTATATACACTATATACTACACTATTCATTCTAATCAAGGAGAGAAGCAACCTGGAATTAAGGAGAAACTTCCTCACAGGGAGGACAATTAACCAGGGGAACAGCTTGACACCAGAAGTTGTGGGTGCTCCAACCCTGGAGGTTTTTAAGAAGAGGCTGGACATTTACTTGTCTGAATTGTCTGAGCAGGGGGTGGGACTAGAAGACCTCACAGGTCTCTTCCAAGTCTGTTCTGTTATCCTTCTAATTATGTTTCCTCTGCAATGGCCCAGTTTCCTTTCCTTTCCTCTTTTCCGCTTTAGCCTTGCCTCCACAGAAGTCGGAGCCAAAATTGTTGATCGATTCCTAATTTGCTTCCCGTTGGCTTCCCCATCTCCACCTCTGCTGGGTTTGCATTTGTTTCCAAAAGGGAAACCGGATCAAGCAGCCTGCAGAAGGTGGAAGCGGAACAAAAGTCTATCCCTGACTGCACCCTGTCTCTAGCATAATCCCATTAAAATCGACGGGGTGCCCTGGGTTTAAATAGTAATGGGGGGACACTTCAGAGAAAATCTTTTCTCAAGGACGGTGTCGTATTTGCAAAGGAAGAAAGAGACTTCGGGTGCAATTATTTTGCCTTTCCCCTTGGCAGCTGGGGGATGGGCATAAGCGGGGAGGGAGCCTGGAAGAAACTTCTAGTTAGCACAATGGATCCTGCGTGTTAGGGATAACATTGTTTACACTAACTGGTTTAGGTAAAATAATAACTAAGTAATCATAGTTTGTTAGTTAAAGTGTCTGCAGCTTTAAATATAGGGAATGTAATTAAGGGAGTGGTTGTGAAAGCACTTTAAAAGAAGCAAGACTGCAGCTTGCTCTCTCTGGCTTTGATGATCCCTGATTACTGCTTGGAATCAAGACTGCATTGCTCGAACGGGAGAGAAACAAAGGACTGATTTGTAAGTGAACTGACATAGGATATTCTGCATGGACTTTGCTAACTGAATATCCCTGAATGGACTGACTAAATGATACATGACTATTGGACTGTTATTTTGACTATGCTATGAACTCATAATGGAATAAACTATATTTTTGATAGCACAAGTGTATCTGTTATTTTTACTGTATGTTAATAAACATACAAGCTTAGCTCACTCATTTATCTGTGTGCCTATCTGACTACCGCTGCACATTCTGTTTAGCTTGTCTCCCTAACCCTGGTTGGGGAACCCAAGCTTAACACTTAACACTGCGTAAAACAGGGGTCGCTAACCTTTTGGACCTCAGGGACCACCAAACTCATAATTTTAAATCCTGCGGACCAGAGACCCTGGGAAAATCCCAAAAACGTCTGCAGGAAAATCCCCCACCCCGTTTTCCTACCGATCAATCAGAGGTGCTATTCAGCAGGTTCTGACCAGTTCTGGAGAATTGGTAGTGGAAATTTTGAGTAGTTCAGAGAACTGGCAAATCCCACCTCTGACTGGAGATTTTATAGTATCCTTCCCCTGCCACACCCACCAAGAACCAGCAGTAAAAAAAAAAATTGAATCCCACCACTGTGATCAATCATTCTTTATTTGAGATTGCAGGATACCGTCTCCAGCTCCGATCTCGGGAGAGAGAGAGAGAGGAAGAGAGAGAAAGAGAGAGAGAGAGAGACTTTTGGCTTCATGCAAGGAAAGCAGCAGAAGTCTTTCTTCCTCTCCCCCAAACTCTGCCAAAATTGAGTCTTTGTGAGACTTGTCACGCCTCTTGGAGCAGGAGGCCTTGCAGGGTCCCAAAGACTCATTTCTGGCAGAGTTTGGGGGAGAGAAGACCTTTGCTGCTTTCCTTGCATGCAACTAAAAGCAGAAGAAGAAAGAAGCAGCCCGGTGCCAGGCAAGGTGCGTAGGGTGAGTGGGGCAAGTTCCCCCCCCTCCACCCTTTCCCCCCTCCCCTTGTGTTGTCTGCAATGCAAGCGATGCAAGCCTTATGTTCCTGCAGTCCATGTGGACGGCACAGCCTTGTGTTCCTGCGCAGCCTGGGTTAATTGCTTTGGGGGGTGACATTTCTCTGCGGACCACCAAAATTTTCTTGCAGACCACCAGTGATCCCCAGCCCACTGGTTGGCAACCACTGGCATAAAGGTTTTACCCATAATCCAGGGGAGCCCTTCAGAAGGCAACCAGATGCTTCCAGGCACACACAATACGGATTCACAACCACATTCTGCAACACTTGGGTAGGGGGTGAACTGTAACCTAGCTGAGCAAATAAGCTGTCCAATCGATCATGAAATCAGGGGAAAAGCAAAAGGCCCAGCTGCTGAACAACTTTTTCCCAGGTTAATTCCAGCTGTTGGCAGCTAAGTTGCTACCTTTGCCATGGTTTCTTTTACCGGTAGATTTCTTAAAAAGAAATCGGCTCTGCTTTAGTATTGGTTCCACCTTAATTTTCTTGCTTGCCTTTATTTTCCTTTCTCCCCTTTTCCCTTTTTGTTACTTAACTGCATTCTTTCTTCTGTATAATATTGTCACTACCTCTGGTCACAACAACAAACTTATGGAGTGATACATACTATCTTAGCCTAGCAAAAGGTTGACATTTTAAAAGCAAGGGTATCCAATGTGGTTTTTTTTTTAAATCTTGGCTCATAAAGATCATGAAAATGTATTTGGTGGTAAATCAATATGCTTGTGTTTTTATCTTCCCATATGATTTGCATAAAACTGAGGACATTTTTAATGAATGACAAAGCCATTTGTCTTATTTGTGTCTTTGTTCACCTCTAAAACACAGTGTGAACAGAATAAAAGGGAGCCAGAACATCTGCTGCCTTCCCTTCTCATCATAAATATCCAGTTGGCAGTCTACCAATCGTGAAAGACTGTGACTTTATTCTAAAGAAGAAAGGAGTGGAAAAGAAGAAAATGGATTAGTTTTTCATAAAATTAATAAATATTAAAGTACCTATCTATGTGATGGAGGCCTTAATAAAATATTTAGGGACCTGGAAACACATAGAAATAGTCTCAACTGTCAAAACAGAATATCCCACTGCAATAAGCAAACTTGAAATATTGATAGCTGCAACGTCAAATTCCTTCCTTGTGAAGAGTTCCCCACAACACCAAGCAAACAGAAATTGAGGGGCTGAATACAATCGGTTGTCCCTGCGGTATGTATGGAACTCTGGATTCTCTGTTTTAGCCTAATTTAAATTGGGGGAAAAAAAGGATATTCCTTAACAGCCTTGATGTCTTGTTATCCCACTGGTGCAAAAATTGCCATTCACAACTTTGATCAACCAGCCCCATCTGGCTTTTCCTGCAAAACACCCATTGAAGGACACACTGTGTGTCCAAGCCTTAGAAGGTTTCTCTCAAATCTGGAAGTGCTTGCTGATATTTTTAGAGGAAATTTTGGCAACTAGCTATGATTCTGAAAACCAAAAAGCTTTTTTCCCTGAAACACTGAGGAACTGCCAGAGGACTGGAAAACAGACAATGTGCTTCCAATCTTCAGAAAGGAGGGGGAAAAGATCCAGGCAACTATAGATCAATCAGTCTGACATCAATATCTGGGGAAATCCTGGAAAAGATAATCAAGCAGTGGATTTGTCACCATCTAGAAATGAGCTAGGTGATGACAAGAAGCCAACAAGGGTTTGTTAAAGACAGATCACACAGACAAACCTTTAATTTGGTCAACAAAGTGACCAAAATAATGGATGCGGAAAATGTTGTGGACATAGTTTATTTAGATTCTGTAAAGCATTGGACAAAGTTGACCACAACCTATTGTATTTCGTGATGAGATTGATGGATAATAGGTAAATGTGGGTTAGAAAGCATCACCACTAGATGGATTTTCAACTGGCTGACCAATGGCACTCGACATGTAGTCCTCAATGGAACTACATCCCCATGGAGGAAAGCATGCAGTGAGTACTCAAAGTCCTTCCTTAGGCCTAGTTCTCTTCAACATCTTCAAAAATGATTCAGACAAAGGGATATAGGGTGCACTAATCAAATTTGCAGATAATGAAGCAGGAGGAAATTGTAACTCTTTGATAGACAGAATCAAGAATCGGAAGAACCTTGATAGACTTGAACACTGGGCCTTATCCAACACAGTGTGATACAGTGGTGAGAAAAGCAAAGTTCTACACTTAGACAAAAAATCCCCAAATGCATAAGTATAGCATAGATGGTATCTGGCTGAATGGTAGAGACGGTGAGGGAGAGCTAGGTGTCCTAGTAGATAGTCACTTAAATATGAACCAGCAGTGTTGTGCTACAACTGCCAAAAAAAGCCAATGTAATCTTAGGTTTTATCAACTGAGAGATAGTATCAAGTTCATGTGATGTATTAGTAAGACTTTAAGCTGCACTGGTAGGCCCACGTTTGGAATACAGTGTCATCATCAGCCATTCAGTCATGTCCAGCCCTTGGCCACCCTATGGATCAGCATTGCCCATGCGCCTCTGTCTCACACTGCCTCCTTCAGTTCTCCCAATGTTATTTTTTATAGGGTCCAGGCAATAGATTCTAGGGTGGTGCTTTCTCTCCCTTTTCCGCTGATCACTCCCAGCATGATTGACTTTTCAAATAAGTCAGCTTCATGACTTATTTGACATGACTAAAGTGGTGGGACTTATCTCCGGGGGGGATGAATCTGCCTTCCGAGATGAGGTGGACCGGCTGCTTTCGTGGTGTGGAGACAATAACTTGGTCCTCAACACCAATAAGACCCAGGAGCTGATAGTGGACAATATAGGAAGAACAGACCAGACATCCCGCCCTTGCTTATCCATGGAGACCGAGTGGAGCAAGTAGCCAGTTTTAAGTTTCTGAAAGTTACCCTAAAAGAGGACCTGACCTGGGGGGCCCACATTGCAGCCCTGGTCAAAAAGGCCCAGCAGAGATTATACTACTTGAGGCTTCTCAGGAAACAACAACTGAATGAAAGACTGCTGGTGACCTTCTCCCGCTGCACCATAGAGAGCATTTTAACATACTGCACCTCTGTAGGGTTTGCCAATTGCACAGGGGCAGATAGGACAGCACTCCAGAGGGTGAACGTCATTGCCCAGAGGACCATGGATTGCCTTCTTCCCTCTTTGGAAGAGCTTTATAGCTCCCACACTGCCTTAAGAACATTCAAAACCTCCTCAAAGATCCATGTCATCCTAGGAACCTTTTTTTAAAAACTGTTATCATCTGGCAGACGGTACAGGACAGTAAAAATAAGGACAAATAGGCTGAAAAACAGCTTCTATCCCAGGGCAGTAACTTTGTTGAATTCTACTCTGTAGTGTAATGCTAATGCAGTATCAGGGATTTTCAATTCAATTGTATAGAGTGTTTTATTGTTTTCCTTTGTATGATTCACGCTGATTTTGTTGTACAAGGTGCAACGACAATGATTTTGTTGTACAAGGTGCAACGACAATGAAGTAATGTAAACTAAACTAAATTAAACTAAAGCCGTTGGCAATCTGGGCTTCAAGTTATATTTTTGGTGAGGTTTGGTCTAGGATTTCTTTGTTATTTTTGCAGCCAATGGGATGTATAAGTCGCCTCCAGCACCACAGTTCAAAAGTATCCACCCTTCTCTTATCTGCCTTGTTCAGAGTCCATGTTTCATAGCCATAAGTAGCAATTTGAAAAAAATTATTGCGTTAACTAATCTGCATTTGGTTGTGAAGCTGATGTCTTTACTCTTCTAGATGTTATTCATATCAGACATTGCAATTCTTCCAAGTGCTGTAGGCTCTGATCTCAGGGCTGCAGTCACCGCTTTGGTCAATTTTAGAGCCCAGGAAAATGAGTTCCTTTATGGTTTCTATAGTCTCATTGTCTGCATTGTTGGCCTGTGTATTCTCTACAGTCGTCATTAACTTTCATTTTTTATGTTAATGGGCAGCTGGGCAGCACAATGCTAAAAAAAAAAAGATGTTGAGATTCTGGAAAGAGTGCAGAGAAGAGCAACCAAGATGATTAGGGGCCTGGAGGCTGAAACATACAATGAACGGTTTCCAGAACTGGGTATGTCTAGTCTTACAAACAGAAGGACCAGGGGTGACATGATAGCAGTCTCCCAATATTTGAAAAGTTGTCTCCAAGAGGAGGGGGACAGCACCTGAGCACAGGACAAGAAGCAGGGGATGGAAGCTCATTAAAGAAAGATCCAACCTGGAACTAAGCAAAAATTTACTGTTAGTGAGAACAATTAATCAATGAGACAGTTTGCCTCCCAGAGTTATGAATGCTCCATTGCTTGTACATGACAGTACATGATCTGCCTGTAATGGGCAGCGAGTTGAACTAGAAAACTAGAAAACTTCCAAGATTCCTTTCATCCATTTCTTCCTTCCTTCCTTCCTTCCTTCCTTCCTTCCTTCCTTCCTTCCTTCCTTCCTTCCTTCCTTCCTTCCTTCCTTCCTTCCTTCCTTTCTCTGCCTGCCTGTCTGCCTCTGCTCTTTCTGCTTCTGCTTCTGTATCTGTCTTTACACAAAAGGAAAAAAAAACAGTCAAAACCAGTCCTGTGGGAGACAGAAGAGGGATGCAGGTGGAAATAGGCAAAGAATGGTTAGAGAACATCTAGCTGCTCTGAAGAAGTTCAGGTTTCCTGGACCAAATGGTTTACACCCCAGGGTACCGAAGGAGCTGTCAGACATGGTCTCAAAATGACTTGAATGAAATATCTGAGACCTTCTGGAACACAAGGCACTGTCAGAGGGCTGGAAAAGAACTGATGTGGTCTCAGCCTTTGAAAAATGAGAAAAAGCTGATCCAGGAAATGACAGATCAACCAGCTTGACATCAATACCTGAGAAAATCCCAGAAAAGATGAGCAGTGGATTTGTGTACACCTAGAAATGAGCAAAGCAATTATCAGATGACACCAAGCACGGGCGAACGGCTAACACTTTAGAGGAAAGTCCCAAGGATGCAATTCAATGAATAACGGTCCTGCACCTGGGCAGGAAAAAATAAATGGAAAGGTACAGGATAGTCAGTACCTGGCTCAACAGTGGTGCCTGTGAGAGGAATCTAGGGGTCCTGGCCAACCACCACTTAAATATGACCCCCAAAAGCCAATGCAGCCCTTCCCAAGATCATGGGAAATGATAGCATCACTATATATTGCACTAGTTGAGCCCATGTTTGGAATACTGAATTCAGTTCTAAACAGGAGATGTCTAGAGTCCAGACACCTCAATGCAAAAAAGATGCTAAGGTTCTAGAAAGACTGCAGAGAAGAACAACAAAGATGATAAGGAGTCTGGGGGCTAAGTCCCATTAAAAATGTACATTTGGCTTAAAAAGAGAAGACAAGGAAGACATGATAGCAGTCTTCCAATACTTGAAGAGCTGCAAGGGAAAGGGATCAATTTATTCTCCATAGCACCTGAAGGCAGGACAAGAAGCAGAAGCTTGTCAGAGGGAAATCCAACTTGGAAAAGAGGAATTTACTGAGAGTGAGAACTATTTAGTGGTGGAACAGCGGAACTTCTGGAGTTGTAGTTGCTTCATCACTGGAGGTTTTCAAGAATAGATGGACAACCATTTGTTCAGGATGGTTTGAGGATTCCTGCCTTGGAAAGGGGGTTGAACTAGACAATCTTCAAATTCCCTTCAAATCCTATGATTCTGTGGTTCTATCTTGTTTGGACCATGATTGACACTTTGGAAAAGGAAACTAAACCCACATACTTCTTGTTTACCACTTTCAGCTACCAGGGACTTTTGGCTCAACAAAACAGAAAACACCAGATGAGCTTCCTCAGTGAAAAAAGTTTTAAGTTTTAAAAATGGTTTTTGAATAAATAGCAAAAGGACCTTGATTTTGGAAAGTTACAAATGAATTAAAAGTCTAGATGGATTTGAAATTTTGGGATTAATCATAAGACTCTTTCCTGTGGGAAAATGCCTTTGTTTTGATTTTAAAAAATGATACGATGGAACTTAGAAAGTTGGGCATTAGAGGGAAAAAGAAACAAAGAAGAAGAATGCTAAAAATTGACTTACTAATACAGAATGAAGCAAAATATTTTAACATTGCCTCTATAGACAGACTGTGTTTAAAAGACATTTTACAAGAAAAATACAGAAAAAAGATGTTTCACTGGACATACGAATGAGACAGGATGATGCCATAATAAATAACAGGAATCTACAAATGATAAACTAAAAAAGTGACTTGGATAACTTTCCTACATTGGATTTATAAAAGAGACTTCTTAAAGTTTTGAAGAATTTTGTGGGAAGGGACAAAGAAAAACTGAAAGGAAATTAAATTATAAGAGGCAAATTGGAGGTAGATACGAGTCATTGGAATTCAAGGGGGACTGGACTTAGATCCCATGTGGGTGTAAAGAGACTCCAAATTGATGGTGTGCTTGATGCCTCCCTTGGGCTCAGCCTGATCTTCTGCAATTACTATCAAAACGTGTATAAAGAATGCCCATCTAAAACCTGGTAAGAATATATTCAAACCTTAGAAATGAAGGGAGACACTCTGGAAATATGTTTCATCCATGTGCTCTGCCTTAAATGTGCAAAGCAGATCAGTAGGAACTCAAGCACAACCGCCTCTTAGACATGGAGAGGCATGAGTGATGAAAGGGACCGTCAAGATGAGTGTGTTGTAAACCTGTCATATCAGATTAACCTTATCATCTGCTTTGATAAGATGACTAGATCAGGGGAATGCTGCAGACAGACCTCATGCTTTCAGATCTCACAAAGCCTTTGATGGAATGCCTCCTGGTAGTCTCCTTCATAAAATGGTAAATTGTGGGCTGGGCAATAGTAGCAGTAGATAAGCATTACGGCTATTCCTACTAGGCCCTTAAAGGGCTCCTAGTTAGCCCTGTAATCTATACGATGGTGTGAATATCAGAGCAGAGAAAATCAAGGATCAAGTCAGCCACTTTTTCCAAAGTCCTAAATGTGGAATTCCATCCATTCCCCAGAATCTGTGTCAGACCTGCCTCAACTTGAACCTTGAAGCAAGAACAATCCTTAACCCCTTTTGTTGAGAAAGGTATAGTTTACTAAAGGTCAAATGAAGTTGTTAGTTGTGATGGGTTAGTCCAACCCATCACGACCCCATGGACAACGTTCCTCCAGGCCTTCCTGTCCTCTACCATCTTCTGGAGTCCATTTAAGCTCATGCTGACTGCTTCAGGGACTCCATTTGGCCTCCTCCTCTATTGCCCTCAATCGTTCCCAGCATTCGGCTCTTCTCCAGGGAGTCCTTCCTTCTCATGAGGTGGCCAAAGAATTTAAGTACCATCTTCAGGATCTGGCCTTCTAAAGAGCAGTCAGAGTTGATCTCCTCTAGGACTGACTGGTTGGATGGCCTTGCTGTCCATGGGATTCGCCAAGGGAGTCTTCTCCAGCACCAGAGTTCAAAGGCCTCCATTCTTTGGCGCTCAGTCTTCCTTATTCCAACTTTCACAGCCATACATTGCAACTGGGAAAACCAGCGTTGACTATACGTCGAGTGAAATACAGTAGAACAAAGCCAATATTGACAAGCATGCAGCAAAATCCCAAGCGTAACTTTCCCTCCCATCCCCCTACTGAGCCCCATTATCCAATCAAATTCAGAGGTTGTTTTGGGGAATGGTTGCTTATGTGTGGGTTGGAATGCAGCTGCGGTTCATTCTCAGCCATCCAACCTTGAAGCTGTGTCTCCGGCAGATACAGTGAACTCTTCGTTACCCCTGAATCCTCCCTCACCCCTCCAATCTCCCCAGAGTTCATGGAAGACTGTCACCAAGCGATAGCAGAGCACAAGCATGACAGTTGTGACAATCTGCCATTGGCTGCAATGTTTGGAGTGACAGGACTTACATTTTTGTAACATCTGGAGGGTCACACTGTAGTTTCACATCCTTGCACTTAGGGCTTGGATTAACAAAACAGTGCTATGAAATGAGTTTTGCAATCAATTGGGAGAAAATGTAATTATTATAGAACTGCTAGAATTACTCCAAGTGAAAACCATACGTGGTATATTGATTTGAGAACTGGACTCAGATTTGAGACAGCTGAGTTAAAATCCCCGTGCAGCTGTCAGCCTTACCGGGTAGAACAGTTAGGAACACAGACTCTTGCTAGTCTGAAAACGTTTCTCTCCCCTGTCCCCTTACAGCAAGGGTGTCAAACTCGATTTCACTGAGGGCCGCATCAGGGTTGCATTTGACCTCGGAGGGTCAGGTGGGTGTGCGTGTCGGGGGCACCTGTGGTCGCCAAGTGCTAAGGCAGGACTTCCCTGAGACACTCCCTCAGTCTGTCTTCCTTCCTTCCTTCCTTCCTTCCTTCCTTCCTTCCTTCCTTCCTTCCTTCCTTCCTTCCTTTTCCTTTCCTCTTCATTCTCCTTTCTTCTTCCTTTCTCTCTTTCCTTCTTTTTCCTTCCTTGCTCTCTTCCCATCTTCCCATCTTTTTCTTTGTCTTTTCTCTTTCCCTTTCTCCTTTCCTGTCCGTCCTTGCATGCTCAAATGCAAAAGGGCAAACATTTCTCCTTTTGTTTTGTTTTTAGTTCATTTTGATAGCCCTCTGCCAGCAAAAACTGAGCTCCCCCCCTCCCCCCTGCGATGGCCTCCTGCAGCCCTCTGCCAGCAGCCCCCACAAGCTCCATTTTTGCTGGCAGAGCCACCACAGGCTGGTCCTTTGCTGTTTCCAGAATGGCCTCATGGGCCAGATCTAAGCACCCCATGGGCTGGATCTGGCCCCTGGGCCTTGAGTTTAACACCCCTGTTTTATAGCCTCAAAACTAGGGAGAGCCTCTTCTGAGGCTCTTGCCCTGCTGTGGGCTCAGCTGACTTTTCTCTGACTCTTCCCTTGGTCGCATCTCATTGTTCTGTCTCCCAAGGTCATTCCCACATACTATTTCAGCAGCCAAGAAGACTGCTGGCTGCTCCAGTCATCTCAATCTCTCTGTGTTCTTCACAATGGTGCCAGGCCAGGGAGGAACCCCTGTACGTCATTTGGACTCAATGAAATAAATTGTGAGACAGGAATAATGTAAAAATAAACATAATTCTACTTTGGAGAAGAACTTGGAAATGGATCCTGACAACAGGAGTCAGCGGTGTAATGTATCTGCTAGAAGAGCTAACTTAGTTCTGGGTTACGGTTGGAAGAAACATGGGAGCAAAGACTATGAAGTCATTATTCCTCTTCATTTGGTACTGTTGGACTATAATTGGAGTACTATGTATGTTGTGGGCATCACCATATCAGAAGAATATTGAAAAGTTGGAGAGAGTCCAGAGAAGGACCACAAAGGTGGTAAAGCATGTTAAAAGGATGTTTAGGAGTACAGGCTGAAGGACCTGGGGGTGTTCAGTCTGGAATAAAGGCAATTAAAGGGAGTCATTGTTAGCTGTGTTCAGGTGGTGGGATGGCCTGGAGGTGCTCCAGGTAGAGGCAGGCATTTCTCTCTGGGCACACTGAGGTTATAGCTGCCAAACAAAGCTCCTCATTGGCAACAGGAAGGGCATCTGGCCATTAAAACACTCTGCTAGCTCCATTCAGTTGCCCAGACTCTACCCCGCAAGGGATTATGGGGTCGTTAAAAGAGGAAGATTGTTATCTGTGTTCAAGTACATATAAGAGACCCTAGGAAAAATGGTCAGAACTATTTTTCATGACCACAGAAACAAAAAAAAAGCTGGATGTCTTCAGGACAATTTTACAGGTTTTCTTGCACATTATAAGCCAAGGGTCTTCAAACTTGGCAAGTTTAAGGCTTGTGGACTTCAACTCCCAGAATTCCTGAGCTAACATGACTGGAGGAGGAATTCTGGGAGTTGAAGTCCACAAGTCTTAAAGCTCCCAGAATTCCTGAGCTAACATGACTGGAGGAGGAATTCTGGGAGTTGAAGTCCACAAGTCTTAAAGCTGTCAAGTTTGAAGACCCCTGTTAATATAGACAATTGAACTACATCAACCTTGTAGTCTCTTCCACATCTATAATTCCACATTTCTATGATAACAATCAGGTGAGGAGATCAGAATGTAGTGAGTCACATCAATGGAAAGTGTGGCATCAAGTTTTTATGTTATGATTTTATTAGCTCTTGTATTATATTGTGACATAAATTGTTTTATTCTGGATTATGAGCCGCCCTTACCTCAAACCCTTGAGAGTTTATCTGTAAAGGGTTGCTTTTAAGCAAACAATCCAACAATATGGCAATCTGAACAATTTGAAGCCAGACTTTTTCACCTTTTATTGAGAGCACAGTTTTGACATGTCACGGTTTACAATCCCCTCTTTGCCAGATCCTGCTATCTAATCCATGTCCCTCAATTAATGCAATCCAATTATTAATAAAAAATAACAGGATCAAAAGGGATTTTTCTCCCAGTTCAGTGGTTCTACGACTGGGGTGTTAAACCCCATTTATCACTCTAAAGCCATAAAATGTAATATAATTAATGAGGTTACTAGCTAACACATATGGCAGCACATTTTATAAGGTTAATGGTAACTTGTTTAAATGAAGTGCATCAAAGATACCTGGAGTCTGAGATAGGATTGCATATTTGCCCATCTTCACCTGGCCAGAAAGCAAAGTTTATGTTTAGAATAGAATAGAATAGAATAGAATAGTTGGAAGGAACCTAAGAGGTCTTCTAGTCCAACCTCCTGCTTAGTCAGGAAACCCTATAGCATTTCAGACAAATGTTATCCAATCTCTTAAAAACTTCTAGTGTTGGAGCATTGACAACTTCTGGAGACAAGTTGTTCCACTGATTAATTGTTCTAACTGTGAAGAAACTTCTCCTTAGCTCTAAGTTGCTGCTATTATGTTTAGTTGCTGCTATTATGTTGAGAAGAGAAGAGAATATGGAAGGGACTTTGGAGGTCTTCTAGTTCAGCCCCCTGCTCAAACAGGAGAACCTATACCATTTCAGACAAGTGGCTGTCCAGTTTCTTTTTAAAAACCTCCAGTAACGGAGCACCCACGACTTCTGAAGGCAATGTTGTTTCACTGGTTAATTCTCTTCACTGTGAGGCAGTTTCTCCTTAATTCCAAGTTGCTTCTCTCTTTGATTAGTTTCCAACCATTGTTTCTTGTCCTGCCTTCTGGTGCTTTGGAGCATAATTTGACACCCTTCTTCTTTGTGGCAGTCCCTTAAATACCGAAACACTGCTATCATGTCACCCCCTAGTTCTTATTTTCTTTAGACTAGCCAAATCCAAATTCTGCAGCTGTTCTTCGTATGTTTTAGTCTCCAGGCCTTCGATCGTCTTAGTTGCCCTTCTCTGAACTTTTTCCAAAGTCTCAACATCTTTTTTGTAGTATGGGGACCAAGATTGATTGCAGTATTCCAGTTTTGCCATTTGGCGTAGGCATTAGAAATAAAAACAATGTACAAAACTCAAAAAATGAAAGTAATTAATTTCAGCGTAGAAGTGGAGACTTTCTGGGGACATCAGAAAAGAAGTGCTGGCTTGGGGGTGGGATATTCCTTAGAATTAGCTACTCATAATACAACAAATAGAACCACCAAACATATTTTACAATGTTTTCAGTTACTCCTTATTCTATATTTTACTGATGGGACAGAATAATTTAGCTCAGGATTGATATGAGGAGGTCTTTGGGGGCTCTCTGAGCTGGGCTGCTTTCTTGGAGACATGACATGGCCCAACTAGGCAACATCATCATTGTGTTCTGAATGGATAATGAAAAGAAATGTCAAAGTTGTATCAAATTATGATGAACCCCAAAGAGTTTAGACCCGTGCTTATTAATCTTAGCAATTTTATGATGAACAAACTTCAACTCCCAGAATTGAGGAGGTGTTAGATTTGGAAGCCTCATTAGCTTCCAGATGCTTCCACCCTGTCACATTCTTGAGCCCAGGAAAATGGGAGGGGGGAATTTCTTGGGGCGTATGTGATTAGACGTAATAGCATTCTTCTCCCTCTAAGTCAAGGTCATGTTATTTCTGCACCTGGGTGAGGGGACATCTCAAGTTGGGACAGATGGCGATGGGGGCATGTGATGCAATGATGGGTGCAGAGGGTGGATTTGTAATTTTTTACTTATTTCAAGGAAATCCGGAACTTTCAGATTCGGGTTTTCCCAGATGTTTCCAGTTTACTATTCAAATAAAAAAGAAGCTTTGAGAGGATGTCTGTCTCACAGTTATTTGTTGGAGTGGAGGTTTTCTGGAATGCTGACAGGAGGGAGTTGAAATCCACACAATCTAAAGTTACTGAGATTGAGGGATCCTGGTTTAGATGACCTCTTCCCTAAGATTCTGTAGGGCAGAGATGTCAAACTTGATTTCATTGAGGGCCACATCAGGATTGTATTTGGCCTCAGAAGGCCAGGGTGGCATGGCCAGTTCGATGTCACTCATGTTGGGAGCACCTGTAGTGCCCAAGTGCTCTGCCAGGGATAATGGAACTCAGCAGAGTCACCCGCAGCCCTCCCGAGCTCCATTTTCCCAGCAGAGGCACCATGGGCCGGTTCTTTGGCCCCATGGGCCAAATCTAAGCACCCCATGGGCCGGAACTGGCTCCCAGGCCTTGAGTTTGACACACCTGCTGTAGGGTCTCCCACCTTTCCAAATTTAGGCTTCCCCACAAACCTTTGGCCTCTCTATTATCCACTCTGCAAGCATTCTTGGCTTTGTGTGGGACAAAGGATGGAGGCCAAGACAATAGGGGACAGGTCAGTCTTAGTCTGAAGTGACACTCTTTAGAGGTGCTCTGGAGCTGAATGAAGAAGAGCCATAAATTGCACAAGTCTGTGTTCCGATTTTGTCCTTAGGGTTTCTTAGGATGGTGGCTATCTTTCTGTTTGTACAGAATGCTGTCTTAATGTTGTGTTTTTGGAGGATCTTGCTGATTTTGTCTAGAGACCGAACTACACACTCTCACTGGTGTGCTGACAGCCAATGGATTCCAAAGAAAGAAGATCACCCACCTAATCCAAAAAGAAACCCCAACCAAAATCCAAGACAGAGAACAAGAGAATGGCAAAGCCCTCCTCCCATATATAAAAGGCACTACAGACAAAATCAGCAAGATCCTCCAAAAATACAACATTAAGACAGCATTCTGCACAAACAGAAAGATAGCCACCATCCTAAGAAACCCTAAGGACAAAATCGAGTTAGAAAATCAAGGAGTATATGAAATCCCTTGCACCACCTGCCCCACCACATACATTGGACAAACTAACAGAAGAATAAGTGCACGCATTGAAGAACATAAGAACTCAATCAAAAAGGAAGAACCGACCTCTTCCCTGGTCCAACACCTCAAAGCCACAGGACATGAGATTGACTTTAAAAATACCAGAACTATCGCCAAAACCGAACACTTCAGCAGCAGAATAATCAGAGAAGCCATAGAGATAGAAAAACGCCCACACAGCATGAATAAACGAGATGATACCTCCCGCCTACCAGCCATTTGGAAACCTGCCCTCATGAACAGAGGAGTACCTAACATGAAGAATGACACCAGACCCACACCCCTGAGAGCCACACAAGATGCCACCACCACACTTCCATGTAGAAAGCAGACTCACACCCACACAGAAGATGAGACACGGCCACGGACCAGAAGCCGCACTGCAGCTGCATCACTACCCACTTCAAACCCCTCTGAGCCATACATGAAACAAACTGACCCCCACCATGAAGATGCAGCACGACCACGAACTCGAAGCCAAACAGCAGGATCACAGCTCACCAGCTCAAATCCCCCAGCAACTAAGACTAACCTGAGCACAACCAAGCCCCCACCTGAACAGAACATGCCTCCAGCCAATTAGAACACAGCCAACCCCCCAACCAATCAGAACACAGCCAAACCCCCAACCAATGAGAACACACCCCCACCCAATCAGAACACAGCCAAGCCCCCACCCAATCAAGTCACACTCCCACTAGCAGTTAAAAGGAAGAAGCAGCTGCAAGCTCACATCACTCTGAGAAGCACAGAGCTGAAGACCAAGCCTGAAGATGATGAATGAGACTTCATCGAAATGTTGCCTAGATACTTCCAATCTTACGTGGGAGAAAACCCGACTAACCAAAGATCCACATACAAATACCCGCGAGAACCTCAGAAAACAAATACACACACACACACACACATTTTTTTTCAAGAACTTAGTGTGTATTTTTAAGGGAATGTACCAAGCAGAATTTGGTTGATAATAGTTATGTGTTATAAAATAGAGGTTAGAAAATGAATGTTATAACTGTAAAAGTATAATTTAAACTTTAAACAAGATTTGAATGGATAACAATTAAAAGATACAAAGATGTTACACTCCAGTCTAGTAATTTCAGGGGAAATTTTGTTTTGTGAGAAAAGAAAATATGAAATTGTAAACAGGACAGATGAAAGTATAAAAATATTGATTAGGAAGATATTGAAAATTAGAAAAAGATATGTAACTGAACTTAGAAAGAAATGAGATAATTAAAAATAAGATTATAGAAAGCAAAGAAAGGGAAAAACTATTGAGAAAACTGTGAAAATAGTTATAAGAGATGAATATGTAATTGAGTTTATGTCTGTATGGAGAAATGATAACCTGGGAGCATGCTGTTCTCAAAAAAAAAAAAAGATATTTTATTTGTATGTTTTGTGAAAACCAAAATAAAACTTTATAACTTTAGGGTCTTTTAGAGTTGAAAACAGAAAGAGAGGTGGGAGCAGTGCGGCAGCTTGCAAATTGAAACTGCATTCCATAAATGTTTTCAAAGAAAGTAACTCGGTGACTGAAGTTTCTCCTGTGCAAAATTCTAACTGGAGAGCATGATTGATGACTCTGGGCTATGGATGTGTCCCATTGGAGAATATGAATTAGGATACACCCGGGGGATGGGTGGGGGGGAAATCAGGGACAATGAATGATGTGTCTCACAGTCAGCTATACTCAGGCAGAACCAACATGTCTACTCCTAATAAATCTTTAAGATTTGAAAATCTGGCTGCAGACTCATGATTTAAATGGAGGTAACTACCAGAGCTCTGACAGTTAAAAACATGTAATAATAAAGCTGACTTCTTTCTTGTAGGGATGTAGAGTTCTCCTCCACATAGGCTGGAAGGGACCTTCAAACGGACTATTCACCTGCTCTAGGGTTTCCTGCTTAGATGGGGGGGCGGGGGGTTGGACTAGATGACCTACAAAGTCCCTTCCACCTCTGATTATCTGTAATCCGTAATCACCAGGAGAAGTCAGTAGGCAGGCAGGCAGCAGAAGCAGTTCCGGGAGATAGTGAGCCAGAGAGAAGTCCTGCATGACTGACGCTGAGTATTCTTCCTATAGCTCCTTCTTTACTTTTGAGGGTTTTCTCATCACTCCTTACCTCAGTGTTAGATTGGTTGTCTTCCGGTTTATGCTTGGAATTAGGTCCTAAAGAGCCTAAGGATTGCTCGGCTTCCCCTTCCATTTTTAGTTTAAAGCCCTTTGGAGAAGCTGAGCAAGTCAGCTGAGGACTTCTGGGAGCTGAAGTCCTCAAGTCTTAAAGTTGCTAAGGTTGGAGACCCCTGGGAGGCCGAAGTTCTCTTTGCGGCATCAACTCTAAGCCAGTGGTTCATTTTTAAAATTCTTTGTTGCTCATTGGATTTTGACCTGTCTTTGGAAGTACAGATGAAAACACCACTTGTATTCTTAACTCCTTAACTTCAACCTCCTTGGGTGGAGAAACACTGCACTAAATAATTCCACATGCAGCTGAGGGGAAATTCTTCAAAAATCCTCTTCTCCTTTGCAATTTCAGAGGTGAATTATTTAATCAGATTTAAATGATTAAATAAAAACTGCAGGAGAATTTTTATGCACATTATATTATTTATACCCTCAATATAATGGAATTATATTTATGTTACCCTGTAAAGTCCAGTATAGAGCACATCTGAAGGCTTTCCCCTGTTTGTTATCTTTTTAATGCCAAAACCTTTTATTATTGTCTTTTAAGATATTAATGTTTAAATATGAGAAAAAAGGCAATATGTTGCTGGGGTTTCCCAGAGTTCAGACTGGAGAGATGGTAGTGGAGATGGGTTCTTTTCTCGGAGCCTGGAGAGAAAAATATGTAGCTATTTCCAAAATATTGTAGAATAAAAACAGGTGGATATTTTCACAATATCAATTTTTAGCATTGATTAGATAATGGAAAACTGTAAAGCAAAAACAGCAGATTAAGCAATATGATAAGCAGTAATGCTTATGCAGAAATGTGCTCAAAATAAACAAATGTAATGCAAACTGTTTTTAAAAATATCAATTTGAACAGGGCGCAGTTGCAAAAATGAGAAATACAAAAAAAAAACAAAATTAACAGATTCTCTTTTCTCCAGTTCACCTTCCATTATTATTCTCCTATTATAATCCCTTGGATCTTCCTTCCTTCCTTCCCTCTCCTTCCTTCCTTCTCCTTCCTTCCTTCCTTCCCTCCGTCTCTCTTCTTCTTTCCTTCCTTCCCTCCATCCCTCCCTCCCTTCCATAGTTGAGATACTAATATTGCATGCCTTTTTCTTCTGTATGGTTATATATTGTCCTATAATACAATCCAAAATAGAATGCAATTTACTGCTAATAGGTAACTGTGATATTTTGAAGCAGAAACACCCCACCCCCATAAAGGGGAACAGATGGAAGCTGTTTCCTACCATCCTTCTGTGCTTGAGGCTATAGTAAGGGCAGCTTTCTGAATCACATCTGGGTGTGAAAACAGGCCCATCTCCAAGATTACTTTCAAAACCTCTGCTGAATTTTATCACCTCCAGCTATCTCTGGAGTCTTTTGTGAATATTTATCCATGTGACAAGAAGATACAGTTGGCTAGGATGAACCAAGAAGGAAATAAATGTTTTTGTTCAAAAAATACCAGTACTATAGCAACAATTTGTCATGGTGAGATTAAATTATTGGCCCTGGGAGGATGCCTGCCTTCTATCTCCCCCATCCTCCCAATTTTCACACAAGTGGAAATGGGGCAGAAGTTTCTCCTTCTCTGTTCTGGCAAACACCTAACTAAGGTTTCTTCAAACCCAAATAATTTTTCATTGTAAACTCTGCACAGACTGAATGGGGTCCTGTGTATTGGTTGCATGTGGTATGAAAATGTTCTGAGTTCCTCTGTGCAGAGAAATGGGGAAAAGGAAAGGTGTGAACCCAACACTGACCAAAATTTAGCACCACAGCTGCAAGTCATAACTGTGATTCATGTCCCTGTCATCTTTTGTGTTCTGTCCCTAATTTACATACTCAAAATCCCCGCGCTTTGATTGGCTAAAGCGCGGTGATTTCTAATTGGCCAGGCGAGCCGCACCGATTGGCCCGTTGAAAGTCTCCCGTGATTGGCTCACTCCAAGAGCGGGAGACTTGAAACGCTGCCATTGGCCGCGGCCGCCGCGGCGAAAAGGATAAAAGCCGCGGGCTTTTTCCTTTTCGCCGGTTCGGTTCTCAACTTTAAAATAAAGAGCTTTAAACTAAGTCACCGACTCCTGGCGTCTTTTGCGGACACGACACTGGCGACGAGGATGGGATCCAGACCCTGAACCGAACCCCATGTCCGACAAGAGCCAGACTTGGCACCGACATGGCGAAAATCGCACCGCCCGCCCCCTTCAACCCCGCCACCGAGGACTGGGAATCATTCTCAGACCGATTCCGCATGTACCTCGAGTGCACCGGAATGAAGGACGCCCCGGGCCCGCTAAAACGCGCCGTTTTCCTTACGCATTGCGGAACCGAAGTATTCCAGATGGCCAAAGCATTGGCCAAGCCGGCCGACGCAACCGCCATGGATTGGGACGTCCTCGAACCTATCCTTCGGTGACATTATGCCCCCGAGGTCCCAATCCTGATCCGGCGCAACGAATTCTACCGGCGGGACCAGAAACCAGGCGAAAAACTGAGCGACTTCGTCGCCGAGCTGCGGCGCCTAGGAGGGCTCTGCGAATTTGACGGCCTGAATAGCCTTCTAAGAGACCGATTCGTACTCGGCCTATGGGACCCTGCACTCCAGAGCCGGCTTATGGCCAAGGGCGACATCAGCCTAGCAGACGCCCTCACCGCAGCCGCAGCCGCAGAAGCGACCCGCACTTCCGCTGACAGCATGCGAAAACCAGACGCAAAGGGCGGAAACAACAACCCGGCGAGGTCGGCCGACCCAAAAAACGAAACAACCGCACACTACGGCGATTTCCATTCTACATCCAGCACGTCCGAAGACGAAGAAGATATACATCGAGTCCAGACGGGGCGCGGCGACCAACGGAACCAGAGAGGTTGTAGGTCGAGGACCAACTGTGCTGGCTGCGGCGGTGACCACCCCAGATCAGAATGCCGATTTTTTGACTCTATCTGTCGGCATTGTGATAAAAGGGGACACATCGCCCGGGTTTGCCGCCAAAAGAAGACTCGCAGTCCACCCAGATGGGACCAACACGATCGTAAGAGGGAAAGCCCACCGCCCAGGACCAGAGATCGCCAATCGGACAGCCGGTGGGACCGAATCCAGCGACCATCGAGAGGCGGCGACAACTGGCGCAAGGAAGAAACCCACCAGACGGTAACCATCGGCCACGCCATCTCCGACGGTGCCAGAAAGGTACACGTAGAGGTCCATATTGAAGGACGACCATGCAAAATGGAGGTGGACTCCGGGTCCTACCTTTCCATGATTGCATGGCACGAAATAAAACGGTTAGTGCCCACCCTCCATAGGAGGAACATAAACGCCCAAAGACTTATTATAAAAGACTACCAGGGAAACCGCGTCCCGGTAGTGGGCACCAAGAACTTTAATGTGACATACAAGGGCCGCACCGAACAACTCCCACTCACAATCGTCGATCGCGACCGCCCAAGCCTACTGGGCTTACAATGGTTCGCCCCGCTCGACATCGCCCTCACGGGAGTCAACCACGTCACCGACGACGGCTGGGAACAGCGGCTAGCCCAGGAGTTCTGGGAGGTCTTTGACGGAAGCCTGGGCAAGTACCAGGGGCCCCTTATCTCTTTTGATCTAGACCCTAGCGTCCCCCCCAAGCGACTAAAACCGAGGCGGGTACCATTCGCCCTAAAACCTAGGATTGACGAGCAGATTGACAAGCTCGTCAAACAGGGGGTGTTACAACCTATAGACCATGCCAGATGGGAGACCCCAATAGTGACCCCGGTCAAGCCAGACGGGTCAGTGAGAATTTGTGGGGACTATAAGGCCACCCTAAATGGCGCGCTGCAACAAAGCGCTTACCCCGTCCCAATCGTGCAACACCTACTGCACTCACTGGGAGGGGGCAAGGTCTTTGCCAAGCTCGATCTCGCCCAGGCATACCAACAGTTGCCGGTCGACGAAAAAACAGCGGAAGCCCAGACCATCGTTACACATCGAGAGGCTTTCAAGTGCAACCGACTCCAATTCGGAGTCAGCGTGGCACCAGGCATCTTTCAGAGCCTGATGGAACGTTTGCTGCAGGGCATCAAGGGGGTGGTGCCCTATTTCGATGACGTATTAGTAGCGGCGCCAAACGAAGCCGAATTAGAAAACCGACTCAGAGAGGTCTTAACCAAATTTAAAGAAACGGGACTTAAAGTAAAAAGGGAGAAATGCCAACTGTGCACGGAGCGAGTGGAATTCTTGGGCTACCTTCTAGACCGGCACGGCATTCACCCCACAAGTAAAAAAGTAAAAGCTATCAAAGAAGCCCCCACCCCTAGGTCTAAGACTGAACTACAGGCTTTCTTGGGGTTGCTGAACTTTTATAATGTTTTCCTACCCCAAAAGGCAACGGCAGCGGAGCCTTTGCATAGGCTCCTGGATAAGGCGGCAACCTGGACTTGGGGGAAACGGGAGCAAGCCGCCTTCCAAAAAACCAAAGACCTCCTCACCTCCGACGCCGTCCTGATCCAATTCAGCGAAACCTTGCCCCTGGCCGTCACTTGCGACGCATCACCTTTCGACGTCGGCGCTGTCCTCAGCCATACCCTTCCGGACGGAAAAGAAGCACCCATCGCATTCTTTTCCAGGACCCTAACCAAGCCGGAGCGGAACTATAGCCAGCTGGACAAAGAAGCCTTGGCTATAGTTGCCGCCGTTAAGCGGTTCCACGAATACCTTTACGGCCGCCCTTTTACCATTGTGACAGACCATAAGCCGTTGCTGGGCATCCTTGCAGGAAATCGAGCCACCCCGAACATTTTGTCTCCCCGGATGACAAGGTGGTCCGAGTTCCTGGCAGCCTACAGCTACGAACTAATACACAAGCCGGGTAAGAAGATTTCGCACGCGGACGCTTTAAGCCGCTCGCCATTACCAGACTCCGACCCTGACCCAGCACCAACGACAAACACCCTGAACATCGAAAGCCTGCCCAACCTGCCCATAACCGCGTCAGACATTGCCCGGGAGACTATTAAAGACAGGCGTCTGGCGCGGGTTTTGCATTGGGTGGAAAAAGGTTGGCCAGAAAGGGACAATGACGAATCCATTAAGACATTTAAAAACTGCCAAACCGAACTCTCGCTACTTAAGGGGTGTATCTTATGGGGTGACAGGGTGGTCATCCCGGACAGGCTGCAAAGGAGGGTCTTAGAATTGTTGCATGAGGGGCATCCTGGCATCGTCAGAACTAAAGCCCTGGCCAGAAGTTACGCTTGGTGGCCAGGGATGGACAAACAGATAGAGGCCTGGGTAGCTAGGTGCCAGCGATGCCAGGAGACTAGACCCATCCTAGAGTGGGAAACACCGAGGGGGCCCTGGTCCAGAATCCATTTGGACTTTGCCGGTCCCACTAATGGGCATACCTTTCTAATAACAGTTGACGCTTACTCCAACTGGTTGGAGGTAAGCGACATGAAATCTACCACCACGGAAGCCGTAATCAAAGAACTTTACAAACTCTTTGCAACACACGGCCTCCCAGACGTCGTCGTTTCTGACAACAGGCCCCAGTTTACTTCCCTCGACTTCGAGAGATTCCTGGCGGAGAGGGGCATCCGCCACGCATTAACAGCACCGGCGCATCCGGCGGCGAACGGTAGGGCGGAACGGATGGTCCAATTTACCAAAAAAACCATCCGGAAAATGGACCACGGGGAGATCCAAGACAAAATTAACAGACTCCTCTTTATACAACATATCACCCCGAACACCACTACCAACAAAAGCCCAGCCGAATTACTAATGGGTAGGAAGCTGAGGTCCCCACTCGACAGGTTACACCCAACATATAACCCGGAGCGGCCCCCAGACTCAAGTTCAAAATACCGAACATTCGCACCCGGAGACCTCGTGTATGCAAAAAACCTGACGGGGGACCCTCTATGGATCCCAGCCGTCATCACCCAAATCACAGGCCCGCGCTCATACCGGCTCCAAACCACAGATGGGCGAGCCTGGAAACGACACATTGACCAACTCAGGTCACGGTCGGCAACAGAATCCACCCCCCAAGAAACAAACCAAGGGGGGAGGGAATACCCGAATAAACAAACGCAAAAAAAAATAAACCAGCAGTACTTACCGGAACGCAGCCATCGCGATCCCCCACCGGAGAAGAAACACCAAGCCAGCTCAACCGACTCGGAAAGACCAAGCGGGAGCGGCGAGACCCGTAGCTCAACCAACCCGGAAGGCCCAGGTGGGAACCACGGAGAAAGAACCGGCCCGATCATCCAACCGGTTCGCACAGAAGAGGGAGCGGCCGAAAAATCGACCGCTCCGGTCGAAATCCAGCTTGCAACTGAGTTGCGCAGGTCAAGTAGGACTAGACGGAGCCCCGCCTACCTGCGTGACTACGCAACGTAAAGACTGTACCAAGAGGGGAGGGGTGTTCTGTCCCTAATTTACATACTCGAAATCCCCGCGCTTTGATTGGCTAAAGCGTGGGGATTTCTAATTGGCCAGGCGAGCCGCGCCGATTGGCCCGTTGAAAGTCTCCCGTGATTGGCTCACTCCAAGAGCGGGAGACTTGAAATGCTGTCATTGGCCGCGGCCGCCGCGGCGAAAAAGATAAAAGCCGCGGGCTTTTTCCTTTTCGCCGGTTCGGTTCTCAACTTTAAAATAAAGAGCTTTAAACTAAGTCACCGACTCCTGGCGTCTTTTGCGGACACGACATTTTGTATAGAGAGAGTACAGCAAAGTAGGCTGCCTTTGAGGAGTGTTTGGAAGTTGCAGTTGCAGAAAAGCTGTGGTTGGAAGTTTCTGTTGGGAAATTTCTAATAAGAGTTTTGCACCCAGCATCCTCCAGCCAATCCCTGAATCGAGCCCTGAGCAAGGAACTGTGTCAGCCCTTTGGGGAAGGCCGGGTCAGGAAACAGACACCACAAAGACTTGGGGAACATACTATATTTTTCAGAGTATAAGGTGCACTTTTTCCACCCCCAACAGTGGGTGGAAATGTCTGTGTGTCTTATAAAGCGAATGTCGCCGAAGCCCCACCCACCTGCTGGCCCCACTCTTCGGCCTCTGCCTCCCAGCAATTGCCTCCTTGCAGCAAACAGCCTTGAGCACAAGCAGCAGATTGGCAGTTAAATCAGCCACCCATCGATCAGCTGTTTCAGGCTGCAGGGGATTGCCATCGCTTATCGCTGCTTCCGCGTGCCCCATTTTTGGATTCTGCACCCCATTTTTGGCCTCCGTGAGCCCCATTTTTCCACCCGCTCTAATCCCTGCTGCCTGGAATGGGTGGAAAATGGGGCCTCTGGAAGCAGAAAACTGGAAGCGCAGAGGTGGCAATAGGTGATGGTAATCCCTGCAACCTGAAACAGCTGATCATTGGGAGACCGATCCAACTGACAATCAGCATCTTGTGCTAATCAGGCTGTGCTGAAGCTGACCAGACTGTTTGAGGCAAGGAGGTAAATTGCTGGGGGGCAGAGGCAGAGGCAGATTTTTTTCTTATTTTCCTCCCCAAGGTGCGTCTTATACTTCAGAGCAACTTATACAGGGGTGGGATTCTACCGGTTCGCACCTATTCGCTAGAACCGGTTGTTAACATTCTAAGCAGTTCGGAGAACCAGTTGTTAGAAGAAATTACTGGCCTAATCCTGTAAGGAAGGCAGGAAGGAAACATTCTGGTGTTGCTCACAGAAACTGCCTCTCCATTAACCCTTATTATATTCTTGGCAGAACTAGACTTCCTGTCTCTGGAATGTCTCTGGAGTTTTCTTTCCCTCTTATGCTGGTACTTTACTTGTGTGGAGTGACCATTCAAAGTTACAACGGCACTGAAAAAAGTGACTTATGACCTTTTTTCACACTTACGATTGTTGCAGCATCCCCACAGTCATGAGAGGCCAGGCGAGGAGATGCGTGCCTCGATGTGAGTGATATTGAGTTGGCCACGCCCAGCCAATAGCATGACCACCAAGCCATGCCCACCAACTAAGCCACGCCCACAGAACCGGTTGTTAAAAAATTTGAATCCCACCCCTGGTCTTATACTGCAAAAAATACAGTCACCTTATGGTTATGGATCAAGGCTGCCGAGTCCAACTTTGCCAAACTAGGCTTCTCCCCAGCCTCAAAACTCAAGTTGGATTACAACCAAGCAAAACAAACCTTGAGACAAAAGGTAGAGGACATCGAAAGGTAAACAGACTTAGGGAAAGCTCCATCATTTCTGGCTCCAGATGCCATTAGGTATGTTGTTCCTCCTGCCAGCTATCTGAGCCAGTTAGAGTCGACAAGCCACCCAAAAACATTTTCTCTCGCACGATGCCATGCACTTCCATCAGCCAGCAAGTATAAAAAGATACCATTGACTGAAAGACTGTTCCTGTGGCGCAGGAGAGGTGGAGACCACAGGTCACTTACTCCTTTGAGATTCCTTTTATAGAGAGATTTGGAGGGAAAAACATATCCTGCCAATAATTGCTAGGTATTCTGGCCTTTCTGACACTGCTTATCTCCAGTGGATACTTCCCTGATAGTATTTTGGGTGCGGTGTGGTGGCACAGTGGTTAGAATGCAGTAGTACTGCAGGCTACCTCTGCTGATTGGCAGTTCAAATCTCATCAGGCTCCAGGTTGACTCAGCCTTCTGAGGTGGGTAAAATGAGGAGCCAGATTGCTGGGGGCAAGAGGCTTACTATGTAAACTGCTTAGAGAGGGCTGGAAAGCTCTGTGAAGCGATAAATAAGTCTAAGGGCTATTGTTATTTCCTTCCTTCCTTCCTTGGTGCACAGTGGTTAGAATGCAGCATTGCGGACAAAGTCTGCCCACAGCCAGGAATCCTGCTTTCTTTAATTTTTCCACCAATATTGTGGCCAAAGTGACCTTTTTTTTCATACTTATAACCCTTATCCGGTCATGTGATCAAAAGTCAGACGATTGACAACTGACTCATATTTATGTCAGTTGCAAAATCCCAGGGTCCTGTGATCCCCTTTTGCAAACTTCTGACAAGCAAAGTCAATGGGGAAGCCAGATTCACTTAACAACAGGTTACTAACTTCAACAACTGCAGTGGTTCACTTAACAACAGTGGCAAGAAAGTTCGTAAAAAGGGGCTTAACAAATTTTCACTTAGCAACAGAAATTTCAGATTCAATTGTGGCCATAAATCCAGGACCGCCTGTATTGATTCAGAAGATTTTAAATAAGAAAGTCCAACCGGATCTTTTCTTTTGGAAGTAGAGGTAGTTCTCAATTTATGATGGAACTCCCCAGGGCTACTTATGGCCCAGATTTAAAGTTCTGGGGATTGGCTCTCCAGTCATGTGACCATGGTGGGAACACAGGGGGGCTACCTGTAATGGACAAATGCTACCCCTCAGTGGGGGGACATCTGGTGAAGATGATTGAATGTGCTGAGATTCTTACATTGACTTCATTGATTGGGGGAAAAAACCATATCTACATTTGTGGCTGGGTAGAAACCCTTCATAGGGTTTCAGGAAGCAGAAAATGCACATGATTTGTGGGTATATTACTAGAAAAATTATTAGAAAAAAATATTTAGGAAACAAATGGATAATAGGAAAAATTGAGCTGTTTCTGTGATCTTAGAATAAGAGTGAGTTTTCTCATTATTATTTATATTTGCTGCCAAGGAATCAGAAGCTTTTATTTATTTATTTTATTCTTTCCTTCTTCCCTTTTCTGTTTTTCTTTCTTTGGTATTTCCTTCTTTTTGCTAATTTTCTACGTCCTCTATAAAACTTTTAGTAAAATTTATTTTAAAAAAATATTTTCGGTATCGTGGAATTTATTCCCCTCTTAGAAAAGTGCAATGTGTTAGTGCATAATTCTGCTGAAGGGGAAAAATACAAAGGAAAGGAACAGATTGTTGGGGCAGGGTCACAATGAAGGTTACATTTTAATTAATCTCATCTCAGTCAACAGGGAATATACCCACCCAACCCATAATTTAGTCCCACGAAAGACTGCATAAATATAAAGTGGGGTCTATCTGTAAACCTGAAGAAACCAGATGGCAGCCATCCATATCTGAATGAATTGTTCTCTGTCTGGTGAAAGGGATTCTGTAGATCCCTCCTGTTGGAAGGATCACTTCTGTAGAATAGAACAGAACAGAACGGAACAGAATAGAATAGAATAGCTTTATTGGCCAAGTGTGATTGGACACATGAGGAATTTGTCTCGGTGCAAATGCTCTCAGTGTACATAAAAGAAAAGATACATTTGTCAAGAATCATCAGGTACAACACTTCATAATAGTCATAGGGTACAATAAGCCATCAAATCATACTAGGAAACAGTCCATATAAATCGTAAGGATACAAGTGACAAAGTTACAGTCCTACAGTCCAGAGTGGGAGAGGATGGGTGATAAGGAGTGAGGAGAAGATTAATAGTAGTGCAGACTTTGTAAATAGTTGGACAGTGTTGAGGGAATGATTTGTTTAGCAGAGTGATGGCATTTGAGAAAAAAACTGTCCTTGGGTCTAGTTGTTCTGGGGTGCAGGGCTCTAGAGCACCGTTTTGAGGCAAAGAGTTGAAACAGTTCATGTCCGGGGTGTGAGGGGTCTGTAAATATTTTCACACAGAGAGAGAGAGAGGATATTTTCAAATATCCTCAGAGAGTGGCTCTTGGCTCTTTGGATCAGTCTAAAAGTTTCTTGGTTCCTGCTAGAACATCTGACTTTAGGACAGCATGTCAAACTCAAGGCCTATGGCCCTCAATGAAATCAAGTTTGACACTCCTGCTCTTGGACAGGGTCTCCAACCTTGGCAACTTTAAGACTTGTGGATTTCAACTCCCAGAATTCCTCAGCCAGCAAAGAGGAATTCTGGGAGTTGAAGTCCACAAGTCTTAAAGTAGCCAAGGTTGGAGACCAGAGGTGGTATTCAGCCGGTTCTGACCAATTCTAGAGAACCATTAGTGGAAATTTTGAATAGTTTGGAGAACCAGCAAACACCACCTCTGACTGGCCCCAACCCATCTATTCTCTGCCTCCCATCAAGTCCCGGCTGATTGGCTGGCTCCTCTTTGGTTGCCCTGCGCAAGAGAATGGAGCTGGAAAGCAGGTTAGTGGGGTGGGGAGGGAATGGGATTTTGCAGTAACCTTCTTCCCCCAGGAGTGGGGTGGGAATGGAGATTTTACACCAAGGTTCTTCAAACTTGACAGCTTTAAGACTTGTGGACTTCAACTCCCAGAATTCCTGAGCTAACATGACTGGAGGAAGAATTCTGGGAGTTGAAGTCCACACATCTTAAAGCTGTCAAATTTGAACACACCTGTTTTACAATATCCTTCCCCTGGTACGCCAAGCCAAGCCATGCACACCCAGCAAGCCACACTCACAGAACTGCTAGTAAAAAAAAATTGAATCCCACCACTGTTGGAGACCCCTGCTCTAGGACATTCTTAAGCCAATATTTAGGAAGGAGTTGTGGAACCAGGGAAGCGCAGAATGTCCACTTGAATTCAAAGGGGTGGGGTCAAAGGAGCACATTTCATCTGGTGTCCAGTGTAGAATGCCCATCTCAATGAGTTTTAAGCTTTCTCAACGAAGGCAAAAAGTTTATCTCTTTATATACATATTTATTTAATCTATCAATCATATTTATATAGCCATCTCACAATCAAAGGACTGTGGATGGTGTGTCCTCATCCCCACTCCGAGCTCCATCCTTCTGAGAGCAACTTAGAACCTCAGTGGCTCAGTGGCTAAGCTTGTTGATCAGAAAGGTCGGCAGTTTGGCAGTTCAAATCCCTAGTGCCGCCTCACGGAATGAGCTCCCGTTCCTTGTCCCAGCTTCTGCCAATCTAGCAGTTTGAAAGCATGTTAAAAAAGGATCACTTTGGTGGGAAGGGAACAACGTTCTGTGCACCTTTGGCATTTAGTCATGCAGGCCACATGACCACGGAGATGTCTTTGGACAGTGCTGGCTCCTCGGCTTTGTAACAGAGATGAGTACCGCCCTCTAGAGCCGGAAACTAGCATGTACGTGAGAGGGGAACCATTACTTTTAAGTCCTCAGTATTTAGGCTGGTGTGGATTTTCATACCTTTTTTTTTCTTAAGCTGTTACAGAGGTCTTTCTGTTTTTATTTTTTTTTCTTTGGTTAACATTTGTCATCAATACTGCTTAACCCAAGACAGATGTTTCCATCACCTTTGCTCCTGCTGTTGAGGCCTTGTTGATATGTGCAATTTCAGCCGAGATTGTCTTCCATTACACTGCAAGCTGCCTTTCCCGTTGAGCATTTCCCGTTGACACATTTGAGAAGAGCAGAGAAGATCCTTTTATCCCCTCCACAAGGTTTGTTTCATTGTGTGGTGACAGAGAGAAGGGGGGAGGGAGCAGACAGCCCAGGAACCATTATTTCTGAAAGGAGCAAACTCCTAATGAAATAGAAATCCCACCATATGAGATCAACTTCCAAAAAGAAAGAAAGAAAGAAAGAAAGAAAGAAAGAAAGAAAGAAAGAAAGAAAGAAAGAAAGAAAGAAAGAAAGAAAGAAAGAAAGAAAGAAAGAAAGAAAGAAAAGAAAGCTGCCAGAGGAGGAAGGTTACAGGTTACTTCTCTACAGAAAATGATCTTGTTAACCAAGCTCTGAACCAAGAAGTGACTTAAAATTGATAGGGGAAATGTTTGATGCAAACACCAGACAGGAACAATGGATTTCCTGCTTTGTTTCTTCTGGTTTGCAAGGGCTAAACAGGAGAAGGATCCATTAAGCAGTCAAAGTGGATTAGAACTGTTCTGTTATATCCCACTTCTTGGCTAACTTCCCTACTTATCTCCTTTCCTTTCCTTTCCTTTCCTTTCCTTTCCTTTCCTTTCCTTTCCTTTCCTTTCCTTTCCTTTCTCTTCCTTTCCTTTCCATCCATCCAGTGTTTTAATCACATGGTTGTGATCACTGTGTTTTTTGACTGCCTTATGTCTGCTTCTGTCTTTCCTTCCTCTGTTCAGCCAGAATGCCAAACTCAGATTGACAGAATAACTTGCTAATGAATTTTCTATCATAGAATTTTTCCCCCAAATATAGGAAGTTTGGTAGACACCCATTATTCTTAATCTGCTTTTACATTTAAAGAGCAAACAATCAGCAATGGGTGCATCAGTTCAGCTAAAAGATTCCAGAAAACTCGAAACTGTACAGTTTGTGTAAAAATATTACTGAAATCAGTAGTTTTACCTGATTTATCAACAGCCAAACAGTGTTTGTAGCAAGTATGTGCATATAGCAATAGCACTTAGACTGATATATCACTTTATAGTGCTTTCCAGACCCCTCTAAGCAGTTTACAGTCAGCCTCTTGATCCAACAATCTGGGCCCTCATTTTACCCATCTCGGAAGGAAGGAAGATCTGTATTCTCCAAGCAAGACTTTTTTCTTCCATGTGTCAGTGGTTTCTTGGCAGGTTTCCAAGACAGGCTGGCTCCAGAAACTACTCATCTCATCCCCCCAAAAAGATTGGGGCTCCCTCAGGACAGGCCCAAAGTAGCTGGCTGAATCCTGGCCAACTAATTCTATATTTAACAGACTCTTGTAATGTATCCAAAAGTTCTTAGCACTTCTGTGTCGAGATACACTAATGCCTCCCAATTTGGAAAACTGTTCCATTAAAACATTAAGTCAAATTTATATGCTGTTAATTATTAATCATTGCTAATTATTTCATCCACAGATGGAATTTACATGAGCACAAGACCTGTTTCAGAACCATATTGTATTTAGATGACAGAGTTTTATTAAAAAGGATAGATTTTTCCTATCCCCGACTGTACCTTTCAAATCAACATTGGGGACCAGCTAGAATAGAATAGAATAGAATAGAATAGAATAGAATAGAATAGAACACATCACATCACATCACAACACAACACAACAAAACACAATACAATACAATACAATTCCTTATTGGCCAAGTGCGATTGGACACACAAGGAATTTGTCTTGGTGCATATGCTCTCAGTCTACATAAAGGGAAAAAATACATTTGTCAAGAATCATCAGGTACAACGCTTAATGATAGTCATAGGGTACAATAAGCAATCAAATCATACTAGGAAACAGGAAACAATCAATATAAATCGTAAGGATACAGCAACAAGGTTACAGTCATACAGTCACAAGTGGGAGGGGATGGGTGATAAGGAGTGATGAGAAAATTAATAATAACAGTAGTGCAGACTTTGTAATAGTTGAACAGGGTTGAGGGAATTATTTGTTTCGCAGAGTGATGGCTTTCGGGGGGAAAACTGTTCTTGTGTCTAGTTGTTCTGATGGGTGTGTGGGGCTCTATAGCGTCGTTTCTGAGGAAAGGTGGTGAAACAATTTATGTCCGGGATGTGAGGGGCCTGTAAATATTTTCACAACCCTCTTTTTGACTCGTGCAGGATACAGGTGCTCGATGGGAGGCAGCTTGGTAGTAATTGTTTTTTCTGCAGCTCTAATTATCCTCTGAAGTCTGTGTTTTTCCTGTTGGGTTGCAGAACCAGACTTCTAAATATCAAGCTCAACCTTCACAAGAACTGACTGCTGATGGACACCATTGTCTGATTGTAATGTTACAATAACACACACACACATCTATCCCTGTTAGAACCCGTCTTTCCCTCTCTTTCTGTGCTTTCTCATGTGCTTCTCAGGCTGTCCTTTCAGATACGGTTCATCCCATTTTAGTTCAGTGTTCAGCCATCTTCAATCAAAAGCCACCTTTTCAAATCCAGGCCATTGTGCTCTTTATAATGATTGATTAAAAAAGAATAGATACCTGGCTCTGCTCCTCTCTGCTTGCACCTAGCTGGCAACAGGAAACTTTGCCAACCTGCCAATTCATGGTTTGAGTGGCATCTCTCAAAGCCCTGCTTTATTCCTTCTGCTTTTGAATATATGTTTGCCATACAGAACCATTAACTAGAACGTTAACCAATGTCAAATTCTGATCTCTGTGGGTAATAAACAGATAGCAATAAGTGTATATAGTTGTGTGTGATTTGGGGCTAGTGAAATGAATATGCTTGTAGTGCAGAAGATTGATTTAAAATCACTACAACACATACCCATGAGAGCAAAAAAGATACTAATCTCCTCAAATTTTCCTTAACCAACTTTCCTGTCAATCTGTCACATTTTTTTTTTTCAGGCAGCCTCTAAATTTTTACTCATTTATCCATGATGATTTATTTTGAGCTGTGATATTTTAGCAGCTCTGGATAATTATTTGTCCAAATAATTGTCTTACTCTACTACATCCAGACAGGGAACTTCTCCACATCCATTCCCTGGGATTGAATCAGGAACTTCCGCAGGAGAAGTCTGTATGATCCATTATTTTCAAGGTGAGAAGATCTCAAAACTTAGCCTTAGTCAGGCTAAACAAAACACAGTCTGGGAAAGTGTTACTGAGACAATACCAAGTTCAGCTCACTGACTGACTTCTTCTCTGGTAACACTATACTGCAAACCAGGGCATACAAATCTTCGCCAGACCAGAGGTGGATATTCAGCAGGTTCTGACCAGTTCTGGAGAACCGATAGCAGAAATGTTGTATCCACCGCGGAAGGAAACTCGGAAGCCCGTGACTTGATTCAGCTCTTTTATTAAGTCCCGAGATCGGCTCGGGTCCCGAAGGAAAAGCGGTGGCTTTTATTCCCTGGCCGCGGCGGCCACGGCCAATGGCACCGCTTTGAATCTCCCGCAATTAGTTTCCACCAATTGCAGGGATTCGCGGCGGGCCAATCAGTGCGGCTCGCTCGGCCAATCAGGTTGCCATGCACTTTGATCAATCACAGAGTGCCTACTGTCCCTGTCCTATGGTTCCCATTTATTCGTACTCATTCATTATGTATATACTTATATGTTTATATGTTATCTTTCATCCAAAATGGTGCTGATGACGGCTGCCTCGGTGAAATGCTCTCTTATGATTTGATTGCTTATTGGACCCTATGACTATCATTAAGTGTTGTACCTTATGATTCTTGACTCTTGATGAATGTATCTTTTCTTTTATGTACACTGAGAGCATTTGCACCAAGACAAATTCTTTGTGTCTCCAATCGCACTTGGCCAATAAAGAATTCTATTCTATTCTATTCTATTTTATTCTATTCTATTCTATTTTCATACTTGTTTTCTCATACATGCTTGACAAACTAAACTAAATAAATAAAAATAAATAAATAAAACTGGCCAAGGATCAAAGGATCACTCTCTCTCTCTCAATCTAAGAAACTATATGTTCTCAGTCAAATGAGCCTTTAGGTGTTTAACAAGATTTTATTTTATTTATTTATTTATTTGGTTTGTCAATTGCTTACAAGATAATTGGTATAAGTAAAGACATAGTTATGAATACATGGATACATATAAGAAAAATAAAAGAAATAATAGGACAGGAACGATAGGCACGATTGGTGCGCTTATGCACGTCCCCTACAGACCTCTTAGGAAAGGGGTGAGGTCAATAGTAGACAGTCTAAGGTTAAAGTTTTTGGGGTTTGGGTAAGAAACCACAGAGTCAGGTAGAATATTCCAGACATTGACCACTCTGTTGCTGAAGTCGTATTTCCTGCAATCAAGTTTGGTGTGGTTAACCTTGAGTTTGTATCTATTGTGTGCTCTTGTGTTGTTATGGTTGAAGCTGAAGTATTTATTGACAGGTAGGACATTGCAATGTATGATTTTATATACCATACTTAGATCAGACCGAAGACTGTATAATTCAAGGTTTTCTAGGTCTAGAATTTCAAGTCTGGTGGCATAAGATATTCTGCAATGAGTAGAGCAGTGGAGAACTCCTCTTGTGAAATATTTCTGGACTTTCTCAGCTGTGCTAATATCAGATACGTAATGTGGATTCCAGACTGATGAGCTGTATTTGAGTACTGGTCTAGCAAATGTTTTGTATGCTCTAGTTAGTAGTGTGATATTACCAGAGAAAAAGCTACGTAAGATTAGGTTAACAACTCTTAATGCCTTTTTGGCTATGTAGTTACAGTGGGCTCTAGCACTTAGATCATTAGGAATGAGTATTCCAAGGTCCTTTACAGAGCTTGGATAATCAACAAGGTCTTGACTATTCAACTTGTATTTTATTTTCTGATTTTTTTTTTTGCCAATATGTAAGACAGAGCATTTATTTGTTGAGATTTGAAGTTGCCATTTGTTTGACCATTCTGATACATAGTCAAGTTCTTTTTGAAGGGTAGCAGTATTATCTGTGGTGTTGAATAGCTTTACATCATCAGCGAAGAGAACGCAGTTGCTCTTGATATGATCACAGAGGTCATTTATGGAGAGTATGAAGAGAGTTGGTCCTAGAACACTGCCTTGGGGGACACTACTATAGACAGGTACAGAATTTGATAGGACACTCCTAATTTTGATGATTTGTTTGATAGGAATGCTTCTATCCAGTTATGCATGTGTCCAGAGATACCATAAGATTTTAGTTTTAGGAGTAGTTTGTCGTGTACCACTGAATCAAAGGCTTTACAAAAGTCTATGTAGATTGCATCTATTGTTTTGCCCTGATCGAGTTGTGTAATCCATATGTTTTTGCAGTGCAAGAGTTGCAGATTGCAGGATAGTTTTTTTCTGAAACCAAATTGTTTATTAGAGAGTAGGTTGTTTGTCTCTAAGTGGAGGATAATGGATTGGTTAATAATTGATTCCATGACTTTATAGGTGACGCAGCATAATGAGATTGGTCTGTAATTTTCAACTAGGCTGGGGTCTCCCTTTTTGATGATGGGTATGACCGTGGCTTGTGACCATAGGTTCGGCAAGGAGCTGGTCCTGAAAGATTTTTCAAAGATTATGCTTAGAGGTTCGGCTATGGCAGTGGATAGCTTTTTTAAGAAGTAGGCATATATTCCATCCGGTCCAATAGATAAAGATGGTTTTAGATTGCGTAGTGCTTTTTCAACATTGTCTTCCGTAAAATCGATATGTATTAAATCATTGTAGTTGCCTGTGGTTCGACTAGGAAATACTGGGCATGATTCATTGCTGTTTACAAATACTGAGCCAAAGAATGTGTTAAAGAGGTTGGCTTTAATGGTGTGATCGTTGCAGTCTTTACCATTAGGTCCTTTCAGGGGTGGCATGGACCTTGAGTCTTTTAGTTTGTTGTGTACAAAATTGGAGAAAGCACGGGTGGAATTATCACATTATTGTTTAATGTGATAATTGATGCATTCAATCTTTATTTGGTGGCATCAATTTTTGTATCGGCTTCTGAAGTTGTCAACGTGACCAGATTTGTTTTTCCTCCAAAGTGATCTCTTTTTGGATTGAAGTTTCCTTATTGTTATGAGTAATCTGTTTTTTTGTTTTGGGAGTTGTTATTGGTACATATAGCTTAATGACTCTTTTGACTTCAAGTAAAAATCTGTTGTAATGGTCTTCAACAGTATTGCATCCAGTGAATAGAGATTGCCAATCAAGGGATGAGTGATCGTTGTCTATAAGATCATAGTTGCCTTTTTTGAAGTTATAATTGGGGATCACATCATTGTGTTGATTTTTGTGTGGACCTATGTTGAGACAAAAGTCAATCATGCTGTGGTCACTGTTGGAAAAGGGTTCATTAATTTGTATTCCATAAATTGAATTCAAATTATTGCAGAAAATGAGATCGAGGCAGTTGTTAAGTCTAGTATTGTTGGTTACTAGTTGTTCCAGTCCTAGTGTACAAATGGCATTGTACAGGGTTGTATGAATGGGTTCAGTTATACATTCGTTTAGGGTCCAGTTAATATGAGGTAGATTGAAGTCACCAAGAAAGAAGTCCAGTTATCTCAGAAGACAATAAAATGCTGCATCAAATCCATAAAAGCATCAATAAGGACTTCCTTGAGGAGGAAGATTGCAGTTTAAAGGGGGGTTTAGTCTTTTCTTAAAACAAGTCAGACAGGAAATTCTCCAGAACTTTAGAGGAGGGTACTCCATAAGCTTGGGGCCTCCACCGAGGGACCCCTTCTACTATTTGCTTCCAACTGGGCCTCCCTGCAGTTGATATTCATCATAACCCCTTCATGGAAGACTGGAGCTTCTGTTCTAGATTACAGACTTTCCCAGTCTCTCCAAGGTATGTCCAATCTTGACCATCCTTGGCATCAGTGTCAGAGGCCTCCAGATCAATGGTAAATAGATTAAAGAACTTAAAAGCTTGGCCACTGGGCCATTAAAACGGTCTAGGCAAACTTTCCTTTTAGGGATGGCTTATAGTGAAAAGCACGACTACTTGACATTTAGTGATATTTGGATTTCACAAATAAGTCACAGTTGAAATGGATGATTCTGAACCTTGGACAGCGGACGCTTTTCTGATTTCATACCTGTTATATGTGAATGCTATTTATACCTGAATTGCTATGCAGAGTTTAAAATGGTTGGAAATGTTTGATGGCTGGAGAAACAAACAAGATATGCCTGCATGCCCAGGTCTCTCCTTTTTTAAAACACAAGAAGAAAAAACGTTATTTGAATATGGAACTCAAAATTTCACATTCTTAAAGAGAGGAAGAGGGTGATGCTCAAGTATTTGGAAACCCAGGTAGTCCTTAAGACCTCAGTTGAGTCCAATTTGGTTTTGTTGCTAAGTGAGACATTGGTTAAATGAATTTTGCTCCATTTTATGACCTTTCTTGCCACAGCTGTTAAAAGGAATCACTGCAATTGTTGTTGGTCATTTGGTTAAGTGAATCTGGCTTCCCCATTTGCTTGTCAGAGGGTCGCAAAAGGGGATCATGTGATCCTGGGACACTGCAAGCGTCATAAATATGAGTCAGTTGCCAAGCATCTAAATTTTGGTCACATGATCATGAGGATGCTGCAAAAATCGTAACTGTAAAAAACAGTCATATGTCATTTTATTCAGTGCCGTTGTAAATTTGAACGGTCACTAAATGACCTGTTGTAACTTGAGGACTACCTGCATTGGGGGTTTTCTTCTCGACCTTAAGGCACAAGGGAGGAGGAAATCCTAACTCTAAACTTTGCACTTCCCAGCTACATCAGTGGTGAAATGCTACCGGTTCAGCCCGGTGCAACTGAACTGGTAGCAAACTCTGACGATCAGCTGGGAGGAGAAAAAAGAGAAAAGCGCAGGATCGGCCCTGCTACCCACCCCTATGCTTTTCTCTTCTTTATCCTCTCAACTTACTGGGGCGGCAGAGCCTCAGCTGGTGTGGGGAAAGCTGTGTGCGCACAAAGTGTGTGATCACCAAACTGGTAGGCAAACCAGTAGAATCCCACCACTGAGCTACATGATTTTTAATGTCAGGAATTCTAAACTATGGCTGTGTTCGGCTGGAGAATCCTTGGAATTGAAGTCCAGATTTCTGCAGGACGTCCAATTGCAGAAGGCTGACTTAGTGCATGGAAGAAAGACCTGGGGGGGGGGGGGGAACACACTCACGTCTTTGATTGTCTGCTGTCTATGACCACATTTGCTGAATTGCACTTTTAATCTGATCCTGGGAATCTTCCATTTTCTGATCAAACTGAATCAAACACACAACATCCTTTCCACAAAATGACATGCAGGGCCAAACCTATCAGTTTTGCAGTGTCTTTCGCAGAGGGAAGTACTAAGGCCCATGTTCCCCTGTTCAAAATTTGCCTCTATGCCCTGTATCAGGATTCTGGCAGTTCCCCCCCTTTAAATCATGAGTCTCGAGTCAAACTTCCAAAACTTCAAAAGGATTTATTGAGAGTTAACATGTCGGCACTACCTGGGTGTAACTGACTCTACAGCTGACAGCTGACCCTGATTTTCCCCCACCCCTCTGGGTGTATCATAATTCATATTCTCCAGTAGGACACTTCCATAGCCAAGAGTCATCAATCATGCTCTCCAGTTAGATTTTTGCCCGGCAGAAACTTCAGTCACCTAGTTACAAACTCGGAAAAACTATGTATGAAATTCACTTTCAATTTACAAGCTGCCTCACTGCTCTTTCAAACCCCTTTCCCCTGTCCCTTTCTGTTGGCAACTATAAAACAGCCATAGAAATGTTTTATGAGTTGACACACTGATTTCAAGAACCACAAATCTCGACTCCATGACTATTTGCTACTATCTCAAACTCAACCTTCTGCTGTTTTTGCACCATTGCTGGTGGTTCAAGGGCTGACAAAGCTGACAAAGAAGGATGAAAAAAAAATCCGGTTCAGGGATTATGAAATAATATTCTCTCATCCTGCACAGCCAATTGTTCCCTAGTTGCTTGCAAGGCAACACTGGGGTCAAATGAAGACCAGTACTTTCCCATATTACTTGCAGGAGTAATCCTAGCCAATCAATCCCCGTTCTAAGATCAGATGTTGTTAGCCTCTTTTTGCAAAGGGTGAAAGCAGAAGCTTTTGTGAAATGACTTTCCTCTTTTTGATAAAACAGTCCAATGTCATTTTCTGAGTTTTTGATAAGCCTGGTTGATTGGAGCTGACATACTTTTGAAACTAATTTTGCAGACCAAGACCAAAGTAAATTATATGAACAGAATTAGTGACATATTATTCATTTCTGAAATATATGGAAACTATCTCTGGCATTTAAGATAATTTTTTATCAACCTGGAATTTCACTTGTCTTGTGAGTAGGCAGCATACAAATGACTATTGAAACAAACACAGGCCAACAATTATTGTGCCATATGTCCAATTGATGTGCGAGCATTATTGTGAAGAGAGTCCAAAGGTACACAAAGAACTCAGAATCAACAAAGCAACAAGGATTGCAGGCGGCAATGGAGACCAAGCCTGTTTTCCTTCCTTCTTTCCTTTTTTGTTCATTCATTCATTCATTCGTTCCTTCGTTCCTTCTTTCTGTTGTTCCTTCTCTGTTTTCCTTCCTTCTTTCCTTTTTTGTTCATTCATTCATTCGTTCCTTCGTTCCTTCTTTCTGTTGTTCCTTCTCTGTTTTCCTTCCTCCCTCCCCTCCCTCCCTCCCATCCTTCCCTCCCTCCTAACAACTAAAACCTTAAAAAGAGCTCAGTCTAACCGAGGCCTGGGGGGAAAAGGCAGATTTCCAAATAATTTTAAAAGATTCTTTGGTAGGTGCTCCATAGTTCTTGAGAAGGATGCTGTCCTGGATGGGAGGGGTGGACACTATGACCAGGTCACTGACTGGGTTCTGTCTGGGGAGATCTACCACCCATCAGCAAAACAAAGCAGGGCCAGAATTCCAAGTGGATCCAATTTGGAAGTTATGTAAAGAGGTGAAGCCAATGCCAGAGGTTTCACAAGCTTACAGTACTTGTTTTTCCATTAAAATCCCCCCCCCCTAAAGATTTTTAAAAAAAAACAAAAAACAGACCCTTTTTTAGGCCACATTTCAAGTCTGATGATTGCATAAAGGGGCTGATAGACCCTCTGCAGAGGTGGTATTCAGCCGGTGAGCCGGTAGTGGAAATTCTGAGTCGTTTGGAGAACCAGCCAATCCTATCTCTGACTGGCCTCACCAACCCCATCTCTTCTCTGCCTCCCATTGAGTCCCAGCTGATTGGCTGTGCTTTTTCTTGTTGCCCTGCACAGGAGAACAGGGCTGGAAAGCAGGTTAGCGGGGTGGGGAGGGAATGGGATTTTGCAGTATCCTTCCCCTGCTATGCCCACCAAGCCATACCCACCACGCCACACCCACAGAACCAGTAGTCAATTTTTGTGATTCCCACCACTGACTCTCTGCATCCCACTTTTAATCCTTGTGATTGAGTTTGTATTGGGGTGGCTTAAATGTGGCTTAGAGGGGAAAGAGAATCCTTTGGACTCAAGAGGAAAGGGTGGCTAGCCCAGGCAGGAAGAGCCAGAGGCAAATGGAGAATTTCCCACCTTGGAATTATAGGTGTGGGAAGCCCCCTCCCCACTAGAAGAATGAAATATTGGGAGGAATATTAAAAGAGGCAGAATATATCCTCCCCCAAAGGAGAAGTGGAGAAACGTGTTCTTAAAGGCAGAAAGCAGCTCCCAGTCTTTCTTAATAGCCTGCAGCTGATGCCAGCACTTAAAGAGAAAGAGGAAGCCTAGATGGTTCCATTCATAAGCAAAGCAAATACTGCCATCAGAAGCCCATTCAAGACAGGATATTTCAAAACCCCTTACAGCAAAGTTTGACAGCTAACAAAAGCCGAGTAATAGGATTAGAACAAGCAGCGTCTCACCCAAAAGCCTAACACAGGGCATCAGCCATCAGCCACAATGGGAATTGTCCAACACCCTCTTCAGAAAGACAAAGCCCATATTGCACACATCCCAAACTTCAAAAACACAGAACCATCTAAGAACCCTTCCTCTCACTTAGTTCACGCTGCCTTTGTGTGTGTGGTTCTGCTTCATCAATAAACTTTCTTCCCTTTTTGTAATTTTAAAAAGCTTTTATTGAAATTAAAATATTAAAATACAAATATATCTATAAAAAGAAAATAAGTTGGTACAATTTACCATCATTCTCTGACAGTACAAAAACAAATCTTGGCTATATTCATACATTCCAAATGTTCATCCATTTCAACACGTTCTCATTAATCATATACATATACAACACGAGAAAAAAAAATTAAACTTATTTTTAACCCATACCTTTCATATTTCTACTGCCCATCCATTGATACCAGTTGTTCCAAGTTGCATAATACTCTGAATCTTCCCTGTTATTCAGTTCGATAGTGAATCTATCCATTTCTGTGCATTCCAATTTTTTTTAGGATTATTAAACAATCTAACGGTATGTTAGACATTTTCCAAGCTTCTGCTAGTGCAATTCTTGCTGCTGTAATAATATGTATAGTCAAATATTTAATTTGGGGTGGGTGTATTTACCCTTAATGATCCCCAGGAGAAACAGTTCAGGCTTCAACTCTATTTGACAGCGGGTGATTTCGTTTAGCCATTTTTGTATTTTAAAAACTGTCTTTCCAATCAGCCTCCATGTTGTTTCCAGCGTCTTTCACCCAGCTTAGAACTGAACCAGGTTCCTTCCAACATAGGTGAGTCTCTGATTTTGTCATTAGCAATTCTTAAGAGGAAATCCCCCTGAAGTACACAGGACATCTTGTTGCTGTTTCTTTTGTAAAACTGGAGCTTCTCCAGGAACATCCTGAAGATGTTGAGAGGAAGGTGATTATCTTTGGGATCAGGAGGAACAATGGGGCTCTAAGCCCCCGTTTTTATCCCTTATCCTATTCATTTATTTTTATTTATTTTATTTGTTTGTCAAGCATGTACAAGACAACAAGTGTAAGGATGAACATAAACAGGAATGAAGAGAGAAAATACAGATAAATGGGGACAATAAGACAGGGATGGTAGGCACACTGGTGCGCTTATGCATGGCCCCTTTAAGACCTCTTAGGAATGGGGTGAGGTCCACGGTAGATAGTTTGAGGTTGAAGCTGTGAGGAGTTGAGGCTGTAACCATGGAGTTGGGTAGAGCATTCCAGGCATTGACCACTCTGTGCTGTTATATGTGGAAAATATATATTGTAAGTTACACCTGAGAAAATGAAGAACAGAAGAAATTCCGTGTTTATCCAAAATATGACCTGTAAAATGATTACTGGTTAGTTATATAACTGTATCTAACAAACATGTTTTGTAACTTGTTATGTTTTAAAAGTAAAATATCGTACTCTTGGCTGGAATGTGGGTTGTATTTCTTGGCGTTAGGATATATGTGGGAGATACTGGGTCATTCTGAACCCAATGGAAACCTGTTAATGATCCATTGTGCTTAGGTGGACATAACAGGAAGAACTCATGAGAATGAGGGTAGTTTCCAAAGACAAGGAAATAGGTGTTACACAATGGGTGGTGCCATAGGGAGATGCATAGCTTGGATAGATTGTGAACCCAGAAAAGGGGCAGAGACTGTATATTTGAACCTGTATATAAACCCCAGCCTTCCTGGGGAAAATGTCTTCTCCCATGAGCAGAATTCCCTTTTGCAAAAGCTTAATAATAAAGCTCTTCCATATTGTTCACTTGTCTCCAGCTGTTTTTTGATCATCATTACAGTTGCCGAAATGGAACTTTCTGCATTCGAGTTTGGAGCGGTTTACCTTGACTTTGTATTGGTTGTTTGCCTGTGTATTTTGGAGGTGGGGTGGAGAGAGAATGATACTACTTGCATTGTGACAATGTTTGGGATTTAGCAAAACCCGAAGCACCTCCTATTAGGATGCTATTACAAAATCCAACACCATCCGGGGTTTGGGATTTCTTGCATGTTCAGTTTCCTTCTCATTATGCTACCAAGTGCCGAGAAACTTGTAACATTTTTTGATCATGGAGGATGCCCCACTCACGCTCTCTCTTTTGACAAGCTGCCAAAACCGCATCTCAAAGCAAGAATCAATCTCTGGGCATTTCAGCAAGATTAAAAAGCTGCCTGCACAAACAGGCTCCCTCTTTCTCTTCACTCTTGTAAGGTCTCCCTGTTACTATTTCTAGTTATAGTGGGGAAAATTGTTCTACTCAGCATTGGAATCAAGGCTGTGTAAAGCTTCAGGGTTGGACCAGTGGTGGGATTCAATTTTTTTTTGATACCGGTTCTGTGGGCATAGTTTGGTGGGCGTGATATGGCTTGGTGGGTGTGGCTTGGTGGGTGTGGCTTGGTGAGCATGGCAGGGGAAAGTTACTGCAAAATCCCTATTCCCTCCCCACCCCACTAACCTGCTTTCCAGCTCCGTTCTTCTGTGCAGGGCAACCAAAGGAGACCCAGCCAATCAGCTGGGACTCAATGGGAGGCAGAGAAAAGATGGGGTTGGCGGGGACAGTCAGAGGTGGGATTTATGCTGGTTCTCTAAAGTACTCAAAATTTCCACTACTGGTTCTCCAGAACTGGTCAGAACCGGCTGAATACCACCTTTGGGTTGGGCTTGCATTGGAGAGACTTAGTTACAGAATCTCTTGGTGACTAACTTGCATTTGTGGAGAAGAGGGGTGATATCAGTGCAGTAAGAAAGAAATTGTAAGGAAAAAAAATGAGTTCAGGATTATAATTGTTTATTTGTAGTGGATGCCCCCGCTCTGAAAGAGGCAGGTAGGCAGGTTATGCAATGGCCAGTCTGGGTTGGTACTTGTTCCAGGTGAAAATGGTTGCAAAATGAAGCTCCTTCCATTCTTGAGCTGGCCTAAATGATAACCAGGTGGTGAAGACCACTTTTGGTCACCACGATGTTAAAAAAGATGTTGAGACTCTAGAGAAGAGCAACCAAGATGATTAGGAGACTGGAGGCTAAAACATATGAAGAACGGTTGCAGGAACTGGCTATGTCTAGTCTGATGAAGAGAAGGACCAGGGGTGACATGATAGCAGTCTTCCAATATCTCCACAAAGAAAAGGGAGTCAAGCTTTTCTCCAAAGCAGCTGAACGCAGGACAAGAAGCAATGGGTGGAAACTAATCCAGGAGAGAAGCAACCTAGAGAAATTTCCTGACAGAACAATTAAGCAGGGGAACAACTTGCCTCCACAAGTTGTGAATGCTCCAATACTGGAAGTTTTTAAGAAGAGATTGGACAACCATTTGTCTGAAGTGATGTAGGGTTTCTTGCCTAAGAACTTGGACTAGAAGGCCTTTGCTGGCTGAGGAACTCTGGGAGTTGAAGTCCACAAGTTTTAAAGTTGCCAAGGTTGGAGACTCCTGTTGTAGTCCAAACCCCTGCCCAAAAGTCCTGATACCATCCCAGACAAATGGTTGTCCAGTCTTTTCTTGGAAACCTGCAGAGATAGAACCCCCACAGTTCCAGGTTGCAAGTTGTTGCATTGGTTAAATTGTTCTCATTGTCACAAAATTTCTCTTTCATTCCAGGTTAATTCCCTTTAGCGAGTTTCCACCCATGGCTTCTTGTTCTGCTTTCAGGTGCTATGGGAAATAAACCAAAGCCCCCCTCCCTCCCACAGAGCCTCAAATACTGGAAGGCAGCTACTCAGTCTTCTCTTTGATGGGCTAAATGTACCTATTCCTTGCAACCATTCATAGTACAGTTTAGTTTCCAGATTTCTATTCATCTTTGTTACTGTTCTCGACAATCTTTCCAGGGCCTTGGCATCTTTCTTTGTATTGTAGTACTTGTGTAGTCTGTTTCCTTCACTGAAGGGCTGTTATTGAAAAAGGAAACAAAAAAGGAAAAATCAGATGCAGAAACATCCATTTGTGGCAATCACCTGCGAGATTGCTTTGTATACATTTGTATACATAACCCTGAACGGAAACAGAATTATTTCCCTCATACGCCCAAGTTGCCAGTGTGTGTTTAGAATGTTTCTCTGAGCAGCATTAGGTGTGCTGCAGACAGGACCCCCTCACTTCCCCCTTCAGTATGGCTAGTCCTTGACTTACAACAGTTCTTTTAGTGACTGTTGTGGTTCGCTGGCAGCCTGTGCAGACGGCAGCGGAATCGGACAGTGGGGAGGAACAGGGACCAGTCCGGAAATCTGGGGAGGGCTCGGATGAGGGTCCTGCGTCCAATGCAGATGGGGCCAGGGCCACCTGGGAGTGGGGGGGCTGCCTTCAGAGCCTCCTGAGTCTGGCAGCAGCGAGGCAGAGGAACAAGGGGAGCCTGTTCCCAGTGTGTGTGTGCACAGAGCTGCTAGAAGGCAAGAAGCAGCTAAGACAAAAGGGCCGACTTGGGAGTAAGGCTGGGAGTGATTGCCCCTCCCCTAAGGCATAAAGAAAGTGCGGAGGTAGAGAAACCTTTGCAGGAAGCAAAGTCGTTCAGTCTGTTCCAATTAAACCTTGAAGCTCTGTGTGGAATTTGTACTTCGTTTGGCTTTTTACAGTTAATTTGGCACTTTAGTTGCTGGCAGCCATTCAAAGGAGAGAAAGGTGGGTGCTTTTCTCGAGGACTGTTTGGGAGTCATTATGGGCTGGGAATGAACATAATTCCCAGCATTGAAATAAAACAAGAGTTGTTTGGACTAAGCATGTGCTTAATTACAGTCTTAGGAAACCTTGGTCAGAACAGTGACCATTCAAAGTTACAACAGCACTGAACAAAGTGATTGATGACTATTTTTCACACATATGCCTATTACACTATGCTTTGCAATATCCCCATGGTTACCTGATTAAAATTCAGATGCTTGGCAATTCTCATATTTATGATGGTTACAGTGTCCTGCGGTCATGGGATTCCCTTTTGCGACCTTTTGACAAAGAGAATTGATGGGGAAGCCAGATTCATTAAAACAACTGTGCTGCTAACTTAACAATGGCAGTGATTCACTTAACAATGGTGGCATGAAAGGTCACAAAATGGGATAAAACTCACTTAACAACATAAATTTTTGGCTCAGTTGTGCCCATAAGTTGAGGACTACCTGTACATTTCTCCTCCACATGTGCAGGGGGACAAAGAGATAATAAAAGAGGGATTTGGGCAAGTACAGCCCAACCCATTCAGTAAACATATTGTGGCCCCATAGAGATGTAATTAAGAATTCAGAACGAAACCACCTTTTCCTACCCAGATTTCCTCCCTGGGTAGATGTGGCTCACTTTTCAACTCTGGCCTGATGTAAACAATTACAAGCTCAGTTCCCTTGTTTTGCCATAGTTTTCCACACCGCACAGGTGTGTTCTTCTAAACACATGAACAAAATTAAACTGCAGCCATGAGGGCCCTCAGTTCTTATTGCAGACACGGCCGATGACAAAGGATTTGCATGAAGAAAATCCATTTTTATTAGAAATGGAAAGGTCAGCTATGTGATGTGTCTCCATGGTGAAAATAATGAATTAAAAATGTACACACTACTTTGGGTTATTGGATAGGAAGCAAGGAAGAACTGAAAACTGAAAAATGTAGAAGGAAAACTTTCAGACAAATTCCATATATATGCACAAAAATTCTGATGTGTTTGCTTGTTTGTTGAACATATTTTCTATTGGCCAATGCTTTTAAGAGATGGGTGCAGCTGAGCTGCAAAATTATTAAGCAACAGTGGATAATTATTAACACATTTCCAGCAGCAGAAAACAACCCATTTTGCAGATAAAACAGGTTTATTAGGGACAGCTCATCTTTCATCTCCAAAAAAACCCTCCAAAATCAAAATTTGGCAGCCATTTTTATTATTCCAATTGTTTGACATTAATAATTATGTGGAGTTATTACTTTTGATGAAAATGATGTCCTCCATCATCAGGAAGGACCAGGAAACACTCACAATCTGAGAAATAGCCTTGACTTCTCTGCAATGCTGTACATGCTTTTTCAAACGTTCATCTTTCCAGATGGAGATATGGTAGACAATCCAATGCATTGTCAATCCAAGGACCAGGAGAGACAGGATAGCGGTCTTCCAATATTTGAGGGGCTGCCATAGAGAAGAGGAAGGGATCAAGCTATTCTCCAAAGCACGAATTATGAACAAGGAGAGATTCAACCTAGAAATAAGGAGAAATTTTCTGGCAGTGAGAGCAATCAATCCGTGGAACAGAAGTTGTCTTTAGAAGTTGTGAGAGCTTTGTCACTGAAGGCTTTCAAGAGGAGACTGGACCGCCATCTTTCAGAAATGGTGCAGGGTCTCCTGCTTTGGTGGGGGGTTGGACTAGATGACCTACAAGGTCCCTTCCAACTCTGATTATCTGTAAATCTGCATGTCTGTTCAGAAGAAAGTCATGTTGTCCCTGATGCAGGAGGAAGAACCTTGACTAAGGCAGAACAAATGTGGTCATCCCTGTACCAGACATCTCCTGCTACAGGAGGTTTCTTCAATTGGTCCTGTTGAGTGTAGAGGAAGGTAGAGAACCATGTTCCTACAGATGCCAGGTTGAAAGGAGGCCCGTATTTTGCAAGATGGAGTTGTTCACAACTGAAGGGCTCCTACAGTTCAAATGAAGTGAACTTTCAAGTTGCTTTACTTCAGTCTGCTTGTGAGGTCTGCTTCATAGGTGGTATTCAGACGGTTCTGACCAGTTCTAGAGAACTGGTAGTGGAAATTTGGAGTAGTTGAAAGAACCAGCCAATGCCACCTCTGACTGACCCGCCAACCCCATCTATTCTCTGCCTCCCATTGAGTCCCAGCTAATCGGCTGGCTCTTCTTTGGTTGCCCTGCACAGAAGAACGGAGCTGGAAAGCAGGTTTTTTTTGGGGGGGGGGATTGGGATTGTGCAGTAACCTTCCCCTGTCATGCCCACCAAGCCACACCCACAGAACCGGTAGTAAAAATTTTGAATCCCCCCATTGGTCTGCTTGGGAAATTCCAGAATGGAGAAGAGGCAAACTCACTGCAATGACTCTCTCTCAGAGGCTTCCTCAGATACCCGTCTAGATGTCAATTTGGAGGAGGATGAACCAGTCCAAGGCACGTCAAAAGGAGAGTTGGTCAAGAGCTGCAAGCACCCAGTTGAGACAGATTTGGCTGAAGCACAGCTTCAGCAGGACAGCATGCAGCTGGTCAGTGATGAGGAGGAGGAACTGCCTTCTGTCCTGATCCAAGAACACGTAGGGCAGAGAAAAGGCAAGGAGCAGAGAAAGTCAGTCTGACTTGCTCATGAGGAGGCAGTCTCGCCCTTCTTGATGGGATGCACCAGAAGCTGGCTGCTAACACAGCAGACAGATGGTGTCAATGCTGGGGATAATTTCCTAGCTGTGTGTTCCCTGATTGTTGTGATTCTTGCCTTGACTTTGGATTGTGCCTTGTGAACTATGGACTTTTCTTGCTTTATGAATCCTCTTGTTGTGGATTTAATTTTGTCTGGTGGACTTGTCTAGCTTAGAAAACCTTCAACTGCCTTATTCATATGGCTCTGTGGGCCAGCCTTGGTCTGCTTTTGACTGGACTTAATTGGGACAGTTCTTGGGTTTTTGGTGAAGGGAACTGCTGAGGATACTAAACCCCCATTACTTGTGTGTACCAGAGGCGGTATTCAGCCAGTTCTGACTGGTTCTGGAGAACCAGTAGCAGACATTTTGAGTAGTTTGGAGAACCAGCAAATCCCGTCTCTGACTGGCCCTGCCAATCCCATCTCTTCTCTGCCTCCCATTGAGTCCCAGCTGATCGGCTGGGTCTCCTTGGGTTGCCCTGCCCAGGAGAAAGGAGCTGGAAAGCAGGTTAATGGGGTGGGGAAGGAATGGGGATTTTACAGGATCCTTCCGCATGGCCACCAAGCCACGCCCACAGAACCAGGAGTAAAAAAAATTTGAATCCCATCACTGGAGAGCACACTTGTAGAAATCCTTTCTGTTGCTTCCATCAGCTACTAGGGAGAGACAGAAAATGGCTTCTGCCTATCACAATACACATCCTGATTTTTCTTCATCGCCAGTAAAGACGCCGTGTCATGAGCAGGATTTTACTGAGGCAAACCCAAACCTTTCATACATTATTCATCTGTGTCTCGTGCTCACCCTGTCATGGTAAGAATGTGGCCAGAGGGAAAAGGGATTGGGACCCTCTGAAGAATGTAGAGGCTGTGACTCTCTCCCACATACCTAACCAATGACCGATTCCTTGATGAGGAGATCCAAGAACGCTTCCCGATGGCAACCACGTTTGCCTAAGTTAATACTCGTAGAAGAAACTCAGGAGGAAAAGGCATTGGCTGTGGAAAGTGAGACTCTTCAACTATTGCCATCCCAAAACCTGGAAGATCTCTTTAGAATGTACAGAAAAACCCAGCCATTGTCTTCTCAGCTTATGTGAACAAGGCAAAATATTAAACCATGATTGTTGATCAGTTAAGGCATTGCTTGTCTGTGGAAATAGAAACTGTCTTTTGTTAAACCAAGTTTAAGATCTAGCATGTTGTGTAAATCAGGACAATCCCTCCCTATTCACTTTCCTTCATGGCAGGGTTGATGTGCAAATACAATGGGATTTCCGCAGGTTCCGTTCTAAAATCAACAGTGGAAAGGGAAAGAGAGGAATGAGCGATTATAACTTGGAGCAGGGCAACTGATGTAAAAACTACACCAACAACCCTTCTTTCGTCCTTGTCAGCTTTTAGCCTGGAGGGGCACCCCGAAAAAGATCAGATGCAGGAGGTAGCAAAGTTTAGTTTGACTCTGGTTAACAAAATTCCCAGTTGCAATGTATGGCTGTGAAAGTTGGACCATAAGGAAGGCTGAGCGCCAAAGAATGGAGGTCATTCTTTGAAGGCGATCAACCCTGACTGCTCTTGAGAAGGACAGATCCAGAAGATGAAACCCAAAGACTTTGGCCACCTCATGAGAAGGAAGGACTCCCTGGAGAAGAGCCTCATGCTGGGAACAATGGAGGGCAAGGGAAGAAGAAGAAGGGGACAGCAGAGAAGGAGGAGGCTGGATAGAGTCACAGAAGCAGTCAGCGTGAGCTTAAATGGACTCTGGAGGATAGTAGAGGGCAGGAAGGCCTGGAGGAATGTTGGCCATGGGGTCACGATGGGTCAGACACAACTTCACACCTAACAACAACAACAAAACAACAACAAGATGGAGATGGGAAAGAGAGCTCTCCAAACATGTCGAACAAGGAACAGCCTAACAGCTTAAGTAAAGTCTCAATCCATGGAGATCTACAAAGGAGAAAGAAATTCAAACCACTTACAGGGTACCCAAAACAAGGACAGTAATTCTTATTTAGTTTTTGACTTTCTTCCTGGCAATTGATAAGTGCAGGTAGTCCTTGACTTATGACCACAATTGAGCCCAACATTTCTGTTGCTAAGTGAAACATTTGTTAAGCAAAATTTGCCCCATTTTTATGACTTTTCTTGCCGCAATTGTTGAGTGAATCACTACAGTTGTTAAGTTAGTATCCTGGTTGTTACGTGAACCTGGCTCCCCCGTTGACTTGGCTTGTCAGAACATCACAGAAAAGGGGATCGTGTAACGCTGGGATACTTCAACCATCATAAATGTGAGTCAGTTGCCAAGTATCCACATTTTGATCACGTGAGCATGGGGATGGTGCAATGGTTGTAAGTGTGAAAAATGGTCATAAGTCGCTTTTTTCAGTACACTTTTTTCAATGGTCACTAAATGAACTGTTGTAAGTCAAGGACTATCTGCAAAATGTGCTTATTTGGCCATCCAATGGGGATGGGGGCTTGACCAGGGGTGGGATTCAAATTTTGTAACAACCGGTTCTGCAGGCATAGCTAGGTAGATGTGGCTAGGTGGACACGGCCATGTGACTGGGTGGGTGTGGCTTCTTTTTTGCCTCCCTCCCATTTTTTGGGCCTTCTGGGCCTCAGGGAAGCCTTTTTGCTTCCACAAGGCTTTCCTGGGGCTCAGGAAGGGGAAAAAAATGGAGCATATGGGGCACGCAGCCCCCCCCAAAGCTCCATTTTGGGGTATTCTGGGCCTCAGGAAAACCTCATGGGGGGGGGAACATTTTTGCTTCCAGGAAGCTTCCCTGGAGCTCAAAAGGGCAAAAAATGGAGTTGGGGGGGCTGGCTGTTGCACCTCCCTCCATTTTTTGCCTTCCTGGACCTCAGGGAAGCCTCCTGGGTGAAGCAGCAAGTCAGCGAGGAGAATCCCGGCACAGCTGATCATAGGAACAGCTGATCGTCGGGAGGGGGGAAAAAGAAATAAATACCTTAAGGAGTGACTGGGCAGGGAAGAATGCAGTCAGTGATGTTGGGCATGTGTGCAAGGTTGCGCATGCCTAATAAGGACTGAATGGGAAGGGAGGGGAGGGCAGAGAGAGGCGGGGCCAGTCAGGGGCACAATTTGCCGATTCTCTGAACTGCACAGAATCATAACAACCAGGTCCATAGAACCAGTCCAAACCGGTAGAATTGCAACCCTGGGCTTGACCCAAGGCCTTCCCCCACCTGCCAGCTCTGCACCAGCTGGAGAAGACGCATCAGCTGATTCAGAACAGAGCAAAACACATCCGTCACAGAGGGATGTTTTGATCCAGTTAGATGATGGCCTTCAACTCAATGCTGTCCAGATGCCTTGGTGGCTAAGATCTCTTCTCCCCTCCCCGCTAATAGCTTCTCTGTGAAGGAGACGACTAGTATCATTAATTTGTCTGAGTTCACACTTTGTGTTCACCAGAATACTGCTTGTTTTAGTTTTACCATTGCATGATGTATGCATCTAAATAATTGTGGTTTCCTTCAATAGCTTGACATGATTCATGAACTGTCTACCCGTTTCCTTTCCCAAAATGAATATAGGACATTAATCCTCATAACAATTAAGGGATGGCAGGTGAATCACCACCAATCTCATCTCCCATGAGAAAATCACAGCTTGTCTTCTTGAAATTTAAACAGCAAACTCTAATTTCCTGGCTTGTGCCACACTGCCACAGTCTCTTCTGCTCTTGGGTTGCTTTTTCAATTTCTGCAATTCTTCAGTTGTGTCCAAGGCTATGGTGCTTTCTGGGTATGTGGAAATAGAGGCAACCAAGTGAGAATTGGCCATAACAGCCACAGCAGCAGTTTATATATTATACGTTTATAACCAATTACTGAGATGTACTGCTATGTAAATGGGTAAAACATAAATCAGGATTATACTCCAGATTGTAAATGTTTAATATGTAGATAAAAATAATATATTGTAGGTACAAATCAACCCATCCCTTATTAAGAATTGTGTCCTGTGCTTAACTGTATTTTAGAATTCTACTCAGCTTATGAGCCTTCCAAGTAAGCAGCATCTGGGTAGGAACTGCAGGACCAAATGTTTGGACCAAGATGGGGTATTCTGATCCAAAAGATCAACACACACATAAATAACCACCCTGCCACCAAAATGGTGTGAATAAATCCCAGCAAAATGAGGAGCCAACCCCATGCAGAATGCCTGATCTGTAAGGCAAAACCATGCTTGACTATATACCATGCTGACTTGGATAGAGCTGAGATGGCACAGTGGTTGAAATGCAGTCTTGCAGGTTAATTCAGCTCCCTGCCAGGAGTTCGATTCTGATCAGCTCGAGGTTGACTCAGCCTTCCATCCTTCTGAGGTCAGTAAAATGAGGACCCAGATTGTTGAGAGCAAGAGGCTGACTCTCTAAACTGCTTAGAGAGAGCTGTAAAACACTGTGAAGCAGTATTTAAGTCTAAGCGCTATTGCAGTTAGTCCACTTTTGGTCACCACACTATAAAAAAGATGTTGAGACTCTGGGGGAAGAAGGCAGAGCCTCCTCGCCGACGGACAGTAGATCGCAACTCTCTGTGACTATCTTTCGTGCTCTTTCATCGGAGAGCCCCAATTATCCTGATTAGGGGCTGAAACTGCCTTGGAGGGGCAGCGGAGTAAGAGGAAGCAGCAAGCCTGTCTGTGGGGAGCCGCATCTCCCCCCCTGGGCTTGGCTTTTTTTCCTCCCGAAGACGACTGCAGCGATGGTCTAAAATGGCCATCCCGAAGAGGATGACTCAGCTTGACTAAGATTTGTGCAGGAGGGAAGAAAGAGGTGGATAACATCTGAACCGGGACAATTGGGCAGTATAACCAAATAAAAGTACCCCGGGATTAAGGTAATGTGGAATTTTTAAGAAAAGAAAAGTGAGCTGTGAAATTACAAAGGGACAGAGAAAAAAAAAAGGAAAATATTTTTGACAGCTAAATGGGGCTTCGAACTGGGAAAGGAATTAAAGATTTAATGAAATTGGACTAAAATAATTTGGGAATAATCAAGTATAAAATTAAAGCTGGACTTAATATTGCCAAAGAATAATAATAATAAAGTTTATAAATCGGAGACTGGATTGTCTTGGAATATTGAGGTTCGAAAAACCTTAAATAAAAATATAGGGGGAAAAAAGTGAAGACTTCGTATAATGGAGAGTGTCACCTTTGATAAAAATTTAGTTCAAATAAAAAGGAAAGCATTTTGTTTTTGAATGAACTGGTATTACAGAAATGTTGAAACAAAGTAAGAATTTTGGAAAGTGAAAGCAGAACCAGAATAAAGGAAAAAGCAAGGAAGGAAAGATTGTTTGTGGGACTGACTGATGTTTTTGGTATGAACCCTGAACTGGAATAGCTGAGAACTTTAAAAAATTGAAAGAAGAAAGAAGGAAAGTAAAAGTGTTTTTTTGGGGGGGAGGATGGACTTTGAGGATTATAAAATATAAGAATGATGATATCTCTTTGGGACTTAAAAATGGAACTTAAAAATATGAGAGAATTACTACAGGAAAGAGACGAATCACTTTGCTCTGTGCTAGAAAAAATGGAAATGGCGATTGAAGAACAAGAAGAAAGATTCTCAGAAGAGCAGGAATTGACTTAAGGAGAAGACATTTTGAATGGATAATTAACACAAAGAACATTACAAAGAAGTGGGGAAAGAAGGAAGGTTAAAAAGTTGAATTTTAAGAAAGCAATTAAAAGAGGGAATAATTGTGAAGTTTGAAAAGGTAGGAAGATTCAGCAGAAAAGGGAAAGGGAAGATATTAAGAAGGAGATAAATTGGAATGAGAAAAGTCATGGGGAAATAAGAGGGAGGAGAAACAGTAAGACTAGTAAAACGTTGAAAGGAAATTGTTTCTTTACAATTAAAAGAAGGAATACTTGTGAAGTCAGGAAATGTAGAAAGAATGAGAAAAGACATGGGGAAGAGAGCAGGAGGAGACTCAGGTTCGCTCCCTGGACAATGCACCGGAGAAGCAGTAAGAAACAGGCATGTGACAGAAAGAACCACAGAACTAGTAAAATGTTGAAAAGAAATTGCCTTTTCAGAGATAATGGTTGATGAATTAAAAGGGGGATTCTGCAGGGTGACAAGGGGTAATAAGAATATTTCTGCAATTAAAAATATTTAGAAAATAGGGTAATATGGATATTGATAACTCTTATTAAAGGGGGGGGGAAATATGCTGTGGAATCCAATTGAGAAGATGTAATGACTAATGGTTTATTGGGAAGTTGAAGTCACAGTTTGATGTCTCGTCTCCGCCTTGCGCCCATGCTCAGGACTTAACACTGGCGACGAGGGTGGGATGCGGAGACGATAGACCTGACTAAATACTCATCGAACAAGACAGAGCACGTGGCTGAGAGCACACACAACAAACGGCAGAAGGACCAGCGGCGCCATACCACCTGCTCCATTTGACCCAGCAAACGAAGACTGGGACTCGTATATAGACCGTTTCCAGATGTTCCTAGAGACCAACAATCTGAAGGATGCTACGCCTGGCAAGAAATGAGCGGTGTTCCTGACCCACTGTGGCCCCGCCGTTTTCAAAATGGCTAAAGCACTTGCCAAACTGGTGGAAGTGAAGACCATGGATTGGGATAACCTCGCGCCAATCCTACAAGCCCATTATGCACCCGCAGTACCTACACTGATACGAAGACACGAGTTTTACCAGAGGGACCAATGGAAGAACGAGAGCGTTGGGGACTTCGTAGCTGACCTCCGGAACCTAGGAGGCCTCTGTGGTTTTGCAAACCTCGAGGAAGCCCTGAGAGACTGCATAGTTCTGGGTTTAGATGACCACACTGTGCAGAGTAAACTCATGGTGAAAGGAGACATCAGCCTTGCAGATGTCATCGCCGACACTACTGCCGCAGAAGCAACCAGGAAGTCAGCCGCTCGAATGCACCGAGCGAAGGCACTGCACCGCCAACTCACTAACGATAGTCCGCTCTCCTCTGAGAGGCACACTATTACCGCCCATCATGAAGACCTCGAGTCATTCTCAGACAGTGAGGAAGAGGAAGTCAACCGGCTCTGCTCGGAACGAGAGACTTCCGTGCCAATGTGCCGGTTGCGGGGCAAACCAACGGCGATCAGACTGCAAATTCCTCGACGCACTCTGCTGTTCCTGTGGGAAAAGAGGCCACATCACGAAGGTCTGCAAAAGCAAGCGAGAGTCCAGTCCAAACTGAAGGGAGAACAACCTCTGTCGGGAGACAGGCAAACCACCTGGAAATCAGGACCGCCTGAACCACCAATGGAACAATCACTACCACTACAGAAATCGAGCACCTGCCTCTTCAACGAGATGAGAAGAAGCACACCAAACTATTATTATCGGCCATGCTTCATCGCTAGATGCAAAAAAGATCCGCATAAAGGTTACTATTGAGAATCGACCATGCATGATGGAAGTCAATTCAGGGTCGTCCCTATCGATGGTCTCCTGGAAAACCCTCAAACAGCTGATCCCTGCCATCTGTCGTCAGGACCTCAGCACTCAAAGAATCATCCTAAAAGACTACCAGGGAAACAGAATTCCGGTTGTCGGTTCCTGCCACGTCCAAGTATCCTTCAAGGACCGCACCACGACGCTTCCCCTGACTGTTGTCGATCGTGACCGGCCCAGTTTGTTAGGGTTACAGTGGTTTGCCCCACTCGGAATTGAACTAGCTGGCATACAACAGACCAGGAGCAATGACTGGGAAGAGGCCCTCATCCAGGAATTCCAGGACGTGTTCACAAGAACATTAGGCAAGTACAAGGGGACCCCTATATTGTTTAATCTCAGCCCCGATGTAACTCCCATTCGTCTTAAGCCTCGTCGAGTGCCTTTTGCCCTCAAGCCAAAGATCGACGAGCAGCTAGATAAATTAATAGCCCAGGGTGTGTTGGAACCGATTGACCATGCCTGTTGGGAAACTCCAAAAGTAATGCCCATGAAGCCAGATGGCTCGTTAAGAATTTGTGGGGATTACCGAGCCACCCTAAATCATGCCCTTCAACAGAGCGCTTACCCAGTACCAGTGGTCCAACACCTTCTTCACTCCTTGGGTGGCGGAAAAATATTTGCGAAATTGGACTTAGCTCAGGCGTACCAACAGCTACCCGTAGACGCAATGACTGCAAAAGCCCAGACAATAGTTACACATCGAGGTGCCTTCAAGTGCAATAGACTCCAATTCGGAGTAAGCGTGGCGCCTGGCATTTTCCAAAGTTTGATGGAGAGACTATTACAAGGCATAAAAGGCGTCGTGCCTTATTTTGACAACATCTTAATAGCTGCCCCTACTAAAGAGTTATTAGTACAATGACTCAGAAAGGTTCTTCAAAAATTTAAAGACGCTGGCCTGAAAGTAAAAAGGGACAAGTGTCAACTTTGTATGGAGAGAGTGGAGTTCCTGGGATACTGTTGTGTTGCAGGCGGACACACGAGGCAGACACGGATCTAAAGGCTAACACTGCTTTATTTGAAGCATAACAGGTTACCGCGGCTGCCCAGCCGTTTGACAGCTCCTTTTATAGCCGGCTGTCAAACGGCATCAACCAATGGGAACAGTTGGTGCTCCCGCCAGGAATGCGGACCAGATTGAAGACTGCAGTTAGTCAGGGACACTACACCCCTTTCCCCTAACTAAGAGCATGTGCAGCCCTGCCTTCTGGGGGTTCATGGTGCAGAAAAGGAAGTTGAATTAGCTGCTGTTTTGCGCACCTGGCCTGAGAGGGAGACCCTGATAATCTTGGTGAGTAACCATGCCTTGGTGACCTTCAGCATGTGGTGGAGTAGGGGTCCCAGAACCCCAAGGGCTGTGGGCCAGTACTGGGCAGTTGCTTGTTTGGAACTGAGCTGCAGAAATGGCAGGCACGCCTCGTTTGGGCGAGCAGGGTGCGAGTTTAGCTGTGGCTTGCATGAAGGGAGATGCATACAGCACTCGGCCATATGGAACCCGTCTCCTCTTCCTCCCCCTCCCATAAAGGCAGAAGGCGGGGGACCGCTGAGCTAGGGAGTTGACTACGAAGGTCAAGTCCTAAGGGCCAAAAGAGGAGCAGACACATCGTGCTCCCTCGGCCCCCTTAGGACGGGAAGGTCACTGCCTAAGGGCCAAAAGAGGAACAGGCACGTCGTGCTCCCTTGGCCCCCTTAGGACGGGAAGGTCACTGCCTAAGGGCCAAAAGAGGAGCAGGCATGTCGTGCTCCCTTGGCCCCCTTAGGACAGGACAATCCAACCTCCCACCTACCCAGCTTTTCACCCCCCTGGGAGAGTACCGCCGCTGCCAAGGAATGCAAGCCCAGGTGGGAAGGACCCTGAAGGTGGGTGCACGGAAGGACCCTAATGGTTGGTGCGCACCTCCTTATTCAGCACCTGACACCCACCAACCCCTACATACAGGACCCCTTCCTCCCAGGGGGGTGAAAAGCTGGGTAGGTGGGAGGTTGGATTGTCCTGTCCTAAGGGGGCCGAGGGAGCACGACGTGCCTGCTCCTCTTTTGGCCCTTAGGCATTGACCTTCCCGTCCTAAGGGGGACGAGGGAGCACGACGTGTCTGCTCCTCTTTTGGCCCTTAGGACTTGACCTTCGTAGTCAACTCCCTAGCTCAGCGGTCCCCCGCCTTCTGCCTTTATGGGAGGGGGAGGAAGAGGAGACGGGTTCCATATGGCCGAGTGCTGTATGCATCTCCCTTCATGCAAGCCACAGCTGAACTCGCACCCTGATCACCCAAACGAGGCGTGCCTGCCATTTCTGCAGCTCAGTTCCAAACAAGCAACTGCCCAGTACTGCCCTCTCGTTGTGAATCCCATCCTCGTCGCCAGTGTTGTGTTGTAGGTGGACACACGAGGCAGACACGGATCTAAAGGCTAACACTGCTTTATTTGAAGCATAACAGGTTACCGCGGCTGCCCGGCTGGGCTGGCAGCCGGCTGGCGGCAGCAGCTGATGCCGTTTGACAGCTCCTTTTATAGCCGGCTGTCAAACGGCATCAACCAATGGAAACAGTTGGTGCTCCCGCCAGGAATGCGGACCAGATTGAAGACTGCAGTTAGTCAGGGACACCACAGATACCTTCTCGACAGACAGGGAATCCATCCCACCGAAAAAAACCTAACTGCAATCAAAGATGCCCCAAGACCTAGAAATAAGACAGACCTCCAAGCCTTCCTGGGACTCATTAATTTTTAAAACATCTTCTTGCCCCAGAAGGCGACCTTAGCCGAACCCCTACATAGACTTCTCGACAAAAAGGCTTCCTGGGTCTGGGGACGGTGTGAAGAATGGGCATTTCAACAAGTAAAAGACCTCTTAACTTCCGATGCTGTATTGATACAATACAACGAGACTTTATCCTTAACGGTTACCTGTGACACCTCACCATTTGGAGTGGGAGCCATTTTAAGCCATGTCCTGCCAAATGGTAATGAGGCACCTATTGCGTTCTTTTCAAGAACTTTGTCTAAAATGAAAGGAACTATAGACAACTTGATAAAGAGACTCTCACCATTATATCTGCAATTAAACGTTTCCATGAATATGTGTATGGGAGACCTTTTGCCATAATTACAGACCACAAGCCGCTACTTGGTATTTTGGCGGGAAACAAACCAACTCCCCACATCTTATCACCAAGAATGACACGTTGGTCGGAATTTTTAGCCGCCTACGATTACCAACTGCAACACCGCCTGAGGAAAGCCATTCCCCACGCTGACGCTTTGAGCTGCTCTCCACTACCAGACGTCATAGAGGACCCAGCTCCAACCCTAACCGTATTGCAAATTGAAACTCTTAAATCGCTGCCACTGACCGCTCGAGACATCGCCTCAGAAACAAAAAAGGACCCTTCTTTGGCACAAGTCCTCAGCTGGGTGGAACGGGGTTGGCCGGTCAGTGCACCCAACGACACTTTCAAGCCATTCAGAAATCAACAGACAGAACTATTCTCCCAAAAGGGCTGCATCTTGTGGGGAGACAGAGTTGTAATCCCAGAGAAATTGCAACATAAAGTTTTAAAAATGTTGCACAATGGACATCCAGGCATTGTGCGGATGAAGGCATTTGGCCAGGAGTTACGCATGGTGGCCTGGGTTAGACAAGCAGATAGAGACCTGGGTAGCGACGTGCAGCAAATGCCAGGAGACTCGCTCTGCTCCTCCAAAAACACCCCTAACTCAGTGGGAAACGCCTCGAGGTCCCTGGTCCTGTATCCACATCAATTTTGTGGGACCCACAAGAGGACACACTTTCCTTCTAACCGTGGATGCCTATTCTAACTGGCTCGAGGTCCACAAGATGAAAAGCACCACCACGGAGGCGGTCATTAAAAAACTGAATAAGCTATTCACTACCCACGGATTGCCGGATGCCCTGGTCTCCGATAATGGCCCCCAATTCACTGCCCTGGCATCCGAACAGTACCTAGCAGACCGGGGCATCCGCCATGCCTTAACATTGCCAGCTCACCCTGCGGCCAATGGTAAGGCGGAGCGAATGGTTCAATTTGTAAAGAAGACTTTACACAAAATGGACCACGGTGACATTGACGACAAAATAACCTGGATGCTTCTCCTCCAACATATTACCCCAACAGCACCACAAACAGAACCCCAGCTGAACTCCTGATGGGCTGGAAACTTTGCTCGCATCTCGATCGCCTCCACCCTGCTTACACGCCTGAACAACCCCTGGGATCCAGCAGCAAGTGTCGATCATTCCAGGAAGGTGACCCCGTTTTTGCAAAAAACTTCTTGGGCGACCCATTGTGGGTCCCTGCTACCACAACACAACTTATGGGACCCCGATCCTATTGTCTACAAACTGAAGATGGTAAAATGTGGAAGCGCCACATAGACCAACTTCGTTCCAGACTAGCACCTATTCCCATCTCATCCCCTGAATCTCCAACTGGGGGGGGGAAGGGACATCGAGGGGACCGAAAAAGAAATAACAGATGATTTAACAATCGAAACCCAGCAGTCTACACAACCAACCATGAGATACTCACCACCAGAAGGAGAACCGAGCCGGGGAGTGGCCTCGCTGCAGGACAGCACTGCAATGGAAGCAGATCCAGGGAACCTGGAGGACAGCATTGGTGAGAGCAAAGAGAACAGCCCAGAGCCATTCGACGAAACAACGGGACCATTTTCACCATCCAGCTCAGCAAGCAGCCCACCAGAACCAGAGCCAGGACAGAAGCTGGTGGAACAGCGCAAATCAAGCAGACAGGTGAAGCAACCTGCCTATTTACGAGAATACGTCACCCCACCCCCAGACAGAACCTGAGGGGGGGTGTTATGGACTAAGCCAACACATCAGTAACAACCCTAATAGCTTTACTTTTACAGCAGGCTCGTAATCCTGCACTTCTCATTGGCCTGCGAATAGCGAGTCATGATTGGTCGATTCTGGCCAGTCCAATTGGTTGTTAGCGGGTCTCTCTGAATGGACGCTTGTTAGAGTGGTAAACTCAAATCATTGGTTGTTTTGACAGCAGCCAGCTCTATAAAAGAGCTGCTGCTGCCCAAGTATTTGCTCTGTTCTGAAGTCACGAATAAAGAGTTGAAGTCACAGTTCGATGTCTCGTCTCCATTCCTTGTGCCCATGCTCAGGACTTAACAAGGAAGGCTTTTGCAGGCTTCTGGAGGCCGAAAACTAGCCCCGTTTCATCACTTCCTTTTTTTCTGAAAATACCAGAAGTGACAAAACAGGGCTAATTTTTGGCCTACAAATCCTGCAGAAGCCTTCTTCAAGCCTTTGGGAGGCCAAAAAAGACCTCAAACCAGCCAAAAATCACCTGTGAGGCACAGGGCAAGTAAGGGGGCAGCGTGGGGAGGGTTGCACATACATGCATAGGAGGTGGGGAGGCGTGCATTGCCTTCTGGGTGCTGGCATGCGAGCATGAGCGTGCAAGCACACACGTAATTTTTGCCACAGGAGCCCAAAAAGATTAGCCACCACTGCTGTAGGGTTTCCTGTGTAAGCAGAGGGTTGGACTAGAAGGTCCCTTCCAAGTTCCAACTCTGTCCTATTCTATTCTATTCTATTCTATTCTATTCTATTCTATTCTATTCTATTCTATTCTATTCTATTCTATTCTATTCTATTCCATTCCATTCTGAATTTGGAGATTGTTATTTGCTTAATAGCCTGCCCCTCTTTTCAAGGACTTGTATCCATAACACTCCCTCCTTCATTTTTCCATAACTCCTATGACTTAGGTTTGGCTGAGAAATACTTCCAAATCATACAAAAACACCTGAACATGGAATTGTAATTAGGCTGGTTTGTCATTGAAAGGATTCATTATGCCCAGTAACACCCAGAGGATCACAGCTCGCTCACCAAGGCTTTATGCTTCTGTAGAATATGATCTTTGTTTTACAAAAGAAACCCCATTTTAAAAAATGCTACAAAACAATCAGGAGAGCAATCAAAGACATTATGCAAATGAAGTCAACACATGTATATTTCCATAATATTTTTGTGGTAGAGACATCTGATTTTAGGTGCAAAACTCAGCAAGTCTTGCCAATGTACATTTCCTTTTCAAATTAATTTAAAGCCCTAATTTTAGAAGTATTAATATGCATCTTATGGGAATATATTTAGGTCAGCAAATGTGAACCATCACAATTTGGCTTTTTCTCTTTTGCCACCTTGCATGCTATTGTTAGAGGTGTTGATTTCTCTAAGAGGTGCCTACATCCACAAATTTCCATGATGACTGTTACTTTACTGATCTATATATTTCATCTGTATCCTGTCCCAATCTAGTTTATTCTCTTTTGCATCCCAAGGTGAAATTGTACTTTTACAATTGCAGGGCAGGATCTGCAACAGGTTTTAGACTGAGAGGGGGAATTCATGATTTCCAGCCAAAGGACCAGATTGCTAATCTCTTGCCTCCTACCGCCTGTGCCCCTGGCCAGCTGTGTTCTTACAACCATGGTATGGAATGGAGCATATGGGAGTGAGACTAGGTTGGTCCACCCTAAACATGAGCCAGGAAATAGTCCACGGGACTTGCCAAACCAGAGGAAGAGCCACAGGAGAATTGTTGCAATTGGAACTGGCTAATATAGATGATACGCCAAGGAAGCAACGTCCTAAAATCTTCCATTGTGTTAGCTTTATTGGTGATCCATCCCTTCATCTCTAGACTGCCTTCAGCCACAAATCCTTAGCTGTAGCTTGGATATCAGCCTCCCAGAGTCATGTACAGGTTGACTTAAAACCACAATTGAACCCAACATTTCTGTTGCTATGTGAGACATTCATTAAGCGAGTTTTGTCCCATTTTATAACTTTTCTTGCCACTGTTGCTAAGTGAAACCCTGCAATTATGACACTAGTAACATGGTTGCTAAGTGAATCTGGCTTCCCCCACAACTTTGCTTGTCGGAGGGTTCAAAAGGAGGAATCATGCGTCCCTGGAACACCGCAAACATAAATATGAGTCTGCTGGCAAATTTGGATCACATGACCAGGAGGATGCTAAAAATGTCAAAAAGTATGAAAAATTGCAATTGCCCTTAGACTTATATACCACTTGATAGTGCTTTACAGCCCTCTCTAAGCGGCTTACAGAGTCAGCCTGTTGCCCCCAACAATCTGGGTCCCCATTTTACCCACCTTGGAAGGACGGGAAGCTGAATGAGTCAACCTTGAGCCTACTGAGATCTGAACTGCCAAATTGCAGGCAGTCAGCAGTCAGCAGAAGTAGCCTGCAGTACTGCACTCTGACCACTGTGCCACCACGGCTCTTAATGGTCATAGGTCACTGTTTTCAGTGCTGTTGTAACTTTTAATGGACACTAAGTGAACTGTTGTAAGTTGAGGACTACCTGTATACTAAATATGTGTTTATATTTACAAATCCCACTGTGGTTAAAATCACAGAGATTTGCTTTTGAAGCCTGCAGGGGAGGGCCAGTGAAACCTACTGTGTCGGGAGTTGTGAGTCTCTCCTCACTCTATCTATTCCCTGGGTTTTTGCAACAGGCAGTGTTTTAATCATGTGAGGGTCAAAGGGCCAAATTAGTCAGCCCATCTTCATGGAAATTCTGCACTTCATGTACTTTTGGCAAATATTATGACCCAGATAAAATCTCTTAGAGGGCATTTTCCTGAAGTGGCTCATCTTTGAAGTTCTTCAGATGACCAGTTCATCCATTCCCAATGTTTATAATGCATGATTAAATGATCTGGGATTCTGTGCTGAGACCCATTGTGCCACAATTGTGGGTTTGCCTATATTTTGCAATTTTAGAGCCTGCCAAAAATGTGATGTAGTTGGTATTTGCCCTCAATCCCTTCAAGTTAATCAATAATTGAGAATCCTTGCTCAGGGGCCCACTGCCACGAAAGCCTTTCCTTTCTACAAAAAGAGAATATAATCTGCTAACATTTTTCAATCCTACCCACTCTCATAATCTCCTTTTATCTACCATTGTCTCTTGGTTGGAAAAAAAAATCCTTTAAGAAATATGATGGTTATAAAACAGGCGAATAAATGTTTCTGGACACAGCAATTCAGCAATAATATAGCAGTAATATAAAAGTCTTCCCAAGACTGCAACTGTTCCAGTGTGGCGATAAACTTGCATCCAGAACATCCTGCGAGGAGAGGAGCTGGGATGCATAAAGATAAGGCAAAGCAACTCCATAAAAAGCCCTTTATTAAGAGAAACCTTTATTAGGCTTGTTTGCAGATCCTTGTTTCAGACAGGAATGAAATGCTGCAGGATAAGGGAGGATAGGGAGCATGCTGAGAAATTCCTTCCATCAAACAGTCTTTAAGCCCTGAACACCTGCAGAGGTCAGTAGCATTGTATGTTTCAAGGGAAACACACATGTGGGAGGCCAAAGAAACATTAGGCTTGAAATCTATTCGTCAAGTAAAACTGGAAGGGTTTGCTTTATTTATTACACCTAGAAACCACCATGTTATCCATCAACCATCGAGCGGAATAGATGGGACTTTGGAAGTCCTGCCCACTGCTCAAGCAGGAGACCCTACATCAGGGGTCTCCAACCTTGGCCCCTGGAAGCCTGGTGGACTTCAACTCCCAGAATTCCACAGCCAGCTGGCTGTGGAACTCTGGGAGTTGAAGTCCGCCAGGCTTCCAGGAGCCAAGGTTGGAGACCCCTGCCCTACATCATTTCAGACAAGTAGCTATCCAGTCTCTTCTTAAAAACTTCCAGTGATGGAGCATCCACAACTTCTGGAGGCAAGTTGTTCCCCTGGGTAATTGTTCTCACTGTCAGGAAATTCCTACTTATTTCCAGGTTGCTTCTCTCCTTGATTAGTTTCCATCCATTGTTTCTTCTCTTGCCTTCTGGTGGTTTGGAAAATAAGTTGACCCAGGGGTGGGATTCTACAGGTTCGCACCTATTTGTTAGAACCGGTTGTTAACATTCTAAGCAGTTTGCAGAACCGGTTGTTAGAAGAAATTACTGGCCTAATCCTGTAAGGAAAGCAGGAAGGAAACATTCTGGTGTTGCTTGCAGAAACTGCCTCTCCGTTAACCCTAATTACATTCTTGGCAAGACTAGACTTCCTGTCTCAGGAACTTCTCTGGAATTTTCTTTCCCCTCCTTTGCTGGTACTTTGCTTGTGTGGAGTGACCATTCAAAGGTACAATGGCACTGAAAAAAGTGACTTATGACCATTTTTCACACTTACGACTATTGCAGCATCCCCACAGTCATGAGAGGCCAGGCGAGGAGATGCATGTCTCGATTTGAGTGATGTTGAGTTGGCCACGCCCAGCCAATGACATGACCATCAAGCCACGTCCACCAACTAAGCCACGCCCACAGAACTGGTTGTTAAAAAAATTGAATCCCACCCCTGAGTTGACCCCCTCTTCTTTGTGGCAGCCTCTCAAATACTGGAATATTGCTATCATATCACCCCCCCTAGTCCTTCTTTTCTCTAGACTAGCCAAGCCCAAATCCTGCAGCCATTTTTATATGTTTTAGTCTCCAGGCCTTTGATCATCTTAGTTGCTCTTCTTTGCACTTTTTCCAAAGTCTCAACATCTATTTTGTAAGGCAGTGACCAAAAGTGGATGCAGTATTCCAAGTGTGGCCTCACTAAATGTCATGCCCCTGGTGGAGACTGACTCTGAGGAAGAGGAGAAACAGCCAACAGGGAGTGGGAGTGTGGCTCCAGAGGTGGTGGAGGAGGCTGGGGAAGGGCAGAGGCCGGCTGAGCAGTCAGAGGAGGATCCAGGCCCATCCCCTCTCCATCCTAGGTCACGCAGGGAGGAGAGGATCAGGGAAAAGCGAGGTCTACTCAGGAGGAGATAACCATGATCCTCGTGGCTTGCAGCTGGGAGCTATGTATATAAGCTTGTAACTGTGTAGTCAGAATTGCTGGAGTCAAAGTTTAGTGTTTCCTTTGAAGGAGGTTTATCATTGTTGGTGTTCTTCCCATGGACTCTCCCTGTTATCTTCCTGGAATGTATGATTAATTATCTTGGCTTGCTTCGGAACTCTCGTCAACGCGGTTTGTTTTGGTTTTCTTTTTGCATCATTATTTACTTTTGTGACTTTAAACTGTGCCTAATAAAACAGTGAAGTTAAGTTGAAGGCCTTACCGGACTTTAATGTATGTTTTGGGTTTTGGGTTATTTTGAGAGATTACGGGTCATCACACTAAGGCTTTTTTCACACTAAGGCTTTATAATAGTTCACATGATTTTGATTCAATGCCTCTGTTTAATATGCAACTAAGGATTGTATTAGCTTTTTTGGCTGCTACCATACACTGCTGACTCATATTTAAGCAATTGTACACAAGATCTCTCTCACAGTTACCATTTTTGAATCAGGTTTCACCTAATCCATACCTGTACCTTTGGTTTTTCCTGCCTAAGTTCATTTTGTTGGCTAGGGCCCATTATTCAAATCTGTCAAAATCTTTTGGGATCCTGAGCTTGTCTTCTGGGGTGTTGGCTATTCCTGCTAGCTATAGTGTCATGTGCAAATTTGATGAGTTCCCTTTCTATTCCCTCATCTATATCTCTCATCTAAGTCCTCATAGAGAGACTCTTTGGGGAAATGGATGATTCGCAAAGCTCCCTCACATCAGAAAACAAGCATCTATTCAAAATGGCACAATTGTTTATTATAACGATAAGGTTTCAGGAGCTGCTGGGGGACAAAGAGCTGCATTAACACGTGAAAACAGCAAGAAAGTCTTTTATTCATGAGCAAAGGTAACTTATTATACCAGAAACAACAGTTGCCAAGATTAAAATGTAATGTTTGTCGTTGATATATGCTGCCTCTCCTAGCAACTTCAAGGATGGTTGGGGCCAGGAGGAGATGAAGAAATTCTCGCTCTGAACACCCAGCCCTGCTCTGGATTTCCTTTTGAAAATATAGTATTTAGCAGCTGGGAGAGAAAGACTTTGTAGATTAAGAAGCCCTGACCAGAAATGGAGCAGAATTTAGTTTTTCTGCTATATTTTTCCCTCTGCTCAGATCCAGCTATATTGTTCACAATGGCCAGGAGTTAAGGTGGGAAGAACCCATTGGAAAGAGGACAAGATATTCTTTACAAAAAGAACCATTAGAAATACATCTGTTTATTTATGTTATTTATATATATATTTCTACTGTATATTTCACAAAAATGTTCTCAAAGCAATTGCATAATAACATGTGGATTAAAGAAATTAAAATGCGTTTCCATTAGCACAGAGTTATGTATTTATATTCATTCCGCATGCAGACAGGAGGTTGTACGACTTGCCTCATGGTGTAACTGGAACAATCTAGAACTGAACACGCTCAAAACCGTAGAAATGGCAGTAGACTTTAGGAAAAACCCTTACAATACTAGACAACACGGTATCAACAGTAGAGACATTCAAATTTCTAGGTTCTATCATATCACAAATCTAAAATGGACAACTAACATCAAAAACATCATCAAAAAAACACAGCAAAGAATGTTTTTTCTGTTCCAAGAGATTGGGCTGCCATCTGTCAGAAATGGTGTAGGGTTGGACTAGATGAGCTACAAGGTCCCTTTCAACTCTGTTCATCTGTTAAACTCAGAAAGCTCAAACTGCCCAGGGAGCTGCTGATCCAGTTCTACAGAGGAATTATGGAGTCTGTCATCTGCACCTCTATAACTGTTTGGTTTGGTTCTGCAACCCAACAGGACAGACACAGACTCCAGAGAGGAATTAGAATGCAGAAAAAACAATGGCTACTAACCTGCCTTCCATCGAGGAACTGCATACTGTACAAGTCAAAAGGAGGACTGTGGAAATATGTACAGACCCCTTACATCCCAGACATAAATTGTTTCAATTCCTTCCCTCAAAACGATGCTACAGAGCACTGCACACCAGAACAACTAGACACAAGGGCAGTTTTTCCCCAAATGCCATCATTCTGCTAAACAAATAATTCCCTCAACACTGTCCAATTATTTACAAAGTCTGCACTATTGTTATTATTAATTTTCTCATCATTCCTTATTGCCCATCTCCTCCCACTTGTGCCTGTATGACTGCAACTGTCGCATGTATCCCACGATTTAAATGTCTATTCACAATGTGATATTAAGGACAGATCTAAGTATGGTATATAAAATCATACATTGCAATGTCCTACCTGTCAATGAATACTTCAGCTTCAACCATAACAACACAAGAGCACACAATAGATACAAACTCAAGGTTAATTGCACCAAACTTGATTGCAGGAAATACGACTTCAGCAACAGAGTGGTCAATGTCTGGAATACTCTCCCCGACTCTGTGGTTTCTTCCCCAAACCCCAAAAACTTTAACCTTAGACTGTCCTTGACCTCACCCCTTTCCTAAGAGGTCTGTAGGGAGCGTGCATAAGCGCACCAATCATGCCTACCGTCCCTGTCCTATTATTTCTTTTATTTTTCTTATATGTATCCATGTATTCATAACTTTGTCTTTATACCTATTATCTTGTAAGCAATTGACAAACCAAATAAATAAATAAATAAAATAAAATCTTGTTAAACACCGAAAGGCTCAATTGACTGAGAACATACCTTATGCCACCAGACTCGAAATTCTAGGCCTAGAAAACCTAGAACTATGCCACCTTCGGTCTGATCTAAGTATAGTATATAAAATTATACATTGCAATATCCTACCTATCAATAAATACTTCAGCTTCAACCATAACAACACAAGAGCAAACGATAGATACAAACTCAAGGTTAATCTCATCAAACTTGATTGCAGGAAATACAACTTCAGCAACAGAGTGGTCAATGTCTGGAGTACTCTATCTGACTCTGTGGTTTCTTCCCCAAACCCCAAAATCTTCAACCTTAGACTGTTTACTATTGAGCTCATCCCTTTCCTAAGAGGTCTGTAGGGGGCATGCATAAGCGCACCAACAAGCCTACCGTCCCTCTCCTATTGTTTCTTTTATTTTTCTTATATGTATCCATGTATTCATAACTATGTTTTTAACTTATACCTATTACCTTGTAAGCAATTGACAAAAATAAATAAGTAAAATAAAAATAAAATAAAATGTCAAAATTGAACAGTCCTCTCTCTTAGCAAAGGGGGAGGGATACAACACTATCTATCTGCAGTCTACAGAATAGTCCTTTCAGCAGTTCCAAGAAAGTTCCACACCCATTTGCACTACTCAGGTGTTCCTGAGGACACAGATAAATCTCCAGGTGGCCTTAAGGACTCACTAAAAGGATGCAAATGACCAGCTGTCTGCCAGGAATATAAATCCAGTCAGAGCAGAAGAAGCTTCTTGGATGAGAAGTGAAATGTCTTCTAAGAAAAAAACCAGCAAGTCCAGTTGCTTCTTGAAAAAAGCACCTTTGGGACAACCATGGCCTGGATTGAGAATCTCCAGAGACATCCCTGAATTAATGGTTATCAATGTGAATGGATACTTCGAAAGGGATGATTTCTGCTGCCTTGGGCCTCCAATTATCTACCTTTCTCCTATATCAGTCCTGAGGTCAGATGCAGCAGGAAAGCAGTTGGTTTGTAGAAAGGTTGGATTTGAATTTGAAGAAGAACTCCGGAGGATGTATATTCCTTTCTGGGGACAGCTTACAATCCATTCTAGAACTCAACTAGGAATTTATGCTGCTGCTATGCAGACAGCTCATAACCTATTAAATGTGATAGCAAACAAGAGGGGAAATTATTCTCAGCTATTAAATGGATAGCTTCAATAAAATGGGAGCTGATGATAGAGACTGATATGATTTGACACATAAAGCAAGAATCTTAGAAAGATTTAGCAGTCAGCATTTAACTTTACAGTCTAATGAAGTAATTCAGTAACATCAAACAATCCAGGACAGTTCATTCTCAGTGGTTGCCCAGAGGAAGAGAGAAGGAAATTAATATGATTGGATTTGGGGGGTTGGGGGAGAAAAGGCAAAATAGGATCATCTTTTTTCCTGAGATTTCACCTCCTTTGTGGGTTTGACAAAGATTCTCAGTCATCCAGGTAGAGTTGTCTAGAAGTTGAGTCATGGCAAATAAACTTTCTTTCTTTCTCTCTTTCTCTCTCTCTTTCTCTTTTCCTTTCTTCCTTTCCATCCCCCTCCCTCCCTCCCTTTCTTTGCTTAACTATTTGGATAAGAAGCAAAACATTTAAAATCCAAACAGAACATTTCAGTTACTATGACTTGATTTCCAGGCTCTTTGTGGGGTGTTTACTCAGTTACAACTGCAACTGATGAGGAGGATATGGGAAAAATTGGGAGCAAGGTTGTATGATTCAGAAAATAAATATTATAAGAAAGAGTTGGTGAGGCCTTGCCCTTTTTAAGAGTGAACTATTTTACTCAGGCAAAGCAGGCAAGGATGAATGGCCAAGTGACTGCATGTTTCATGAGGACAATTCTAAATGTGGAAAGAATAAGCTATCTATATTTACAGAATTGTCCTTCCAACTTTTAGAAGATGGGATTGTGCAGCTGAATAATTTCTCAAGGGCACGCAGGTTATGAGATTCTATTCTGCTGCAAAGAAGCATTTTGTGATCACTTACAATTTCAGCTTCAACGCTGCAAATGGTTTAGCTAAGTTTGCATTAAAATATATCAATTTGATCTACTGTTTTTGCCATCTTTCAACAAGATACGTGTCATTTGTATTACATTTTACTCCTAAAGTCTCTGGTTTAATGCATACTCATGACAGGTTTTTGAAAAACAGAGAATTCCCTTCAAAAAAGAAAGACAAATGTTCATGCAGATGCATGTGCCCCGTTTGCCTTATTTATTAGCTAGACGGTGCTGTAGAAAACTGTAAACAAGTGTGCTGATGAACAACTAGCTCAAGATTCATAAAAATTAGTTTTCAAAAGCCATTCAGATATTTTGCATTTCTGGTTGTGTTAAGTTCTGCGCATGGGTGCAAGGAGCGGAGACGAGGCAGTGAACAGTGAACTTCAACTCTTTATTAAGCATACTGAACAGAGCAATCACCTAGGGCAGCAGCAGCCCTTTTATAGGGTTGGCTGCTGTCCTATTAGCCAATGAAAAACATGGGAGTGTTAAACCCTTGAACCAATGAGAGTTGGCCCATTAACAGCCAATCAGATTTCCCAGAAAGGACCAATCTATTTCCCAGAAAGGACCAATAAACTATTATCGGCCAATCAGAAGTGCAGGATTAGAACCCTGCTTTTTACTTAAGGTTGTTAAAACTTTATTAAACGCCTTTCTTCGTTCATAACAGATTGTTTCAGAGAATAGATGCCGTAAGGAAGATGGGCAAGAACTCTTTTCTATGGTTACCAAAATAATGGTCATAAGTTGAAGCTACCCAGATTTGATTCTAATATAGCAATAGGTGGAACAGTCTCCCTACAATTGAGGTGGGTTCTCCCTCTCTGGAGGTTTTTGAGAAGAGCTGGATAGCCACCACCCAATCCATGATGGTTCATTTGGCTTTCCTGCTCAGAGGGTTGGGCTCCATGTTCCTTGAGATCCCATCCAGCTCTATAATTCTATGATAGCTTTGCAGACACACAGGGACATTGTCAACCCTGAAGCTGAAGTTGCTTTGCTATGGGTGTATTACATGAAACCCTGACAGAAATCTCAACCACCTAATTCACTGTATTTTTACTTGTTGAACAAATTCACCAACTTCCTGGAGTTGCACAATATGCTGAAATACAAACTACTAAGCAAATGGGTTTGTATCATAAACCAGGTCATAAAAATATGCAGAAATAAGGCAGTGAAATGAAAGTGCTTTATGGTGGGGAGGTAGCTGCTGTGATACTTTCATGTCCTGTCCATTGTGACTTTTGGCAACTTTTTTTTAAAAAGAAGTATGCTTACCCCAGCCTCCATAATGTTGTTTCATCCTGAATTAGTGATTCAGGAGTTCCTTTATTTTTTTCCTAAATATTTACTTGGGAATAAACCTCACTGAATGAGGTAGAATTTACTCTTCAATAAACACACATCAGCTTTTGGTACAATTCCTTGTTTCATCAGCTGCTAGCAGTCTTTATGATATTGTATAGTGCAGTGTTTAATCACTCCACAAAGAATAAACTTCAGTCAATCCTAAGTGTTTCTGCATACTGTTTCATAAATATAAATTCTGCTCTATGAGTGCGCACTGTGTAGTTCCATTTGTGCATGGATAAAATGTGGCTTTTTTGAGCTTGAAGAAGCATTTCACTGTCATAGAAATATTGTGTTGACTTAGGATTTTACCAATCTGATGCGTCTGGGATAATGGATTACAGATTTCAGTAGCTAGTTGGAATATTTTAAATAATCATGGCAACTCTTGCACTTCTTTTTCATCTTCTTTGAGGAAATTCATGATTCACTTAGTGTCCTAGCTCAGACCTTTTTGACATGACTTTCTATGCATCTCCCCCTAGGGTTATGACCCTCTTTGCAGTCACTAGAGTAGCAAGAAATGTGGGATGGATAGGGGCCTGATGGGCAACCAAGCACTGAGAAGATGGATTTCATTTGTATGTCCAAAGCTGAGAATGTTTATGCTAAGACACCAACAGCAACTGATACACTCCATTATGGTAGACTTCTCTTTTACAATCATGCCCAGTCTAAGGCATCAATGTTTGATTGGCAGGCTGCATTCAGTCTGAGCAGGTTTGGTTTAGCTGAAATGTGGCAAGGCTTTATTAATATATGTTTTTCAAACATTTTCTGAAACATATGCTGTTGCCTTATGAATAATGGGCAGGAAAGAACTTGCAAGCAACAGAGCATTAGTTGCCTTGTAAAATTTTGGAAAAAGGAAAGCTGTGGGAGTGATGAAGAAATTCTTTGCAAATTGCAACTTTGCATCTGCAACATGTTCCTCTAGGTAGCAGGTTTTCAAGTCCTCCTGAACTAATTGACAAATTTCCCCCAATTTCATACTGACATTTACTTGCGTAGAAGTTGTGAGTCTGACTACAAAGCAAGAGCCTGAGGTATCAGCAGTCCCACTGGAGCAAATTGGAGCCTTCCTGCCTTATCCAAGAGAAGCCAAAGTGGGAAAGAATAATTTTTTCCCCTGCCAGGTTTAGCCAATTTCATTGTACACATGTTGTACTCTGACAAGAAAGGTAATAATAAGTCAGTTAAACTTCCCAGTTGGAGGAAAGAGCATAGGAAAATCTCAGTTATGCAGCTCTTTGACCACTTAAGTGTAACTTTGCTTCTTAGCATACATTCTCTGCCAGAAGGCATATGTGAGATGGTTTTCATTGGCATGATTTTTCTTGACAAGCCGTCCCTGGTTGATGTCAGGAAGCATCAAAAGAAACTCTTTTCAATGTACAATGTGTGCCAGAGCAAAGAAGTAATGGAGAGGCAGCCGTCAAGATGTGAATTCAGGATCCAGCCACATGATGGTTTGTAAATCATCACTGCTGTAAAGTGTGGATTGAATTTCACATATTTAAACCAATCATAACCAGGGGTGGGATTCTACCAGTTCGCATCTATTCGCTAGAACCAGTTGTTAACATTCTAAGCAGTTCGGAGAACCGGTTGTTAGAAAAAATTACTGGCCTAATCCTGTAAGGAAGGCAGGAAGGCAACATTCTGGTGTTGCTTACAGAAACTGCCTCTCCGTTAACCCTGATTACATTCTTGGCAGGACTAGACTTCCTGCCTCAGGAACCTCTCTGGAGTTTTTTTTTCCACTCCTTTTGTCGTGTCCGCGAAAAAACAGGTTCTGAGTCGGTGACTATCGTTAACAGCTCTTTATTTCAACAATTGAACCGAACCGGCAAAAGGCAAAAAGCCTCCGGCTTTTATACCTTTTGCCTCGGCAGCCGCGGCCAATGGCAGCGATTCAAGTCTCCCGCTCTTGGTTTGAGCCAATCGCGGGAGACTTCAATCGGGCCAATCGGCGCGGCTTTGCCTAGCCAATCAGAAATCCCTGCGCCTTAGCCAATCAAGGCGCAGGGATTTCGAGTAGTCCATTTTGATACATAACACCCCTCCCCTCTTGGTACGGTCCTTCACGTGGTGTAATCACGCAGGTAGGCGGGGCTCCGTCGGGTCCTAGTTGACCTGCGCAGTTCACTTCCTTGTTGTAACTCGGCCGGAGCAGTCATCTTTTTGGCTGCTCCTGGCTCTGTGAGAACCGGCTGGATGGTCGGGCCGGTTTTCTCGCCGTGGCTCCCGCCTGGGCCTACCGGGTCGGTTGAGTCACGGATTTTGCCGCTCCCGCTTGGCTTCTCCGAGTCGGTAGAGTCGGCTGGACGGCTCTTCTCCGGATGGGACTCGCGGAGGCTGCGTTCTGGTGAGTGTTTGAATTTAATATTTTCCTGCGTTTCTTTCATCGGGTATTCCCTCCCCCCTTGGTCCGTGTCTTGGGGGTTGAGGTTAGCCATTGCTCGCGACCGGAGCTGGTCGATATGTCGTTTCCAGGCTTGCCCATCGACGGTTTGGAGCCGGTACGACCGTGGGCCCGTGATTTGGGTTATGACGGCTGGGATCCATAGGGGGTCCCCTGTCATGTTTTTTGCGTAAACCCAGTCGCCTGGTTCGAAGGTTCGGTACCTGGAGCTGGAGTCTGGGGGTCGCTCTGGATTATAGGTGGGGTGCAGACGATCGAGTGGGGACCTCAGCTTCCTGCCCATCAGGAGCTCTGCAGGGCTTTTGTTGGTTGTGGTATTGGGTGTGATGTGTTGTATGAAAAGCAGTTTATTAATTTTTTCGTTGATCTCCTCGTGGTCCATTTTCCGGAGGGTCTTTTTTGTAAACTGGACCATCCGTTCCGCCCTACCATTCGCCGCCGGATGCGCCGGTGCTGTCAATGCGTGGCGGATACCTTTTTCGGCCAGGTAACGTTCGAATTCGATGGATGTAAATTGGGGCCCATTGTCTGAGACAACTATGTCTGCGAGGCCATGTGTGGCGAACAGTTTATTCAGCTCTTTAACTACGGCCTCTGTGGTGGTGGATTTCATGTCAGCCACCTCTAACCAGTTCGAGTATGCATCTACGGTGACTAGAAAAGTGTGTCCATTCGTGGGGCCGGCAAAGTCTAAGTGGATTCTGGACCAGGGTCCCCGTGGTATTTCCCAGTCTCGGATGGGCGCCGCGGGTGGGCTGGACCTGGTTTCCTGGCACCGGTGGCATTTGGCGACCCATGCTTCAATTTGTTTATCCATCCCCGGCCACCAAGCGTAACTCCTGGCCAGGGCTTTTGTCCTGACGATGCCAGGATGCCCCTCATGTAACATCTCTAGGACCCTGCTTTGCAATTTGCACGGAATTACCACCCGATCTCCCCACAGGATGCAACCCCTTAACAGTGAAAGTTCAGTCTGGCGCTGCCGGAACTTTTTAAAAGTCTCGTCAATGTCTCTTTCCGGCCACCCTTTTTCCAACCAATGCAATATTTGCGCCAATTGTTTGTCCCTACTGGTTTCCCTGGCAATATCGGACGCGGTTATGGGCAGGCTTTCGATACTCAGGGTGTTTGTTGTTGGCGCGGGGTCAGGTTCAGAGTCTGGTAAGGGCGAGCGGCTTAAAGCGTCCGCGTGCGAGATTTTCTTACCTGGCTTGTGTAATAGTTCGTAGCTGTAGGCTGCCAGGAATTCAGACCATCTAGTCATGCGTGGTGACAAGATGTTTGGCGTAGCCCGGTTTCCAGCGAGAATGCCCAGCAGTGGTTTATGGTCCGTGATTACTTTGAAAGGGCGGCCGTACAGGTACTCGTGGAAACGCTTTATGGCGGCAACTATAGCCAAAGCTTCTTTGTCCAGCTGGCTATAGTTCCGTTCCGGTTTTGTCAGTGTTCTGGAAAAAAATGCAATGGGCGCTTCTCTCTGGTCTGGGAGGGTATGGCTGAGGACAGCTCCGACGCCGTAGGGCGATGCGTCGCAAGTGACAGCTAAGGGCAAAGTCTCACTGAACTGCATTAGGACGGCATCGGAGGTGAGGAGGTCTTTGGTTCTCTGAAAAGCGGCCTGTTCTCGGCTCCCCCAAGTCCATGCTGCCTTCTTATCTAGGAGTCTATGCAAGGGCTCCGCCGCCGTTGCCTTCTGGGGTAGGAAGACATTATAAAAATTTAGTAAACCTAGGAATGCTTGCAGTTCTGTTTTGGACTTCGGGGTGGGGGCTTCCTTGATGGCCTTAACTTTTTTAGTTGTAGGGTGGATGCCCTGCCTGTCTAGGAGGTAGCCTAGAAATTCTATTTGTTTTGTACAAAGTTGACACTTTTCGCGTTTGACTTTGAGTCCTGTTTCTTTAAATTTTGACAAAACTTGTCTTAAACGGTTCTCTAACTCGGTTTCGTTTGGCGCCGCTATTAATACGTCATCAAAATAGGGCACCACCCCCTTGATGCCTTGCAGTAAACGTTCCATCAGGCTCTGGAAAATGCCCGGTGCCACGCTGACTCCAAATTGGAGTCTGTTACACTTGAAAGCCCCCCGGTGTGTTACAATTGTCTGGGCTTCTGCCGTTTCTTCGTCCACAGGCAATTGCTGGTAAGCCTGGGCGAGGTCGAGCTTGGCAAAAATTTTACCCCCTCCTAATGAGTGCAGTAAATGTTGCACTATGGGCACTGGGTAGGCGCTTTGCTGTAGCGCGCTGTTTAGGGTGGCCTTGTAGTCCCCGCAAATTCTCACGGACCCGTCTGGCTTTACTGGGGTCACTATCGGGGTCTCCCATCTGGCGTGGTCTATCGGTTTTAATACCCCTTGTTTGACGAGTTTGTTGATCTGCTCGTCGATTTTTGGCTTTAAAGCAAAGGGCACCCTCCTAGGTTTAAGCCGCTTGGGGGGAACCCTTGGGTCTAAGTCAAATGAAATAGGGGGCCCCTTGTACTTGCCCAATTCTCCATCGAAGACTTCCTGGAACTCCTGGACAAGCCGCTGTTCCCAGGCTTCAATGGAGACTTGGTTTACACCTGTCAGCGCGATGTTTAGCGGCGCGAACCATTGCAGTCCCAACAGGCTCGGGCGGTTACGATCGACTATTGTGAGTGGTAATTGTTCGGTGTGGCCTTTGTAGGTTATGTTAAAGTTCTTGGTGCCCACCACTGGAACGCGATTACCTTGGTAGTCCTTTATGATGATTCTCTGGGCGGCCACGTCTCTTCTTTGCAGAGTAGGCACTAGTTTTTTTATTTCGTGCCATGCAATCATGGAAAGGTAGGACCCGGAGTCCACTTCCATTTTGCATGGCCGGCCCTCGATGTGGACTTCTACATGGACCTTTCTGGCGCCGTCGGAAATGGCGTGGCCGATTGTCACCGTCTGGTGGGTGTCTTCTTTCCGCCGACCGTCTCCGCTTCTTTGGGGTCGTTGCTTCTGGTCCCATCTACCCGTTGGCTGACGCTCTCTGGCTCTGGGCGGGGAGTTCTCTCTCCTTCTATCCTGCTGTTCCCATTTTGGCGGGCTGCGGGTCTTTTTTTGGCGGCAAACTCGGGCGATGTGGCCCCTTCGGTCACAATGCCTACAGACAGCGTCGAAGAAACGGCAGTCCGACCTGGGGTGGTCGCCGCCACATCCGGCGCAATTAGTCCTCGACCTCCGACTGTATTGGCCCCGTTGGTTTCCGCGTCCCGTCTGCACGCGATGTATGTCCTCCTCATCATCTGACGTGCTGGAGGTTGACTGGTAGTCGCCGTAGTGTGCGGTTGCTTCGTTTCGTGCGTCGGCCGACCTCGCGGGGTTGTTGTTAGCGTTCTTTGCCTCGGACCTTCGCATGGTGTCTGCTGACGTGCGGGTTGCTTCCGCGGCTGCGGCTGCGGTGAGGGCGTCGGCCAGGCTGATGTCGCCTTTGGCCATAAGTCGGCTCTGGAGTGTCGGATCCCATAGTCCGAGCACGAAACGGTCTCTTATGAGACTGTTCAATCCTTCGAACTCACAGAGTCCGCCCAGGCGCCTTAATTCAGCGACGAAGTCGCTCAGCTTTTCGTCTGGTCTCTGGTTTCTTCGGTAGAATTCATTTCGCCGTATTAGGATGGGGACCTCGGGGGCGTAATGGCGCCTCAATATGGGTTCGAGGACGTCCCAATCCATGGCAGTCGCGTCTGCTGGTTTGGCCAATGCCTTGGCCATCTGGAAAACCTCTGGACCACAATGCGTCAGGAAAACGGCGCGCTTTAGCGGGCCCGGGGCGTCCTTCATGCCGGCGCATTCTAGGTACATACGGAATCTGTCTGAGTATGATTCCCAGTCTTCGGCGGCAGGGTTGAAGGGAGCGGGCGGTGCTATTTTCGCCATTTTGTTGTCGCTAGTTCGTTTACGGACACGGGGTTCGGTTCAGTGGCGAGATCCCACCTTCGTCGCCAGTGTCGTGTCCGCGAAAAAACAGGTTCTGAGTCGGTGACTATCGTTAACAGCTCTTTATTTCAACAATTGAACCGAACCGGCAAAAGGCAAAAAGCCTCCGGCTTTTATACCTTTTGCCTCGGCAGCCGCGGCCAATGGCAGCGATTCAAGTCTCCCGCTCTTGGTTTGAGCCAATCGCGGGAGACTTCAATCGGGCCAATCGGCGCGGCTTTGCCTAGCCAATCAGAAATCCCTGCGCCTTAGCCAATCAAGGCGCAGGGATTTCGAGTAGTCCATTTTGATACATAACACCTTTGCTGGTACTTTGCTTGTGTGGAGTGACCATTCAAAGTTACAATGACACTGAAAAAAGTGACTTATGACCATTTTTCACACTTACGACTATTGCAGCATCCCCACAATCACGAGAGGCTAGGAGAGGAGATGTGTGAATATCTCTTCAATGGTAGTTTTACACTCTGATGATGTTAGTAGAGGCTAATGAAAGCTAAGTTGATAATATAGAGATCGTGATATTTGCCTCTTTTATAGCTACACCTGGAACTCGTATTTTTAGGATAGCTTGTAATATATTTATATAAATAAATATATAAATATATTTATAAAAATATTTATGTTTATATCAGAGGAGATGGTCAAGAAGACAGGAAGATCATGAGGTAAATCTAAACAGCATGCAGAGCATACAGAAGAAAAAAGGCGGGGAAAAAAGGAAACTCCCCCTTTTACCCACAGCAACCAATCATATCGTGGATTGCCTCATGCAGGAGCAGCACACTCCAAACAATCAACTACCACTGTGTGTAGTTGTGTAGTCTTACACTTTACGGTTCCCACTACTAAATCCTGAATATCCTATTAACGCTAAGCAACTTTTATTTAAAGACTTTAAGAATAATTTTATTGTCACTTTGAATGTACACTAATCGGCATACATTAAAATGAAATTTTGTTGCATGCAGCTCTCAAAGGGTCATCACCTCTTTTATGTACTTCATGAACATGACAAAATAAATAAGTAAATACAAAAGCAAGGTAGTTAAGTGAGTTTACCCCCATTTTACGACTTTTTAAAGTGAGTTTTGTCCTACTTTATGGCCTGTTCTATCACGGCTGTTAAGTGAATCACTGCAATTATTAAGTTAGTAACAAGGTTGTTAAGTGGATCTGGCTTACCTATTGACTTTGCTTGTCAGAAGGGGTATTGTGGCCTGCCAGCAGCCAGCATAGCTGGCAGCAGACTCAGAGAGTGAGGAGGTTGGGGAGGAACATGGGCCAGTCCTGGAGTCTGGGGAAGGGTCTGACGAGTGCTCTGCATTGGAGGCAGAGATGGGGCCAAGGCCTTCCAACAGTTATCAGCTGCCTTTGGAGTCAGAAGAACAGCTGGAGCCTGTTCCCAGTGTGCACATGCATAGAACTGCCAGGAGAAGGGAACAGCTAAGGTACAAGGGTCGACTTGGGAGTAAAGCCACAGGTGGACAGTGTATGCCCCCTCCCATAGGGAATAAAAGAGGAGTAAAAGGGGAGTGGGGTTTTGCAGGAGACAATTTGGGTGAAGATCTGTTCCTCCATTCTTACCAAGTTTTGTCTGTTACAGTGTGGCATATGAAAGACATCGGTCTGGCAACTCTCCAAGCCTGATAAAGGTCTTTAAATTGTGAAATATCTTGAAAGTCTGTTGGCCGGAACTTTGCTGGAGAGGAATTCACTGTAAACTAAATAAAAGGAGAAGGGAGTAGGAGTCGGCTTTGTGCTGTTGGGAAAGCCTAGGTCAGAACAAGGGGACCCCGGGATGCTGCAACCATCAGAAATGCCAGTCAGTTGCCAAGCATCTGAATTTTGATCACCTGACCATGGGGATGCTGCAATGGTTGTAAATGTGAAAAATGGTCATAAGTCACTTTTCCCTCCCACTGTTGGCACTTTGAACAGCCACTAAACGAATGGTTATAAGACAAAGAGTGCCTGTACTTTCCAACAATCCTTAGTTTTCTCCCAACCGGTGACGATAATATGCTTCTTCTGACAGAATGACAACCTAGTGAGTTTCAATGGTTTATTTATAGTTTATTCCATTATAGAATGGAAAGGTACTTTCATGGTAAAAAGTCACTATGCAGAGTGGAATGACAAGGTTATTCTTTATGCATCAAAAGCTGATGCTTTGTTGTCCGGCATTTAAAACATCTTTCATAGTGTGGATATTCTGTGCCACTGTTTTTCCCCCAACTGCTTTCAACAACTATTCCCACCAAGACCCTGCATATGCAATGTGTTGTTGTCATGGGTTACTTCAACATATTCAAAAGTATACTGAGGAATAAGTAAATAAAAAAATACAAAAATCTCTGCAACACATGCAGAAGTCCACCAGGACCGTTAACCCCACTCTTTGTGGCAATATGAAGAAAGGCATATGGGTTTCTTGCGGATTTACAACAACAATTTATACAATGCCTTGGTAAGGCCACACTTGGAATACTGCATCCAGTTTTGGTTGCCATGATATAAAAAAGATGTTGAGACTCTAGCAAGAGTGCAGAGAAGAGCAACAAAGATTATTAGGAGACTGGAGGCTAAAACATATAAAGAACGATTGCAGGAACTGGGGCTGGCTAGTCTAGGAAAGAGAAGGACCAGGAGTGACATGATAGCAATGTTTATTTATTTTATTTGGTTTGTCAATTGCTTACAAGATAACAGGTATAAGTAAAAACATAGTTATGAATACATGGATACATATAAGAAAAATAAAAGAAACAATAGGACAGGGACGGTAGGCATGATTGGTGCACTTATGCACACTCTCTACAGACCTCTTAGGAAAGGGGTGAGGTTAATAGTAGAAAGCCTAATGTTGTAGATTTTGGGGTTTGGGGAAGAAACCACAGAGTCAGGTAGAGTACTCCAGACATTGACCACTCTGTTGCTGAAGTCGTATTTCCTGCAATCAAGTTTAGTGCAGTCAACCTTGAGTTTGTATCTATTATTTTGCTTTTGTGTTGTTATGGTTGAAGCTGAAGTATTTATTGACAGGTAGGACATTGCAATGTATAATTTTATATACTATACTTAGATCGGACCGAAGGTGGCATAGTTCTAGGATTTCTAGGCCTAGAATTTCGAGTCTGGTGGCATAAGGTATTCTGCAACGAGTAGAGTATTGGAGAACTCCTCTTGTGAAATATTTCTGGACTTTCTCAGCTGTGCTAATATCAGATACGTAATGTGGATTCCAGACTGATGAGCTGTATTTGAGTACTGGTCTAGCAAATGTTTTGTATGCTCTAGTTAGTAGTGTGATATTACCAGAGAAAAAGCTACGTAAGATTAGGTTAACAACTCTTAATGCCTTTTTGGCTATGTAGTTACAGTGGGCTCTAGCACTTAGATCATTAGGGATGAGTATTCCAAGGTCCTTGACAGAGCTTGGATAATCAACAAGGTCTTGACTATTCAGCCTGTATTTTATTTTCTGAATTTTTTTGCCAATATGTAGGACAGAGCATTTATTTGTTGAGATTTGAAGTTGCCATTTGTTTGACCATTCTGATACATAGTCAAGGTCTTTTTGAAGGGTAGCAGGATTGTCTGTGGTGTTGAATAGCTTTACATCATCAGCAAAGAAAACGCAGTTGCTCTTGATATGATCACAGAGGTCATTTATGTAGAGTATGAAGAGAGTTGGTCCTAAAACACTGCCTTGGGGGACACCACTGTTGACAGGTACAGAATTTGATAGGAAGCCCCCAATTTTTACCATCTGTTGTCTGTTTGACAGGAATGCTTCTATCTAGTTATGCAGGTGTCCAGAGATACCATAAGATTTTAGTTTTAGGAGTAGTTTGTCGTGTACCACTGAATTTATTATGGCTGTACAGAAGTCTATGTAGATTGTGTCTATTGCTTTACCCTGATCGAGTTGTGTAGTCCATATGTTTTTGCAGTGTAAGAGTTGCAGATTACAGGATAGTTTTTTTCTGAAACCAAATTGTTTATTAGAAAATAGGTTGTTTGTTTCTAAGTGGAGGATAATGGATTGGTTAATAATTGATTCCATGACTTTACAGGTGATGCAGCATAAAGAGATTGGCCTGTAATTTTCAACTAAACTGGGGTCTCCCTTTTTGAAGATGGAGTTGACCATGACATGACCATAGTTTTGGCAAGGAGTTGGTCCTGAAAGATTTTTCAAAGATTATGCTATGGCAGTGGATAGCTTTTATTAGGAATGTAAGTCACCTAACAGTTAGTTGGGTTGGAAAATATATATAAACCAGGATAGACATTTTAATACTGTCTCTTTAAGAGAATGCTAAAATGGTAATTGGGTGTGGCTCCTCAAACGGCCATAAGATGGAGCCAGAAACCTGGGTTGTTTCTGTTCTGTTGTTCTGGAGAGTGTTGCGGTTCTTATTGAGTGTTACTAATCATAGTTCGTCTTGGATTTGTTGTAAGTCTGTTACTGAACTGTTTTTGATACTGGACTTTGTTATTTGGTTTATCCCTGGACTGAAAACTGCCTGCTTTAACTGTGAATGACTTGGACTTCTTGTTTGGACTTTGCTTAAACGTTTATTGGAATTAAAAACCTACATTTTACTATACAGTGTATCTGTGTGCTAGTTGTGTGTTATTCTTCACCACTCTCACTACGTCTCCCTGTGTGCGCTAATTCTCCTAATGGGGAATTACCTCAATAGCTTTTTTAAGAAGTAGGCACATATTCTGTCCAGTCCGATAGATAGAGATGATTTTAGATTGTGTAGTGCTTTTTCAACATTGTGTTCTGTAAAATCGATATGTATTAGATCATTGTAGTTGCCTGTGGTTTGACTAGGAAATACTGGGCATGATTCATTGCTGCTTACAAATAACGAGCCAAAGAATGTGTTAAAGAGGTTGGCTTTAATGGTGTCATCATTACAGTCTTTACCATTGGGTCCTTTCAGGGGTGGGATGGACCTTGAGTCTTTTAGTTTGTTGTGTACAAAATTGTAGAAAGCATGGGTGGAATGTTTAATGTGATAATTGGTGCATTCAGTCTTTATCTGGTGACATAAATTTTTGTATCGGCTTTTGAAGTTGGCAACATGACCAGATTTGTTTTTCTGCCAAAGTGATTTCTTTTTGGATTGAAGCTTCCTTATTGTTATGGGTAATCTGTTTTTTCTGGTTTTGGGAGTTGTTATTGGTACATATAATTTGATGATTCTTTTGATTTCAAGTAAAAATATGTTATAATGGTCTTAAACAGTATTTCATCCAGTGAATAGAAATTGCCAATCAAGGGATGAGAGATCGTTGCTTATAAGATCATAGTTGCCTTTTTTGAAGTTATAATTGGGGATCACATCGTTGTGTTGATTTTTGTGTGGACCTATGTTGAGACAAAAGTCAATCATGCTGTGGTCACTGTTGGAAAAGGGTTCTTTAATTTGTATTCCGTAAATTGAATTCAAACTATTGCAGAAGATGAGATTGAGGCAGTTGTTAAGTCTAGTATTGTTGGTTACTAGTTGTTCCAGTCCCATTGTAAAAGGTTGCATGTATTGGTTCAGTTTTACATTTGTTTAGGGTCCAGTTAATGTGAGGTAGATTGAAGTCACCAAGAAAGATAAAAGCGTGTGGGCTGGATGTTGCCCATATTAGTAGTGAATTTAGCTTGTTTACATGTTCGATGTCATAATCAGGGGCTCTGTAACATAGTAAGAATCAAAATGTGATATTTAAGGACAGTTCACAGACGATGGTCTCAGGAAGAGCAAGTTCTTGGACAGCTTGGATGTTTTTTAGATGTAAGGACTTTTTATAGAAGATAGCAACACCACCTCTTCTACAGATTTCACGATCAGATCGGTAAACATGATAGTCTCTTACTGTGGAAATGGAGTCAGGGAGAGATGCATTGAGCCATGTTTCACAGACAAATATGATGTTGAATTTAGCCATATTTAGTAAGATGAGAAATTCAGGTATTTTATTCACAAAGCTTCTTGCATTGAGTAGCTTGCATTTAAGGCCACTTTGTGATGACCCGGAGTCACCCAAAATAACCCAAAACATATATTAAAGTCCAGTAAGGCCTTCAACTTAACTTCACTGTTGTATTAGGCACAGTTTGAAGTCACAAAAGTAAATAATGAGGCAAACAGAAAATCAAAACAAACCGCATTGATGAGAGTTCCGAAGCAAGCCAAGATGACTAATCATAAACTCCAAGAAAATAACAGAGAAAAGTCCATGGGAAGAACGCCAGCAAAAATAGACCTCTTTCAAGGTGAACACTAAATTGACTCCTGCAAATTCTAACTGCGCAGTTGCAAACTTATATACATAGCTCCCACCTGCAAGCCACGAGGAGGATCATGGTAATCTCCTCTTGAGTAGACCTCGCTTTTCCCTGATCCTCTCCTCTCTGTGTGACCTAGGATGGATAGGGGATGGGCCTGGATCCTCCTCTGACTGCTCAGCCGGCCTCTTCCCTTCCCCAGCCTCCTCTACCACCTCTGGAGCCACACTCCCATTTCCTGTTGGCTGTTCCTCCTCTTCCTCAGAGTCAGTCTCCACCAAGGGCATGACACAGTTGTAGTTGGAATTGAAGTAATTAGGGGCATGCGTGCCTAGTTTTCAGTGATGGTGCGTTGGATGAGGTAGGGTTGATGTGGAGTTGTGGGTTGCGTGAATTACTTTTGATACAATCTGTGCATTAGTCAATGCAGTGATCCTTCTCTCCATTGTCTAGATGTCTTTTGAGTTCATTGCAGAGTTTATGGGAGTGGATTCTTTGCAGTATAGATAAGTCTGGTCTTGAACGAAGATTTTTGTGGTTGGGATTGGTTTTTGCAATGGCGTTTATTGCATGAATGAATATGTATTTGCTGGACTCATTTTTGCAAACAGCTCTACAAAATTTTGGGGCCACAAGGTTGTCATTGTATTTGTACCCAGGGCCATCTGTGGTTATTTCAATGATATCTTCAGGAGAGATGTTTGTTGTATTTGAGTTGCTTATGATATTACGAACTTTGGTGATGTCATCTGATTCGTTGGTGTCTTCAAGACCAAATGAGATGGCATTTGGACGTTTCTGATCATGTTCCATGATGTCTCTGATGATTAAGGGGATATCATTTGTGGAATTATTTATGGAATTATTCCAATATCTCAGGGGCTGCCACAAGGAACAAGGAGTCAAACTAGTCTCCAAAGCACCTGAGGGCAGGACAAAAAGCAGTGGATGGAAACGAATCAAGGAGAGAAGCAACCTAGAACTGAGGAGAAATTTCCTGACAGTTAGAACAATTAATCAGAGGAACAACTTCCCTCCAGAAGTTGTTGATGCTCCAACACTGGAAATTTTAAAGAAGATATTTGAGAACCATTTGTCTGAAGTGGTGTAGGGTTTTCTGCCTAAGCAGGAGGTTGGACTAGAAGACCTCTTAGGTCCCTTCCAACTATTCTATTCTATTCTATTCTATTCTATTCTACTCTACTCTACTCTACTCTACTCTACTCTATTCTCTCCTATGTTCCGTTCTATTCCATTCTACTCTACTCCATCTTCAATTCTAATTCTATTCTATTCTATTCTATTCTATTCTATTCTATTCTATTCCACTTCATTCCATATTTTCTATTCTATTCTATTCTATTCTATTCTATTCTATTCTATTCTACTCTACTCTACTCTACTCTACTCTACTCTATTCTCTCCTATGTTCCGTTCTATTCCATTCTACTCTACTCCATCTTCAATTCTAATTCTATTCTATTCTATTCCACTTCATTCCATATTTTCTATTCTATTCTATTCTATTCTACTTTACTCTACTCTACTCTACTCTATTCTCTCCTATGTTCTGTTCCATTCCATTCTACTCTACTCCATCTTCAATTCTAATTCTATTCTATTCTATTCTATTCTATTCTATTCTATTCCACTTCATTCCATATTTTCTATTCTATTCTATTCTATTCTATTCTATTCTATTCTACTTTACTCTACTCTACTCTACTCTACTCTATTCTCTCCTATGTTCTGTTCCATTCCATTCTACTCTACTCCATCTTCAATTCTAATTCTATTCTATTCTATTCTATTCTATTCTATTCTATTCTATTCTATTCCACTTCATTCCATATTTTCTATTCTATTCTATTCTATTCTATTCTACTTTACTCTACTCTACTCTACTCTATTCTCTCCTATGTTCTGTTCCATTCCATTCTACTCGACTCCATCTTCAATTCTAATTCTATTCTATTCTATTCTATTCTATTCTATTCTATTCTATTCCACTTCATTCCATATTTTCTATTCTATTCTATTCTATTCTATTCTATTCTATTCTATTCTATTCTACTCTACTCTACTCTACTCTACTCTACTCTATTCTCTCCTATGTTCCGTTCTATTCCATTCTACTCTACTCCATCTTCAATTCTAATTCTATTCTATTCTATTCCACTTCATTCCATATTTTCTATTCTATTCTATTCTATTCTATTCTATTCTACTTTACTCTACTCTACTCTACTCTATTCTCTCCTATGTTCTGTTCCATTCCATTCTACTCTACTCCATCTTCAATTCTAATTCTATTCTATTCTATTCTATTCCACTTCATTCCATATTTTCTATTCTATTCTATTCTATTCTATTCTATTCTATTCTATTCTATTCTATTCTATTCTATTCTACTTTACTCTACTCTACTCTACTCTATTCTCTCCTATGTTCTGTTCCATTCCATTCTACTCTACTCCATCTTCAATTCTAATTCTATTCTATTCTATTCTATTCTATTCTATTCTATTCTATTCTATTCCACTTCATTCCATATTTTCTATTCTATTCTATTCTATTCTATTCTACTTTACTCTACTCTACTCTACTCTATTCTCTCCTATGTTCTGTTCCATTCCATTCTACTCGACTCCATCTTCAATTCTAATTCTATTCTATTCTATTCTATTCTATTCCACTTCATTCCATATTTTCTATTCTATTCTATTCTATTCTATTCTATTCTATTCTACTCTACTCTACTCTACTCTACTCTACTCTATTCTCTCCTATGTTCCGTTCCATTCCATTCTACTCTACTCCATCTTCAATTCTAATTCTATTCTATTCTATTCTATTCTATTCTATTCTATTCTATTCCACTTCATTCCATATTTTCTATTCTATTCTATTCTATTCTATTCTATTCTACTCTACTCTACTCTACTCTACTCTACTCTACTCTACTCTACTCTATTCTCTCCTATGTTCCTTTCCATTCCATTCTACTCTACTCCATCTTCAATTCTAATTCTATTCTATTCTATTCCACTTCATTCCATATTTTCTATTCTATTCTATTCTATTCTATTCTATTCTATTCTATTCTATTCTATTCTATTCTATTCTATTCTATTCTATTCTACTTTACTCTACTCTACTCTACTCTACTCTATTCTCTCCTATGTTCTGTTCCATTCCATTCTACTCTACTCCATCTTCAATTCTAATTCTATTCTATTCTATTCCACTTCATTCCATATTTTCTATTCTATTCTATTCTATTCTATTCTATTCTATTCTATTCTATTCTATTCTATTCTATCTTGCCATGGCCATCTTGCCGCTTGGCAAGAGTTCAACTAATATTGAAGAAATAGTCAGATAGAATCATTAAAGCAAGGATGCCAAAGGAGGGACAAAATAAAATGTGAATGACTAAAATTAAAATAATTTTTAAAATAATTGTAATTAATTAAATTGAATGGTTGAATTGTCCTGCAGCAAGTTGTCCCGTGGCGAGTTGTCCATTCCATTTCTTGGTGTGGCAGATGTGAGTCAGAGCAGACTTTATATTTCATGTCTTTGAACGGGAACATGCTGCCCGAGTTTCTTTAACTACATTATCTGAACTGCTGATCCCTACTCAGCAACCTATTCAGTTAATTGGACGTGTGGTTTCTTGTGCTACATTCGGCTTTGTTAAGGGCAGAATTACACAATGACCTGGTGTGCACTTCATGCTAAGCCACTAAGATGGCATTTGCACAACATACTTAACTTGGTTAATGAACTGATTTATGATCTAGGTATTGCATAATATCTTGAATTATAAATTGACTAAATGGCTGGATTTGTACAATGAAGTTAAAATTAAACTGAAGTTAAAATTAAACAACCTTTACATTTTGTGCAAATGCAACCTCTAGGTCTTTATGTCAGGTTCCCTTGTCTGACAGTGCAAAAAAAAAAAAAAAAAAATTCAGGAGCTGATTTCCAAGGACACAAAAGTTCAGATAATTAGGATCATTGTAGAAAAGCTCTGAAGGTATCATGAAAGAATTCCAGCTAATGCTTTGCATCAAACATGAGTTCTATTTATAATGAAATCAACATTTAAAGTTCTGCACCTCTTTCTTCTACTTGAGTAAAGGACTATGACTCCCTACCATCCAAACATATATTTTTGCTGGGGTAGGGGTAAGGGGGAACCAGATAAAGCACTGGATGGCAGATAGTTGTATGAGGTGCTACCAGCCAGGCCAGCTGGACCAAGGTTTTTAAAGGATGTATTATTCCTCTGGCATTCCTCCTCACTCCATCGGCTTGCCTCAGTGTCCATTATCTGAAACAAGTCCTTTATCTTTGGTTATCTAGGCATGACAAAGTTCCAAATAGCGCAGTCTTGGAACATGCTGGAATTTCTAGCATATATATGCTATTGAAACAGTGATGTCTGCTGGCTTGGGCATGTTGTGAGGATGGCTGATGGGTGGATTCCGAAAGATCTCCTGCATGGAGAATTAGTGAAGGGAAAGTGCCCGAGAGGGAGACCACAGCTGCGGTATAAGGACTTCTACAAGAGGGATCTAAATGCCTTGGGAATGGACACCAACAGCTGGTCTGATCATTCAGCTTGGAGGCTAAAGACGCAGCATGGCCTTCTCCAATTCAAATAAGAGACACTCATTCAGCAGGCTGAGGCAAAGAGGCAGTCCCAGAATCAACCAAATCTCTACAGGGGACAGAGTGTATCCGTCCTCAGTGTGGAAGGGATTGCCACTTTCAAATTGGCCTTTCTAGCCACACTAGATTCCTTTATCCTGGCAGATGTCTCTGCACAGAGGCAACAGTGAATCAAGTGCTGAATTCTCACAAATTCTGTTTTAGGACCTCTTTTCAGAGCACAATACCGTAGTCTCTTGAGACTGAAGGATGCCAAGTTGATTTGCAGATAGTTGTACCCGTTTTTTACAGAAGTGCCATGTGGACCATTTTTAGAGTGGTTTCCTCAGAATACCTGAGAACCATGTACAGAATCATATGACGGCTTATCAGGCTGGATTGCTTCACATAACATACTCATACATGTTGAGTGAGTGTCCACAAACATGCACATCCACAGAAAAAAATATTATGTCTGAATGATAGAGCCACATTACGAAGTCATTATAATGAGGGCTTTCCTGCCCTTAACACACTTGTGTCCCAATATGTGAGTCAAAATTTATGTAGTGAATTGGAATATTTTATAGTAATTTAAGAATTATAATTACAATAGAAACTAATACAAGCTAAAAACAACCCTAAAAAAAGAAAATGCCGATAAAAAAAGGACATAGTAAAGAAAAAGAAAAGACATATGTAAAGAAGTGATTCCCCACCTTCATCTCCATAAGCATAAACAATTCTAGTTTAAGGGAAGATTTAATAATCTTCCCTTAAAATATAATAAACGATCTCTTCTTCCCACATCCCATATAAGAAATCTATAAAACCTCCTCATTTTAGTCCTGATATGGGCAAAAGTCCATTAAGGGATCAATTTATATATCAGTTTTGTCCTTGATTAAATAATCCAACTGGGATGGAATGTGCACTTGATCAGATTTCACTGTGTGATCTTTTCTAGCCTGGACATACAAAAGAAACTGACTGATGTTTTAATAATTAAAAAGGAAATACAAATAGCAAGCCAAGAGAGTGGCTTGGATAATTTTCCTCAACTGGATATACAAAAGAGTCTTGTTAACATCCTGAAGAATTTGTGAGAATTCAGCACTTGATCTCTCCTGTTGCCTCTGTGCAGAGACATCTGCCAGGATAAAGGAATCCAAAATGTCAAGATGGCAGCTATAACTGTGATCAAAACATATTTCTTTTCCACGTGCATTGTAAATCATGTGGAAATATCTTGTGGTCCTTAAAACTGTGAGAAACATAAGCTGAATCTCAACTTCCCTAAAGGAAACTCACTCTACATTTAATGGACATGGGAATGTATTGATTGGTTGATTAAATGTACATTCTTCTTTTCCTCTATGAGCTAAGAAAGTTTTCATAACGCTTCTGCATATCCCCCAGTTGGTGTTCATGTCCAGTTCAATGGAGCCCAGAAACTTGAAAATGGCATTGTGCTACCTGATAGCATAAGAAATTTAACCATATCATCCAGTTTCTCTTGGGAATTAAAAAAAAAAAAAAATTTCCCACCAATTTAAATGGAGCAGACAGTGATTGACTATTCCTAATCCATCTATTGATGGATATTGTGGAAATAGCAGCATGAACTGGACAAAAGGATGGTTCAAGGATGAAGACCAGTGATCCCCAACTTTTCAGACCAGTGGCAGTGATGGCAGTGGGAGGAGAAGGGATAGTTTTGCATGTACACACACCACTTGTACAAAGGCAGCTTTGCACACTCACATGTTTGTTGGCTGCTTAAAAATGACCCAGTTTCCAATGGGCTACAGCCCAGCACATGTTTCCATTTCTGGTGGTTTCAATAAGATCATATATGAGCCAAGTGGAAACAAGGACACCCCCCTCTTTTACTTACTCATCAATCTTTTGCAAAAATACAAAACCCATTGATCTAAGTTTCTATATTCTACTCTGCAGACCATGCGTTTATCGTTATTAAGTGAATGAATACTTTTAATAGTTCAATAAAGAAGGAAAGCAATTCGCTAGTGCATAATTATGCTTCAGCTGCCTTTGCTGTTTTTGGTATGATAAATCTGGAAAAAGAAATTACAAAACATAAGTGTGTATGCCAGATGTCAGGCTCCACAAACTAAGAAAGACATGCTGGGGTTCTTCAAAGCTGGTTGTTTTATTGTCCCTTACCTATAGAAAGAAATCTTGCCAACTAAAGCAGATTGCTTGCATCATGAAACACGTATTCTCAGAACTCCTAGGGAGGAGCTGTCTTCACCCTCTTTCTCCCACACAAACTTTCTAAATGTTGCTGTTTTTTCCTCCTCTGAGATGCAGCCCTCTCCTCTTTGGAATCTGGACTACATTCTACCACATTGGAGAACTTTCCAAAGGAATGGAAGGTATAGTTGGAGGAAGTGGGAGAGAATTTTATCAGGATTTGTTTGGAAATGAGGCAGTCCTTGTTCTCAGGTCTCCTAAGTTGAGGCAATCAGCTACTCAGTGCCTTGATGCAGTGGTTAGAATGCAGCATTGCAGGCAAATTCTGCTGAGTGCAGGTCAAGGTTGGCTTCCTTCCTTCCAGCCTTCCATCCTTCCAAGATCACTAAAATGAGGACCCAGTTTGTTGGGGGCAAGATGCTGAAGGGGGGGGGGGGGGGGGTTCAGCCGGTTCTGACCAGTTCTGGAGAACCAGGAGCGGAAATTTTGAATGGTTCAGAGAACCAGCAAATCCCAGCTCTAACTGGCCCCGCCAACCCCATCTCTTCTCTGCCTCCCATTGAGTCCCAGCTGATCGGCTGGGTCTCCTTTGGTTGCCCTGCACAGGAGAAAGGAGCTGGAAAGCAGGTTAGTGGGGTGGGGAGGGAATGGGGATTTTGCAGTATCCTTCCTCTGCCATGCCCACCAAGCCATGCCCACCAAGCCATGCCATGCTCACTAAGCCACGCCATGCCCACAGAACCATTAGTAAAAAAATATTGAATCCCACCACTGGTACCAATCTACAAGACAAAAGGCAGTGCCAGCTTATCTGCAAAACAAAAGACCTTCACCTCCAGGGTGATAGGATTAGTCCTCACTCAAGATCCAACCAAGACAAAGCCATTAAGCCATAATAGGAATTGCCCAACACCCTTCCAGAACACAATCTTCTTCATTAAATCATCACCCAGCAAGATTCAACAAAGCCTGGGACTCAAGACAACCTACAAAGTTACCCCTGCATGGCCCCATGGGAGTCTGACACCCAATCAGAATACGTGCCCTTACCACAAGAACAGGAAGCCAGTTCAAAGCCCAAGAGAGGGTATAAATCGCTCTCCCTCTTTCACCCATGTGTTCAATTGCCCAGGACCTCAAACCATGTGGTCCTGTCCACCATTAAACCATCTTTCCAAACAGCCTCCATGTTTCCAGTGTAAATAGGAGCCAGCCATGTGCAGCACCAGCCAAAAAGGCTAATGCAATCCTGCTGCATTAACAGAGGGATACAATTAAAATCAAGGGAGGTACTAATATCATTCTACAAAGCCTTAGTAAGACCACACTTTGGGGTGCTGCATCCAGTTTTGGTCACCATACTATAAAAAAAACGTTGAGACTCTAGAAAGAGTGCAGAGAAGAGCAATCAGGATGATTAGGGGACTGGAATCTAAAACATAAGAAGAACTGGGCCTGGCTAGTTTAGTAAAGAGCAGGACCAGGGGAGACAGGATAGCGGTCTTAAATCTGAAGGGCTGCCACAGAGAAGAGGGGGGTCAAGTTGTTTTCCAAGGCAATCGAAGGCCAGACAGGGAATAATGGATGAAAATTGAACAAGGGGAGATTCAACCTGGAAATAAGAAGAAACTTTCTGACAGGGAGAACAATCAACCCATGGAACAGAAATTGCCCTCACTTGAGACTTTCAAGAAGAGATTGGACTCCCATCTGTCAGAAATGGTGTAGGGTCTCCTGCTTGAGCAGGGGGTTGGACTAGATGACCTACAAGGTCCCTTCCAACTCAGATTATCTGTATCTGTGTCTTTCTCCCCAACCGATGATCTAGCAAATTGCAGCCAGCTAAATTTGAGAGTCTCCTCTATTTTTGCCCAGTATTTCAAAAGAACTTTCTGGTGGCCAGTCAGTTGAAACAAACCTTCTTTTGTCTGTCTGTTTGTTTGCTCTATGAATATGTATATGAATTCCATGTCTGATGGCCAGAAAAACCATGGACATTCCAGTAAGCTAGGACTGTGTTACATAAACCTATGATAAATTTATAACAAAACATGCTTAAGGCAGATCTCATTAAACATGATTTAATCCATAGAACTGGCTAGTATGAGGGATTAAATCTAACCAAGCCCTGACTTAGCATTTTATGAGAATTAGGTTAGATGTTCTAATTCAGGGGTCGCCAACCTTTTGGACCTCAGGGACCACCAAACTCATAATTTTAAATCCCAGGGACCACTAACTGGTTCTATGGGTGTGGCCTAATTTGTGGATGTGGCTTGGTGGTCATGTGACTGACTGGGCATGGCTTGTATGTAAATATTATAAATATTTATATAAATATTGATTTTTTATTAAAAGAGCAACTTTTTTAAACTCTTTTAATTTTCTCAATTTTATTTTGATTATCGCATCTCAGTTCAAATCATTATATTTATACTTATTATCTTTTCTCATTAAACAAATTTCCTCCTGTAGTTACTAATTGGAGAATGAAACCTGTATATCTTTTAATTACATCCATTCAACTCTTATTTAAACTTTAATATATACCTTAAGGTTATGACCTTCAACATAATACATAATACATAACTTCCAATCAAATTCTGCTGGTACATTCTTATAATACACCCAATATTCTTAAAAAAAGGATTATAAATATATGTAATTGTAAACTCTCATTCCATTCCAATTCAATTCTATCATTAATAATCATTAAAATCTTAACATATTTAGCACTTCTTTTCAATTAAATATCATACTTCCTTAAAGACACATATAATCTCCATAATTAATTTCCCCTTATTTCTCTTCACATATGTTTTGTAAATCATTAAATATTCATTTTGTTACATTTATTTATTGACCAGCATTCCACTGAATTATGATAGCTATTTTATCAAACATTTTAATCATACATTGTTTCATATTTTCTAAAATTATTTCCATTTCTAATATAACAATATTATCTTATGTACCTTTGCAGAATCCCTTTTCCATTAAATTTTCACCCTTTATCTCTAAATAGGCCCTGTTTCTCTATATTTTGCTTCTGTCCTTTTTAACTTCTTTTCCTTTCTTTCTTCCCTCTCTTCTTCTCCCTCCCCTTTTACCCCCTTGTCTCTCTACTTCTAATTCTCTCTTCTGCATTTCCCTCTTCTGTTGCTTTCTGATTTTATACTTATTTTTCACTCTATTTTTTTTTTTTGGAGTTGTTTTTTCCTAATCTTAAATTTTCCATTCTCTTTCCCTGCTTTCCTTTTTTTCCTCCACCTGATTACTTGTTCATTAAAGATGACTTCTTCTTTGTCGCAATCGTCTTGTTCTGCAGGCATTTCTTGTTGTTTCTCATAATTCCAAATCTCTATTTCTAAGAACTGAAATACGAAGCCAAAAGAACCTCTCCCTTCTTGTGCATCTTCTTTGTACTTTTTAAGTTCCATTTTCAGTTCTTCTAAAAGTGGAGCCATTTTAAACAGTTTTAAACAACCACCCGATTGATTTTAATCATTCAAATACAATAACCAAAAATCCAGAAATCATCAAGTAATCCAAATAGTCCCAAATAATTTCTTCTTATTTCTTTTTCCACTTTCTCTTCCTGGGGTTTTTGTTGCGATATTTCAGTTAAAATGTATCTTTTGGAAGTCTTGTTGAGATTTTGCTGTAAGTTCTTTTTAATTCCAGGCAGTCTCCTCCCAGATCCTGCTCTTTTATTCTTTTTCTCTCCTTTCCTGTTTTCAAAAGCTTTTGATTATCCAGAAATCTTTATTATCCCTTTGACTTTTTATTTTCAGTATTAAATGCCTATTAATGTCAAAGTGGATTTTTTTCCAGTTTCTTGCTTAAGTCTCTAAGCTGTCAGTATAGGAAAAGGAGAAAAAAAACCCCAAATCTTTTCTCTTTTCTCTCTCCTTTGCAGCTTAAAAATCTTCTTAGGGAACAATGTTATTGTTTTTTTTAATAGTTTCAATTCCAGGGTACCTTATTTGATGCTTTTGCTGTTTGACCCGGTCAACCAAAACGTTCTCTTCTTATCTTCCTCCTGCACATTCTTTTCCGGTCAATTTCTTCTTTGTGGTGGCCATTTCTGACCACCACTACAACCGCCTTCAGGAAAGGGAGTAATGGCCAGCTGGGGAGGAGAGATGCGGCTCTCCTCAACCCTGCAGGCAGTCTCCCCCTTCTTCACCACCTCTATGGGGTGGCTTAGCCCCGAAACCAGCCAGCTCAGGCGTTCCAGTGGTGAGCACGGATCAAAGCCTCACAGAAACTACGTTTTGGTCTGTCGCTGAAGAAGCTCAAACCGGAAGTCCCTGCACAGCCTTGTGTTTCTGTGCAGCCTGGATTAATTGCTATGGGGCAGGGGTGTGCTCTGGGGGTGAGATTTCTCTGCGGCCCACTAAAATTTTCTCTAGTTGACTTACCAAAATCAACATTTGAGAGAGTAGAACAGGAAGCTTTTAAATAAACCAGGCAGGTTTACTTCTTCAGAAACATTTTGTTTCTCCATGAGACATTGCAATATTTCTGTGGCATCTCTGATTAAATTGAGCTGATTGAGGAAATACCTTGGCAGAGCTTTTCATGAAGAGCCAAGAGCTCTCTTCTCAGTTTTGATTTATATGCACCTTTTTCCACTGGCCTCATCCTCCAGTCCCCCTCAAAATGGGCCCACAGGGTGGGAGTGGGGAGAGGGTTCAAGATCCAGCTCCTGTGTCATCCCAGAAACCCTCTTGCCTGCTTCCTTGCGTATCTGTTTTCCAGACCAGGCATATATCTGGGATGCAAACGGCCCCTTCAAGAATTGAAGACCGCCGAGCAGAAATGGATTTGGAGGGCATCCACTTGCAGGCACTGAATTATGCATAGAAAAAGGCACATTTACAAGCAGCAAAGAAAATCCCAGGTAACAGTCAACATTACTGTCTTTTTATCTCACGGGTGTCACAAACTGAGATCTCAGGTGTTATACAGTGCTATGTGGACCGAGACAAATTGTTATAAATATTTTAATAAGCCCACATATATATATAAAAAAAATACTGCCACACTTGTCCCAACTTAGTGTCTTAGGAAGGAACCACTCTCAACCCTATGACTGAAGTGAAAGGTTCACTTTTAATAAGTTCAAGTGCTTCCAGCAAAAGCAAAGCTGGATCTGAATATCTCCATGCAAAGCCAGTGTTTTGCCCACTTCCCAGTCCACCCCCCCCCCGCTGACCAGTTCATGAGTGTCCAATGGCATTCAAATGTGGTGTTTTGGAAATGGTTGTGAGGTTGGTCTCTTTGGTGGTTTCACGTTCCATTCCCATGGCTCTGTCCTTGATCAGCTGGTATATTCCAGATTGAAACCTCTGGTTCCTGTTCATCTGTCATTCCACCCCCCTAAGAGCTGTGGTGGCGCAGCCATTACAGCAGGGCTAACTCACTGCCCATAGTTCCATCCTGACCGGCTCAAGGTTGGCTCAGCCTTCCACCCTTCTGAGGTGGGTAAAACGAGGACCCAGATTGTTAGGAGCAAGAGGCTGACTCTGTAAACTACTCAGAGAGGGATGTAAAGCACTGTGAAATGGTATATAAGCCTGCTAATGCTTGGGAAGGAAGGAAGGAGGGAGGGAGGGAGGGAGGGAGGGAGGGAGGGAGGGAGGGAAGGAAGGAAGGAAGGAAGCAAGGAAGGAGGGAGGGAGAGAGGGAAGGAAGGAAGGAAGGAAGGAAGCAAGGAAGGAGGGAAGGAAGGAAGGAAGGAAGGAGGGAGGGAGGGAAGGAAGGAAGGAAGGAAGGAAGGAAGGAAGGAAGGAAGGAGGGAGGGAGGGAAGGAAGGAAGGAAGGAGGGAGGGAGGGAGGGAAGGAAGGAAGGAGGGAGGGGGGAGGGAGGGAGGGAGGGAAGGAAGGAAGGAAGGAAGGAGGGAGGGAGGGAAGGAAGGAGGGAGGGAGGGAGGAAGGAGGGAGGGAGGGAAGGGAGGGAGGAAGGAAGGAAGGAAGGAAGAAAGGAAGGAAGGAAGGAGGGAGGGAGGGAGGGACGAAGGAAGGAAGGAGGGAGGGGGAGGGAGGGAGGAGGGAGGGAGGGAGGGAGGGACGGAGGAAGGAAGGAGGGAGGGAGGGAAGGAAGGAAGGAAGGAAGGAGGGAGGGAGGGAGGGAGGAAGGAAGGAGGGAGGGAGGGAGGGAGGAGGGAGGGGGGAGGGGGGAGGGAGGGAGGGAGGGAGGGAAGGAAGGAAGGAAGGAAGGAGGGAGGGAGGGAGGGAGGGAAGGAAGGAAGGAAGGAAGGAAGGAGCAAGCAAGCAAAGAGCAAGCAAGCTATAGTGGTGCACTTGTTACAATACAGTTTTGCAAGCTATCTCTGCCCACTGCCAGGAGTTCGATCCTGATCGACTGAAGGTTGATTGATTGTTGAGGGGCAGAAGCTGACTCTGTAAACTGCTCAGAAGGGCTGTAAAAGCACTGTGAAACTGTATATAAGTCTAAGGGCTATTGCTACTCCCTACTTCCCCAGTCTCTTTCCCTCCCACCCTCCCATTTTATGGCAGGATACCAGCAAAGTGCAGAATGCCAAAGATAGCAGACCTGACAAATGTATTAATTGCTTACATTTTTCTCTAGACAATGTTTGCCTTCTCTTCTTTTTAACAAGGGAAGCTTTTGTCCCATGGTTACTAAACATGATGGGGTGTGGGTGTGTGTGTGTGATTGGACCACCCGAGCAGATGACTGGACCCTGGTCTCAAGGGGATGCTTCTGTAGCCATTGAACTTGCTGGGTATCCTTTCCACCCTTGGAAGTTTTATATCGAAAGCAAAGACGGCTGGTGTGTCTGTGGGGTTAAAAAACCAACAACACTTGTGACAATCATGGCAGGACGATGAAAGCTCTGCAGTTCTGATCTCACCATCATGGCAGTTCTTTTGACTGGAAGTTGGAGCCCATGATTGTGGAACTGGTCACTCCCTTTCAGATTTACTGCAACTGTATTTGTTGTTTTTATTTATTCATTTATTAAATTTATACATTGACCGTCTTGCCTCATCAAGTCTAAGTCTCCTCTAGATGCTTTTTGGCAAACATGAACTCATTTTATGGAGTAATGTTGATTCCCTACTACCCTAACAATCCAATTTTTTGGTTTCTTTTAGTATAATGAACATTGTGTCAACTAAAAAATACTCCTTTGGTCTTTTTAGCTGCCAGCAGAAAGAGAGTGGGGGAAAGCAATGCATTCCTTAAAGGTCTCGGATAATCGCCTTGGAAGCCAAAGCTGTTGGCCCGCAAGAATATTATTGGAGAGTATGATTAATGACTCTTGGCAATGGATGTGTCACATTGGAGAATATACGTCCAGGGGGTGGGGGGAAGACGGGGTCAAGGAGAAAATGAAATGATGTATTTTAGTGTTGGCTGCACCCAGCTAATGCCAACATGGCCACTTCTAATAAATCAATTGTTTTTAGTCTGAGAGATGCACGAATGATTTGAATGGGGGTGGATTTGTTGGAACCCTGACACATTGACTTCAATAAAAGCAAGGGAAGCGTGCAGTTTCTGGACATGGTTTGGGGATTCTTGGCAACTTTCTGAACAATTTTATTCTGCCCTCTTGGCATAATTTTAGCTGGATGGCCACTCCTAAGTACAGGAGCCAAGATTTTATCCATTTTAAGTCTGTGTCTCCAGCTGAACAGACTGAGCTCCAGAGTTTTAGAAGTGGTTTTGTAGTCTTTTTCAAACCTACAGGTTGGTGTGTGGCCTCTTTCAAACCTATGCATGACTTTTTATAGAGGGCGCCAGAAACATCTTTTGAATGGAAACATCATGAAGATCAGGGCAGCCACTGTTTGTGAAACTTATATTCTGGCCCCAATCAGCTGGGATTGTCCAATTGAAGTGTTTACTGTAATTGAATTGATTGAATGGGGTTGGCTAATTACTTTTTCACCCGTATATTGCAGATTGGATGACTTTGTTTATGAAGTAAATGCATAATTTCTTCCCTCAAATTCTACCCATCTCTAATGTCTCCATGAAGTTTTGATAACATTTAGTGGCAAAAAAGATATCCAAAAATGCAGAAAATACAAAAATGCAAAGCACCTACTGCTTCACAGTACTTAGGTAAAGATGCCTCTCGGGGGCTTTCTTGGCAAAACTATAGCAATGGTTTGCTATTTTCCTGACAGCAAGAACAATTGATCAGTGGAACAACTTGCCTCCAGAAGTTGTGGATGCCCCAACATTGGAAATTTTTTTTTTTTTACAAACAAGTTTTATTAATTTTTGAAATCAATACACAAACAAACAAAACATAAAATATAGGATATAGAATAGAATAGAATAGAATAGAATAGAATAGAATAGAATAGAATAGAATATGGAATGCAATAGAATAGAATAGAATATGGAACAGAATAGAATGGAATAAGGAACAGAACAGAACAGAATAGAGCTGGAAGGGACCTTGGGTGTCTTCTAGTCCAACCCCATGCTCAGGCAGGAAGCCCTACACCCCTTCAGACAATCTCTTCTTAAAAACCTCCAGTGTTGGAGCATTCACAACTTCTGGAGGGAAGTTGTTCCTCTGATTAATTGTTCTAACTGTCACAAAATTTCTCTTTAGTTCCAGGTTGCTTCTCTCCTTGGTTCATTTCCACTCATTCCTTCTTGTCCTGCCTTCAGGTGCTTGGGAGAATAGCTTGACTCCCTTCTTTTTCTTAGCCCCTGAGATATCGGAAGACTACTATCATATGTCACCCTGGTCCTTCTTTTCATTGGAAAAAGCTGAAGCGCTCACAGGCCTTAGTTGTGGGAGTTCATTATGTGAGCTTGGCCAATCAATGTCTCTCAGGCCAGTCCACCACACAGGGTTGTTGTTGTGCGGATAAGCTGAGAAAGAATGGGAGCTAATTTCCCTCTTGGAGGGAAGGCAAGCTAAAATCTAAAGAATAAATAACATTGCTCATGATTTGCAAATCACACTGATGGGGGGGTCACATGAAAAGCTAAGCCCAGAACAAAACCAATTACATTATGACTTGGTGGGAAATGAGAATTCAGTCTCAAGGCAAGAGTGTAGAAACTCAACCAAGTGTTTTAAATATAATATGCATCAGTTACTACACCTTTCCACCTCCCTGGTCTCTTGCTGGTAGGGCACCAAAGGTCTCAGGAATGGTTCCAAAGTGAACAGAACTGCCCCGTTTATGGCTAAGACACAATGCGATGTGGGATCAACTGACAAAGAGCACATTAAAAAAAAGCTTGACAAATTAAGTAAATTTGTGTGCCTGCTGTGAAACTGAATCCCAGGAGTGCTCGGTTGCCTTCTTTTTAAGATTTAGCTCCATGCATGTTGCATTATCTAAGAAAATTCACAAAGGAGAAGACTTTCTGATTCAGGACGGTTCTGTTAATCAACATCTGGCACCAGATGCTTTGCACTCTCCTCCTCCTCCCTTCCAGCATTATGCTCTGTCTCAAAGGACAGCTGCAGAGAGATATGGGAGAACATAATTGTTTTGGTTCAAAGTAGAATGTGATCCAGTCAGAAAAAGATAAAATATTATCGGACCATCTTACAGGCAGTTCCTAGCCACTTTGTCTCTAAATTGAAGCCAGGAGGCAGCTGGACTGAAATTTCCCATCAGATGAAAAAGGGATTAGATGTTCAAGTCCCATTAATGAGAAGTTGTCTTCTAATATGTGACAATAGGAGCTGAGAAACGAGCCCTTGTATTCCTTGCAGTCGAGGACACGCGTAGCTTTTAGTGAGGAGCAGATGCATTAGAGGCACCCTTGTGTCCTAGCAATCAAGGATCCATGGCAACCGGCTGTCACTCCGTACTTCAACCCCCTGGTGCAGAGCAGGGTCTCAGCTCCTGGGCTGATTCTTAATTGCTTATTTCCAAGACGAATCTCAGTGAGGATAACCTTGTCTATCTAGGCTTGGAACCTGAGCAGGATTGGTCCTGATGAATTCTTGGATGGGATGCTGCCTGGGGAGTCCAAGGGTGGGAAACCAGACAAAATCTCCTAGAAGAAAGGATTGTCAACCATGCCTGTGCTGCTGGCAGAAAAGAGCGACATGACCATGAAGTCCACCATTTCTTGTTAAACTGTCATGAGAATTATTTTGGTTGAAAGGTGGCTTAAGAGTTGTAGAAGGCCTTCTGCACTAGTGGTGGGATTCAAATTTTTTTTACTACCAATTCTGTGGGCGTGGCTAGGTGGGCGTGGCTAGGTGGACATGGGCATGTGATTGGGTAGATGTGGCTTTTTTCTTTTGCAGCACCACCCTACTCCCACCCCAGTTTGGAGGGCCTTCCTGGCCTCAGAGGAGCCTCTGGGGGGCGTTTTCTTCTCCCAGGAAGCTTCCCTGGGGCCCAGGAGGACAAAAAATGGAGGGGGCACCTCCATTGTTTTGCCTTCCTGGGCCTCAGGGAAGCCTCCTGGGCAAAGAAGCGAGGGGAATCCCAGCACAGCTGTTCGTAAGATTGTCGGGAGGTTAAAGAGAGAGAGAAATACCTTAAGGAGTAACGGGGTGAGCAAGCATTGGGCATCGGGGCAAGTGGACGAGCAGCAACCGGGCGACTGGGTTGGGGGCGTGTCCAGCTGAAGCAGTGGAAAAAGAGCATATAAAGCACTTTTCATATAAAGCATATAAGGCACTTTTTATATTTAGTATAGGTCAACAAGTCATATTTAGCAAAAGTCCCAGCTTCCCGTTGCTCTGTTTAACATAACATTGTGTAACCCAGAAGATTGCTGAACTCAGGAACCTGAACTAACCACGTTACTGTAAACAAGGGCGAACATGGAAAATAGCTGATGGTGTAAGATAACTGGAAAATCGAAAACATACTTGTTATTTCCTCTTTATACTATCTTTACAGAAATGTATGCAATATTGTCCTTATTTGATAAAATGTACTAAGTGTAATGCCCAGCTCTATGCTGAGGTCATAATAGGCTTAAAGTATTGTCTTAAGATGAGCAGAGGGTTCAGAATTTGCCCTGTTAATGCTCTGAACGCTTTGCGCAATAAAGCCTGTGTTCACCTTTCATGGTCTTGTGTCCTGAATTGGAAGCAAGATTTGCTGCAACACAGCCAGAAGTTACTCCCAGTTTGGCGACCCACACCAAATCCTTGCTATCAGCTCGCTTGAACCGGTGTGAACCGGCTTAATACCACCACTGTTCTGCACCATCTCAGCCATTCTTTACCAAGCTAGGCAACATTGACATGTGTGGAGTCAACTACCAGAATTCTTAACCATGGTTAAAAATTGGCAGGGATTTCTGGGAATTGAAATCCATATACCTTAAAGTTGTCTAAGTTGGAAAACATGGATCTAAGCCAACTTTTGCAGGAAATCCAGAATTATCATCCCCAACCATACTGATAGCTATCGAGTGGCTGCTTGAAGGTCTCCAAACAGGAGAACCGATCTTCTTTCCCAGAAACTGGTTTTATTGTCAAACTATTCTTGGTGTGCTATGTCCTCAATGGTAGCCTCTTTCAGAAATCGTAATGATTCATGCTTATCAGAATCTGCAAATAAAGTCATTCATTTTCCTTTGCCAAGCTGGGTTAGCCAAACCTCAAATCGACATCTTTCTCCATCAGCCAAAATTAAAATAGGACCCTGGATGAGATAGAAAATAAAGTGAACTATTTCATTAAAATAACTCTTAATGCAGCCTGAACTCATACAGTGCTGATGCTACGACTTTCTGAACTTCAAATTCTGTGAAGAAACTGAAGAGAACCTTTCCTTGTACTGTCTGTACTGAAAATCAAAATAAAAACATGGGAGGGGGGAATAAATGGTCTGTTATACAAAAGGAAAAATGGGTAGAACGACATTACATTGGTGGATGGAATCAGGAATCTATTTTTAAAATATATTATTTCACACACACACACACACACACCCCCGATTTTTCTAGGGAAGTTTGGGAGTTTTCGTTGGTCCTTTTTGTTTTTAAACCGATTTTAGGATTTAATTGGATGTATTGACAAAGCCAGATTAATTATTAATTAATTCAGGGGATCTCCAACCTTGTCAACTTTAAGACTTGTGGACTTCAACTCCCATAATTCCTCAGTCAGCTTCTGGGTCTCTTCCACTTGTCTCCCAAGGCCATCCTAACACACCATTGCAAGTAGTACTAGGGGGTTGTCCTCAGCATCAGAAGTCAGACCTTGTAGGTAGGTCACCTAATCCAACCCCACCCACCCAAGCGGGAGACCCTACACCATTTCTGACAGATGGCAGTCCAGCTTCTTCTTGAAAGCCTCCAGTGATGAAGCTCCTACAACTTCTGTAGGCAACTTCTGTTCCACTGGTTGTCTTCACTGTCAGAAAATTCTTCCTTATTTCCAGATTGAATCTCTCCTTGTTCAGTTTCCATCCATTATTTCTTGTCTGGCCCACAGGTGTTTAGAAAATAGCTTGACCCCTTCCTCTCTGTGGCAGCCTCTCAAATACTGGCACACTGTTGTCACATCTCCTCTGGTCCTTCTCTTCACTAGACCAGACATGCCCAGTTCCTGCAACCGTTCAGCATATGTTTTAGCCTCCAGTCTCCTAATCCTCTTGGTTGCTCTTCTCTGCACTCTTTCAGCTTATCTTGACCATTTTATCGAGTGACACTCGTGAACTTGTGAATTAGAATAGCCTTCAAGAACCATTTTGCAACAGCCTCCATGACATTTCAAAATGTCTAATGTTCCCACCAGTCCAAAATAGTTGGGCTTAGATGATGTGTGAAGTAGCCCATTCAAATGAAGCTCTCCTAAAAGCAGAAGAAACTGGAAAACAACTCCTCTTTTGATAGGAGCCACTCCCATCTTTTGTACCCTCTTTTCAACTACAAATTCTCTGTTTTGTGGGCAGAGAAGATAAGAAGTATCAGCCCTTGAGAAAAATAATGAAAATCATTGCAGGTCTCTTGCTTCTTCAATAAAACAATATATTGTAACTGAAATAAGATAGATTTACAAATGCTATCTGGGATGCTACATAAACATCAATATAGCCTCTACCAGAATATTCTTTTTATATAGATTTCCAAACCAGTTTAAAAAATCATATATGAAGTATCTTAATATAATGCCTTCTCACGGGGAGTAATTTTAAAGAGTTCCAATAAGAGGAAAAATTCAGAATAAAAACAATCAGTGGGTGAGATTCAGTTTTAAGCGTGAGAAACAGTTCGATTCTGAATCTCTGTCAACCTGATGAATAATAAGACAACACAAATGCTATTTTCTCTCTCCATTTATGATCATCTAGACATTGAAGGAAGCAGGATTGTGTTCCCCTAAACATCAAATTTAAGGGAGTACGTTGTATGTAAACTTGTTCAAAGATTAAAAGGCCAAGGGCAAGTGCTTTTATTCAATCAGTCTGAATGAAGAAACGTTTTGGATTCCATTTTAAACCCCTGACCCTGTAACTCACTTGCAATCAGAGGGGAAGTTTCCTTAGTTAATCTGTTTTGATCTCACATGTGATGAATTATATCTACAAAGAGGCAGCTGGTATGAAGGACCACAATAAAGCAGCAGGAAAGAGGTGAGGCTGGACAAGGAGGTGGGACCAGACAAGAGCTGGATAGGAGCAGAGAAAGCCACTCCTGGAATCTCCTACGGTACTGTATATCCATTGGGGTGACAGTAGTACTGGTTTAGTCTGGCAAGATTCTGTCTATATGGGGTGAGAAAATATAGAGCTGCAGTTTGGCTGGATTGTTCTATGTTGTTCTTGGACTGGACCTGACACACAGAAAAACATATGGGTAGAGTTGCAGGGCAGTGGTGGGATTCAATTTTTTTTACTATTGGTTCTGTGGACGTGGCTTGGTGGGCGTGGCTTGGTGGGCATGGCAGGGGAAGGATATACTGCAAAATCCCCCTTCCCTCCCCACCCCACTGACCTGCTTTCCAGCTCCGTTCTCCTGTGCAAGGCAACCAAAGGAGACCCAGCCGATCAGCTGGGATTCAATGAGAGGCAGAGAAGAGATGGGGTTGGCGGGGCCAGTCAGAGGTGGAACTAGTCAGAACCGGCTGAATCCCCCCCCCCGTCAGCATCTTGCCCCCAACAAACTGGGTCCTCATTTTAGTGATCTTGGAAGGATGGAAGGCTGAGTTAACCTTGAGCTGGTGAGAATTGAACTACCTGCAATCAGCAGAATTTGCCTGCAATGCTCCAAACTCCTCAAAATTTCCGCTAGCGATTCTCCAGAACTGGTCAAAACCTGCTAAATACCACCTCTGTTGAAAAGGATATTATGGTATGTGCAAATGACCTTGAGAGACAGAACAAAGGTCTGGCAGCCTTATCAGACTTACCAACTGGGCAGGAAGCAAAGCATATCAGCTAATTCTGCCTTATTGTAAAGCTACATTAACATAATTAAGTCTGAAAGTACAAATCTCCTGCCATCTCCTGTGCAGCTTAAGAACTTAAGGACGGTCCCTCCTTAGCCTCTTGCTCTGCCAATGAGGCAACTGTGAGCTCTGCTCTCTCTTATTTGATCATTCCCTAGTCATTTCCCTTCACCCAGTTTCCCAAGATCATTCCCACGTACCCTTACAGGGTCAGGTGAATCTACAGCAAGAACGGGGGCAGGACAAACAACTCAGAAGGCATCCTCCCTGGTGTCTTGGACTGTAAATGTGAGGGAGAAGAAAAGTACTTTCCGATTTGCAAGATTCTGTTGATGTATCCTAATAAAGATAGCTCTACTACTGCTGCTGGGTGTTCTTTTCTGGACTACCTTGCAAGACCAACAAAGGGTCAAGACTGACCAGGGAAAGACAGGATAGTGGTCTTCCAATATTTGAGGGGCTGCCACAGGGAGGAGGAGGGGGTCAAGCTATTTTCCAAGGCACCTGAAGGCCAGGCCAGAAATAATGGATGGAAACTGATCAAAGAGAGATTCAACCTGGAAATAAGGAGGAATCTTCTGACAGGGAGAGCAATCAATCCATGGAACAGAAGTTGCCTTCGGAAGTTGTGGGAGCTTCATCCCTGGAGGCTTTCAAGAAAGAGACTGGACTGTCATCGGTCAGAAATGGTGTAGGATCTCCTGCTTGGGTGGGTGGGGGTTGGACTAGATGACCTACAAGGTTCCTTCCAACTCTGTTAATTTGTTTAGGGACTGGAGACTAAAACATATGATAAACCATGAACGGTTGAGAAAGTAACATACTTTTTAAAAAAATTCACAAGTATCCAGAATTGATTCATTAACATGTTGATTAGGGGACTGGAGGCTAAAATGTATGACGAATGTGTTAAGTCTGGAGCATGGGTACGAATGATGGAGACGAGCCGGTAGAAACAGTGAACTTCAAACTCTTTATTTACATATTGTGACAGCTCAACTCGAGGGCTGCTATAGCCTTCCTTATATAGGCAACTTGTTAACTCTTCAACCAATAGCAAACCTGGAGCGCTAACTCCATTAACCAATGGGAATGTCCTGTTAATGGCCAATCGGATGCTCCTGAACGGACCAATCCGATCCTGCCAATAACAGCCAATCAGAAGTGCGGGCCAGAACCCTGCACTTGACTTCAAGCTCAATGATAACTTTATTGGTATTATTCATTCACAACAGAATGGTTGCAGGAACCAGGTCTGGCTAGTCTAGGGCAGAGAAGGACCAGGGGAGACAGGATAGCAGTGTTCCAGTATTTGAGGGGCTGCCCCAGAGAGGAGGAAGAGGTCAAGCTATTTTCCAAGGCACCTGAAGGCCAGACAAGGAATAATGGATGGAAACTGAACTAGGAGAGACTCAACCTGGAAATAAGGAGGAATTTTCTGACAGTGAGAGCAATCAATCCATGGAACAGAAGTTGCCTTCGGGAGTTGTGGGAGCTTCATTCCTGGAGGCTTTCAAGAAGAGACTGGACTGCCATTGGTCAGAAATTGGTGTAGGGTCTGCTTGGGCGGGGGTTTGGACTAGATGACCTACAAGGTCCCTTCCAAATCTGTTAATCTGTAATCTGTAAAATGTATCGCCTTCTAGTGCCAGAGTTCTTAGCAAGGGCCACATTGGCTGGGGAATTTGAGGAGCTGAGCTCTGCACATTCAAACGCTGGCTGGGTTGGGAAACAGTGAACTAGGGGATGCAAACACCACTCCGTTGATGCGCAGAACAAAGTGAGGTTGTAACAATGCAATACTTCACACAGAGCCACAGAAGTCAGCCTTCTCTGAATTAACTGCATGAGGAGCAGAAACTTGGCAGAGCTATAACTTATGGAGTTAGGCTTCATTCCTTGCTCTCTTTTTTTTGAAGGTAGACAACCCTGGAGTTTCTCTTGATGAATTTACTTACCTGCCAGAGCACACCAGCAATTCCCAGGTGGCAAACATGCACCTTCTGCACCAGCCAGAAAGTGACCGTGGGAAGAGTTACTACTCCAATTTATATATGGCCTGCTGTGCAAGCTTAGGAAAAACAGCAGTATATAAATATACCATTTTGCATTATTATCACTTGAATGTTCTATTTCCTTTGATTTATACAGAATTCCTGGAATTAATTTGATTGCCAAACAGCCTCAAAACTGACACAACATGAATAACAGTTTAATCTCTGTATAGCTGTGCTGGATCTCTTTGCACTTTAATTGGGACGGTGCTGCCTCCTTTTACCCCTGGATTATTCAGGGGAAGCAAGCATCTGTCTTGATCGAAGACTTCTTTTGTGTCATTCACAGGAGAGTCTTGCCAAAGAAGGGACTTGCCAACTCATTCCTGGACTTTGAGACAAAAAAAACCAAAAACCCAAACCATCAAATCCAGACATGCAGGGCATTTTTCTGTGGAAAGAAGGAAGGAAGGAAAGCATTCATGGTTTCAAACACTGACTCCACATGGTGAAGCATCACTAAAACCATCAGCGTTTCTGTGAAGACAAATATTTATTTTATTTATTTATGAATCAAATTTATATGGCTGTCCATCTGACGGAAAGTGACTCTAGGCAGAGTATAGCAATCCAATAAAATGATAAATGTGAAACAGTCACTGCCTAAACCCACATATAGAACGTTAAAAACATAAAACCCGAACTAAGAAAGAAGAGAAAATCGTAGACAGGGGAGTTAATAAAAAGGGAGCCACTTCATGAGTCCACCAGGGCTGCTGGCATAACCAGGTCTTGAGAGAGATTTGAAAGCACAGAAGGGATAGGAGGTTGATTGATCTCATCTCTGGAGGGAGAAAATCCCACAATGCAGCTGCCAGACCAGACAGAAACCCACTCAGGGTCTACTAAATGTAGCTCCTTAGACAATGGTATCCTATAACATGGGTGTCAAACTTGATTTCATTGACAGCCACATTAGGGTTGTGTTTGACCTTGGGGGGTGGGGTGGGCGTGGCCAGCTTGACATCACTTGTGTTGGGGGTGTCAGTGGCAGCCCGACTGCTCTACCAGCAAAAACAGGCTCCCGAGCTCCATTTTCAGCTGCGACGGCCTCTGCAATATTCTGCCTGCGAAAACGGAGCTCGGGAGAGCTGGACGTGGCTCTCCTGAGCTCTGTTTTCATTGGCAGAGGCACTGCGGGTTGGTCCTTCGCTATTTCCCCATGGGCCAGATCTAAGCACCTCATAGGTCGGATATGGCCCCCGGGCTTTGAATTTGACACCCCTGTCACATAACATGCCCATTCTGTTGAATCTAGTCAAGTGGACAGATAAAATTGGGAAGAGGCAAACCCATAAATCAGAGGTCCCCAACTTCCTTGGGGCAGAGCCCAATACTGGGCCGCAGCCAGGGGTGAAATTCAATTTTTTTAACAACCGGTTCTGTGGGCATGGATTAGGTGGTGGGCGTGGTTGGTGGCCATGTGACTGGGTGGACATGGCTTGTGATCATGTTATTGGCTGGGTGTGGCCAACTCAATATCACTCACATCAAGGCACGCATCTCCTCACCTGGCCTCTCATGACTGTGGGGATGCTGCAACAGTGGTAAGTGTGAAAAATGGTCCTAAGTCACTTTTTTCAGTGCCATTGTAACTTTGAATGGTCACTCCACACAAGCAAAATACCAGCAAAGGAGGGGAAAAATAACTCCAGAGAAGTTCCTGAGACAGGAAGTCTAGTCCTGCCAAGAATGTAATAAGGGTTAACGGAGAGGCAGTTTCTGTAAGCAACACCAGAATGTTTCCTTCCTGCCTTCCTTACAGGATTAAGCCTGTAATTTCTTCTAACAACCGGTTCTCCGAACTGCTTAGAATGTTAACAACCGGTTCTACCAAATAGGTGCAAACTGGTAGAATCCCACCCCTGGCCACAGCCCATTCAGAACTGGGCCATACAAGGACAGGTGAGAGCATGCACATAGCTCCATTTCAATGAGCAGTGGGCGCTTATGTGCGTCCATGAAGCTCCATTTGTACAAGGGGTGGGCGCATGTGATGAGGGCCTGCTACTCACGCAAATGGAGCCACACATGCAAGCATGCACAATTGCACACCTGCTGCTCGCATGCAACCATTTCCCCTTCTCCCTCCCCTGCTCGTCCGCAAAGCCTCCCTAGTTGTGAGCGCTACCTGCTTCTCAAGCAGGAGCCGTGAATCTTGGAGGAGACCCGGGTTGTGCATGGATTCTGTTCTCACAGCCTTCAGACTTTGGGATAGGATGTCTACAGAATTGCTTAATTTGCAGAGAAGTACAGTAGAGATGCAGTGGCTCAGTGGCTGAGACGCTGAGCTTGTCGATCAGAAAGGTCAGCAGTTCAGCAGTTCACATCCCTAATTCCATGTAACGGGGTGAGCTCCCATTCCTTATCCCAACTTCTGCCAACTTAGCAGTTCGAAAGCATGGAAAAAATGCAAGTAGAAAAATAGGGACCCCTTTGATGGGAAAGTGACAGCATTCTTCCGTGCGCCTTCAGCGTTTAGTCATGCCGGCCACATGACCATGGAGACGTCTTCGGACAGCGCTGGCTCTTCAGCTTTGTAACGGAGATGAACACCACCCCCTAGAGCTGGAAACAACCAGCACATGTGTGCGAGGGGAACCTGTTCTGTCCTCATTTACATACTCAAAATCCCCGCGCTTTGATTGGCCAAAGCGCGGGGCTTTCTAATTGGTCAGGCGAGCCGCGCCGATTGGCTCGTTAAGAATCTCCCGCGATTGGCTCGTTCGGAGCGCGGGAGATTCGAAGCGCTGCCATTGGTCGCGGCCGCCGCGGCGAAAGGAATAAAAGCCGCGGGCTTTTTTCCTTTCGCCGGTTCGGTTCCAGTTTAGCTAATAAAGAGCATTGCATGAAATCACCGACTCCTGGCGTCATTTTGCGGACACGACACTGGCGACGAGGATGGGATCCAGACCCTGAACCGAACCCCGTGTCCGACGGAAGCCAGACAAAGCACCGAAATGGCGAAAATCGCACCGCCCGCCCCCTTCAACCCTGCCACCGAAGACTGGGAATCGTTCTCCGACCGTTTCCGCATGTACCTCGAGTGCACCGGTATGAAGGACGCCTCGGGCCCGCTAAAACGCGCCGTCTTCCTCACCCACTGCGGAACCGAAGTTTTCCAGATGGCCAAAGCGTTGGCCAAGCCCGCCGACGCAACCGCCATGGACTGGGACGTCTTTGAACCTATCCTTCGGCGACATTACGCTCCCGAGGTCCCCATCCTGATCCGGCGCAACGAATTCTACCGGCGAGACCAGAGAGCGGGTGAGAAATTGAGCGACTTCGTCGCCGAGCTGCGGCGCCTAGGGGGGCTCTGCGAATTTGATAACCTAAACAACATCCTGAGAGACCGAATCGTGCTCGGTCTGTGGGACCCCGCGCTCCAGAGCAGGCTGATGGCTAAGGGCAACATCAGTCTAGCAGACGCCCTCACCGCAGCCGCGGCCGCAGAAGCAACCCGTACTTCCGCTGATAGCATGCGCAGGCCTGACACAAAGGACCGCGGCGGAAACAACAACCCGGCGAGGTCGACCGAACAAAAAACCGAGACAACTACACACCACGGCGATTTCCACTCTGCATCCAGCACGTCCGAAGACGAAGAAGACATACATCAACTTCAGACGGGGCGCGACCAACGGAACCGGAGAGGTCGTAAGTCAAGGACCAACTGTGCCGGTTGCGGCGGTGACCACCCCAGGTTGGAATGCCGGTTTTTCGATTCCATCTGCCAGCATTGCGACAAAAAGGGGCACATCGCCCGGGTTTGCCGCCTGAAGAAAAACCGCAGTCCAACTCGATGGGACCAGAACGACCGGAGAAGGGAAAGCTCACCGCCCCGGCCCAGAGATCGCCACTCGGACAGCCGATGGGACCGGACCGGACGATCCTCATGAGGCGGCGACAACCGGCGGAGAGAGGAGACCCACCAGACAGTCACCATCGGCCACGCCATCACCAACGACGCCCGAAAAATCCATGTCGAGGTACACATCGAGGGCCAGCCGTGCAAAATGGAGGTAGATTCCGGGTCCTACCTCTCCATGATTGCATGGCACGAGATAAAGCGATTGGTGCCTACCCTCCAAAGGAGGAACATAGACAGCCAAAGACTTATTGTAAAGGACTACCAGGGAAACCGCGTCCTGGTAGTCGGCACCAAAAACTTTAACGTAACATATAAGGGGCGCACCGAACAACTCCCCCTCACGATCGTAGACCGCGACCGCCCAAGCCTGCTGGGACTACAATGGTTCGCCCCGCTCGACATCACTCTCACGGGAGTCAACCACGTCGCCGACGACGGTTGGGAACAGCGATTAGCCCAGGAGTTCCGAGAAGTCTTCGACGGAAGCCTGGGCAAGTACCAGGGGCCCCTTATCTCGTTCGACCTAGACCCTAACGTCCCCCCCAAACGACTGAAACCTAGGCGGGTGCCATTCGCCCTAAAACCCAAAATAGACGAGCAAATTGATAAGCTCGTCAAACAAGGGGTGTTGCAGCCCATAGACCATGCCCGGTGGGAGACCCCCATAGTCACCCCGATCAAGCCAGACGGGTTGGTGAGGATCTGTGGGGACTATAAGGCCACCCTAAATGGTGCGCTGCAACAAAGCGCCTACCCCGTCCCAATAGTGCAACACCTACTGCACTCACTGGGAGGGGGCAGGGTTTTCGCCAAGCTCGATCTCGCCCAGGCATACCAACAGTTGCCGGTCGACGAGCAAACGGCGGAAGCCCAGACCATCGTCACCCACCGGGGAGCTTTCAAATGCAACCGACTCCAATTCGGAGTCAGCGTGGCACCAGGTATATTTCAGAGCCTGATGGAAAGGTTGTTGCAAGGCATCAAGGGGGTGGTACCTTATTTCGATGACGTTCTAGTGTCGGCGACCAACCAAGCCGAACTAGAAAGCCGATTAAGAGAGGTCCTAACTAAATTTAAAGAAACGGGACTGAAAGTAAAAAGGGAGAAATGCCAACTGTGCACGGAACAAGTGGAATTCTTGGGCTACCTCCTAGACCGGCACGGCATTCACCCCACAAGTAAAAAAATCAAGGCCATCAAAGAGGCCCCCACCCCTAAATCAAAAACTGAACTACAAGCATTCTTGGGGTTACTGAACTTTTACAATGTTTTCCTACCCCAAAAGGCAACGGCGGCGGAGCCTTTGCATAGGCTCCTGGACAAGGCGGCGACCTGGACTTGGGGGAAACGGGAGCAAGCCGCCTTCCAAAAAACTAAAGACCTCCTCACCTCCGATGCCGTCCTCATACAATTCAACGAAACCCTGCTTCTGGCCGTCACTTGCGACGCATCACCTTTCGGCGTCGGCGCCGTCCTCAGCCATACCCTTCCTGACAGAAAAGAAGCACCCATCGCGTTCTTTTCGAGGACCCTCACCAAACCGGAGCGGAACTATAGCCAACTGGACAAAGAGGCTCTGGCTATAGTTGCCGCCATAAAACGGTTCCACGAATATCTCTACGGCCGGCCCTTCACCATTATAACAGACCACAAGCCGTTGCTGGGCATCCTTGCAGGAAACCGGGCCACCCCGAACATTCTGTCTCCTCGAATGACAAGGTGGTCCGAGTTCCTGGTGGCCTACAACTACGAACTCATACACAGACCGGGTAAGACGATCTCACATGCGGACGCATTAAGCCGCTCGCCGTTACCGGAATCCGACTCTGACCCAGCACCAATGACGACCACCCTAAGCATCGAGACCCTTCCCAACCTACCCATAACCGCGTCAGACATTGCCCGGGAAACTAATAAAGACAGGCGTCTGGCGCGGGTTTTGCATTGGGTAGAAAAAGGGTGGCCGGAAAAAGACAACGACGAGTCCGTCAAGACGTTTCGGAACCGCCAAACCAAACTCTCGTTGTTAAGGGGGTGCATCTTATGGGGTGACAGGGTGGTCATCCCGGACAAACTACAGGGGAAGGTTTTGGAAATGTTGCACGAGGGGCACCCTGGCATCGTAAGAACTAAAGCCCTGGCCAGAAGTTACGCTTGGTGACCAGGGATGGACAAGCAGATAGAGGCCTGGGTAGCTAGGTGCCAGCGATGCCAGGAGACTAGGCCCAGCCCACCCACAGCACCCGTCCTAGAGTGGGAAACCCCAAGGGGACCCTGGTCCAGAATCCATATAGACTTCGCCGGGCCCACAAATGGACACACCTTCCTCATAACAGTTGACGCTTACTCCAACTGGCTGGAGGTAAGCAACATGAAGACAACAACCACGGAGGCCGTGACCAAAGAACTTTGCAAACTCTTTGCAACACACGGCCTCCCAGACGTCGTCGTCTCCGACAACGGTCCCCAGTTTACCTCCCTGGAGTTCGAGAAATTCCTGGCGGAAAGGGGCATCCGCCACGCACTAACAGCACCGGTGCATCCGGCGGCGAACGGTAGGGTGGAACGGATGGTCCAATTTACCAAAAAAACCATCCGGAAAATGGACCACGGGGAGATCCAAGAAAAAATCAGCAGACTTCTCTTTATACAACACATAACCCCGAATACCACTACCAATAAAAGCCCAGCCGAACTACTGATGGGTAGAAAGCTGAGGTCCCCACTTGACAGGTTACACCCTACGTATAACCCGGAGCGGCCCCCAGACTCAAGCACGAAATACCGAACGTTCGCACCCGGGGACCTCGTATATGCAAAAAACCTGACGGGGGACCCCCTATGGATCCCAGCCGTCATCACCCAAACAACAGGCCCACGCTCGTACCGGCTACAAACGACAGACGGACAAGCGTGGAAATGACACATCGACCAGCTTAGGTCGAGGACAGCAAACGAACCCACCTCCCAAAACGCAAGCCAAGGGGGGAGGGAATACCCGGGTGACCGATTACAAGAGAAAATAAACCAGCAGTACTTACCGAGACGCAGCCATCACGACCCCTCGCCAGAAAAGAACAGCCAAGCCAGCTCGACCGACCCGGAACGACCGAGCGGGAGCGGCGAAACCCGTAGCTCAACCAACCCGGAAGGCCCAGGTGGGAGCCACGGAGAAAGATCCGGCCCGATCAACCAGCCGGTTCGCACAGAAGCAAGAGCAACCAAAAACCCGACCGAACCGGCCGGGATTCCGCTCACGACTGAGTTGCACAGGTCAAGTAGGACCAGACGGAGCCCCGCCTACCTACGTGACTACGCAATGTAAGGACTGAACCAAGAGGGGAGGGGTGTTCTGTCCTCATTTACATACTCGAAATCCCCGCGCTTTGATTGGCCAAAGCGCGGGGCTTTCTAATTGGTCAGGCGAGCCGCGCCGATTGGCTCGTTAAGAATCTCCCGCGATTGGCTCGTTCAGAGCGCGGGAGATTCGAAGCACTGCCATTGGTCGCGGCCGCCGCGGCGAAAGGAATAAAAGCCACGGGCTTTTTTCCTTTCGCCGGTTCGGTTCCAGTTTAGCTCATAAAGAGCATTGCATGAAATCACCGACTCCTGGCGTCATTTTGCGGACACGACAGAACCTTTACCTTTATAGTAGAGTATCATTAGCATATTGATAATACCTTAGCCCACAGCGATGGATGAGCTCACCCAGCAGTCTCATTTGGAGGTTAAATAGGGGCATCAGCCCCTCCAATCCAGAAGTGGTTATTCAGTAGGTTCTGGCCAGGTTTGGAGAACCGGTAGCGGAAATTTTGAGTAGTTCATAGAATCAGCAAATACCATTTCTGACTGGAGATTTTAGGGTATCCTTCCCCTGCCATGCCTACCAAGCCACGCCCACAGAACCGGTCGTAAAAAAAATTGAATCCCACCACTGCTCTGGTCCCCCATACAGGAGGGATTGAAGGCAAGACCACTCCTTCCTAATCACCACCAAGTAGAATTGACCTTGGATAAAGGAGGTGAACCAGCACAACACTGCTGCAAGAATTCATATCATCTTAAACACTGATGCGATAAAGTTATTTACTTGTAAATTTAAAGTTATTTACTTGTATGTTTCTGGTGGTAACTGGTGGCTTCTTTTAGGAGAAAAAGATCTAGCCATGTTTCCAGCAATCAGTCAAATCCAATCTTCATTCATACATATGAGATGTTGACAATGAGAACTTTATCATCTGGGTTGTTATTTAAGAGAGGAGCTAATTGTTGTACAGAGCCAGAGAGCCAGTGAATGTACTACATTGCATCAATAAGAGGAACATAATCCAGCCTGGAACTCTGATTCCTGGAATATTGAGGGAGAAATCAGATAATGATCTTCTGATTTTGCTCTGGAAAATCCATTTTACTGGAGCTGAGAAATCAAAGTGTAAAACCTTTTTTACACTGGAGCTGAGTGTAAAATCTATTTTTACAGTCAGCTGGCAAAAACTTGGCAAGGTCATGAGTGCAGATGGAAGGATAGAAATTATTTGCCTCTCCAATTGTCACTTGTCTGAGTGGCTTTACACAACTTATAGTTTGAAACTGTTCAGTTATAGCAATAGCACTGAGACTTATATACTGCTTTACAGTGCTTTATAGCCCTAAGCAGTTTACAAAGTCAGCCTTTTCCCCCCAACAATCTTGGGGGAAAACTGTATAATATTAGCACGCTCCAAAACCCTTGCACCCTATTGGTCCGGACCAGTGGAGACCTGATTGGTCAACAGGTTGGCCGTGATTGGAGCACTGGGAATCTACCGCGATTGGCTGTGCCGATCGCGGGAGATTCAAAGTGCTGGCATTGGCTGCCGAGCCATGAGCCAGCCCTATATGAAAGGCTGCCACGGCTTGCATTCTCAGACCTTTTACCTATACTAATAAAGAGCTGAACTCACACAAATGGTCTCGCGTCTCTGTCGAACTGATCCGCCTCCGATCTAACACTGGCGACGAGGGTGGGATTGTGAGACAAAGAGACCATCCAGCACGTGGCGAAGCGGCACGCAGCAACCAGCAACATGGCCGGAATCAACTCGCCACCCGCTCCCTTCAACCCTGCTACTGAGGACTGGAAATCCTATACCGATAGGTTCCAAATGTTCCTCAAGAGTAGCAACCTCAAGGACACCAATGGCCACAAGAAACAAGCCGTGTTTCTGACACACTGCGGGCCCGCAGTCTTCAAAATGGCCAAAGCCTTGGCCAAACCGATGGACGTCAAGGCGATGGAGTGGGACAATCTCGAGCCCCTACTGCGGAGCCACTACGCCCCCGTCGTGCCCATCCTCATCCGGTGGCACGACTTCTACAGGCGGGATCAACGCGAGGGCGAAGGACTGGCCAACTTCATAGTGGCACTACGGGACCTGGGGGGTCTGTGCGAGTTCACCGACCTGGATGAGGCCCTGCGAGACCGCATCGTCCTGGGACTCCAAGACCCCGTCCTCCAGAGCCGCATCATGGCAAAGGGAGACATCTCCCTCGCCAATGCCCTCACCGAAGCCGCTGCAGCGGAAGCGGCCAAGAAATCAGCGGCTCGGATACGACAATCGAGCATCATGCTGCGAGCGGTGACCGGAGAGGCAACGTCGACCCCTGAGAGGAGGCCAGCAACAGACCACACAACCACACACCATGGCGACATCGACTCCTTCTCAGAAACCGAAGACGAGGAGGAGGAGATCCACCGTCTCCAGTCAGCGCGGGAGCGGCGGGAACCACGAGGTCGTAAGTCGAGGTTCCAGTGTGCCGGCTGCGGTGGCGACCATGCCTGAGCGGACTGTCGTTTTCTCAAAGCCATCTGCAGGCATTGCGAGAAGCGGGGACACATTGCCAAAGTGTGCCAGAATAAGAAGCACTACAGCCCGTGGCGACGAGATGCCAGCCCCCGACGGAGAGACAGCACCCCCACCAGGACCCGAGATTGCCAGACGGAGAACCGCTGGAGCCAGGAAAGTCGGAACAGGCGATTCCAGGAAACAAGACAGAGAGAGGAAACGCACCAGACTGTCGTCATCGGCCATTCCTCCACCAGCAATGCCAAAAAGGTATATGTGACGGTCGGGATAGAAGACCAGCCATGCGACATGGAGGTGGACTCAGGGTCTTTCCTCTCAATGGTCTCCTGGCGCACACTCAGGCGCCTGGTCCCCACCATCCGCCGCCAAGAACTGGAAGACTAAACACTAACCCTCAAAGACTATCAGGGAAACCAAATCCCTGTAGTCAGTAAAGGCCACTTTAAAGTCACCTTCAAGGGCCACACAGAAGTGCTACCCCTGACGATCATCGATCGAGATCGGCCGAGCCTGTTGGGACTGCAGTGGTTCGCTGGGCATCGAAGTAACAGGCATACACCACATTGGAGAAGCAGACTGGGAAGCGGTGCTCGTGAGGGACTTCCAGGAAGTCTTCGACGACCATTTAGGCAAGTACCAGGGGTCCCCTATTTCATTTAACATAGACCCAAGCATTGCGCCAATCCGCCTTAAGCCCAGGTGAGTGCCATTTGCACTCAAGCCCAAGATCGATGAGCAACTCGATAAGCTCATCGCGCAAGGGGTACTGGAACCGATCGATCATGCCCGGTGGGAGACCCCAATTGTCACCCCCATCAAGCCAGATGGGTCAGTGAGAATTTGTGGTGACTACAAGGCTACCCTAAACCATGCACTCCAACAAAGCGCATACCCTATCCCAGTAGTCCAGCATCTCCTGCACTCACTGGGGGGAGGCTGGATCTTCGCAAAGCTCGACCTGGCGCAAGCCTACCAGCAACTGCCAGTCGACGCCACGACAGCAGAAGCCCAAACCATCGTAATGCACCGAGGGGCCTTCCACTGCAACCGGCTCCAGTTTGGAGTCAGCGTGGCACCGGGGGTCTTCCAAAGCCTTATGGAAAGACTCCTCCAGGGAATAGAAGGGGTGGTGCCCTACTTTGATGACGTCTTGGTGGCCGTGAAAAATGAGAAACAACTAGAAGCCAGGTTGAGGGAGGTACTGCAGAAGTTCAGAGACTCGGGACTTAAAGTCAAGAAAGGGAAGTGCCAGCTACGGGCCGAAAGGGTCGAATTTCTGGGATACCTCCTAGACAGACAAGGGATTCACCCCACAGAAAAGAAACTGAGAGCCATAAGGGAAGCACCACGACCAAAAAAACAAAATGGAATTGCAGGCTTTCTTGGGACTGTTAAAATTTTACAATGTCTTCCTACCTCAAAAGGCGACTGTGGCAGAACCGCTACATAGGCTGTTAGATAAAACAGCCACCTGGACCTGGGGAGCACGGGAGGAGAGCGCTTTCAACAACACAAAGAACCTGCTAACATCCGACGCGGTACTAATCCAGTACAGTGAGACTCTGCCATTGACGGTAACTTGCGACACGTCACCATTTGGAATCGGCGCCATCCTTAGCCACCAGCCACCAGATGGGAGGGAAGCACCCATTGCTTTCTCATCAAGGACACTCTCAAAGCCAGAGCGGAACTACAGCCAACTCGACAAAGAGGCCCTAGCAGTCATCGCCGGCGTCAAGAAATTTCACGAATACCTCTACGGTCGGACTTTTACAATCATCACGGATCACAAGCTGCTGCTAGGAATCCTGGCGGGAAACCGGGCCACACCGAACATTCTATCACCAAGAATGACGAGGTGGTCTGAATTCCTAGCAGCATACAATTACCAGCTGATACACCGACCCAGAAAGGACATCGCACATGCAGACACCCTAAGCCGGTCACCCTTCCCGGACTGGGAAGATGACCCGGCACCCACAACAGAGGTACTCCAAATAGAGACAATATCCAACCCACTCGTGACCGCACCAGACATTGCCAGAGAAACATATAAAGACAAACGGCTGGCGCGGGTCTTGAGCTGGGTGGGAAAAGGGTGGCCGGAAGGGGACATAGACGAACTATTCCGGAACAGACAAACCGAACTCTTTACCGAAAAGGGCTGCATACTTTGGGGGTACAGAGTGGTAATTCCTGAAAAATTACAGGAAAAGGTATTGGGAATGTTGCATGATGGGCACCCGGGGATGGTTAAAATGAAAAGCCTGGCCAGAAGCTACGCAAGGTGGCCAGGAATGGATAAACAGATCGAAACCTGGGTTGCCAAATGTAAACAATGCCAAGAGTCCAGATCCAATCCACCTGCCGCCCCAACCCAAGAATGGGAAAAAACAAGAGGTCCGTGGTCCAGAATTCATATAGATTTCGCGAGGCCAACCAAGGGACATATGTACCTTAACACAGTAGATGCTTACTCCAACTGGCTGGAGGTAAGCACTATGAAGTCAACCACGACGGAAGCGGTGATAAGGAAACTGAGCAAACTTTTCGCTACGCACGGCCTGCCAGATGTAATTGTGCCAGACAACGGGCCCCAATTTACCGCACTAGCGTTTGAACAATTTCTGGCAGGCCAAGGGATACACCATACATTAATCGCACCGGCAAACCCGGCGGTGAACGGGCGGGCGGAACGCATGGTCCAATACACCAAGAAAGCGATCCAAAAAATAGAAACAGCCAATATACAGGACAAAATCAATAAAATGCTCCTCATTCAACACATTACACCTAGCACAACCACAAATAAAAGCCCGGCGGAACTAATGATGGGCCAGAAACTACGCTCTACACTAGACAGAATGCACCCAACATATAACCCAGACAAACCCCCAGGTTCCTCCAGCAAACACAGAACATTCAACATAGGGGACCCAGTATACGCAAAAAATCTCACTGGAGAACCCCTATGGGTGCCAGCAACAATCACCCAGGTAACCGGGCCCCTATCATACCGATTGGAAACTAGCGATGGGAAAAACTGGAAAAGGCACATAAACCAACTCAGGTCAAGAATAGCCACCACAACCAGCCAAACACCTGAACAAGAAACTAGAAGGGGGGGGGGAAATCAGTAAGCGATAGAGAAGGAACCGAAGAAAACCAGCTAGCGCAAGCAGAACACCCCCCACCTAGAATAAATAAACCAATAAACCGATGCTACTCACCTGTAGACTCAGGACCAATGGAGCACGAAACCCCGGGGTCTTCACCTGAAAGGAGCAGCCAAACCAGCTCACCCTGCCAGGAAAAACCAAACGGGAGCAGAAGCGGCAGCTCAACCAGCCCAGGAGAACCGGGAGGGAGCTACCAAGAAAGGCCCAGCTCAACGTTCCAGGCGGTTCCATCCCAAGGAACCGGAGCGACAGAGGAGGCATCCGAACCGGTCGACGACTACACCAGAACTGAGCCGTGCAGGTCAAGGAGGCAGGGAAAAAGCCCCGCCTACCTACGCGACTACATCACTACGCACCGCAGGACGAAACCAAGAGGGGAGGGGTGTACAATATTAGCATACTCCAAAACCCTTGCACCCTATTGGTCCGGACCAGCGGAGACCTGATTGGTCAACAAGTCAGCCGTGATTGGAGCGCTGTGAATCTACCGCGATTGGCTGTGCCGATCGCGGGAGATTCAAAGTGCTGCCATTGACTGCTGAGCCGCGAGCCAGCCTTATATGAAGGGCTGCCGCGGCTCGCATTCTCAGACCTTTTACCTATACTAATAAAGAGCTGAACTCACACAAATGGTCTCACGTCTCTGTCGAACCGATCCGCCTCCGATCTAACAAAAACAACAATTTTTTTTCCATCCCCTCAGAAGGATGGAAGGCTAAGTCAACCTTGAGCCTGGTGGGATTTGAACTGCCAAATTGCAGGCAGCCGACAGGCAGCAGAAATAGCCTGCAGTACTGCATTATAACCATTGCACCACCATCGCTGATCAACTTAGTTTATTAATTTCAAACAACATGACCATCTTCTAAACCACAATTCTATACTGAGAAATTAAAAACAACCTCCATTAAAAGAAAATTCCATACTACAAAAATGGAAAAAACATCTCACCTTGATTTTTCCTCTCCACAACCCTGAAGACCTATTGAAAGCCAAATTTTGATGGATTTCCTAAAAACTGGCAGGGCTGCACTATATGGAAGATGGATCCCAGAAGGGTCACTGCTCCAGAAATGATAGGCAGTGTATGATGATCCAGTGTGGGATACAAAAGCAACGAAGTCACAAAAACAGGTGAAGTCCCTTTAATTCCTTCAACTTGGCTTCAAAAGTCCAATTATTATTGACTGGAGAAAAAAACTCCCCCACAAACAGTTGCACAAAAGGAAGAACCTCCGTTCGAACTCAAAATACATATAAATTATAAATAGAAAAAACAACACAAACCACACTGAAGCAATTAAGGAGAAAAGGCAGGATAAGTGCTTGAAGAGGTCCACAGATATCGAAATACACACACTGGGAAGGATGCCAGAACTCAGATAAGAACAGACAAACCAGAAATATTTTCACGCTTTGCTTCCAGCACTGGGCCATGTGCAGTCCGTCCTTTTAAGCAGTCCTCCCAGCTGCCCCCCATGAAAGGGATCAAGGCCCCTTCCTTCCCCGCAGACCATGCCATTCACGTTTCTCCCTTCTCTGCTCCTCCCTGCGTGCCCCAGCATGAAGAGCGGATGGGCCTGGGTCTTCCTCTGAATGCCCAGCCGGCCTCTGCCCTTCCCCAGTTTCCTCCACAACCTCTGGACCCACACTCCCACTCCCTGTCGGCTGTTCCTCCTCTCCCTCGAAGTCAGACTCTAACAGGGGCATGACACAGTGATTGAGAAGACCTTCCTCCCAAGTTGGAGGCCTGTTATCACAGGAGATGTGCTCAGATTTTGCAAGGCATCCTCTTGAGAGTTTGGGGCTATGAGATACCCACATACCCACATTTAGTTCAGCACTACAGAGCGAAGTTGAAAAAAGTCCACTTTGGGGGACTGCAATTTCATAGTCATGGCCACCATTTTGACTTGTTTGATCCCTCCCTGAAGGTGTCCTTACTCTGAAGCAGTAACAAACAAAGAATACCTTAAAAATATGATGCCAGTTGAAAACAGGGGAAACGGTGGGAGAAATTATGTCCGATTTTGAAAGAGGATGTCTTTTTTCCCGAATTACGACCATAATTGAGCCCAAAATTTATGTTGTTAAGGGAAACATTTTTAAATAGAGTTTTGCCCCATTTCATGACTTTTTTTTACCACGTTTGTTAACTGAATCACTGCCGTTGTAAAATTAGTAACGCAGATTGTTCAGTGAATCTGCTTCCCTGTTGACTTTGCTGCTCAGGTCACAAAAGGTGATCAAATGACTCTGGGACACTGCAACTGTCATAAATGTGAGTCAAGCATCCCGATGTAAATCATGTCACCATGGGAATGTTACAATGGTGAAAAAGGGTCATAAGTTACTTTTTCAGGACCGTTGTAATTTCAAACAGTCACTAAGTGAACTCTTTAGCACATTCTTATTTCTACATTGCTAAGTCATATTGTTTGTTACAACATTTTAATACCGCCTGTTACAGTAGAATTTGAGGCCATTTACAAAAACAAAGTTGAGAACTACCTGTACTCTACAACAGTGGTTGCCAACCAATGGGCCGGGGACACTGGTGGTCTGCAAGAAAATTTTGGTGGTCCGCAGAGAAATATCACCCCCAAAGCAATTAATCCAGGCTGTGTGGGAACACAAGGCTTGCGTCGCTTGCATTGTGAACAACATGAGGTAGTGAGGGGAGGGGGGAAGGGCGGAGGGGGGGGAACTTGCCTCACTCACCCCACATGCCTGGCCTGGCCACCGGGCTGCTTCTTTCCACTTCTTTCTTCTTCTGCTTTTGGCTGCACACAAGGAAAGCAGCAAAAGTCTTTCTTTCTCTCCCCCAAATTCTACCAGAAATGAGTCTTTGGGGCCCTGCAAGGCCTCCTGCTCCAAGAGGCTACACCAGCACAACAAGTCTCACAAAGACTCATTTCTGGCGGAGTTTGGGGGAAAAAAAGAAAGACTTCTGCAGCTTCTGCTGCTTTCCTTGCATGAAGCCAAAAGTCTCTCTCTCTCTCCCTCCCTCCCTCCCTCTCTCTCTCTCTCTCTCTCTCTCTCTCCTGCTGAGAACGGAGCTGGAGACGGTATCCTACGATCCCAAATAAAGAACAATCGATCAGTAGGAAAATGGGGTGGGGAATTTTCCTGAAGAATTTTTTTGGGACTTTCCCAGGATCTCTGGTCCGCGAGATTTATAATTATGAGTTTGGTGGTCCCTGAGGTCCAAAAGGTTGGTGATCCTCGCTCTGTCTACAAGACGCCATATAAAGTTTTGGCCACTCAACTTCTATAACGAAGTAGTTTAATTTCTGCCTGTTTCGCACAGAACTGTTTCCTCTTTTAAGATCTTGCTGGTTTAGCAGGACCTCATCTATTTTCAGATTCAGTGGCATCAGCAACAAGGAAAATGGGTTTAATTGTCCCAAAACAAAACACTGGAATCAAAAGAAGATAAAGATAATTGTTTCTTGGCCTTTTCCAAAAGCAGCTTGAACTTCTAGCATTTTCCTCTCTAATGTAGAACTCTGATTGGAGTCAAATGATCTTAAGCATTATTTTGCTTAACATGTGAAATTAAAGATATATATTATAAAATAGTTTGCACACTCTTGTTAGTATTGGTATGTAGATTAACCTCAAATTGGTTGGTGACTCCAGATTTGCTGGCTTAGTGTGCTTGGAACTTTGACTGATTCTTCTTCTGTTGCTTGCCATGTTTCTGGGGGTATTCCATCAATTTCTATAGCCTTCCAATTTGGTTAAGATCTGAATGCTGATTTAATTTCATCTTCTAATACTAATACTAGAGGGTTAGGATTAGGGTTAGGGTAAGAAGGAAGGAATATCTTTCAGAGGCATCCTGTTTGCTGTACACTTTTTCAGTCTTTGATTCTCTTAGAACTATCTATTGATGTCTTTTGGCTGCCAGTTTGAGGTTGGAACCTCTTTCTCAGCTCAGATATTTTTGGAATATTTTCCTTGTTTTTCTTATATGCTTCCATCTTCAGTCTTAACTGATGTCTTTGTCATTATCATTAAAGTTGCCTGCTTGCTTTAGCTGGGCAGCTGGCATGCTCTTCACAGTTATCTTCAGCAAGTCACCTTCAGCAAGTCACCTTCAGCAGGTGACCTTGCTGGGAATATATAACTCTTGGCATACATTCCAAATCTTACTCACTCATCACTCCCAGGAATCTCTCCTTGCTCCAATGGGGCAGCATAGCAGGACTTGGGATGGACAGGATCTCATTAGAATAAGTAAAAATGGAAAAAGAAAAATCAGATTAATGATAAACATTATACTCCCATTTCAGAGGGTCCAAAGGATGATGCATAAATCAAGATGGTGACTTTAACAGCCAAAGCTTCCATCTTGACTTTTAAAATTTATTCTGCACCATGTCTTTATTTTTCTTCTTATTATTATTATTGGTTACCTCTTTCTGCACTTTGCATAAAGTTACTTAAATCAGGACAGAATAGCATGATAAAAATGCATGATGTATAGAGATGTCAGCCAGCAGATCAGTTAAATTTTATGATGGCCAATGATGGGAAATCCAATAAAATAAATAAGACTTGATACAAAGGAAAACCACAGCTAGCGTTTTTATTGACTGGTGAAGATGGAAGATTCGTTCTTTTCTTTTCCAGGCTTACGGATAAAGATGGATAACATGCTGGAGAAGTGAAGAGGAGATGACCCCGACCAAGTCAACAAGGCAATGATGAATTAAATATGAGGGATAAGAATATTTCCATAATAAACATCTCAACAGGGAACATTTTCCCAATTGCCATTGTTATTCTGGGTTAACAATGGCAATTGGATTAAGAAGCCTTGTGTGGCCAGCAGCTGTTTTGTGAAGGGTCAAACCAGGCATTCTTGGTCAGAAGCCACAGGAAGATGGTGGAAGTCATTTAACAGATTTAACGGATAATCAGAGTTGGAAGGGACCTTGTAGGTCATCTAGTCCAACCCCCTGCCCAAGCATGAGACTCTACACCATTTCTGACAGATGGCAGTCCAGTCTCTTCTTGAAAGCCTCCAGGGATGAAGCTCCCACAACTTCCGATGGAAACTTCTGTTCCATTGGTTGATTGTTCTGTCAGAAAATTTCTCCTTATTTCCAGGTTGAATCTCTCATTGTTCAGTTTATTCCTTGACTGGCCTACGGTATTTTGGAAAATAGCTTGATCCCTTCCTCCTCTCTGTGGCAGCCCCTCAAATATTGAAAGACGGCTATCCTGTCTCCCCTGGTCCTTCTCTTCCCTAGACCAGTCAGGCCCGGTTCCTGCAACCGTTCATCATATGTTTTAGCCTCCAGTCCCCTAATAATCCTGGTTGCTCTTCTCTGCTCTCTTTCTAAAGTCTCAACACCATTTTTTAGTGTGGTGACCAAAACTGGATGCAGTACACGAGGTGTGGTCTTACTAAGGCTTTATAGAATGGTATTAGTACCTCCCTTGATCTTGATTGTATCCCTCTGTTAATCTAGGACAGCAGAAGCTGAAAAGTGCAAGGCAGCAAAAGGAGAATGATGCAAGGAAATAGGTAGGTGGGGGAAGTTCAAACGCCCCTGCAGTGCAGGCCAGTGGCTAAGTGCCTGAATTTTGGTGACCTGATCATGTGTGTGTGAGAGAGATGCAATGGCTGTAACTTGGGGAACCAGTCATAAGTTCCTACATTCAGCATTGCTGTAACTTTGAACAGTTGCTGAATGGTCGTAACTTAAGGACTACCTTTAAGATAGGCCCAAAGGCAGACATAAAATACAAATCCTGTACAATTCCAGACAAATGGCTATCCGATCTCTTCTTGAAAATGTCCACTGTTGGAGAACCACAAATTCTGAAGGCAAGTTGTTCCCACTGAATGATTGTTTTTAGAGTCAGGAAATTTCTCCTTAATTCTGGGTTAGATCTCTCTTTAATGATCTTCCATTCGTTATTTCTTAGAACTTAGATAACTTTGTCACTTTGAACGTCCACTAATCGGCATACATTAAAATGTAATTTTTTGACTTCCAGTTTGAGCTTCTTCGGTGACAGACCGAATCCTCGTCTCTGCGAGGCTTCGATCTGTGCTCGCCACTGGAAACAAAATATAGAGAAACAGGACCTATTTAGAGATAATGGGTGAAAATTTAATGGAAAAAGAGATTTTGCAAAGGTACATAAGATAGTATTGTTATATTAGAAACAGAAATAATTTTAGAAAATATGAAACAATGTATGATTAAAATGTTTGATAAAATAGCTATCATAATTCAATGGAGTGCTTGTCAATAAATAAATGTAACAAAACGAATACTTAACGATTTACAAAATATATGTGAAGAGAAATAAGGGAAAAATTAATTATGGAGATTATATGTGTTCCAGGAAGTATGATATTTAATTGAAAAGATGTGTTAAAGATGTTAAGATTTTAATGATTATTAATGATAGAACTGAATTGGAATGAAATGAGGGTTTATAATTACATATATTTATACTCTGTTCAGACAGAGTCATCCGGAATTCAACTCCCAGAATTCCCCTCGCAACAATCTGGCTGGAGAATCCTGGGAGTTGAAGTCCACAAGTCTTAAAGTGGCCAGGTTTGGGGATCCCCAGTCAAAAACATTCCTTCCTTCCTTCCTTCCTTCCTTCCTTCCAGGGAAGGATACAAGGGCTGCCTGCCTAGGGTGCCCATTGAGGTGTCCCATGGGGAGCCCCTCCCCAACGCTGGAGAGCCGCCACTTTTGCCCCCTCAGCCACTCCGGACTTCAACTCCCAGAATTCCCCTCGCAGCAATCCGGCTGGAGAATCCTGGGAGTTGGAGTCTCCGGCGGAGGGAGAGAGAGAGAGAGAGAGAAGGACGGAGGGAAACGCGCCGCAACCCGCCTTTCCCTCCACGATTCCTCCGGGACAGCTCTTCCCCCCCCCTTCCCCAATTTGCGCACGCAGGCCGGGCGCGCCTCCGGGCGGGGCCGCCCCTTTTTTTACGCGGCGCCGGCGCTGCGCGGCCTCAGCTGCCAAACGGGCCTCCTCGGTGCGTCATGGCTGCGTCGCTGAGGTAAGGCGAGGCTGGAACGGCCGGACCTGCCGGCAGGGAGAAGCGGGGCTTGCAAGGCGAGAGCTGGGCCCCGCGCTCCAGGCTGGGGATGATGGGAAAAACCGAGCGCCTCCGGGTGACTGGGCTGCCGCTGAGGCAGGTTAGCGCTCCCCGGGCGAGTGGCAGCTCGGCTGGGCGGCAGAGACCCGGGCGTGGGGAGGGTTTTTTTCCCTTTCTGGGGTGGTCGCGCCTCCCGCAGTCGTTCCCCGCCCCAGGTGGATGCCCAGTTGGAAACCTCGACTTACGGCCACAATGGAGCCCAGAATTGATGTTGCTAAGTGAGACATTGGAGTATTTTAACAGAGTTCGAAGGGACCTTGTAGATCATCTAGTCCAACCTTCCTGCCCCCCCCCCCGCCCAAGCAAGAGACCCTGACAGGTGGCAGCCCAGTCTGACTTTCGCCCCATTTTACGACCTTTCATGCCACCGTTGTTAAGTGAATTGCTGCCGTTGTTAAATTAGTCACAAGGTTGTCTATGAAGATTCTCAGTCCTGCAGGTCGGGGTTGGCCCAAAGGTGCTTTTTTCCATGAGGCAACTGGACTTTTCCTTGCTTCCTTCCTTCCCCTGTGTGTCATATTTCCTGATGCACACGTATCTTCAGTCCTTTCTTTCTTTCTTTCTTTCTTTCTTTCTTTCTTTCTTTCTTTCTTTCTTTCTTTCTTTCTTTCTTTCTTTCTTTCTTTCTTTCTTTGTCAAACATGTACAAGATAATAAGTATAAGCATGAAGGTAAACAAGAACAAAAGCAATTAATATAGATAAATGGGGACAGAAAGACAGGGTCGGTAGGTACAGTGGCGTGCTTATATACTTTCTGGGTTTTCCTCTGAAGACATTTTGCTTCTCCTCCAAGAAGCTTCTTCAGCTCTGACTGGATGGTGGATTGACTGATTTCCCCACCATCCACTCAGAGAAGAATGGAGAAGAAGCGGGAAGAAACATCTTCAAAGAAAAACCAGAAAGTCTGGTTGCCTCTTGAAAAAAAGCACTTTTGGGATAGTCACACGGTTGTTAAGAGAATCTGGCTTCCCCATGGACTTTGCTGGTCAGAGAGTCGTAAAAGGGGATCACCTGGGACTCTGCAAGTCTTAAATGTGAATCCATTGTCAGGCATCCAGATGTAAATCATGTGACCACAGAGATGCTGCAACAGTCATAAGTGTGAAACATGGCCATGTCACTTTTTTCAGTGTAACTTTGAACGGTCACTAAATGAACTGTTATAAGTCGAGGACTACCTGTACAGGAGTGAAATCTGTGTCTTACTGGCAACTTTCAAACAGGAGCTGCCTGTCTTAACCAGTGCAAGCCCAGTCTGTCTTGTGGGATGAGTATAGGATTCAGAGCAACCCCGCTTTAGTTGTTATTTAATTGTTAATTGTTATAATGATTTCCATGTTAATAGTTTTATTGCATTGTAAACTGCCCAGAATAATTTTGGAAAGCAAAATGGGCATCATATAAATTTAATAAATAAATGCCATATAAACTATTTTCCAAGATAATGTTTCTTGAATGTTTTACCCTCAGGACTTCTTGGCACTTTTAAAACTTTGAGGCGGACCCCCAAAGAACTTTTATTTATATGGCGGATATTTCTCAACATTTACCATATTAAAAACAAAAATGGACATTCATAGGATATTTACGTATTGAATTGTGTAAAAATATTAAATATTTAGTTCACTAGGTATTACTGTAGGTAATAACATATTTTTTCTTGAAAAACCTTGTACTTTTAACCAAAAAATAAGTGGCATTGTTTTAAATTTTTACCAATATCATTAATATATAATTTTGATTTTGATTTTGCAGACCCCTGAGAGGGACTTGGGTGACCCCTCCCCTTGTCCTCTGAACACACTTTAGGAAAACACTTCTATGGGTTCAGAAAGGGCCTCTTGTTATATATAATTAAGGTTTCCATTTTCTTACCTTAAATCCACTTGAAGGTTTTAGAGATCCCCTAACTATCCGAGCCTTGCTTCCAAGGGAAATTTGGGGTGTATCTTTTATAAAATGTTGGTGAACAAGTTTTGAATGGGAGTGCTTCAGGGTTCCGCTCTTTCTCCCTTACCTAGAGAGAGAGGTATTCAGGAAGAGGGGTTGACCTTGACTTTCTTGTTGCCAGAACTCCCCATATCGATATTGTTGAATGTGTTTTGAACTGGGGTGATTCTGCAATGGGGAAACCATAGCTGCAGGTCAACATTTTAAAGGCCCTTCAAAACTGAGCTCTTCTGGAGCAGTCCCTGAGGTTCCCTGCTTGGAAAATTGGAAGAAAAATAGCCATTAATGGGTAGGTAGTAGACACCTTTGGCCCCTTGAAAAGGAAAGAAAGCTTAGCAGAGGTCTTTGGGATGAGAAATTGTTGTGTTTCCACTTGTGAGCGATAGGCTATGTATGTACATGCTCTGTGCACTATTGATTGCAAGTAAGGGATAAATCTCTGTCATTTAGGCTTATCTTTCAGGGTAGCACACCCATTACCCTTTGTGCTGTTTTTTGTGCAACCTGACAGCTGATGTACACATGCACAATTACACTTGGCTACCTGCACAGCGCTTGTCTCTTTGATTCTCTTACTGGTGCTGAGGACTTTTGACTTCTCCTCTGATCTGCACCATAGCAAGATCCTGCAGCTCAACCAGCACAATTCTGATCTTGCTTTTCCTGCTCTCCTCCCTCCTTGGTTTAGTCAAGAAATTTACAGAATTGTGCTGATGTTTCAGGCTTCTGGCAGTGTTTCACTGCCATTTTGATGGGCTGCCTGCAAAACTCCTTATGGATACAGTCATGCTGCAGTGTGCTATCCTGCCATTTTGAGGCTGGATATTTATGAAAATAGTAGTGAGCCACAAAATGCCCAGGAAACAGCTTAAAAACAAAACCATAAGGGGGAAGAGAGGAAAATCTTCACTGTAATTATATATTAATTGCATACTCACAACTTTGCAGCTTTGTCCAGTTTGCTCTACCCAGCCTGTACCTATAGGACAGGGGTTCCCAACCTTTTCTATACCCCATACTCCTAGAATGCTTCAGATATATTCTCGCACCCCTTACAAAAGTAAATAATTATATGTATATAATTATGTATATACAACTATTATTTTGAAACTTCTAAACCCAGGTTTTCGCACCCCCTGGAATATTGTCTCATACCCTCAGGAGGTGTGAGCACCCCCGGTTGGGAACCCCTGCTATAATTCTGAAGAACCTGGATGAAGATTTATCAGGGGTCTTCAAACTTGACAGTTTGAAGACTTGTGGACTTCAACTCCCAGAATTCCTCCTCCAGTCATGTTAGCTCAGGAATTCTGGGAGTTGAAGTCCACAAGTCTTAAAGTTGCCAAGTTTGAAGACCCTTGATCTAGGTGTAGAATCCCTTTGGCCCCACCAAGTTTGGGGAAGAAGGTGAGGAATAGCTCATGACCTGAACCCCATAGAGAATCTATGGGGCATTGCCAAGAGAAAGATGAGAGACATGAGACTGAAAAATGCACAAGAGCTTGATATTGAAGCATCCTGGTCTTCTATAACACCTCAGCAGTGCCACAGGCTGATAGCTTCCATGCCACGCCACATTGAGGCAGTAATTGCTGCAAAAGGAGCCCACACCAAGTACTGAGTACATATGCATGCTTATACTTTTCAGAGGTCTGATATTGTTTTATGTACAATCCTTGTTTTACTGATTGCATGTAATATTCTAATTTTCTGAGTTTGTGGATTTGGGGTTTTCATGAGCTGTAAGCCATAATCATCACAATTATGACAAATCACAGTTTGAACTATCTTGCTTTGCATGTAATGAGTCTATCTCATATATTAGTTTCACCTTTTAAGTTGCATTACTGAAATGAACTTTTGCACGATATTCTAATTTTTTGAGTTTCATCTGTAGTTGTACAAAGACCATATTCATACATTATGTGAAGTTATGGTTGGAGTACCTATGATTTACTGCATAAATCATCATGGATTGACCCAATGGCTGGATTGACCCAATGGTTGAAGCCATAACGGTGATTTATTACCAGAATGGGCAGGTTTATGCAGTCATCTTTCTTTAAGATGCCATCCTATGGAGAAGTGATGTGGTTGCAAACCCCTAAATTACCTGAGCAGCAGAAACAAGAATTTCCTGAAATTTATTTGGAGAAAGAAAGCATGTTGGGTATGAGATCCCTGATATGACCTGTCTTACCAACTGTCCAGCACTTATACTTATAGGTCTTCTCTGGGCTGTTCCACTTCATGCCCTCTTTTACCCAGGCAAGACATCCTTCAGAGATATTTTACTAGACTTAAACTGGGATGTTCATTCCTCTGTGTAGGCTGGGGACTGGAGCCATGTGAAGCCATGACTTAATTTAACTGTGGTTTCTTTAATAAGCCATGGGGCTGAATTTCCATAGCGTGCTAAACTATAAACAGTGATTTTCCAAACCACCAGTATAAATAAGGTAACACTGCATGCTAAGTTGAAGCCCACAGTTTAGGACACTGTGTGAATCAGCTGATATACAACACAATAAGCCATGATTCATCCTAGTTCATTGACTTAGTTGTATAATTCATGCAACATTGCAGGTGGTACTTGCTGGACTTCTTTAAAACCTAGCCTTTGCCTTGGAGTGCTTTGCAAACTCAGCGGGATTAAGAGTTTTTTTTTTAATGTGTTGCCTGATACAGTATTTAATGTGCATTTTGGACTTCAGAAGCTGAAGCTTCCTCATTGCTGCTATAAAACAAAGGTTATCTGCAGGATTGTATTCCAAGAAAGCTATATAATAATTAATAATACATCAGGGAGTATTCATGCTCGGATTAATGGGGTTTGCTCCTAATTTTCTCTGTTTTTCTAACAGCTCAGCATAGGAAGAACAACAAAAAAACTTAAAGTGCAACTGTTGTTTCCTCTAGATCAAGGGTCTTCAAACTTGGCAAGTTTAAGACTTGTGGACTTCAACTCCCAGAATTCCTGAGCTAAAATGACTGGAGGAGGAATTCTGAGAGTTGAAGGTGTCAAATTTGAAGACCCCTGGATTAGAAGGTACTTTTGACATAGTATGCTTTAGTTCAGGGGTCTCCAACCTTGGCAACTTTAAGACTTATGGACTTCAACTTCCAGACTCTGGGAGTTGAAGTCCACAAGTCTTAAAGTTGCCAAGGTTGGAGACCCCTGCTTTAGTTGCTAAAATGTGCTTGTAAAACCAGCCTGTAAGAGATGAAAACATAGATGTGGGATATAGTGTATTTAACTCTGAAGCCGATTAATACTGAAATCTGTGAAGCAGGCTAAAGTTTGGAAATGAATCTGTTTTCCTTCTTGGTCTTCCCTCTGACTTGAGCATGGAGCATGCAGCACAAAGAAAGAAACACTTGATCTCTTGAGTATCAATATTTTGTTATTTTAGTGTGTATTATGGTAAGATGTCAGGAAGATTTGGTGGCATGCACATGTGGTAAATAAATACATACCAATTGGCCCATTTCTCTTCTATTTCTTGGTAATACTATCCCACCAAATTTAGAAATACCCGTATCTGCTTTTGTGGGATCTGCCTCGGTGGGTTGTGAACAGGCTGTAAAAACATGGAATGGAAGGGGAGGCAGACCCTCATAATTGCCCCCGCCCCTCTTAACCAGCATCCCTTGAGGGACCCTGCTCATTTTGATTCATCACCTGTCACTTTTCATCTAAAACGTGAGATGAAAACGAACTGGAAATACAGGTAATCCTCGATTTACAGCAGTTTGCTTAGTGACTGTTTAAAGTTACAAGGACACTGAAAAAAGTGAGTTATGACCATTTTTCGTTGCAGCAGCATCCTCATGGCCATGTGATTTACACTTTTGGTAGCATTGGGTTTAACCTTGTTTGGGGCTTGTGATTCGTTCAGGGCCTGGGAGAATGGATTTTTGCAGCTGAATGGGCTCAGAGAACCGCAAACTCTTCGTTTTCCTTTGAGGCCCTTCTGCACCAGGCGACCGGCAGGGTTGTGTGATCCAGCTGCAACAGCCAGACTGGAATGCTCCCTTTGCAAGTGCTGGTGGAAGGGGGTGTTTTCCCCACCCCTGTTTTGTCCATGAATATTGTCGAGCCACACCGATGTTAATTTTGGTTCCTCTTTCCAGGGCAACCTTTTGGCTGGGGAATGAAACCTTGAGAGTCTCGGCAGCACTTTTCGCCTTGAATAGGACCCGCTTATGTGACCGGCTGAGAGCAAACAAGGCCGTTCCCCAAAATGCCATTGTCGTCTTGCAAGGCGGAGAGCAGACCAACCGCTACTGTACCGATACAGGCGTTGTTTTTCGCCAGGTGAGCTTTCGTGGCAAGCATATCTTTTGTTTCTCAGCTTGCAGCTCTTCTCTGTGGATTTCATAATGGCATTTGTGGAAATTCTGGATAGATCTCTCTTCCTCCTTCTCTCTCCCTCTCCCTCCCTCTCTCTGTCTCTCTTTCTCCCTCCCTCCATCTCTCTCCCTCCCTCTCTGTCTCTCCCCCTTCCCCCCTCCCTCCCCTCCCTCTCTCTGTCTCTCTCCCTCCCTCTCTCTCTCTCCCTCCCTGTCTCTTTCCCTCTCCCTCTGTCTCTCATCCTCCCTCCCTTCCCCTCCCTCTCTCTGTCTCTCTCCCTCCCTCTCTGTCTCTCTCCCTCCCTCTCTGTCTCTCCCTCCCTCTCTGTCTCTTTCCCTCTCCCTCTGTCTCTCATCCTCCCTCCCTTCCTCTCCCTCTCTCTGTCTCTCTCCCTCCCTCTCTCTCTCTCCCTCCCTCTCTGTCTCTTTCCCTCTCCCTCTGTCTCTCATCCTCCCTCCCTTCCCCTCCCTCTCTCTGTCTCTCTCCCTCCCTCTCTGTCTCTCCCTCCCTCTCTGTCTCTCCCTCCCTCTCTGTCTCTTTCCCTCTCCCTCTGTCTCTCATCCTCCCTCCCTTCCTCTCCCTCTCTCTGTCTCTCTCCCTCCCTTCCTTCCTCTCCCTCTCTCTGTCTCTCTCCCTCTCTCTGTCTCTCTCCCTCCCTTCCTTCCTCTCCCTCTCTCTGTCTCTCTCCCTCTCTCTGTCTCTCTCCCTCCCTCCCTTCCTCTCCCTCCCTCCCTGTCTCTCTGTCTCTCTCCCTTCCCCCCTCTCTCCCTCCCTCTCTCTCCCCCTCTCTCTCTCCTTCCCTCTCTCTCCCCTCCCTCTCTTTGTCTCTCTTTGTCCCTCCCTCCCTCTCCCTCCCTCCCGCTCTGTCTCTCATCCTCCCTCCCTTCCTCTCCCTTCCTGTCTCTCTTTCCTTCCTTCTCCCTCCCTCTCTGTCTCTTTCCTTCTCCCTCCCTCTGTCTCTCATCCTTCCTCCCTCTCTCCCTCCCTCTCTCTCCCCCTCTATCTCTCCTTCCCTCCCCCTCTCTCCCTCCCTCCCTGTCTGTCTCTTTCCCTCTCCCTCCCTCTGTCTCTCATCCTCCCTCCCTTCCTCTCCCTCCCGCTCCCTCCCTCTGTCTCTCTTTTCCTTTCCCTCCCTCCTGCTTTCTCCCTCCCTCTGCCTCCCTCCCTTTCTCTCCCTCTCCCTCCCTCCCTCCCTCCCTGTCTCTCTCCCTTCCTTCCTCTCTCCCTCCCTCTTTCTCCCTCCCTCCCTCTGTGCCTTTCTTTCTCCCTCTTTCTCCCTCCCTCCCTCCCCTCCCTCTCCTTCTCTCTCTTGTATTCTAGTGACTTTCCAATCCTTGTTTATGCTTGGAAGCACTTTATTTGAGCACCTGTCCTAAAAGTGCATGTCCTGAAGGATGTGCATAAAATGCATCAAACTAATTTTTCTTGCCATTAATAATTTAGTCTTATAGCACTGAAGGCTCATAAAATCAGTCCACGTATATTAGCTGAATCATTGCTTTGTGTGAGTGGTTTTGCCTTCTGCATGTAACAGCTTAAGTAAAATCTTATAAAGGTAGTCCTTGAGTTACGACCACAATTGAACCTCACATTTATGTTGTTAAGTGAAACATTTGTTCAGTGAGTTTGTCCCATTTTATGACTTTTCTTGCCATGGTTGCTAAGCAAATCATTGCATTTGTTAAATTAATAACCTGGTTGTTAAGTGAATCTGGATTCCCCATTGATTTGCTGGTCAGAAGGTTGCATTGGGACATAGCAGTGGTCATCAATAGCCTTGTATATCATGTTAGGGAGTGTAATTTTAGTAAATTCTCACATTGCTTTGATAATTATTTCGGAATGAATCTGAAGCATACTAATTTAATAATACTTTGACTTTTCAAGCCCAGCGAATTGGATTTTGTCAGATTCTTTAGTAAATTCTGGCAATACAAACCAAATTTTTGATCACATTAAATAATTGACCCTCTTTTTGCTAGTGTCATAGATACATTATTATTGATGTAGTTCATCTTTATTTATTCAGCATGAAACTGTCATTCTTTCTTGCATTTGATAAAGATCTGCCCTTGATAAGAATCTTTCTGCCTTACCAACATATATTTGAATATATTAGTTTTGTCTGTATGTAAATTAATAAAATGTTTAGCCTTTTGCCGTTAACATGGAAGTTTGGAAATTTCTCAAGAGGATTGAAAGTGAGAGTAGTGGTATATAATTATTCATGATGCTTAACGAAATATTTTTAACTATTTATTTCATTTTATATAGCGGGCATCTTGCCACTCTAGATGACTAAGTTTAAACATAACCACAGCATAAAAATTTAAAAAATATCGTATTAATATGGCTGTACTGAACATGGAAAAAGTGCCATTTTTTCCAAGTTTGTAAGACTTGTGTTCAAATGTAACTGAAAATGTTCAAAGGCAAACCTTAAGCGATTTCAATTGTGTCAGGCTCTGACCTCCCTATTCCCAAACTATTGTGGCCTGTTGTCCGCCGGCCCCTCCAGCATCCAAATCAGATGAGGAGGAGTCAGGATCAGCATCAGGGCAACCTGAGAGCTCCGAGGGGGAAGAGGGAATGGAGCTGGCAGAGAGAGAGAGAGAGAGGCAGAGCCTGGACTGTCCATCAACCCTCATATGGAGAGTCAGCAGCCCCAGGTCTAGAGGTGGCTGATGAGGAAGAGGAGGAACAACTGTGAGTAGTGCCCCATGCGCGGATGCAGAGAAGGCAGAGGAGAGGAGAACAGCGGAAATCTGTGGGCCGGTCTCTGGGATGGAAGAGCCACCGCTGCTAGTGAAGCCCCACCCTCGCTCTGGAGATAAAAGGCAAGGGGTGGAGATGAATAGGTGTGGCAGACAGCTATTCATCTTTGGACAGACAGACTTGTTAGCCTGCGATGAGAGAGAAACTTTTTGCCGGGACTGCTGGCGTGCCCAATAAACGAATCTTTGAGTTAACTTCAGAGGGTTTGTCGTGTTTGGGGAGCTGGGTCAGAACACAAACATTCTGTCACTGAAACACTTTGTCAGACTTCATACAGGCTCATAGTGAACAGCCCTTTCTCTGGGATTTCCTTCATGTTCCCTCAACAGCAGAGACAGATCATGGCTGTTTGGCCAGAACAAGAGGACAGAGTCTTTGGAGACCTGTCAATATGGAGAGAGTTGCAGTTTACCAGTCAGCATTCAGAACACAAAGATAGACAAAAGCATGGTTCCTGCTCTTCCATGCTCTACGGAGTGTGCAGCTGAATTGCCTGAGTGTGCGAGAGGATTGTCCTGCATCAGAGCTTCTGTCCTATCCACATTTTTAATTCATTTTAGCTAGGCTTGTAGCAGTTGTAACACTTGTAATAAGGCCCATTAAAGTGGAAGCAGCTAAATTTCCATACCACACAAAGCTCATTTTACCTTTAATCTTGGTTAGTTTTTGTAACCTGGTGTCCTATGTGAAAGAAGCCGGGGAGCTAGTTTTTATAGTGGAAGATATTGCGCAAAGCCTAATAATTGGTTAATGTAGGAACCAGGATAAGCATGTTTTACGAACCCACGGACTGAACTATAGCAGTTTGTCTTGAGACCAGTGAGCAATGTACATCTGCTAATACACGGCTTCTGTAGTCCTTGGCCATGGAGCTTACCCATTTGCTTGCTTGGAGGTCATTATTCTGAATATGCCGATGGGGATTGTGCAATGGGGATATGGCAACTGCTAAAACCATCCCCATGGGTGGATTCTAGCTAAATTTGCAAGGTTGCCCAGTGCAGCTCCCAGGATAAGAGTTGCTATACTGACTCTTATCCTGCCAAGATTTATTTTATTTTATTTTATTTTATTTTATTTTATTTTATTTTATTTTATTTTATTTTATTTTATTTTATTTTATTTTATTTTATTTTATTTTATTTTATTTTATTTTATTTTATTTTATTTTATTTTATTTTATTTTATTTTATTTTATTTTATTTTATTTTATTTTTTTATTTTATTTTATTATTATTTATACACACATACACACACATATATTGTCAAGCAAGTATTAGATAACGGGTTTAAGTATAAACATGATTATGAGTACATGAAATGTATACGAATAAAAGGGGAACATTAGGAGAGTAGTCCTAATGATGGTAGGCACGTTGGTGTACTTATGCACACCCCTTACAGGCCTCTTAGGAATGGGGTAAGGTCAAAAGCAGACAGTCTAAGGTTAAAGTTTTTAGAGTTTGGGGAAGAAACCACGGAGTCAGGTAGTGCATTCCAGGCATTGAGCACTCTTGCTGAAGTTGTATTTCCTGCGATCGAGTTTGGTGCAGTTTACCTTGAGATAAATGGACAGGATGTACAGGTACAGTAGACTGTAAAACGATCATTTTGTGGGAAATGATAGGTGAATATTAAGGGCCAAAGTCTCTTTGATGCAGCTTTTGCCCTGATAAATGTTATAGATTGATTTATATTGACTTCTCCCGTGACTGTAGTAGTCACTCAGGCCTGGCGTAATAGTTGGGCAATGGCTCTGTATGCAAGATTCAGCTCCTGGTATCTCCTGACAGGACCAAGAAAGAGCCATGGCTGAGGTGTGCTTGTGGACTTTCCTCTTTCCTTTCCATCTTTGCTCTTTGTTTTTTGTTTTCCAGCTAATCTGCTGTGGCTTTATCAGTACAAGGTCTCCTGCTAGCCTGGAATTTCAATGGCTTGTCCTTGCATGGCATCAACTAATAGCATTCAAAGTTCAGTACTGCAGGACCTCTGAGCCTCCCCCTCTTGTCTTTTCCCTTTAAGAACAGCCCACCTGGGCCAAACTAAAAGACCTCCCTGGGAAGGAGGGGTTTTGCATGTTCTTCCAGCCATTTCATGATCCTTTCCTCTTTTAGAGCATGAGGACGTGGCCCAGTGTACAGATGAGTCTGACCAAGAGATGAGTTAAGCGGTGCAATCAACTTGGTTTGTTTTAGGGATGTAAATCAGGACTTTGTTAGCTGAACTAGAGCTCAGTGCAGTTTACTGGTTGGGTCTGGGAGCATGTAATTTTGAAACCACTTGTTTCATTTTTATGAGAAAAAGGGAAATTTGGAACAAAAGTGAAATATAATACATGGAGTAGCTATTTCTGTAGCCCTATTTTTTAAAAAACAATATTTTATTTGGGCTTCTGTACTGCTTCAATCAGATGATGCTGAACAGCTTACAGCTTTGATCAAAGTATAAAAGCAATGTCAAAAGTTAAAACCAAAACACTCCATGTACCTACCCCCCTGGTGGGGTGATTCAACCTTCCACCCCATCTCCAAAGGTTTCCAAAAGGACCAGGTCTTCAGGATTCTCTACTTACCATAATTGAAAGGAGCAGTTCTTATACCTTGAGGCTAGTTCATCACTGAGAAGACTTGACATCAAGGTCCCTCAAGATGACATTTCTTTTTGTGGCAGGACCTTTAACATAAATGATCTCATCCGCTTCCACTCAGACTGGAAGGTTTTTAAAAGACCTAGACTCTGAGCCACATTATGCTTTCTAAGTGACATCTGCTACCTAGAAGCACACCTGGAAGCTAACCAGCAGCCAGTCAAGTTCCCACTGTTGAGATGTCACATGGACAAGACTTGGCATACCCATAATTCCCAAGGCTGCCATATATTAAACTACCTGCAGCTTTTGAATGGTCTTCAAGGACAGTCCAACACAGAACACATTGCAGCAGTCTAGACATGAGGTGATAAGAGCATGGATGGCTATCAACAAAGACTCCCATTTCAGGAATGGTTGCAGTTGACGAAAAACATTTTTGGCCATAGTCTTGAATTCAATTTTGTGAATCTCAGATTGTGGGTCAGTTCTGTCCAGGAAAACATAATCTCTGTGTGAAAGAGCTAAAGATGGAATCTCTCCAAAATCAGTCAGTTTTCAAATTCACAACCACTCTGTTCAAAGCCATGCTATGATGTTGTAGGCATTTCATTTCTGTTCATTTCTTTAGAATTAATGAATCAATGCACCAGCACGTCAGACAATGGTGATTTGGATCAGTGACGAGGTTCTTTCCTTCTGTTTTTCTAGGAATCCTATTTTCATTGGACTTTTGGGGTAACAGAGGCCGACTGCTATGGAGCCATTGAAGTGGACAATGGAAATACCATCCTCTTCATCCCGAGGCTTCCAGAGAGCTATGCCGTTTGGATGGGAAAGTAAGATGCTTTCTTTCTCCAAAATTGAAGCTTTTTGAAAATGTTTCTGTCATGGGCTGAATGGTTTAGAAAACAAACTTTCTATAATCTTGGGGAATCACCAGTATTTCCTTTTTGGAACAATATTGTTTGTTTGTTTATTTATTATTAATCTGTGTTTGCTAGCAGGAATCTCAGGTACATTCTTGTTTTGCTTCTGCTAGTTTCATCTACGAGGGATGGTGAATTGGGCGTTCATTCGGCATTTAATGTTCTCAGGTCTGTTGGAGGAAATTACTTGAGAAGATTCTTGCTTTCATTGTAATAAAGGTTAGATCTGAAGGCTTCATACTTCTGAAGAACATTTACTTTTGGGTCTAAAGATGCCTCACTTGCAGATGCCATGTGAACAGTCCCTGTGAGCAGTTCATGCCAAACTCATCTTGTTACCTTCTTTGATAAAGTGATTAAATTACTGGGCTGTGGAAATGCTCTGGATAAAGTATGCGTAGATTTCAGTGAGGCATTGGAGAAAGTAGACTGCATCCTACTTCTTGGTGAGACAGAATAATTCAGGCTAGAGAGTACCACTGTTGGGACAAGAAGCAATGCAGCGAAGCTCATCAAAAGAAGATCCAACCTCGAAATAAGGAGGATTTTCCTGACAGTGAGAAGTCTCAAGGAGTGGAATTGATGGCCTCCCAGAATTATGGGTGCTCCCTCACTTGGAGGTTTCTTGGAAAAGATTGGATAACCATTTATCCAACATGTTATGAGGACTCCTCCCTTGGGCAGGGGGTTGGACTAAAAGACCTTCAAGGTCCCTCTAAACCCCCTGATTCTGGGTATAAAAGAACAAGTTGGTTTTGAACAGAGCTCACCAATTAACATCTTGGCCAAAAAAAATATTTAAGTTGCTCCCACCAGGCAGGCCTGAATGTTGACATTTAGCTCATTCTTAGGCAATTTAAAATGTTCTTTCCAGTTGTTTAACATTCTCTTCACAATTGAACATATGTGTTGTTCTTTAATCTATTGGAAACAATAAAAGCTCACATCTTACTGTGGAATTTTATGCAAAGGAAGCTGTTTATTCCATTGTTGCTTCATGACCAGCAACGGGTATTAAGTTTTGGTCCCACCCCCACTGTGCCCTGCCGCTTCTGAAAGTTAACTATATTAAAATAGAACTTGGTGACTGATGGACGCAGAGTTAGATTACAGATTTTATTATGGGTATTGCAATTATTTTTCTCTTACCAGCTGTATTGCATTTCATTTTGGGCATCATTTTGTCTCCAGATGAGTTTGTTCTTTGCGAGATGAATGCTCTAAAAAATACCAATTGAAATAATAATGTTAATAGTACCTGTGAAAGGAATGCATATTACAAGGGCTGACAATTGAAAATGGGATATAGGTTCTAGTGGAAAGTTCACCCTTTGCCGCATGTACAGATAATCCAAGTGGTTTTTTTTAAAGGCCAATCTAGACAAAAGTAGGCTTTTTATAACTTGTGAATGAAAAGTACATTGGCAGAACAATTGGGGAAAGTCTTATCAGAGTTCCTTTGTCTTGGTTAGAAACAAGTACTTTTTGTGAATGATTACATTTTCAGTGGTTGTCACATCTAATATGCAGTTTGAGGTTTTTGGGAAAGCAGCTTGTTTTGGGAGCAAATATCCAGTGAAGAAAATTATCTAAAACCGTCTAAAGAATTTTTGTCATCAAAGAGGTGGAATGACCCACTGGTGAGACCAGAGCTCAGTATGACACATGAATTCTAAACCAGCTATTAATATGTAATGCCAGCTACCTTTTGTATCCTGCTCTACAGAGTAGAAAGTTGGTCTCTGACAGAAAGCCACTTGAAGAGACAAGAAGCATTTGAAATGTAGATTCACAGATGGCTGCTACATATAAGTTGGGTTGACAAAATTAGAAATGAGGAGGAGATAAGCTGCCTGGGAAAGCCAGGGGAAATCATCAAAACCAGTGGTAGGATTCAGCCAGTTCACAAACCACTTCAGGAGAACTGGTTGTTAACTTTCTGAGCATTGGTGAACTGGTTGTTGGGAGAAATCATTAGGGCAGAGAACCAGTTGTTAAATTATTTGGATCCTATCCCTGAAAAAAACCATTAAAAAGCGAAAGTTAGAATATTTTGGACACGTGATGCGACACCTGGAAAAATACGGCATCCATCATTTAATCCTCCAGGGAAAGACTGAAGGCAAGTGAGATCCAGGCAGAAGAAGAACATCATGGCTTCAAAATCTAAGGGACTGGTTTGGACAAAACTCAGCAGCCCTTTTTCATGTGGCTGTTAATAAAAATAGGATTGCTAACATGATAGCCAATGTCCAATGATGGATATGGCACAAGAAGAAGAATGAAGCTAGGAAAGAAAAAAATGTTTTCAAGATGAAAATGACTACACAATACTGGTAAATCTTTTCCTATCAACATCCTTACCTTTTTCCATTCAGAAACCCTTGGAAAATTTTCTCGTATATCCAGGAGTATTTTCATGGTGGGATCAAAATATAAGATGACACCCACCATTGTGCAGTTAAAACTGCACCTGTCTTTTATATACAGTGTGGCTACGCCTATCATCTGTTGTTAGGGGAGTACACAATCCAGAACTTAGTGTCAAATGAGGGTTTATGCTAGTATCTTTGGAGCAAGTTAGTTTGTGCATGTGAAAGAAAATACAGGTATGTTAATCTGATTCAGCCTCAGAACCCAGTTTAGTGTTTAAATATCTGGATATTTGTGCTCTCAGACTTCTGTTTTCAGTTAATTCTGGTCTGTTACAGGATATGTGGAGCTCTTCATCTAGAGTTGAATTCCCCCTTTTTTTCTGTCTCTCATTTCCAACCTGGCCTTGCTCTGCCATGCCTAAATTCCAAACCGTAGTAAACTATTGTTCATGGGAAAAAGCCAAGATTATAAGCCTAGCTTTGAAGTGCCCATGTTTTCCAAAACTATGGTAACTCATGACTTGACTCCTTTGGGGTTTTCTTTTGGTGGATCTGTTTCAAATTCTCTTCTTGAAGTACAAACAACGTGGGGGTGCAATTTTTCTCTTTTTCCCCAACCTACTCAAGAAGGGCAGAAAATATGGATTACCTTGCCTCCCTTATTCCTCCATTGTTTGGCCAGTGGCACTTTGGAAAGAGAGAATGAAAAAACTGACACCTGAAGTTGCCCACCCAGGGCCTAGATACAGTTAGGGCTAACCTGCTCAGGTTTGGGGGGAAAAAAAGATGAATTGTGGTGACCCAGCTCCCCAAATGGTGGGCTAGGTAAAGGTAGCCAAAATTTATCAAGAAACAGTGCAGTACAAGTGAATGCTGGGTCTAAATGGAAAGGGAAATACACAGAGAAGCTATGTCTACCCTTGGAGCAGATCACCAGGCTTGGAATCTATTCACTTGCCTTCTCTCCCTGCTGCCAATCTTTTGGGATTAAGTGGACAGTAAGTGGAATGGCACAATTTAGGGCTTAAGACCACATACCTGCAATGCATTCTATTACAGACTTCCATTTTGCTAATTAATGCTACACCTGCCATTTAACTGAGTTTAATTATAACCGACAGAATGAGTCAGTGTATTGATTAAAGTTATTTGTTGAATCAAAACATAATGTACAACAGCTGGTCTGTGTACCACATACGGCAAAACAATGTAATTGCTTGCAGGGAATTATCTTTGGCCTGCAATGTCCTGGAGCTGCATCCAAATTTGCATGGGTTTTAAAGGACAGACTGTTTGCCCATTGTCATCTCTCTAGTTTTTTTTCCAGAACCTGCTTTCAAAAGACATTTCTAAAGTGCAGTCAAATTAACCTTTTGAGGAACATTGAAGTAAGAAGTGGAAAATGTGGCAAGTGCTGAATTTTCTGTCCTTTCTGCCCAGAATATTTGATTCGGCATCAGAGCGGAGAGAAGCTTGGGGTTTTCATTTCACCAGAAAAGTTGCCCAGAGTAAACGGATTGTGTTGTATTATCGTGTTGTATCTCAGTAAAATTCTGCAATGTCTCATTTTTCAATGTCTTGAGACCTTGAGAAGCGGGAGTTGCTGTCTGCTGTGCATGCTATTGAAATTCAATTGGCAGGATGTAGGTGTGGGGTCCTTGGTGCTCTCTGGGCTTGCTTGTTTTGTTGTAGATATTACCCTAACTAGGTAACATCATCAGTGCTAGACTGTAATCAGTGCTAGAATGTAGGTGTGTTTGATGACATCAGGTGGGGCCAAAAAGGGAGTGAATAGCAAGACCCGTCACTTGTATAAGCCCAACATTTCATCCTCATTTAGATTTTTCTCCTCTACAGCTCTCAGACCCTGAGAAGGAAGCTAAATATCTTCAGCATTTGGCCAGAGTCAACTCAGCTTTTCAAATCTCTTGCGGTGATTATGTTGCAGAAATCAGAACCTTAGCCAGTGGCCCATTTTAAACTTAAGTGATGGTGCATAAGTCAAGAGTGTTGCATATCTGACCTTGCCAAGCCCAGCAAGAAACACCTGCCCTTCATAGGTAGACAGGTGCTTTGGATGAAAGAATCTAAAATTCTACGGGCACAAGCTGAGTTCAGACAGAGGTAAAAACCTCAGTGTTACTTCTTGGCATTTGTTTTCTTTCTGAACCACACTGGCTTTTGAAAAGCACTCAACAGATTTGATCACAACTGGAGACCAGAAAAATACCAGCTACAGAGTTTGAGGTAAGAGAATTTGGGATGCCAATAATGCCATCTTTAGCAATTCTTGGCTACTTGCTTTCCTGATGTTCCATGATCTGGTAAAACGAATCTCATAATCATATTTCAGCTGTGCCACTGAGTCTTGCATTCTTCTTTAGAGAATTCCTGGGTCCATGCACACGATCTGGGCATGGTTTTGCTCCTTTTTTAAAAAAGATGAAAAATTCACTACCTGAAGTAGCACATTTTGCTATTGTGAACCCCCAAAATCCCCCCCCCTCCCCGCCAGGGATCCTGCATATTTCTGTTCTCGTTATTGTAAACTATGAATGTGGTGAAATCACATTTCCATTTATACTTGGCTTCTAGCAGATGAAGACTGTAGGTGTCTGTTTGTCTGTCTCTGTCCATCATCCCTCCCTTCCTCCCTCCTTCCCTCTCTCTCTGTCTCTCTCATTGTGTGTATTGAGTATTCCTTTGTGTCGATATGTGTGTTTTGTTTATGGTGTATATTGAGGATTTCTAGGTGGAAATCCTTTTTTTTTGTTCTGCAGCACTCTTTGCTGTCTTGTTCTTGGCAAATTTGAAAAGCTGCCTTGGCTGCACATAGAAGAGTTTATTTAAAAAAATACCCACAATGTTGGCTCTGCCAGAAACATCTGTTAGTAACTCCTAAAATCCCTGGTGTTCTTCTCCTAGCTGGTCTTGACACCCTCTTGTTAACACTTTTCCATCTGTGCATTTGATGTTAGTGTAAGGAGGAGTGGGAGGGTTGGCAAGCCAGTGATAGCCCCTAGATGTCCCTCTCTGCCATGCTGCAATTTTTCATGCTTCCCATCTTATTTTCTTCCCCTTTCATCAAAACTACTTTTGTGTAGCTTTTGACACAGAAAAATTAAGGGGGCTGGAAATCACTGGTTGGGTGCTTCAGGGGTCTTGCCTGTCCCCCTCCCCACCCACCCCAATATGTGTGTTATATTTGCAGTCTGAGAAGGATGTTTCCTATCCTTCCTAGGTACCACTGACAGTCCAGATGTGTTAGACTACAATTTCCATTAACTTCAATGCCCAGCCAAAGTGACTGAGAATCCTTGATGTTTCTTTCTCCAAACATTGGAAAGGCTGAGTTACACTAATCAGCTTATGAATATTTTATCAAAAGAAAAGAAAAATAACAAACAAAGGCCAAGTGGCATGTTTTTCTTAATAAATGCATTTTAAGGTATGTGTATGTATGTGTGTGTGTGTGTGTGTGTGTGTGTGTGTGTGTGTGTGTATTTCTTAAGTTTTCGCGTGTACTAATATGTATGGCATTCAGCTTTGTTCAGGTATTTTCCCACATCATTGTAGTTGTGCTTTTAAAGTTGTAGCAACGTTTCAGCAGAATCTCATCTGCCATCATCAGGCTTCTGTATAGTGTTCATCTGATGATGCCTGATGATGGCAGATGAGATTCTGCTGAAACGTAGCTACAACTTTCAAAGCACAACTATAATGACATGGGAAAATACCCAAACAAAGCTGAATACCATACATGTAAGTACCCGCAAAAACTTAAGAAAACATATATATGTATATGTATATGTATGTATGGTATTCAGCTTTGTTCGGGTATTTTCCCATGTATGTATGTGTGTGTGTGTGTGTGTGTATGTGTATATATATGGATCTTTGGTTATTCGGGTTTTCTCCCGCATAAGATTGGAAGTATCTAGGCAACGTTTCGATGAAGTCTCATTCATCATCTTCAGGCTTGGTCTTCAGCTCTGTGCTTCTCAGAGTGATGTGAACTTGCAGCTGCTTCTTCCTTTTAACTGCTAGTGGGGGTGTGACTTGATTGGGTGGGGGCTTGGCTGTGTTCTGATTGGGTGTGGGTGTGTTCTCATTGGTTGGGGCTTTGGCTGCTCACATCACTCTGAGAAGCACAGAGCTGAAGACCAAGCCTGAAGATGATGAATGAGACTTCATCGAAACGTTGCCTAGATATTTCCAATCTTACGCGGGAGAAAACCCGAATAACCAAAGATCCACATGCAAATACCCGCGAGAACCTCAGAAAACATATATATATAAATATATATTCATTCTTAAGTTTTCGCGGGTACTTACATGTATGGCATTCAGCTTTGTTCGGGTATTTTCCCACGTCATAGTAGTGGTGCTTTTAAAGTTGTAGCAACGTTTCAGCAGAATCTCATCTGCCATCATCAGGCTTCTGTATAGTGTTCGTCTGTGAGTTAGACTTTTACAGTGGTTTCAGATTTAAATTTGGGGCAACCTATTGCTGTGCCAGAATGGATTTTTTTTCATCCTGATTGGTTGAGAGTTTTGGTCTGTGTTTATTGGTCTTGGAGTTTGCTGTGTTCTGCTTCTAATATCTTCTGTCTGTTTTTTTGGCTCTTTTTGTATCTTGATTGGCTGGCAACATTGTGTTACTTTATTGGAGGCCTTTAGTGCAGCTTGACTTCAGGTAAATGGACAGCTATCATTAGTCAGGAAGTTGAGTTTCATCTGGGTGCCTGGTTGGGGTGTGTTTGAGCTGGAGGTATCAGGGGGGATCTGTTTGTGCCCAGGTGTTTGCCTGGCTTGTGGTGTGGAGATTTTTTTGTTTCTGAGTGCAGGCTTCCAAATGATTGACAGCCTAGTGAAATCATCTCTTCTGTTCATGCTTTCTGGTCTTTTTTCAATCTCTATGGTTTCTCTGATGATTCTGTGGCTGGGATTTTCTATAGTGGCTAGGGTTTTGGTGCCATTGAACTTGATGTTATGACCTGTGGCTTCCATGTGTTGGACTAGTGAGGAAGTGTGTTCCAGCTTTTTGACTGCATTTTTGTGTTCATCCAGGTGGGTGCTTATTCTTCTATTGGTCTGTCCAATGTATGTGGCCGGGCATGATGCACAGGGGACTTCATATATGCCTTGGTTTTCCAGGTCAATTTTGTCTTTGGGGTTTCTAAGGATGGCTGCTATTTTTCTGTCTGTTTTGAAGGCAGTCTTAATGTGGTGTCTGTATAGAATCTTACTAATTTTGTCTGTAATGCCTCTTATGTAGGGCAGGACAGCTGTTCCATGGGTCTGTTCATCTTCTGGGTCTCTATTATGTCTCAGTGCGTTTTTGTGGATCAAGTTGGTGATTTTGCTTTTGTGGAAGCCGCTGGCTGTCAATATTATAGTCAGGGTGCATAGTTCAGTCTTAATGTGTGTCTTGTCTGCCAGGCGTTTGGTTCTAGTAATTCGTGTTTTAGCCACGGAGTTTATCTGTGCTGGGTGGTGGTGGGATTGGGCGTTGAGGTAGCGGTTGGTGTTTTCTTCTGGTATATGGTGTGTCCTAGTGTGCCATCTGTTTTTTTATGGATTAGTACATCTAGGAATGGTAGTTGTTTGTTTGTTTCTGTTTCCATGGTGAACTTGATTTTGGGGTGTGCGCTGTTTAGGTGTGTTAGGAAATTATTTAGATTTTCTTGTCCATGGGGCCAAATCACAAATGTGTCATCGATGTATCTTAACCATAGTTTGGGTTTTGAGGATGGCATTGGCCGGGGCTCTGGATTCGAATTCTTCCATGAACAGGTTAGCAATGACAGGTGACAGTGGTGATCCCATGGGGGCTCCTTCAATTTGCACTAAAGGCCTCCAATAAAGTAATACAATGTTGCCAGCCAATCAAGATACAAAAAGAGCCAAAAAAACAGACAGAAGATATTAGAAGCAGAACACAGCAAACTCCCAAGACCTATAAACACAGACCAAGACTCTCAACCAATCAGGATGAAGAAAAAACCATTCTGGCACAGCAATAGGTTGCCCCAAATTTAAATCTGAAACCACTGTAAAAGTCTAACTCACAGACGAACACTATACAGAAGCCTGATGATGGCAGATGAGATTCTGCTGAAACGTTGCTACAACTTTAAAAGCATCACTACTATGACATGGGAATATACCTGAACAAAGCTGAATGACATACATACATACATACATACATACATACATACATATATATATATATATGCAGATTCTTGTGTATTATCTAAATATTTAATCTTTTTTGGGTAAAAAACCCTGTTAGAAATACATTCATTTTTGGAGGGAGTTTGAGAAAGAGTTTAAATAATAAAGTGTATATTTGCACATATTTCAACATTTCAGAATTCACATTAACGTTCCTAAGAGTCCTTTAATTGGATGACAATAGCTTCCCTCTCTTTGTCAAAGAGGTTTAGACACAGTAGTACAGGGGTGGGATTCTACCAGTTCATACCTATAGAACCGGTTGTTAACATTCTAAGCAGTTCGGAGAACCGGTTGTTAGAAGAAATTACTGGCCTAATCCTGTAAGAAAGGCAGGAAGGAAACATTCTGGTGTTGCTTACAGAAACTGCCTCTCCATTAACCCTTATTACATTCTTGGCAGGACTAGACTTCCTGTCTCAGGAACCTCTCTGGAGTTTTTTTCCCTTCCTTTGCTGGTACTTTGCTTGTGTGGAGTGACCATTCAAAGTTACAATGGCACTGAAAAAAGTGACTTATGACCCTTTTTCACATTTACGACTATTGCAGCATCCCCATGGTCATGAGAGGCCAGGCGAGGAGATGCGTGCCTCGATGTGAGTGATATTGAGTTGGCCACACCCACCCAGTCACATGACCACCAAGCCACGCCCACCAACTAAGCCACGCCCACAGAACCGGTTGTTAAAAAATTTGAATCCCACCCCTGCAGTAGTACCTTTCCTGGGGTTAGCTTGGCCTCTTGTTTCATATAGAGATGCATATTCATATAGAGTTTGATGGAGTATTGCTAGCATAGAAAGAGACATAACACTTTGGAAGATGATTCGGTTGATGTTCTTCTGATGCTATGGGGTCGCCAGGATAGCATTGTTGGCAGAGGTGAAATGCTGCCGGTTCATCCCGGTTCCGGTTGGGTGGAACCTGTATTTCTGACGATCAGCTGTGCTGTGCGATTTGGATTAGCTAGAAAGCAGGAAATCAACAATTTGCTCACTTTCTAGCTAATCTAAATTGTGTGGCACAGCTGATTCCCTCCCCCCCTCCCCCCCACTGTTGTACTTACCTCGGAAGGCTTCCAAATGCTTCTTTTTTCAGCACCCAGGAGGCTTCCCTGAGAGCCACTCGGCCAAAAACGAGGTATGGGGGAGTGCTGCGAAAGAAAAAGACTTTTTACCCCCCCCAGTCATGTGACCACCTGGCCACACCCACCTGGCCACGCCCACAGAACCGGTAGTAAAAACATTTGAATCCCACCACTGATTGCTGGAGTAGATACAGAGGGGAATTGCCACAAGGTTTGGTTGCAGCCTGCCTCATTGCTTTACGATGCACTGTTGCTGTTGTTTAGTGGCTGTTTTAAGTTAGTTTTCAGCAAGCCAAGACAGTGTCTTCATTCAGGTTGGGCTGCCAATTATTAAAACCCCTAGGAGTTATTCATAATCAGTCTACAATGGGATCAGGTTTTCATCTAAATATTATGAATACGTAAGTAAGAATCTGGTTAAACAAAGAACACATCAAAGTGTGCAACACGTTGTGTTAATTGAGCACATTGAGCCAACATTTGCTGTCTGTGTTGGAGAAAAGTGAGGCCCTGGGATCATTAGTTGAATTAGATGTCCCAGTTTCTGAGGTTACTATCAAATGAATGTGAAGGACTGCCATGGACCATGGCAGCCAGAAGGGTATATAGATGGAGAGGGAGATTGAGGGACTGTCAACTACTCAGGTTTTTGATTACAAAGCCTCTGAAAAATATTGGAGAAAATGGCAAGTAGCATTCAAAAAACATGAGAGATGGGTGGAAACAGGAATTCTCACTTCTTCATAGCTTCTTTCCCTCTATTAAGATTAGTTATATTGGAAGAACATATTAGTTACGCCAAAATATTAGAAACCCAACTCTATTTTTTTAAAAAAGGGTGCAATACTGTTTTTGGAATTCCCACTTATCACAGAAACGTTCCTTGGGATTGGCCCTGCTCCTTGGCCACCTTTTTTCTTTTTCCCAACGATTGTTATAATGAATAAAAGTAAATAATTGGCAAGTTGGTATCTTGATATTACTGATAATAAGCCCTGTTTTTATTTGAAAGAGTTGTCTCTTGCCCCCCTGGATAAAAATACTTAAGAGAAGCTGGGTGGCAGGGAAGGAAGGAACATTTTCAGGAATTTGTTTCTGGTAATTCAATGTGGCAACCATTTTTGTGAGAGAGCCCACAGTGTGTGCTAAGGGTACATATTGATTGCTAGAGGTCTAGATTTAGATCAAGACTCTTGATTTCTGGGTTGTGCCAAATCTAGCCACTTAGATATAATTCAGAATATTGGTTAGATATAATTCAGAATATTGGCAGCAGAATGGGTTGTGCCAAATCTAGCCACTTAGATATAATTCAGAATATTGGTTAGATATAATTCAGAATATTGGCAGCAGAATGGGTTGTGCCAAATCTAGCCACTTAGATGAGAATGTGGATTACTGGCATACAAAACCTTAAATTGTCTCTACAATATTTTGTCCTACCCTATTAGGAAAGAATGGTGTTGGTTTTAGGACTTTCTTCTTAGGATTTTACAAAGTGTATAGTAGCTTTTCCATTAAAGAGAAATTTTCCAACCTCTTGATGTGTTGGGCTGCAATTCCTATCACTCCCAGCAAGCATGGCTAAGCACCAGGTTAAGATAAGGCTACATTAATCAGAGGCTCATTTTTGTCAATGAAGGTTAGATATAATTCAGAATATTGGCAGCAGAATGAAACAAGAAAGGCTAATCATTTGTTTTAGGTTTTCTTTCATTTCAACATTTCCCCAATTGTACATGTATTATATTGCTTTCATGTTGATAGATTGTACCCATCTCTTGTTTGGCTGATGAGGTGACATTTAAATGACATTTTTACAATTAGTATCTAGAAGAAACTAGCTGCTTTTCAACTTTATTATGCTCAATCTTTTTCTTTTTCTTTTAATCCTTGCTCATAAATGTCATAAAATGAAATTTTAGAATTTTATTAAAACCACATTCTATCCTTAGAATGAGGATACACGAAGCAGATCTTTCTCATTAAATAATTCCTTTAAGTTTGTAATTATGTCTTTTCAGGGATTTTTTTATTTGCTGCTCTAAGCAATGTGAAATTAGTTGCTATGGGGTTTGGAAAAGCTTTAAAGTGAATTTTTAAAGTCCTGGGCAATGATTTCCTTGCTGATAAGTTAGGGAATATTCCCCTCCTAGATCAAAGATAAAAAAAAGCCAGTTCTTGGGAGAAAAAGACTTTCCAGTAAACTTCTTTGAGAGGTAACTATGATGCTACTTCGTGCATTGGTAAATGGTTGTAAATATTGCTCATGGTCGTAAGCAATTTTTTAAAGGTTTGGACATAGAATGAAAATGGTTCTATCATGGAGCTCTGATTGGAGCCTTACGCTAACAGAAGCATTGCTGAAACATATAATGATAGGGTTGGAAGGGAAATAGATCTTCTAGCTACGAAGAACGTGCTATCCACTCAATTACGGTTAATCCATAGGAAGAAGTGTTATCCCTGCACATCCTTACAAATACAGGAAGAAAAAGATTCTTTTAAACTGAGCTTGGTTCCTAAGGTTGACTTCCAGGTAGGCTTCTTGGCAGTAGTAATAAAATAATTGATCTTGGACCTCCAAGGGAATTCTTGTTTCTCTGCCTGCCTTGAATCCTTCTAGCACAGGGGTGTCAAACTCAAGGCACAGGGGCTGGATCTGGTCCGCTGGGCCACCCTGGAAACAGCAAAGGACTTGCCTACGGTGTCTCTGCCAGTGAAAACAGAGCTCCATTGTCACTGGCAGAAGTAAGTAAACAACATGTATCATTGGCAAATAGATGGAAGATGAAAGTGTCTGGTCATGGTACTGCATATTGTTCTTGTATACATGAACATGTAACTATGTTATATGTACCTAAACTGAAATTTAATTTATTATCAGTAAGGGCTTTAGTCAATCTTGGTTATGTAGTAATCTTTAGGGGAGATAAATGTATAACAGAAAAAGAGGGTAAAAGTGTTACTGCTATTTTAGAGAATGATTTATATGTGATACATGATGACCAGTTGAAGATGGCTAACTCAGTTTATAATAACATTAAGCCACATGATGAATGTATACATTTTCTGTATAGATGTCCAGGGCACATTAATTTCAAAATGCTCAAACTGTTGAATTGTCAGAGGGAGTAAAATTGAAACCCTGTAGCAAGAATTTAAACTGTAATGCTTGTAGCCACGAGAAAAGTAAGGCTACTCCTGCAAACAGACTAAATGGGTTTAAGACCAAAGAACCTTTAGAGGTTGTGTTTGCTGACATAATTGTCCTAAGAAACCTAGTTTAGGAGGTGCCTGCTATATTTTGCGTATTATGGACCATTACTCACGATACAGTTTCTGCTATTTCATGAAAAACAAAACAGAAACATTCCAACATTTCTTTAACTGGCTAAGGTTTGCAGAGAGAAAAATGAGTAAAGTAATTACTTTAGTTACTGATAACGGGACTGAGTTTGTTAACAAGAGATTCCAAACTATGTTGACATTGGCTGGTATTGAGCATAAACGCTCTGCACCTTACAGACCACAACATAACTCGTTTGTAGAATGAAGAGGGCAAACATTACAAGCCATGGCTCGCACTATGTTATCTGACTCAGGTTTGCCTGAAACACTGTGGGATGAGTCCATAATGTCTAGTAACCATGTGTAAAACAGTGTAGTTAACACAACAACTGGTGAATTGCTATTCACTTGTTGGCATGTCAGAAAGCCAAATTTAAGTTACCTACACAGATTTGGAGCTCCAGCATGGGTGCATATTCCCTCACAAGTAAGATTGAAAGGGCAAATAGAGCAAAGAAATTATTTTTTGTAGGTTACGAGGCCAACCATAGATCGTTTAGATTTTGGGATCAAGGCACTACTTTACTGTAGTGCTAGTGCAAAATTTCTTGGAATAAACTGGAACAGGAATCCAGCAATGATATTATTACTGACACCCAAATAGTCCCTAAAGATGATATAAGTAAACCACGAATAGCCATGAAAGAGCAAGGACAGGAGGAAGTAGGAGAACAGGCACAGGGGGAGGTAGAAGAACAGGAGCAGTTGGCACAGGTGAGTCCACCAGTTAGCCCTGTATTACCAAGACGTTCAACCCAAGTAACATGACCACCTGATAGATATCAGGCTAGTGTTGTATGCCAAGTGAATACAGTTCCTGGTAACTATAGCGAACTGAAACTGTATCCTGCTAAGATCAGGTAGCTTGGCAGAAAGCAATGGATAAGGAACTGGAATCATTAAAACAGTTGGAGATATATGAAAACGTTAAGTTACCACCAGGTAAACATGCCACAGGATGTAAATGGATTTATAAACTGAAGACAGGTGTAGATGGGACTGTTACCCATAAAGCCAGGTTTGTAGCACAAGGGTTCAATCAAACAGCAAACGACTACGATGAGGTGTTTGCACCTAGTCTGAAGGCTACTACGTTAAGGGCAGCATTAGTGTGGGCAGCTAAGGAGAAATATAAATCATTTGAATGTAGAGACGGCATATCTGCATGCACCATTGCAACACGCTATATATTTAAAGAAACCTTTAGGTATAAAAGATACAACTGATTACTGGAGATTGAAAAAGAGTCTTTATGGTTTAAAGCAATCAGGATATGAGTAGAACCAGTATATAGTTAAAGAATTAACTAAGATAGGTTTTGTAGCTGGCATGGCTGATCCATATTTGTTCAAAAAAGAAAGTAATGGTGTAATTTCATTGTTGCTATTGTTTACTGATGACATAGCATTAATCCAAAACTGAACTACTAAAGCTACTAAAATAATCTCACTGTTAGAGAAGAAATTTAAGAAAAAACAGTTGGGAGAAATCAAACAATATCTTGGTTTAAAGATAGATAAAACTAGGGGAGGATACAAGATCTCACAGGCAGATAAAATTAACCAATTACTAAAAAGTTTTAAAATGGAACTTTGTAAGCTGGCTAAAACACCAATGAGCCAGGAGTTTAGTCATAGTGAAGTTCAAAGTCCTATTTTTGACAGGAACATTTATCAGTCCTTGATTGGTAGTTTATCTTATCTCAGTAATTGGTCAAGGCCAGATATAGCATACAATGTTAATTGATTAATGAGATTTAACGCTGAGCCGACTGAAAGGCACTGGCAAGCTGCTAAGCATGTGTTAAGATACCTGAAACAAACAATGCATTATACATTGTATTTGGAGCCTAAAGATGAACTGAATTTAACTGCATATGCTGATGTAAGTTTTGCTACAGACATAAATACACGAAAATCTACATCGGGTACTGTTGTATTATTGGGAAAAGTGTTGATTGGATGGAGGTCTACAATGGAGGCTGAATTCTCATGTTTATTATGTACTGATTTAGTTTGTTATAAGCAATTATTGATTGATATGGGAATTGATGTAACAGATTCTATTGTTGTTTATGAAGATAACCAATCAGCGATACAGATGGCTTCAAATATTACTGTTAAAAGAAGAACAAAACACAGAGATTTAAGATATTTAAATGTGAGACAATGTGTGCAAAGTAAAATGATTAAGCTGGAATACTGTATGTCAGAAAACAATATAGCAGATCATTTTACAAAGACCCAAGGCTCTATAAAGCATAAGGCTTGCTGCAAGGATTATGGAGGAATGTAAGGTTGTATATATTGTCCTACCCAAAGGGGAGAATGTTAGAAATGTAAGTCACCTAACAGTTGTATCTTTAAGAGAATACTAAAACTGTAATTGGGTGTGGTTCCGCAAATGGCCATAAGATGGTAGATCCAGGAGAAGCTCTTCTTGCCAGCGGCAAAGAGGCAGCCATTAAAGCTGCTGAAGTTGGGACAGCTCCGAAATGAAAGAGAACAGAAAGAGAGGGTGTGCCGGTTTGGTGAGAACTTTTTCTTTATTCTAAGATCTGAAAGGACACCCATAGGAAAAGAAAGAATCTGTAAAAGTTTTTGACAGAAGTGATTAAGCGGCGATTTTAAACAGGAATGTCAAAGTAATATTTTTTTTCCTCATTGCTGGATTTTCTATACACGATCTTATATTATGAAACTGGACTGATTTTTTCTTTTACATCTATTTTTTTCTCCTTTTTGATTTTGTAATATTTTAGGCTAGAGGCTCCCTTTTAGTTTTTTTAAATATCTTTATCTTTTTTAATTAATTCTTATTATATCTTGCTTGGAAAAGGAGGGGGAAAGTGAGAGCAAAGAAACTTTGTAACTAGAGGCTTGAAAATATTCTATTTCCCTGTGATCAGACAAAGCTGAGAAAGAAAGAACTGAGACTCCTTTTCAAGGACATTGCTATTTGATAAGATAGAGGGAAGAGCATGGGAGAGTATTATTGTAGGTGCTCTTCTGGGTTTCTATCAACAGCTGGAGTCTGATGTTGAAACCTAGGGGAAAAAAGGTGATAAGTTTTTGGAGAAGAGAGCTATAATAAGAGCCTTGGATAATTAAACAAAGTGCAGTGTGCTCTTTTTACTTTTTCTAAGTTGTGCTATCCCTCCTCACCAGCTTTATTGTATTTCATTTTATCTTTTTTTTTCTTGAAATAACTATTTGGGTTTTTGGCTTTGTTGGAGCTTGTCTTTGTTTTTCTTTTTTTCTTTGGAAGTCCAATCTCTACGTTTGCTTTTTATTTTAAAGGGAAAGCTTTAGTATTAATGTGTTTTTTTAAGGGAATAGCCTTTTTTTTTTTTTTTAAGGGAATCATTATTATTGGGCTTCTTTTTTTCTACTATTTTTATTTTGAACTATAATTGGTTACTTCACAATTGGATTAAGGTTTAGAAGAACCTGAAGATTTTGAATTGCTTAAAATGAGTAGGAAATTTACAGCTCCTGGTTCCTCAACTTCTACTTCTTCCTCTCCACCATCTGGAGGACAACTTTCAATACAGACAATGTAAAAGCAAGAAAAAGAAAAAGTGACTCTGCAGATGATTATGCAAGGAATTCAAAATATTCAAGCAAGATCAGAGAATATTGAAAAGAGAATAGAGAACATTGAACAAAGAACAGAGAACATGGAACAAAGAACAGAGAACATTGAACAAAGAACAGGGAAAACCGATGAAAAAGTGGAGAACATCCAACAAATGATGTTGAAGTATAATGAGAGATTCCAAAAAATTGAAGAAGATAAACAAAGAGACAAGAAGATTGGAGATATTGATAATAGATTAATGGTGGTTGAACAAGATAAAAGTGGTATGTTGAGATGGGAGATGGATAGATCAGAATTCTATCTTAGATTCCAAAACGTAGAGGAAGAAAAAGGACAAAACTTAGCTGAGATAATGATAGAAATACTGACTGAAGCTTTGGAAATAACTCAAGAGAAGATGATGGATGGAATAGATGAGGTTTATCGAGTTTTCACAAGATATGTGATGAGAAATAGCTTACCAAGAGAAGTTTACATTAGATTTACAAAGAAAGCCATTAAAACGCAAATATTGCAAGTGGCAAAAGAGAAAACATTGAAATATAAAGACAAGGAGATTGTGGTCTTGAAACAAATACCCAGAAAAGTGAGAGAGATGAGAAGGGAATACCGATTCCTGACTAAAATGCTAATTAAAAAAGAGGTGAATTATAGATGGCTGATTCCAGAAGGTTTAATGTTCACATGGCAAGAACAGAGACATAGAATTGACTCAATTGAGAAAGTGGAGTTATTTTATACAGAATTTCTTGGAGGGAAAGAGGAAGAGGCAGAAAAAGAGATCTCACTAATTGAATTCCAAGAGGACTTCCAAATGGCGACTGAAAAAGAAGGTGCAGTAGGTAGAAAGGTGGAAGCCAAAGAACAACGTGAACTAAGATCTACGAGAACTGCTAAACTTAACTACAAAATATAACCATGGAAGAGAAAAAATTGATTACAATTGATATAAATGGACTTAACTCAGCCGTTAAAAGAAGGAAAACCTTTCATAAATTAGATAAATTAAAATTTGATATAATTTGTCTACAAGAAGTACATATTAAAAAACAATATGAACAATTGTTGATACAGCCAAAATTAGGGAAAAGATTTACTTCCTTGACACAATGTAAGAAAAGAGGAGTGGTTTTATATATTAAAGAGACCACCCCAGCAAAATTGATTTATACCAATGATGATGGAAGAATACTAATGGTGGAAATAATGGACAATAATACGAAAACACTCCTGATTGCAATCTATGCTCCGAATGACAAACAAGAAGAATTCTACAGAAAATTACATATGAAAATAATTGAACTGGACTATGCTAATATAGTTATGATGGGAGATTTTAATGGAATTGTAGACAATAAATTGGACTATACAGCACAGAAAACAATAAAGCAAAACAGAAAGACTCTTCCTAAATCTTTTTTTAAAATGGTAGATGAAATAAACTTAAAAGATACATGGAGAGAAAGAAATGCTAAAACTAAACAATATACCTTCTATTCAAATAGACACTTATCATGGTCCAGAATAGATATGATATGGATGTCAACAGAATTAATAACTAATATTCAAGAAATAAATATTGAAACAAGTACTTGGGCAGATCACAATCCAATGACAATTAAATGGAAGGGACAAAAAAGAAGATCTAGATGGACGTTAAATAATACTATTTTAAAGGAAAAAGACTTCACACAGTGGATGGAGAAAGAATTGGCTTTTTTCTTTGGAGAAAGCAAAAAAGAAGATACATCAATTCAGAATGTATGGGATACAATGAAGGCATATGTTAGAGGCTTGATAATAGACTATACAAGGAAAAGGAATACTATGAAAAGACTAGCCTCTAAGGCCTTAGAGGATAAGTATAAAAGACTTGAAAAAGAGCTACAGAAAATGCCACAGAAAAAGGACATCAAGCTAAAAATGGATATAATTAAACATAAAATGGGTCAAATAGAAAAAGAATTAGCACAGAAAATTAGAGGTGCTAAATAGAACTACTTTGAAGACACAAACAAACCAGGTAGATGGTTAGCATACAAATTGAGAAAGGAGAAAGAATCAAGGAAAATATTGCAATTAATAGATGACCAAGGCCAAGTTTGCTATGGTAGTAAAGAGAAGAAGGAAATCATTCGAGACTTTATGGGAAATTATACACACAAGAGAATATTGATGAGGAAAGAGTTAAGCAGTACTTACAGAATGCTAATTTACCTCAAATACCTAAAGAGACTGAAACAATGTCAGAAAGCAATATAACGATGATGGAGTTAACTGAAGCACTCAAGAAGCAAAATAATGGAAAGGCACCAGGCCCAGATGGACTTCCGGCAGAATTTTATAAAACATTACAAGAATCGTTGAATCTTCCATTGGTAGAAGTTATGAATGAAGTTATGTTAAAGAAGATACCTAAATCATGGTCAGAAGCCTATATTACACTTATTCCAGAAGAGGAGGCCGATCCATTACAAATTAAGAACTATAGACCCATTTCTCTACTAAATGCAGATTATAAAATCTTTGCTTCAATATTGGCAGAAAGACTTAAAAATATTTAAATAATTTTATCCATTCTGATCAAAATGGATTTCTGCCAAAGAGACAAATTAAAGACAATATGAGGGTAATCTTGGACATCTTGGAATACTATGAGACACATCCTGAAAAACAAATGGCTCTGATATTTCTAGATGCACAAAAGGCATTTGATAATGTGAATTGGCAATTCATGTTTTTACTGTTGGAACAGATGGGTTTTGCTAGAAAATTTATTCAAGCAACAGAAGCTATATACTATAAGCAAACGGCAAAGGTAATGATAGAGGGAGAACTGACAGACTCTATCAATATAAGAAAAGGAACAAGACAAGGGTGCCCACTATCACCTTTGTTGTTTGTGTTAACTTTGGAAGTGCTAAACAGAAATATTAGAGATGAAAAGAATATAAAAGGAATGCAAATCAAAAAGGAAGAATTTAAGCTGCAAGCATTTGCAGATGATCTGGTTTTCATTTTAGAAGACTCTTTAGGAACAGCATCAAAATTGATAGAAAAGATGGAAAGGTGGCTGGTTTGAAAATAAATAAAGATAAGACAAAGATCTTGACAAAGAATGTGCTATTAAGACAAAAGGAAGAACTGGCAGACCTATTGAAAATTCAGGTCACGAATAAGATCAAGTACTTGGGGATATATTTGACAGCAAGATGTAGTACATTAAAAGAGAATAATTATATCAAACTTAAACTGCAGATAGCGCTAGATCTGGCGAAATGGGAAAATTTACAACTGTCACTAATAGGGAGAATTTCAACAATCAAGATGAATATATTACCCAGAACTTTATATTTGTTTCAAACAATTCCAATTAGGCTTGGAAAAGATTACTTTGAAGATTTAAATAAAATTGTGTTGAAATATATATGGCAAGGTAAGAAAGCGAGAATAAAGTTAAAACTTGTGCAAGATGCTAGAATTAGAGGAGGATTTGGTTTGCCTAATTGGGAGTTGCTACAAATCTGATGTGGGTTAAGGAATGGATAACACTAAGAAATACTAGATTGTTGACATTAGAAGGACATGATTTGTTGTTGGGGTGGCATGCTTTTTTATGGTATAAAGGAACTAAAACACAGGGATATTTTAGAAGACATTTTATATGGGAGTCTCTGTGGTTAAACTGGGAGAAGATTAAAAGACAATGTTATTTGAAAATTCCAGTCTGGTTATCGACTATTGAAGCATTTTCTTATCCTATAATATACAAAAAGGAACAAAGTTAGATAAGGTGAAATATTGAATGAAAAGGGTGAATTCAAATCTATACAAAAACTAGAGGAACAAGGTATAAAGATGAATTGGTTTCATATGCGCAAATACATTCAAGGTATGATAAAGATTCTAAAATGGAAGGTTTCTATGATAAATTGGCTGATTTAGATAAGATTTTGACAGATACTGATGAAAAGGTGATTAAAAAACTGTATGAATATTTATTAGAAATTAAATTAGAAGAAGAACAAGTTAAAGAAACTATGATTGCTTGGGGGAAGAATTTTGGATATGGGATCAATTTAGAGAAATGGCAAAAATTGTGGTCTCAAAATTATAAAATGACAATGTCAACAGCATATAAAGAAAATTTGTATAAAATGTTTTACAGATAGTATTTTCCCCCAACAAGAATAGCAAGAATGTCAAAAACTTCCGGTTTGCGTGGCTTCGGGGTAGCAGGAATTCGCGACAGCTCGCGATTCCTGCTGTGCTAGCCGTCGAGGTACCCCCGATCCAGATGGATCAGGGGGATATGGCTGCCCTGTAGGGACAGCTGAAGAGAGAGGGGAGTCGGATAGGGAGGTGGGGGCATCGCAGACCCCCCCCTTCTCCGGGAAAACCCCTTTTTCCCAAGGCGGTGGAGCGGCGGTCAGCAATGGCCGCCACGAAGAAGCCAGCAACCGGGTAAGAACTGTGCTGGAGGAAGTGTGAAGAGTGAAAGTTCTGTCTGAGCCGGGTCAAGTAACACCTTTTAAACTGCCTGGAATTGAGCTGCTTGAATTGCTGGAGGATACATTGTATCCCTAAGAAGAGCGAAAAGCGGCGGAGAAGCTGTTAAAGGGAATTTTTTTTTTTTTTTTTTACTCTCCCACCCCACGGAAAAAGCAGAAATATTTCGATATATTAGACATTGAAAGTGGATTGCTTTGAAAGTTGAAGCTAAGAGACAAAGGGATTTTTGGACATTGAAAAATTTGAGAAACTGGAAAATCTCTGCTGGAGGTATGGATTTTTGATTATTTAAAATTGTCATTGCAAGTGGGAAGGGAGAAAAAAAATTGGAGCAGAAGCTGAAAAAGGAGGAGATTGTCTAGAACGTCTTTGTGGATCCCAAAAGAAGATATATGGTAATTGGACCTCTTTGATTAAAAATTAATTCAGAAAGAGAAAGAGAAGAAGGAAGAAAAGTATTAACTTTTGGAACTTTTTTTTCTTTTTTTTTTAATTGCTTTTGATTGTCTTTGATTAAAAATACTTGTGGTTGTTTTGGAAAAAGTTTCCCTTTTCATAATGGCATCGTCTGTGGATGAACTAGAGATTGAATATCAAAAATATAAAAAAGAAGATACTTTGGGCGCTTTGTTTCAATTCTTAGAAATGGCGTTATGTTCTTTTGAAAAGTTGATTACGCAGCAGAAGGACTGGGACAAGGAAGAAGAGGAAGAAGAAGCCATCTTTGATGAACAATGGGTTCCTTCCGGAGAGGAGGAGAAAAAGGATAAGAAAAAGGGGATTTTAAGAATTATAAAAACAACCAAAAGAGAGAAAAATGAGCGAAAAGATGGAGGCAAGGTTAGAAAGCAAAGGAAAAGGAGCAAGAAAAGCGAAGAGAAAAAGCAAAGGGGTAGAAAGGGCAAGGAGAAGAATAAGCAAGAGAGAAAGGGGGGGAGGAGAAGCCTTAATGGGGGGAAGCAAGACCTAAAGAAAAAAAGTTTATTTAGAGACAATGGGTGAATTTAATTTAGATTAAAAGAGGGATTCTGGAGGGTATATAAGAGTGTGTTTTTATATGTATATTTAGAATATAAAATTTATTATGTAATTTTAGAATTTTTTAAACAGAATCCCAAGAAAGATTGCTATATGTAGCATTTCTAAGTTAGGGTAATGAGTTATAGATGTTACTCCAATTGGTGTACAGGAGAAGTATAGTAAAAGAAAAAAAAGATGAATGGATAATTGGAAATAGAACAGACAAAGAATGTTGTTGAAAATGGTAATAAGATATGGAAGGATATATATGCTTTTTTTTTTTTGGATTTTGTATATTGATAAAAGGCAATAAAATTTTAATTAATAAATAATTTGGATGGAAAAGAGAAGTAGGGACAAGATATGAAGTTAATATTATATGAAATATTGATATTATAATCTGGAAATGTTATGCCTTATTGGTCTATTATTATTATTTTTTCTTAGAAAAGAATTTATAAGCTGCTATGCCTTGATTCTTTGTGCATTGTTTTTATAAAACTGATAAAAATGGTTTTTATATATATATATAAAAAAGAAAATGATAATAAGATATGGAAGGAGATATGGGTTGAATATGATGTTTGAATTTGTGTCTGTGTAAAGAGTTTTAACCCGGGAACAGACAACCTTCAGAAAAGATCTTTTAGTTTTGTTTATGTTTTGTGTTTGTATGTTTGTGTATTGTGCTTATGGTAAAACTAACAAAATTTGTTTTTTTTTTTAAAAAAAAAAAGGAAAAAAGAATCAATAAAACCTTGGAGGAATGTTAGACGAGAATAATTTAAACAAGCCAGAAAGAAAAGAATATGATGACTATAAAATGGATAAATATGGAAGAGAAATGAAATTGAATAGGAGTAAAGAGAAATAATGAGAAATTTGCTGAAAGATATTTGTGTGTCCATATGGAGATGGGATAAATTGGAATTATGCTGTATAAAAATAATGTTTTGTTTGACTTGTAAGGATTTACAATGTTAAGAGGTTTTATGTGTTTATGTATTTAATGGTTAATGATGTGTTGTTTTATCTTTAAAATTAATAAAAATTTGTTTCAAAAAAAAAAAAAAAGAATAGCAAGAATGTTCAAGAATAAATCCAAAAAATGTTAGAAATGTCATCAGACACTTGGCTCATATTACCATATGTGGTGGACTTGTGCGGATGCTAAAAAATACTGGACTAAAATCCACATGTGGTTGGAAAAAATGACAAAAAAACATATAGACTTGAAATCAGAGATATTTTTATTGGGAATTTTACCTGAAATATATAGTAAAGACTTAAAATACCTGATTGTAAATGTATTAACAGCGGCTAGGATTGTATTTGCTAAAAACTGGAAAAATGAGAAAATACCATCACAGGAGGAAATCATTAAGAAAATATTGGAATGTGCTGAAATGAGTAGATTGACATTTGAAATTAGAGAACAAGAGGATAAACAATTTTATAAAATTTGGGATCTTTTCTATCAATGGTTAGACAATAAAATACAGTAATGAAATATGTCGACTTTTAGAAAATAATAAATATATAAAATGTACTTCTTTCTTATATCTACAAAATGTTTTTAGGATAGTTTTGGGATGATAATATGAACTGTTATAAAATAAACTAAGTAAATTATGATTGTCTTGTAAAACATGAATGAATAAAAGTATAGTCAAATGATAGATTAATAATGATACTAAGGTATTTAATTTTTGAATGACAATATGAGATTATATGCAATGTCATTGTAATTGAAGACTACGAAATGGAAGCACAAAACAATTTGTAAACCAACCGGCACACTGTATGTACACCTATGGAAGATAGCGTGATGTTTTTATGTTTTGTTTGTTTATGTTTGTTTTTAAAAACCAATGAATTGAAGAAAAAAAAAAAAAAGAAATATGCTTAGCTTGTCAACCCTGGTGCGAACCTGGCTGAGGCCATCTTTGAGGCTTCAAGTTTGCCACAAGGCAGAAGAAGAGACGGGTGGTGGTGGTGGTGGAATAGATAGCTGGGGTTTGTAGTCAAAACAAAAAAATTCCTGTGGGAACCAAGGACATTCCAGCAGGTGCTGGGGAGAGGAGGAGTGGAGTAACCAAGCAACTGGCCAGCACCTCTGTTGGACAATGTGACTGATGGCTTGGGGGAAGGGGGAACTTTCACTTTTTAATTAGGTGAAAACCACAGGAACTTTCAGAGTCAGTTTTCACCAGTTGTGTCAATATGATATGTTCAATAAATTGTTCTTTGAGGAATCTACCTGACTCAGAATTCTGTTTTCTATGAATGCATTACTTGAAACACTGACATAGCTCCTTAAATGACCTGTGAGCAAGGAGATCAGCTTTAGGGCCATCTAGTAAGAAACAAGCAAGTTCGTTCCTGCATAAAATGGGAATAAAAAAGGAGAAAGAATGGTGTGTAAAAGTGCTCTTAACTGCAACATAACCAATTGCTTTTTTTTTTTTTTTAAAGGATCCACCCTCCTGAGTACTACAAGGAGAAATATGGGGTTAATGAAGTACACTATACAGATGAGGTGAGTTCCCTACATTTTGCAAAGTTAAAACCATAGTTGGAGATGGGTGGGAGGGCAAGTAATTTTCAGGTTAATAATTGACTCTGCAGGTTAAAGAGAATGAAAATGGAAGTCCATGGATGACACAATCTGGAATGACATGACACACAGGCAGTGAAGAGAAAAGAGAGGGACGGGCCAGCTCAGGCCAGTTCTTAAAGGGTTTTGCTCCAAGGGCTCTGACCTTCTCCTCCTCTCCATGTGCAGAATGGGGTTGCAAGGCCATCGGGATGGTTGCTCAAATTTCTGCTGGTTCCATCAACTCCCTTTCCAGGGTGGTTAGATCAGCTGATGCCTCATTGTCTAAGACGATTCAACCAGGTTCTCAGAGGATTTGGCCCCAAATGTTTATGTGATTGCCCTCCTCCTTCCACCCACATCAAAAGCTGGGCTACTGTAAAAGCCAGAATTAAATGGCATCAGTGGAATTGGCTTATTTGGAAAAGGAGAATTGAAGTCAGAAATTAGGGGGATGGGCAACATAGTCTTTCATGGGATACTCAGAATATTCTAGAGAACAATGGAATTTTCCAACAAATGATACAACATGCTGGGTCATGCCAGTCTGGACATTTTGGGATGGTCTGAAGTATTATGGAAGTCAAATAGGCCTCCCCAAATGGGAAGAGTTTCAACTCAGCTTCCTGGGCTGGATTATTCCCAGCAGAGCCATAATTGCCAAACTGCAATCAGAACTTCACATCCCAGAAAACACCAAAATTTTCATTTTCTGGCAATTCGAACCAAGATAAATCCATTGGCTTATCAGGGACTTTGGAATTCAGCAGAAAGGAGAGATTGATTCTTCCGAAGGTGGCTGGCTGGGAAGTTGGCATCCTCAGGGCTTGCTCTGAAATACAGACTTTTGCCTAGATTTATGTAGTAGAGGAACCTGATTCCTGTACAGCAGTGTTTGCCAATCTTGGTAACTTTTAAGATGTACAAACCACAACTCCCACAGCCAGGAAGTGAATTTCACCAGTCCGTGCATCTTAAAGTTACCAAGGTTTGAAAATGATGCTATAGAGTTTGGGATTGGACAGGGAATTTTTGTATTCAGGATAATTCTGCCCTGTTTAATGTGGCTTTGGGATGTAAGAAATTAGAATTCTGTATTAGTAGGTTTATCTCTCATTAAATCTAATGTGTGCCAAGCACATTCCTTGGCAGCTGCTTTTTTAAAATATTTATTTTAATTCTTTTTTATTCTATCTCTCCAATGGCAATATTATAATTTCTGTGTTGCTTCAACTCTATGGTCAAATAAATACAGGGGTGTTGGAAAACCTCAAATATAGAAATAATTTAAAAGAGTATTTTTTTTAACCTTAAGAGCAAAGTATTGATGCATCTGCTCACTTCAAATCCTCAGTCCTAATTTTAAGGGGATAAGTTTCCTCCCTCCCAGAAAAGGACACGGATGAGTGTTTTCTGCCAGGCTTTTAATAAATTAAGCCAGACTCACTCCCTTCCTTTCTTCCTTCCTTCCTTCCTTCCTTCCTTCCTTCCTTCCTTCCTTCCTTCCTTCCTTCCTTCCTTCCTTCCTTTTTCTTTTCAGTTTTTCAATTAAACATGCATTTGTTTTTCCCCACTCCTTTCCCTTTTTATAGCAGATAATTTTTCCTTAACAGGTCGAAGTTTCCCAGATTTGGCCACTGGGCAGAGAGAGATCATTTATAAATAGAAATATTCCTTTAAATAATTATGTTTCCTTCTCAGAGCCTCCACTTTGACTATCTGTCTGAAAAATTCCACTTTCCAGTTGACATCTCCAATGCAGTTTGATCTTTGAAACAAATAGGCCTGTGAAATAGTCTCTTTCTAATCTGATCATCCCCTGTGCTGTCTGTAAAGGCAGCTGGCAGCTTATCTTGGATTGGAATCGAGAGTGGTTCTCCTTATCTGACTTCAGGTGTCAGATACTAAAATGCTAGTTAAGGATTCCTTATCTGTAAGAGTGGATGACAACCAGGAATTTGCGCTTCATATCACAACCATTGGCAAATTGTCAGGGGTGTTATGTACAATTATAGCGCTTCCTCCTTGGAAAAATGTAAGGCAGGTAATTTTCCTTTAACATGTGGAAATAAGGAAGCCACATTTCTTTCCTCGACCTGGTGCCCTTTTAGAGGATTGGGACTTTGTTGCCCTATCCTGCCACCAGTTTTTCATGGATTGTGGACAGAAATAATTCATAGGTGAGGCGTTGTCCATTGCATCACTTTTTCCATTGCTTTTTGCAGCCCTTGGAATCTCTAATGCAAGGTCCCCAGTCCCTGGGCTGTGGCCCACTACTTTTCGTGGCCTATTCAGAATTGGGTTGTGCCAGCAGTGGGCCAGTGTGCATGCATGCAGCTTGACTTGTGCGAGCAGTGGGGCAGTGCGCTTGCACACATGCACACAGCTCAACATGAGCAAGTTGAGCTCTGCGGGGCCATCGCTTGAGTAGTCTGGTTCTCCTTCCCCCCCCCAGTCTGCTGAGCCCCAAATGTTGGGGATTGCTGCCTTAGTGGACAAATCTATGCGCATGTGCTGAGTTCAAATATTGTTAAATAGAAACATCATTCCATCCCTCAGAAACAGGAGAGATTTCCAGACCCATCACCGAGAGAGGCAGGACCTTACAGCATCTCTCTTTGGATCCTCTGTATTTTACCTCTTCTTAAAAGCAGCTCTAAACAGCTGTCTCTTCACAGACTTTTTGCATTTAATGCACCTAATTGATTTCTTCTTGTTTTGGAGACTATTTGTTTTTCTGCTTACTATTCCTTTTGCTGAATTGACTGCTGTATTAACTTGCCTCTTCCTCCACCACCCTCTGCTCCCAGCTTGAAAAATTTTACATTGATGGACAAGTTATAAATAGGATTGCAGCCAGATTAGCAAAATTTTAGTCAATACTTTGTCTGAGTTTCCACTGATTGATTTTTTTTAACCTTGCAGTTGTATATAAATGGTGGTGAATCAATATATACTTTTCAGGTTCTGTGGCTTCTTTTGGCAGCCCCTGCAATGTGGAAGTCCATTTATGGCACCAAATAGTTTTATTAATAATACTTGGTTAAATCAGGTAGACAATATACTTTCAATCAGGGTCCCTTTTTTCAACCCAAAACTTTATTCTGATTCGAGAGAAATTAGAGGCGGAACCTGGGCTGTCCGTCAGCCCTCAGATGGAGAATCAGCAGCCCCCAGGTCTGGAGGTTGATGAGGAAGAACAGCGGGGTCCAGTGTCTGACATGTGGATGCCAGAAGGCAGAGGAGAGGAGAGCAGTGCTAATCTGTGGGCCGGTCCTTGGGACGGAAGAGTCACTGCTGCTAGTGAAGCCCCACCTAGCTCTGGGGATAAAAGGCAGGAGCGTGGAGATGAATAGGGGTGGGAGACAACTATTCATCTTCCAGCTGGCTGGATTTGTTAGCCTGCGAGAGAAATTTTTGCCGGGCCTGCCGGCGCTCCTAATAAAGGAATATTTTGAATTCACGCCAGAGTTTGGGGAGCTGGGTCAGAACATTGTGTCTGATGGTTTGGTTAGATATGAACTGAGGCCACTGGCAGGTATTTAACAAACCTTCATAAAAATCAAACATGGGTGGATATTAGGAACTAGTCATGATTTTTGGTGAATGATGGGAGACTCAAGCAGAAGAAAAAAATATGAATTGTAGCTCAACATGCTGCTTTATTACTATACGCTTAAGTAATAATATAATACTAAAACTTCCTTGAGAAAAAGCAGAACACAAACTGGGCCCAAAGAGTTGGCGTCTTTGAGAAAATGGAGACAGTGTTGTCCTTATTAATGTCAAATAGAATATTTAAATAGAGAGTATTTGAGAACGAGCGGGGAAACAGTTCAGAATCAGGGGAGCCTGGATCCCAGGGCTATTGTAAGTTGATAGAACAGAGCGAAGATGATTCTCTTTTCATTTCTTTTGTCAGATTGCCCGTGTTTTGGCTTCGAAAAACCCTTCGGTTCTTCTTACTCTGGTAAGTGCTAAGATGCATTCCCTGGTGCCGAGACATGACTTAGAGGTATGCTTCTCCAGTGCATTTTGCCAAATGCTTTAGTCTCTTCTTTTTATTTTATTCTTGCAATAAATTAGTAGTACCCACTGTGCTCCCCTGGCCTCCTGTGAGGTCTTTCCACCCAGTTTCCTTTGGAAATAATCGGTTCTACCTTCTGGAAAAAAAGCCACCTGCTCCTTTCCTGGCAACTTGCTATGGGAAGAGAGAAAGAAGTGGCTGTCTGAATGTAGGTAAGTGTGCACAGGGTTCCTGGTCCCACCCAGCCTTATCTTCACCCGCTCTGGCCCTGTAGTGTGGACCTTGGTAGAAAAAAAAACCCCCATTGCTGACCTCTACAAGAAAAAGGGCATCCCAAAGGTGCTTTTTTTTCAAGAGGCAACTGGACTTTCTGGTTTTTTCTTTGAAGACATTTCGCTTCTCATTCAAGAAGCTTCTTCTGCTCTCCCCCACCATTCAATCAGCACCATCTGTCTCCAGTCTACAACACAGTCCTTTCAGCAGTTCCAAGAAGGCTCCACACAGATTTGCACCACTCGACAGACCCTGAGGACACAGATAAACCTCCAACCTCAACGACCCTCTAAAAGGATGCAAATGACCAGCTGTCTGCAAAGAATATAAATCTTTCCCTTCCCCACCATCCAGTCAGAGCTGAAGAAGCTTCTTGGATGAGAAGTGAAACATCTTCAAAGAAAAATAAGAAAGCCCAATTGCTTCTTGAAAAAAGCACCTTTGGGACAACCATGGCCTGGATGACTGAGAATCGTAAGAGACCAGGGGTGTCAAACTTGATTTCATTAAGGGCTGCATCAGGGTTGTATTTGACCTCAGGGGGCTGAGTGGGTGTGGGTGGAGTGGGTGTGGCCAGCTCGACATTCTGCAGCCCTCTGCCAGCGAAAACGGAGCCCGGGAGGCTGTGTGCAGCCCTTCCAAGCTCCCTTTTCGCTGGCAGAGGCACCATAGGCTGGTCCTTCGCGGTTTCCAAGCCATCCCTGCAAGCCAGATCTAAGCACCCAACGGGCCGGATCCAACCCGTAGCTCTTGAGTTTGATACCCCTGCCATAGACGATAAAAAGGGTGGATTTTTTTTTCCAACTGAACAAATACTCTTTATTGCCTCTTGCTATTATTTAAAACTGTCAGCTTTGGAAGCCGTATTCCACGCTGCTACGTAGCTGAGAAAGTGGGAGGGGAGTGATTTCAATTGAGTCGTTCTAAGTAGACAAAATTCTTAGTTCAAGGTTATTAAGTGTGGCACAGCAGAGGAAAAGGATCTTACACTGGGACAGATCATGATTGGTCCATGTGATGTGATGATGGGAGAAAAGGGGATGGATTGTAGTTTGGGACATTGTGGGAAGTCCGGGAAACTTTTAGTTTCGAGATTCCACAGAGGTGCCAGGTGCTATTCTAATAAAGGTACTTTTGAGATTATGCTTGTCTCAGAGTTACTGATTGGAATGGAGATTTGCTGGAACGCTGACAAAAACATTGTGTGCAAAGTAGATAAAATCGATGCCCTTGCATATGTATGTAAAGGTAGTCCTCGACTTGCAATAGTTCCCTTAGTGGCGGTTTGAAGTTACAAAGGCACTGAAAAAAGGGACATATGAGCATTTTTCACACTTAATGATTGTTGCAGCATCCCCCGTGGTCACATGATTTACATTCGGATGCTTGGGAACTAACTCATTTTTATGACGTTTGCAGTGTCCCCTTGGGGTCACGTGTTTCCCTTTTGTGACCTTCTGATGAGTCCATGGGGAAGCCAGATTCACTTAACAACGGTGTTACTGATTTAACAGCTGCAGTGATTCACTTAAGAACTGTGGCAAGAAAAGTTGCAAAATAGGGCTAAACTTCACTTAACGCATTTCTCACTTAGCAACATAAATTTGGGGCTCAGTTGTGGTCATAAGTCGAGGACTAGCTGTATTCTACCAGGAGATAGAAGATTGATTTGAAAAATGACATCCCCTCACTCAAAGAGACCGTTGAATGCCCTGCCCTGTTAATCCAATTACAAGAGATTAACAAGAGTGCTTCTTAGAACTCCAGTGGCACTAAAGCCAGTGAATATAACAGGGTGTCTTGTCTCACTTAGGGTCTAAATTGTGAAAAACCAGATGCAATTCTGCTTCTAGCTTATCCCGGAAACACAATGATTTATGAATGCTTGTGGATTTCTGGGCCTTTGCAAAATTGCTTGGGGGCAAATTGAAGGTGCTAGTCAAATTGTCTTAGTCTAAGGATCTTCATACTGTAGCTTTTGAGAATACAGTGTCAAGTATTGGAAAACTGCTTAAATGTCACTGTTTCATAGAAAATATAATAATAATAATAATAATAATAATAATAATAATGATAATAATAATAATAATAATAATAATAATAATAATAATAATAATAATAATAATAATAATAATATGATGATGATGGCTGGAATTCCGTTGCACTTATGGCACTGAAGGCTGGGCAGCAACATCAGGGACTGAAGGTTATCTGCATGCCATGGAAATACAAATGTTCCATTGGATATCGGGCATCTCCCTTCTTGACCAGATCACAAATGACACTATTCGACAGCATTTTAGTGTGGCACCAATTATAGAGAAGGTGAGAGAAGGCTGGCTCCGCTGGTATGGACACATCCACCTCCCACCATGGCCAAGACTGGAAGTCAATGGCCGGCAACCTCGTGGGCCTCCAAAACAGAGATGGCAAAACACCACCAACAAAGAGTTGCAAGAGTGGGCCTGCACCCTGGAGATGCAGCTGATGGTGCAAAATGGTCTTCAATAATCTGAAAAGCGGACCCTGCACCTACAGGAATATGCTAGGAGGAAGAAGAATGGCTGCAATCCCTGGATTTGCCCCTTAATAATGACAATATCAGAGTTGGAAGGAACCTTGGAGGTCTTCTAGTCTAACCCCCTGCTCGAACAGAAGACCCTGTACTATTCTAGACAGATGGCTGTCCAGTTTCTTCTTAGAAACCTCCAGCAATGGAGCACCCACAGCTTCTGAAAGCAAGCCATCTTCACAGGTGTGCAGAACAGATGTTTACTTTTTCCTTTCTTTAGGGCAGGGATGTCCAACCTTGGCAACTTTAAGACTTGTGGACTTCATCTCCCAGAATTCCTCAGCCAGCTTTGCTTTAGGGCGAAAGAATTCTGCCTGCTAATGCCCTCCCCATTCAGTGCAATCATCCATTGTGTCAGAAAACCAGCTGTGGGGAGAAAAAAAAAATCATTTCCCCTCTTCCTCCTGGGCTAGGTACTATTCCTGGGCTCTATCAATTGCCCTGCAAAACAAGATTGAAGCAAATCAAGCCTGATTAATTTTTTTGAACTGCAGAAGGCAGAAGAATAACACAATATGCAGCTTGTATTTTATATAGAGGTGCCTTTAGCTTGCTTTGTGCGTGCCTCATCAATGCCTTCTTCCATCCAGATGGAAGTGAACACCTGGGATTCCTTGGTCCTATTATTAGTCCTCTTTGCTCCATCTGGAGCCTGCAGAGAAAGCCACAGGAGATGTCTTTGTCTGAAAAAGGAGAGTAGCTTTTCCTCCCAAAGGATTCACTTTAAAATCGCAGTCATTGCAAGTACATTAAAAATATGATAAAATGAAGGATGCTCTAATTAGACATTTTTGTAGAGATGCAGCAGATTGTCTAAAATGCATGGCTGTCTTCCTTTTAGGTCAGTGGGTATTATATCTATCCATCTTACCCAACCTGGCCTCAAGAAGGCGGCAAGGGGAATGACCAAATTCAGCTCCAGGGAAGGGAGAAAACTGGTTGGGTGAAAGGCTTGCCTTGACTGTTTCTAAACTGAACAGCTGCTCTAGAACAGGGGTCTCCAACCTTGGCTCCTGGAAGCCTGGCGGACTTCAACTCCCAGAGTTCCACAGCCAGCGCTGGCTGTGGAATTCTGGGAGTTGAAGTCCGCCAGGCTTCCAGGAGCCAAGGTTGGAGACCCCTGCTCTAGAACTTGTGTTTTGCTTTCTTTTTTCCAGCGAGGAATTAACACTGACAGTGGAAGCGTGACCAGGGAAGCGTCTTTTGACAAAATCAGCCAGTAAGTTATCTTCTGGGTTTGAAATGTGCGGATGAATCCCCAATCGACTAATTATTTGCAATATCTAATAAACAAAAATAGGAGCCTGCCATTCCCAGTTCAGATGATCTTATTTCGATTGTATTTTTTTTTTTTCATGGTAGCAGAAAGCAGAAGAAAAAGAAGCCCCATTCTACGTACAAACCCATAACAAAGACTTGTGAATCAAATCACTTTATTCACAAAAGAGTGGAGCATTTTAGCATTTTATGATAGATGGCAGTATTTGAAGCACCTTGAAGCATTCCAGAGGAGAATCCTTTTTGTAAGACAAATGAATTATATTGCAGTGCAAAGAACAACATGCCAGTGGAAAACTTATTAATTAGCCCTGAGTCCAGGGTGAAGATGCTCCCTGGCTATTCTATTTCGGTGTGCGGTGCTGCTGTAGCTATGATGTGTGTGTGTGTGTGTGTGCGCGTGTCTGCCTGCCTGCTTTGTTGCCTCCATTTTTGTGTGACAACTGCTTTCTTCCCTTGCCCTGCCCAACTTGCTTGGAATGCGGTGGCTTTATTTATTCAATTATCAATCACATTTATGTGCTACCCATCCCATAAACAGTGATTCTGGGCATTTCCAACAACAAGTAAAACAACATATATAGAGAAACCATCATTATAAAAATATGAAAAGTCATATTAAAATGCAAAAACCTCTAAAAATTAAAACACACGAACCACATGAAGAGAGCAAATGATCAAGCACAGTGAAGCCCTCTAAAAATGCCTGCAGCTCCCTGGGATGCCATAACCCATGGAGTCTTCAAACTTGACAGCTTGAAGACTTGTGGACTTCAACTCCCAGAATTCCTGAGCTAACATGACTGGAGGAGGAATTCTGGTAGTTGAAGTCCACAAGTCTTCAAGCTGTCAAGTTTGAAGACTCCATGGGGTCTTGGAAATCCATGATCCCAAGACATAACCAAGTCTTGAGGGACTTTCAGAAAATGATGAACTAACCTGACTTGGGGGTAGGAAATATTCCACTGGATGGGCCCCATGGTAGAGAAGGTGCAGTTCCTGGGACCAACCATCTGTAGGTCCCTGGCAGAGGGTCTCTGTGACATGCCTTCTCTGCCAGTTCTAATGGGGTGATAGGCTGGTGTAATTAAGGAGAGGCAGTCCCTCAGATACCATAAATGTGGAGGATTATTTCCCTAATACGTACATGAAACACTCTCACAGCTTTGTGCAGAATGACTTTGAATGCAGAAATGTATCCCAGTTCCACATCTGACTTGGGCCAGATGCTATGTTAAAAGTCCCCTGCATACACACACAGATATATATAGCCTCCGTTCCAATTTTTTAAAAGAGAAAAATGGGGCCTCTTCTGTCTTCCTTGTTTGTTGCAAAGAGATTTCCAGTTTTTCTGGCAGTTTTGTCTGTCTGGATTAGCAGAGGTTTCCTTGCATTCTAACCATGGGGCATCGACAGATCTTCCTGTTGCCTTTTGACAGCTATGGATCATCTGTGCCTTCTGTCAGTAAAAGAGCCCCCTTGATGTGGTGTAGAACAGCTTGCAGCTTCTCACATGTCAAGACTTCCATCCTCAATCTCTCACTAAGCGTCTTCCAACCTCTTGGCACTGTAGTCTTGGCTGAGGGCCAGTCTCCCGATCTTTTGTCCACATTGGGGCTGGGGAAACTTTGATATGGACCGCTGGCACCGAATTGGCTATAAGGGAAAAACCTTCCCAGGCTGTTCTCGGTTTCTGCATCCATAAGAATCTTTATGACTTATCTACTTGCAAACAGCTGCTCACAGATCTATACTTCAAAAAAGATGAACAAGGCTGCTGTGTGTTTTTGAAAAAGAAAACCATGGCTCTCATTTGGAGGAATTTGATGGCAGCATTATCACTATTCTGGTCACTAAAGATGGGTAATGTTTTGGTGGGAGGATTCTTTTGAATTTTTAATGACTTAATTTGCATTTCCCAAACTGCTATGTAAACTAAGATACACTTAAACTTCAATATTTATAGATTTCTAAATGTTATAGTTTGGGGATGTATGGTTTTTATAAAAATCTTAACAGGGAAAAAAGGCACCAAGTATATATGTGTTAGTAAAATGAATATATAAAAAGACATAGCCAATAGGGTCTACGACAACTCACCATGGCTAACTGGCTGTGGGACAAGAGTTACACTAATATCAAAAAAATAGCGGAATAGAATCATTAAAGAAAGGATTTGAAAGATGGACAAAATGAAATGTGAATGACAGAAATTAATTTTTGTTTATTATTTTAAATAATTATACTGAATTATGGAATTGTCCCTCAGTGAGTTGGCCTATGGTGAGTTGGCCAGGGCAAGTTGTCCTGGGTTGAGTTGGCTGTAGTGAGTTGGCCATGGCAAGTTGGCTGCAGTGAGTTATCCCATTCCGTAGCCAATACAGCAAGGATTAGCCAATGCACGCGGGAGTTATGTCATAAATGAGACCCCACTGGTGACAAAATCCTGAGGTCCATCAGGGAAGGGGCTCTGGTGGGCTGCCTTTCATCAGCACTTTGCAGAAAAGGATCCATTCTCAGCCTTGTACAAATGATGGAAATGTTACTACAACCTCAGGATTGAAGCTGAAGATAGACATTTTGTGCGTTGTGCCTTTCCTGAACGATCATTTGGATGCTCCTCGGCTTTTCCTCAATAAGACAGCCTGCTGACTCAGAGGCCGTGGCTGTTTTCCATCATTCTTGCTCCCAGCAGGCTGTTCTCCCAACACACTCTTTAAATGTTCTGTTCTCCCTATTGATCTCAATCCCACAATTACTTTCTGATCTTCCTGATGCAGCTTGTGGCACACCTTCCTGTCTGCTTGTGAGGAACATAGTGGGATGCTTGGAGTCAAAATAAAGATCCATCCTTTGGCTCAGTATTGTTCAATGTACCAGTTCTCTCATCGGTGGGCCGTGTGGCTGTCTGCCTTTCTATTGAATGCAGTTTTGCATTTTCATTTTTCATTTTTTGCCTTTGTGCTAAACTATACCTTTTTATGTGCCGGGGATTTAATGGCCTTAAGCCCTTGCAAAAAGGATTCCTTGATGTTCAGAGAAAGCAAATCTCATTAGATCCGCTTCTTTTTGTCACCCTATGGTGAGACTCTCTTCTGCACAGTGCCAGAATTGCATGGCCTTGAGGAGCTCAAGTGATTATTGGCTAAAATTACTCAATTTTATTCAACTTCCAGAGGCGTGTGGAGAGCAGGGTTGGGCAGATCTGGCTTTCTTCTAGAAATTGAACGTCACCTCTTAAGCATTGGTAGTAACGTCTGTGAAACTTGTAGGATTGTAGCCTAGGCATGGAGCAAGATCATAGTAATCAAATATATTCCTGCAGCCTGGCTGGCAGAAGGAAGTTTCAAACGTTGAATGCTGCCAGAAGTACTTAATTTCATAGCTGGCATTCTTGAAGATATTGATTCACACCTGAGTTTTTCTGGCTTTACAGGAATTCTCTTTCCTTTCTGTTGAGAAAGATATATTCCCTACTGTTTATTTGTCCAACCTACCTGTCAGGCTCCAAAAACTAAGAAAGGCACAGATGTTTTCATTGTCCCTCATCCAGTCAATCAGAATAGAACTGGAAGGGACCTTGGAGGTCTTCTAGTCCAACCCTCTGTTCAAGCAGGAGACCCTATACCATTTCAGACAAGTGGCTGTCTTGTCTCTCCTTTAAAACGTCCAGAGATGAAGCTCCCACAATTGGTGCTTTGGAAAATAGCTTGACTCCCTCTTCTTTGGGGCAGCCCCACAAATACTGGAAGACTGCTATCATGTATATCCATAGATAGAAATCTTAACCAAAATAAAAAGCGCTGGCACTCCCACAAAGCGTATACTCTGGGAACTGTTAGGGAGAAGCTGTGTTCCCCCTCTTTCTCTCATACAGATTGAGATGAAAGGGATTGCCTCTTGCTCCTTGGAGTGCCCTCCCTCCCTCTCTCCCTCCCAGAATCCAGATTGCATCCCATCACACTTCCCCTCCCCTTGCATCTCTCAAGTTACACATCCCGCTGTGGTCTAGAACAAACGTAACACTTTCCTGGATACTAGATCAGACACCAGGTGTTCATTCTCTTGCTTCCTCACATCTAGACATGAGCCCTTGTAGCTGCACCAGATTTAATCTGGATTGTTGTTGTTGTTTTTTCTATTATGTGCACTAAATTGTTTTTGACTCCAAGTGATCAGAGATCAGGGGTCAAATTCGTTTTCTTTGAGGGCTGCATCAGGGTTGTGTTTGGCCTCGGAGGGGGCACGGGGGGGGCGGGGGGGGGCAGGATGGGCATGGCCAGCTTGACATCACTCATGTTGGGGGCACCTGTGATGGCCAAGTGCTAAGGCAGGACTTCCCTCAGATCTTCTCTCACTCTCATTATTATCTTCCTTCCTTCCTTCCTTCCTTCCTTCCTTCCTTCCTTCCTTCCTTCCTCCCTCCCTCCCTCCCTCCCTCCCTCCCTCCCTCCCTCCCTCCCTCCTTCCCTTCCACTTCCCATTTTCCTTCCTTCTCTTTCTTTCCTTTCCTCTTCATTTTCCTTTCTTATTCCTTCCCCTTTTTCCTTCTTTTTCCTTCCTCACTCTCTTCCCATCTTCCCTTCTTTTTCTTTGTCTTTCCTCTTTTCCTTTCCCCTTTCCTGTCCCTTCTTGCATGCTCAAATGCAAAAGGGGAAGCATTTCTTCTTTTGTTTAGTTTTTAGTTTGTTTTGCTAGCCTTCTGCCAGTGAAAATGGAGCCCAGGAAGTGCTGCCCCAGCCCTGTTTTCTCTGGCAGAGGCACCGCAAGCCTTTGCTGTTTTCAGAGCAGCCCATGGGCCAGATCTAAGCACCACACAGGCTTTGAGTTTGACACCTTTGACATAGATAGATGAATATATCTCCATGATGATCTACCTCTAATCTGTTCTTCCAAGGCTCCCGATGGTGCATTCATCACCATCATAACCAAGTCCATCGACCTTGCTGTTGGTTGTCCTCTTCTCTTTCCTTCTACTTTCCCCAGTACTGGTAGTCCTTGACTTACAACAGTTCATTTAGGGACCATTCAAGTAAAAATGCCTCTGAAAAAGGTGACTTATGGCCATTTTACACACAATTGTTGCACACAATCACATGATCAAAATTCAGATGCTTGGCAACTGGACTCGTATTTATGACGGCTCCAATGTCCTGGGGTCAAGCTATTATCTTTTACAACCGTCTGGTAAGCAAAGTCAACAGGGAAGCCAGATTCACATAACAACTGTGTTAACTAACTTAAGAACTACAGTGATTCACTTAACGACTGTGGCAGGGAAGGTCGTCAAATGGGGCAAAACTCACCTTACAAATGTCTTGCTTAGCAACATAAATTTTGGGCTCAATTGTGGTCTAAAGTTGAGGACTTCCTAGATTAAAGCCTTTTTCAAAAGAGGAGGGTTTTCACATAATGTGTTTACATAAAGTAGGATGATTTGAACCTGGTCAGTTGCGCCCTGGGTGAGCACTGAAGGCTTGTGACCTGCCTAAATACTTGTTGCTGCACAAAGTTCCTACCGTGTTTTCCCCAAAAAAAGACTCTTTCTCATAATTTTTTGCCACCAAAAATGGCACCAGGTCTTATTTTGGGGGGATGTCATCCACTGACTAACCTCACTTGCTTGCGTCGCCTCCTGGCTTCCTTTTCGTTCTCAGAGGCCTTCGGGAACTTCTTCTGCAGCCAGCAAGGCTTTCCTGAAGGCCTCTGCAGCTGATAAGAGAGCTCTGGATCGATCCAGAGCTTTGTGATATCAGCTGCAGAGGCCTTGAGGAAAGCCTTGCCAGCTTGTCTGGCTGCAGAAGAAATGGGCCGGCAAGGCGGGTGTCGGAGTGTGCGAGGCTTGGCTACAACTGTCCAAAGATAGGTAGTAGCGCAGCTCCACCCCCTCATCCCCACTCAAGCTTAATTTTTACCTGGAATGGGCAGGATCTTAATTAGGGCTTATTTTGGGGATAGGGCTTATATTGGGCACATGTGTAAAAATCAAGCTAGGACTTGCTTTCAAGGTAGATTGTATTTTCGGGGAAACAGGGTAGATGCTCGAACATTCCCACCCATAATGTCCCAATTCTCCCACTATTCTTCTGCAAAGTCTTGCAGAAAAAACAGATTTCCCTGGGCAAATTCCCCGTGCAGCTGTTCCATCCGCTTCCCCTCCTCACGACACATCTTTGGTTCTTTGGTTGAAAAAAGGATGGGAACAGTAGTATGGCACCTAGGAGAGAACAGACTAGCCTCGAGAGCTGTTTTCCTTGGTTAAGCCTTTCATCCACAGCAGCCTTGGAAAGAAAGAGTCCATGGGGAAAGAAAGACACCCTTTGCTTAGGAAAAAACCCAGGCTCTTCCCAACGGACCAATAAATGTATTCACAGAACTGGTGGGCAATTACCTCACCCATTTGCCTTCAAGGAAATGGTTGTTGTTGTTTTTTAAACAAATTTTATTAATTTTACAAAAGACAATACACAATCCAGGCATAACAACTTGAAAAATCTTTTCTAAAAAAAAAAAAATAATTAAAGAAGAAAGCCAATAGAACATATAAAATAACTCCAAATTGTAATATCAATATTTACATTATCTATTTAACTTCATATCTTATCCAGACTTCTCCTTTTATCCAAATTATATTTCTTGCTTATTAAATTTTATTGCCTTTCATAAACATACAAAACACAAAACATAAACAAAACTAAAACATCTTTTCTGAAGGCTGCCTGATCCTGGGTTGAAACTCTTCACACAGACACAAATTCAAACATCATATTCACTTTATATATCCTTCCATATCTTATTATCATTTTCTTTTTCTTTTTTATAAACCAATTTTATCAATTTTACAAAAACAGTGCACAAACAATTAAGGCATAACAGCTTATAAATTCTTTTCTAAAAATAATAATAATAATTAAAGAAGAAAACCAATAGAACATAATGATTCCAAATTATAATATCAATATTTACTTTATCTATTTAACTTCCTATCTTATCCCAGCTTCTCCTTTTCATCCAAATTATTTCTTGTTAATTAAAATTTTATTGCCTTTTATCAATATACAAAAAAAAACCATAACAAAACCTTTATATATCCTTCCATATCTTATTACCATTTTCTTTTTTTTAAAAAAACAAATTTTATTAATTTTACAGAAAACACAGTAAAACAAACAAAACTAAAAGATCTTTTCTGAAGGTTGTCTGATCCCGGGTTGAATCTCTTCACACAGACACAAATTCAAACATCATATTCACTTTATATATCCTTCCATATCTTATTATCATTTTCTTTTTTTTATATATATGTAAACCATTTTTGTCAGTTTTATATAAACAATGCACAAGGCATAACAGCTTATAAGTTCTTTTCTAAGAAAAAATAATAAAAGAAGAAAACCAATAGAACATAACAATTCCAAATTATAGTATCAATACTTTATCTATTTAACTTCATATCTTATCCCAACTTCTCCTTTTCATCCAAATTATTTCTTATTAATTAAATTTTTTTTTGCCTTTTTTCAATATACAAAATCCAAAAAAAAACATAACAAAACCTTTATATATCCTTTCATATCTTATTGCCATTTTCAATAATATTCTTTGTCTGTTCTATTTCCAACTATCCATCTTTTTTCTTTTATTATACTTCTCCTATACACCAATTGGAGTAACGTCTATAACTCATTACCCTAACTTAAAAGTACTTCATATAACAATTTTTCTTGGGATTCTGTTTAATAGATTCTAAAATTACACAATGGATTTTATACTCTAAATACACATATAAAAAACACAATCTTATGTACCCTCCAGAATCCCTCTTTTATCCTAAATTAAATTCACCCATTGCCTCTGAATAAACTTTTTTTCTTTAGATCTTGCTTCCCCCCATTGAGGCTTCTCCCCCCACCCTTTCTCTCTTGTTTATTCTTCTCCTTGCCCTTTTTACCCCTTTTTCTTTCCTCCTCCCTTTTCTTACTCCCTTTCCTTTGCTTTCTAACCTTGCCTCCACCTTTCCGCTCATTTTTCTCTTCTTTGGTTGTTTTTATAATTCTTAAAATCCCCTTTTTCTTATCCTTTTTCTCCTCCTCCCCGGAAAGAACCCATTGTTCATCAAAGATGGCTTCTTCTTCCTCTTCTTCTTTGTCCCAGTCCTTCTGCTGCGTAGTCAACTTTTCATAAGTACATAACGCCATTTCTAAGAATTGAAACAAAGTGCCCAAAGTATCTTCCTTTTTATATTTTTGATATTCAGTCTTTAGTTCATCCACAAGCGATGCCATCATGAAAAAAGAAACTTTTCCCAAAACAACCACAAATATTTTTAATCAAAAATAATTCCAAAAAAAATTCCAAAAATTAATACTTTTCTTCCTTCTTCTCTTTCTCTTTCTGGGGTTAATGTTTAATCAAAGAAGTCCAATTACCATACAATCCCTTTCTTTGGGATTCTAGGCAGTCTCCTCCTTTTTCAGCTTCTGCTCCAATTTTTTTTTTCTCTCCCTTCCCACTTGCAATATCAATTTTAAATAATCAGAAATCCATACCTCTAATAAGGGTTTTCCAATTTCTTAAGTTTTTCAATGTCCAGAAACCCTTTTATCCCTTAGCTTCAACTTTCAGAATAATTCACTTTCAATGTCCAATATGTCCAAACATTTCTGCTGTTTCCATGGGGTGTGAGAGTGAAGAAAAGAAAAAAAAAAGTTCCCTTTAACAGCTTCTCCGCCGCTTTCGATCTTCTTAGGGATACAATGTATCCTCCAGCAATTCAAACAGCTCAGTTCCAACAAATTTGAAAGATGTTACTTGACCCGGCTCAGACAGCACTTTCACTCTTCTTACTTCCTCCAGCGCAATCTTACCCGGTTGCTGGCTTCTTCGTGGCGGCCATTGCTGACCGCCGCTCCACCGCCTTGGGAAAAAGGGGTTTTTCCGGAGGAGGAGGGGGTCTGTGACACCCCCAACCCCCTGTCTGACTCCCCTCTCTCTTCAGCTGTCCCTACAGGGCAGCCATATCCCCCTGACCCATCTGGATTGGGGGTACCTCGGCGGTTAGCACAGCAGGAATCGCGAGCAGTCGCGAATTCCTGCTGCCCCGAAGCCACGCGAAACCGGAAACCAGGAAATGGTTGTTTTGTGTCAGCGCTCCCAGCTAAACCAGCAAGAAATAAGGCCAGATGAGCTAATTCTACTTCCTTGGAAGGATACCTTACCTGCATCTTGCAAATCTGAAAGTACAAACCTCCCGCCATCTCCATAACAGCTGGAGAACTCAAAGTGTGTGTGTCCCTTCTCAGCCTCTTTCTCTGCTCATCATGCAGCTGCGAGCTATGCGTTCTCTGATAATGACCATTCTCTGGGCAGCATCTCTTCTCCTCCACCCCTCTGTTTCCCAAGGCCATTCCCACATACCATTTCATATTTTTGTTGTTGCAACTGGTCATTGCTGTTTTGGGGCGGGGTTTGGAAACTATCCGAGAAAGCTTGCTAGCAGAATTCCCGGACTTAAATCTAGTTTTCTATGGCAGCAAGAAGGATGTCAAGGGAGCATGAATATTTTCTCTCTGCAGCATATTCTGGTTCTCTCTTCTCTTTCCTTGTATCCCTAACATTGCAAATTATTCTGCAAGGGGGGATTTATTTGGAGGTCTAACAGAATAACAGGTTGGATGGGACTTTGGAGGTCTTCTAGTCCAACCCCTTGCTTAGGCAGGATATTCTGTACCATTTCAGACAAATTTTTGTCCAATCTCTTCTTAAAAACTTTCAGTGTTGCAGCATTCACAGCTTCTGGAGGCAAGTGGTTCCACTGATTAATTGTTCTAACTGTCAGAAAATTTATCCTTGGTTCTAGGTTGCTTCTCTCCTTGATTCATTTCCATCCTTTGTTTCTTGTTGTGCGTTCAGGTGCTTTGGAGAATAGGTTGATCCCCTCTTTTCTGTGGCAGCCCCTGAGATATTGGAAGACTGCCATCCTATCACCCCCTAGTCCTTCTTTGCATTAAATGAAAACGTAGCCTATCCATGGCATTTTACTCTGCATATGTCGAGACCAGGTTATTTTTGAGTACAAGTTCTGTATGAATTCCTAATCAGAAATAAATTCCACATTGAGCCACTAATAGAGTTAACTTTTATTTCTCTCTTACCTTTTCTTTTTTTCTCCTGTAGATTTACAGTAAACAATACAATTCTCCATCCTGAGATTGCAGAATGGTAAGTTATTCCTCACATTGATATTCCAGGTGTTGCCTTGACGTTTCTGTTTTTGAGCAGAGAACTGCTGGGCCTGTATTTTCACAGGAGATGAGCCCTAAGGGGATGATAGGAGTGGAGTATCAGCCTCCCCACCCCTGTTTTATTTTTGTAACAAGGCAATGTTTAATCTTAAAAAGAAAAAAAAAACTTTAAAAGAATTAAAAGTACAAATTAAAAATACAGACTAAGAAGGAAAAGAAAAAAATAGCAAATATTTTATATTCATCAACAGTTACTGGTTTGGCAATGAATTCAATACTATAATAGGAACCATGAAAGTCGTTATTGTAAAATATGACAGAATGTTTGACATAATAACACATATTACTGCATCTGTTGATTAGTTGAAAACATTGTTTTTTCCAATATTTCTGTCACATTTCTGACAACCCTTCCTTGATATCTGAAATAATACGATTTTTCCAATTTCTTTTTGCCTGCTTGATACAACCATAATTCCTAATAAAACAGTCAAATTCCATAGTTTTGTTTTATGATTCAACATTACATTAACAACTTTAACATTTAAAGATTTCCCATAAATATATTAATCTACTTTATCCCCAAAAGATTAAATGGCCACATAACCAGGTCCTCTGTATCAGGGACCTCTCAAATTTTCCTAACCCTCAGCATTTGATGTTGACATTTTCTGGGGAGTCCAACACACTCTAAATATAATTTTTTGATAAACCAACCATCATCTCCAATCTTTTGATACCATTTTCATATTTTCAAGGACATGAAGCCATTGCTGCAGTTTTATCAAAAATTCAGCTCTTTAGTCTATGTGTGAAATATCCCAGAAATGTCCCATTTAAAAATGTTCTTGACCTTTTGATAGAGATATATTATAGGTGTGATTTTTGCCAGGAATTTCATCAGGAAATGTCAGAGACTCTCCAGTGGTGGGATTCAGATTTTTTTTACTACCTGTTCTGCGGGCGTGGCTTGGGCACGGTGTGGCTTTATGGGCATGGAAGGGAAGGATACTGCAAAATCCCCATTTCCTCCCCACCCCACTAACCTGCTTTCCAGCTCCGTTCTCCTGTGCAGGGCTACCAAAGGAGACCCAGCTGATCAGCTGGGCCTCAATGGGAGGCAGAGAAGAGATGGGGCCAGTCAGAGATGGGATTTGCCGGTTCTCCAAATTTCCGCTACCAGTTCTTCAGAACTGGTCAGAACTGACTGAATTCCACCTCGGGGCTGTTCCCTTCTTGCGATAGCAAAATCTCTGGAGGAAGACCTCTACCCTACTCTCCACACCTGACACCTGGCAAAGATGTGTTGCCATCTAAGGCTTCAGTTCATTAATACGTTAATATTTCAGATTTGTATGTAACCTTTCCAGAAGAGTCTGGGTCTCATAGTTTTAGTCTGGGACCATAAATAAATAACCAAAATTGCTTACAGATTGTACTGTACATTGAATTGCTGCTTTCAGTTTTAAAATTGATTTTTAGTTTTTTTTTAAAGATTCCATTGCCATGATAAATACTGTTCTGAAAGGCAGAATCCAATTATAGTTACTATTAGATGAAAAAGGGGGAGAGAATAGAATGGCTGGATTATCAAAGGCCAAATAATTTTGGAAGGCAGTTTCTACTGAAGCTGCTTTTTGAGAAGGGAGTCTTGTGATCAGCAGATGCTCTGACCGTCTCCTGTTGCCTAGAAGGAAGGATTCTGGTGGCCCAGCTCATGATCACGGTCATTATACAGTAGGACAGGAAGAAAAATGAAATACTACTTTATGATTCTTGTTAATTTGCTGTAAAATTAATTAGTGTTAGCTGTTGTGTAGGTACAAATACAAATAGATTCATTATAATTAATGTTCCTTCACTGACTACCCAAGGAAGTATTAATTGAATGTCTGGCAGAATGGGTAATGTTATATAAATGTCAGCCTATTACTGCTTTCTTTGGGGATTCATTTTAAAGGCATTAATTCTGATGCATTCTGCTGGCAAATTTATAGATGTTCTCTTTAATTACACTTGAATGTCAGTGGCGTCTGACATTAGCAGATGCCACCTAGAAGAATCGAAGAGTCTTAAAGGGTGGCACAGTGGTGATATTGCTTAATTTTTAATTCTTTGTTAAAAGACTCACCTTATTAAACAGCCTTCTGCTTTTGAAAAATAAAGGGCCTTTTGTTCAAACTGGTCAGTTTCGTGTGGCTCCAAGGAGGGTACTTGAAATGACTAAGAAAAGAAGAGCTAAGTATATTATCACATCTGTTGATGCAGGATAATCATTGTGGGCTTTTTTGAATCTCTCTTCTCCAATCCCTCCCTTGTAGTACTCTGGTTGACAATGTAGCACAGATGAAGGAGAAGCAAAAGACAGCATGGGGTTCACAGGGAACAAAAGAGAAACATGCCATGGCTCTCCACTGTTTCATCATCTGTGGTCTTGCTTTTTGTATTCTGCCAACAATTTTTGGTTGAGATGGTTGGACTAACTGTGGTCACTTTCCAGATGTTCTGACCCAGCTCCCCAAACATGAACAACCCTCTGAAGTTAACTCAAAAGATTCCTTTATTAGGCATGCCAGCAGCCCCGGCAAAAAGTTTATCTCTCACTGCAGCCTAAAAAGTCTGACTGGCCGGAAGATGAATAGTTGTCTCCCACATCTATTCATCTATACCCCCTGCCTTTTATCCCCAGAGTTAGGGTGGGACTTCGCTAGCAGCGGTGGCTCTTCTGTTCCAAGGACCGGCCCATAGATTTCCACTGCTCTCCTCTCCTCTGCCTTCTGTGCATCTGCACACCAGGCACTGGACCCAGCTGTGCTTCCTGTTCCTCATCAGCCACCTCCAGACCTGGGGACTGCTGACTCTCCATCTGAGAGCTGACAGGTGGCCCAGGCTCTGCCTCTGCCTCTCTCTCTCTCTCTGCCAGATCCATTTCCTCTTCCCTTGCAGAGCTCCCAGGTTGCCTGGATGCTGACCCTGAATCTCATGCCTCCTCCGCAGCCTCTGATTCAGCCGCTGGAGGAGCTGGAGGCTGACAGGCCACAACATCAAACCAGATCAGTGACTTGGTTAAACTGGTTGCTTATCTGGTCAAGGAGTCTGGTGAACTGAAAAAGGCTATTCATTGATGGGCTCTTTTTTTTGGTGGATATGCCTTTCTTCCTTTGTGGGGTTTACAACGACTTGCCATGGCCAACTTGTTCCCTAGCAAGAACAAGTGAAACAATTCACCATGGCCAACTCGCTAGGGAACAACTTGCTGCGGGCAAGAGTTACACTAATATTGAAGAAACAGAATCATTAAAGAAAGGATGCCAAAGGAAGGACAAAATAAAATGTGAATGATGATTTTTTTTAAAAAAATGTAGAACTATTTTAAATCATTAAATTGAATTGTTAAATTGTCCTGCAGCGAGTTGGCCCGTTCTGTCCCTTGTGGTGATCTTGACTTGTTCCTTTGGTTTTTGCAATCTGGTTTTGATAGCATGTTCCATGAATATTCTCAGGTCCTTGGTCTTCTCTAAGGCTGGTTGTTTCCCTGCAGACATTTTGTTCCCAGGCTGAATGTTGTATTGCAGGAGTGTCAAACTCGTGGCATCACAGTGGCATCATGTGATGTATCGTGACTTCCCCCCCCTTTGCTAAACTGGGTGTGGGCGTGGCCAGCGTGTGAGGCATCCGGCTTGCGGGCCGTGAGTTTGACTCCCCTGTTGTATTGTGAAGGATTGTGCATACAGGCGGTCCCTGGCTTCCAACCATTCATTTAGTGGCTGTTCAAACTTATAACAGCACTGAAAAAAGTGACTTATGATTGAGACTTATGACTGTAGAAGCATCCCCACAGTCGCATGATCAAAATTTGAGTGTGTGGCATCTGGCATGTGTTTATGACGGTTGCTGCCTCTCGGGGTCACGTGTTCGCCATTTGTGACCTACCCAGCCAGCTTCTGACAAGCAAAAGTCAATGATTTGCTTAACATGATGCACTTAACAACTGCAGTGATTTGCTTAACAACCGAGGCAAAACAATTGTAAAAGGCAGCATAGCTCATTTAACAGCCTTGCTTAGCAATGCCTTGCCTCCTTGTGGTCGTATGTCAAGGACTACTTGTACATGGGTCGCCATTATTTTGGAAGACATTGAACAGGTTGTCCGTTTCTTCTTTTTGGAGTTCTGGATTGCTTCAGTGCTTCTTGTTGAGATGAATAAAGTTCATGTTCTCTTGGAGGCCAGTTGCGTTCTTGCATCTGCAGGGAAGCTTTTGATTGATGGGAGTTGAAAGTTCTTTTTTTTTTAAATATTCCTAGACGTTATGTGTACCTTTTCCTAAGCTCAGGGCCACACAAAAGTTGTGAGCAAAAGAAAGGAGGCCCCTGGGAGGTGTGGAAGAGACTATGGATAATCTCACCAACTTTGTGTCCGCACTCTGCCTGATAATCCATTTTGGGAGAGCCCCTTTCAAAATTCTGAAGGTGCCCATTAAGACTCATGACCCTTGATGTCTGGCTTGAGCCCAGGTGTTGTGCAGAAGGAACAGGAGTCATCTCTGAATTTAAAGTGCCCATGTGCAGAGGGGACCAAGACTTTGAAGGATTTAAAATCAATTCAGAATCGGTACAAGGGCATCCATAAGGAAACTCATCCTTAGAAGTTCACAATGTAGACAGAAAGCAAATGAAAGCCCAGCCTTTTATGGAAAACAGTTGTAAACAACGGTCATGTTTTTGTGCTGCTTAAGGATAGTGCTTTGTAAGGAAAGTGAGATGGCCTCTGATGGACACGCTCCTCATCTTCCTCTCTTGTTCAGGTTGTCTGGAAAGTGCAGAAGCTGCCTGGGGTGTAGCTAGTATGGATCAGGGAGCCCAACGTCTGACTCGGGGAGTGGCTTCACTGAGCCACATTATTGCTTAGTGTTATGCCTGAACCTGGTGCCTGAGCAAAATTAGATTCTATACTTGAGCCATGCCAAGTCAACACATGCCAAGACTTAGTACCCCAATTAAATGGTGGGTGTGCCGTCACACCCACCCTTTAATTGGGGTACTAAGTCTGTCATCCAGACCTGAAGCACTTGGCATTCCCTAATAGCTTGAACCAGAATTGGAAACCCAGCAGCAGGGAGCCTTGATCTCAGGGGTGAGAAAAGCCAGGCCTTGCGCTTCAGAAGGAGAAACCAAACACATGGGGTTAGACTAGACAGTCCCTGACACAACAGCAGTAACTGCGAGACGGATCCCCAAGTCCTGAAGGACGGCCACTTTAATACGAGCCTTTTGGCAGCCTTGGACAGCTATACAGTCATGGCAAGAGAGGTTGTATGGAGAACATTTAACTCCATCTGAAGCCTACGCAATCTGTGGCAGGGGTGTCAAACCTGATTTCATTGAGGGCCACACCAGGGTTGTGTTTGACCTGGGGGGGGGGGGGAAGGGGCATGTCCAGCTCAGCCTCACTCATGGAGGCTCTGTTTTTCGCCACGACAGCCTCCTGCATCCCTCTGCCAGTGGAAATGGAGCATGGAGGGCCACACGTGGCCAAAAACAGAGCCTGGAAGGTCCATGCGTGGCCCTCCTAAGCTCCGTTTTCACTGGGAGAGGCAGTTCAGGCCGGTCCTTCACTGTTTCCAGAGTGGCCTTATGGTCCAGATCTAAACATCCCACAGGCCGGTTCTGGTCCACGAGCCTTGAGTTTGACACCCCTGATCTATGGTTATTTCTCTGAAACTTCCCCAATCCGGTGGACTCCTGATGTTTTCAGAATTCCTGGGAATTCTGGGAAGTTGGTACAGGCACCTGAAGGGAATTCAGGCAGATCATTCTGGAGTGTAAAAGAGAAAATCCTTACCCCAAATACAACTCGCTGCTCAACTGTTATGCCTCTGAAAATATGGAAGTGCTTGATTGACTTGGTTTTGGTTTCTGTGTGACTCAGCTATCCTTGTGTTGTACTGTACTACTTTGTATAGGTTTGCTACATAGAACAATGTGGACTCTGTGGATTGGTCATGTGAGTGACTCACTTTGCAACTGTCATGACTGACCATCGTAATGGGCAGGCTCCATTATAGTCATAAGTCGAAGACTATCAGTAAACATTTATCAAATTCTTTCTACCCTTGAAACAAATCTGCCAGGAAGGCCAGACCTACTATTACTGAGATCTAGATAAAATTACTATAGTTTGTGAGGAATCACCAAGTTCTGCACATTTTTAAAATCAACCTTTTCCTCTGGGTCTTGACTTAGGGGTATGTGTTTCTGGCATTACTGCTTTTTTGCAGTAACAAAAAGGGAATTGTACTTTCAAAACACTCTTTTTCTAGGAAACACTTTGATAAAAAAAATATTGTATGTATCTGATTAGGACATATAGAAATTTCTGCAAAAATTGTAGTTTCGTTCTGAGCGGGTAGATTACCTGGGATCTATTTTATCAGGAAATAATACATCAGGAAAGATTTCTTAAGTCTGAGAACTCCATTTTGCCAGGTTTGAAAAGCATCAGAGGAATTCTGCAGGGTTTTCCTTCTTGCCAATGTTGGGTCCTTTCTGTGATAAACTGATAAACTGTGACAAACTGATATTGGTTTTAGCTGCCTTGTTTCTGCAGCAATTATGAGCAATTGCTTTATAAATGTCTTCTGCATCGTTTAAGGCAGGGACTTTGAGTCTTCCTTGGCAAAGAAGTGATGATTTCCCATAGAAAATCAGAGACATCCAGGGTGTTGCAGTAATTGTTATTGGGCATTGTGTAACAGTTTCATAATGAAAGGTAGCAGGCAGACCAGAAATCTCTGCTTATTCTAATTGGGGGCCATAGTTCATGCAAGAGAAGACAGGAGGGGCTTATCTGCTCTTGTAAACTATTTAAAGATTACTCTACACATTTGTATGACTTTACTTTGAGAGCCCTGGAAATTAAGCTTGATCCTGTATGTCTTTTCTCTCACCCTTTCAATAAATGAGTACATAGCATATGAAATGCATCCTTCCCTCTTGCTGGCCTGAAGTCTTTAGGCTTTTCATGCATAATATTTCTTTTTCCTTCTTTCTGAATTGAACCTAGTGAGCCACAGCATTCATGGCAGTGCATTATGTCCAATCAGGTGGGTCCAGGTAATTCTTTGGACTTGCCCCTGGTCCGGATTAAAGTGCAGTGCTTCCAAGTCTCTGCATCCCATCATTTGCAAGCATTTCCGAGATGGCATCTTCCAGACGTGTTGGGCTGTACTTCCTATGGTGAGAGTAAAATCATGAGAATTCTAATCCGACATGCCTGGAAAATACTAAAAAGCCCAAGGATGCATTTTTGCTTTGGAACCTAAGAAATACTGTTCCAAAAAGATAGAACATATCAAGGACCTTGTGGGTCTTCTAGTTGAATTCCCTGCTCAAGCAGGAGAGCCTATATCAGGGGTGTCAAACTCGATTTCTTTGAGGGCCACAAAGAACACAAACAGGGTTGTGTTTGATGGTGGTCGTGGCCCTCTGCCAGCGAAAATGGAGCTCAGGCATGCGCAGCCTGCCCAGGGCCCCATTTTCAGCCATGATGGTCTCCTGCAGCCCTCCACCAGCGAAAATAGAGCTCTCAGGTCCCATTTTTGGGTGGGACGGCCTCCTGCAGGCCTCTGCCAACGAAATCAGAGCAGAAATTTTGAGTAGTTGGGAGAACCGGCCAATCCCACCAATGACTGGCCCTGCCTCCATCTCTTCTCTGCCTCCCATTGAGTCCCAGCTGATCGGCTGGGTCTTCTTTGGTTGCCCTGCACAGGAGAACAGAGCTGGAAAGCCGGCTAGTGGGGTGGGGAGGGAATGGAGATTTTGCAGTATCCTTCCCCTGCCATGCCCACCAAGCCACGTCCACAGAACCAGTAGTAAAAAAAATTTGAATCCCACCACTGCCCTGTGCTATATAATTTCAGACAAGTGATTGTCCAATCTCTTCTTAAAAATACCACTATCCAATTCTGTGCTAGAATTAGGATGGCCTAGTGTGACCTGTTATGACAAACCTGCAAACACTTCTTGGTACATTTACTAGATAATTTCTGTTTCCTAACATCTTTTATTTGCTGAAGTCTCATATAATAGTTTTATTCGTTTGCAAGTTCTTTGTACTTTCCAATTAATCACTTGTGAGCTGTAGGGGAAACTGTTAACCTGATTTTCCTCTTCCCTCTTTCTTTCTGAAGCCGTGTCATTAAGACGGACATGGAATTGGAAGTCCTCCGCTACACCAATAAAATTTCAAGTGAAGCTCATAAAGAGGTAATGGATCTCTTCATAATAATTTTTCTTTTTCCTTGTGTAACATCACCTTTTTTATCCCCATAAAAATGTTCTCAGCTACTTGAATTGCTTAGTAATGGAGTAATGAGGAGCTTGGCCGCTTTGAGAAAGCGAGAGAGGACTGGCTTCCCTCAGCACCACAGAAAGCTGTTCCAGGTTGCCAGTGAACGCCGCTCCCCGGCCTGTTTCTTCTGCGGCCATTCACTCTGATGGTTTTTAGCTGGGTGCTTTGATCACCTGTAGAGCTTTCTGAGTCAGCTAAATGATAAAGAGACATTTAGACTTGCAATTTTCTTGGATGTTCAAGAGAGAGTGCTGGAAGGAGAATTGCACTGACCCATTGGTTGCAATATAATGGGGAGAAGCCAGAAGGAATCTCCTGGTTTGAACTCTTCCTAGATTTCCCTAGATGCAGCTGTTTCCTCTGCAGGCAGTTGAATCATTGTTGTATCTGTAACTCCAATCAGCTACAGAGGGGAAAACTTTGCTTTTGAGGTTTTCGCAGAATCACACTGATGTCTGCAGTTTTGTCTTATTCCAAAATAATTTCAGGGAGCTTCAAAGGAACCAGCACCAATAGGTGGATAGGATAGTTGGGAGAGTTTAATTTTTTTTTTGTCCCTGGTTTTCATCCGAATCCTGGCCGTCTTCCCATCATGTGCAAATTGTGTTCACTTCAGTGGGGAAACATGAAGTGTACACAATTTGTATGTGATGCGAAGATGACAAATATTGTGAGGTGGGGCTGGCACATGATTAGGATGATATCATGAAGGACTGTTCAAATCATTTTTGTTTCCTTATCTCCTGGGCCAGCATATGACCTCTTCACACAATGGCAAAAGCAATGACATGACTAGCATTGCTTATATTGTGGCCCATAAGGGCTTATTTCCAAGTTTGCCTGTTCTTGCAGTGGCTTCTTTAATACAGTCTCTGTGATGCAGTATGGTAGATTTAGATCTATCTGATCTTTTGTTTGACCTACAATTCAGATTTTTGAATTAGACGTTGAAGATGTACAAACAGTCGATTCAGAACATAAAGGAACAAGCTGTCTTGAAAGCTCCTTCTTATTCTGGTCTCTGTTGGGATATCTGGAACTTAATCACTTAGCTCTTGAGATACAAACAAGAGTTCTTGTTCTTTTTGTGCTGCTGTAATTTTTACTGTAGCTGATGAATATTTTCATCAGTGCTTTGCAGCAGACATTATTCTAGAGTTGAGGGACTGTAGCTGCTGCAGAGCGGCCCTACTTCTGAAGAATGAAGAAAAATTTTTTCTTATACTATATCTGCTTTTGTGACTATAGGTAATGAAGGCCGTAAAACCTGGCATGAAAGAATATGAGTTGGAGAGGTAAGTGCATTTTTGACATTTATGGCAAAACGATGGAAAAGCATTTCTAGGTTAACAGGAAATACTGCAGATAAGGGCAAATGACATTGATTTAATGACAATTATAGGACTATTTTGAAGTTGTGCTTGGCCTATTACTCTGTAATACAGAAAAGGCATTCCATCAATTCCTTTCATTTTATTAGATGACAATTGCTTTTAGGTATGTCTTAAAAGCCATATAATTCTCTTTGCTGAAGTTTTATGTAATTTACAGAAAGAGTCCCTAATAGCTGTTATTAGTGTTTGACGATGTTCAACAAAACCATCTTTTATAGGTGAGAATATCATAGTTATTCCTGTTACATTACACAAATATTTATAGCGACCATAAAAGAGTCTGGAGGTTTGTTTCAATCTCTTAAAACTGGAACAAACGTTGCTGGTTCTGCTGATGTATCTCTATTCCAATCTACAGTATTAGTTTTCCTAATGAAATTGAAGATTGCCTACTTGTCTAGAATCACTCAGCTTTACCTAATAAGACAAGTATGTGTGCAGTCACACTGATGCAACTTTGATACTCAGCGCATGTTTGCATTCTTCCCTTTGCCATGTGCCATATGGCAACAGTCTAGTGCAGGGGTCTCCAACCTTGGCAACTTTAAGACTTGTGGACTTTAACTCCCAGAGTTCCTCAGCCAGCTGGCTGAGGAACTCTGGGAGTTAAAGTCCACAAGTCTTAAAATTGCCAAGGTTGGAGACCCCTGGCCTGGTGTATTTTAAGCAGCTTAACCCAGCTTAGGTTATGAACACCATGTGTTTTCATGCATTGTGTTAATCCATAGCCAACTTTATTTTAAACCACAAACAGGCCATGTTATCGCCTTAGCATAATTCATTGACCCATCCATTAATTTGTCCATGAACATCTGTATGTATCTGCATATGAATAAAGCACTTGTTTTAGGAAGTGGAAAATATGCATATATGTGTATGTATATGAGACAGAGGGGGAGGGAGGGAGGAAGGAAGGAAGGAGAAAAGAAGGGAAGGGAAAGAGAAAGAGGGAGGGAGGGAGGGAAGGCAGGAGAAAAGAGGGGAAGAGAAAGAGGAAGGAAGGAAGGAAAGAAAGAGAAAAGGGAGGGAGGGAGGATGGAAGCAGAAAAGGGAGGGGAAAGAGAAGAAGAAAGGAAGGAAGGAAGAAGTCATCCGAAAAGCTCTTAAGAGACAAAACCACTGCATGATTTTGAACAAGTTCTTCCCAGCTTAAGCTCACGAAAGAAAAAGTGTGCTGGTGTGCCAAATATGAATGTGATTACACAGATGATGAAACACCTACCAGATGCATCTCCTTGCCAGAGGCCTTGCTATTGGAAGGATATTTACACCAAAGAATCAATGCGCACAAACATACCCCCTTTAATTTTGGAGGAGTGATATTCCTGCTTGATGTGTTTCTTGTGAAGGAAACAATTTCTTTGATACTGCAAAGTTCTTCCCTTAAGACGTTTCCTCTTATAGCACCCCTCCCTGAGATACATTTGCTTCCCCCTGCCCCCTGGCATTATTTAAATGAGCCCCGGAAACCTGGCCTTGTCCCCTGCCACCCCCCAGATCTTGGGTTAGAATGAGTCCTGTATATTGCATCACTTTGAACTGAATTTGTTCTATCAGACATCTGAGTTTTTAACTGTATTTTAGGAATGATTTTACTATTCATTAGAGTTGTTACAGAAGTTGGCAGACTGTTAAATTTAATAACATTTTTTTAAAAAAAAATGGATTTTCCATTTTACCCCCTGGTACTTTGGAAGTAATCTCTTTGGTTTGGAGCCTCTGAACATTTTATGATCAACTTAGATATCATGAAAATTGAAGTACCAATCTCTGTTGGAGCTGGCACAGACAGAAAAAGCTTTCCTTAAGGACATGAAAGCCAGGATCAGACTCTAATGTCAGATTCACAGGTAGCCCTGTGGTCTCTGGGCTGGGTTTCCACACCTGGCCCTTTCAGCTCTCTTCTGATCCACCTTCAACAGAAACTTTCACATCATGGTTGAGATGGGTGTCCAGTTTGGGGAAATCGAAAGATGTGTTTTATTAGGTTTAATTTAAGCATTTGAAATGGAGAAAAGCACCCCATTTTCTGATTCCTAAGTGAACTTGGCATAAGATATAAAAAAAAGTTTCACTTGATGAAGGACACTGTCCAACTATGTAATTCATATATGATTTTGCATCTCTTTGGGCTGCTGCAATGAAGTCTTTGGATGCTACAGTTGACCTGAATGCAGCAGCAAACTGGTCAAGATGGTGGAAGCACCACTCCTTCATGGTATAAATCAGGGTGTCACGCCAGATGCATCACACATAGGCCACGCCCACCCCAGCTGCACAAAGGGAAAAACTGTCACGATATGTCACATGACAACAATGTGACGCCACCAATTTGATACAGGTGATATAAATTAAAGGGATCTTTTTTAGCTTAGAGTCAGATTGTCAACGTTCCAGAAAAATCAAACCCCCAACACCAAAACTCTGAGACAGGCATTTTCTCAAAGTTCCATTTTATTAGAGTAGTCATACTGGTACATCTGGGAAAGCCCAAATCTGAGAGTTCCAGGTTTTCCCCACAGTAATCCAAAACACAAACCCATCCCCTGCACTCATCAGTCCATCACATGGTCCAGTCACCATCCATCCCAACTAGAGACATCCCCTAACCATTCCTCCTCCAGGTGCAGGAAAGACATGACCTTGACTGCAAGGAAAAATGCTATTATGTCCAACTACATACACTCTACCAAATTCCCCCTCTCAATTTCCCAGGCACAGGAATGTGGCAGCACAGAAGCTTCTGGTGCTATTATGGCTTCCAAAGCTGACTCACTCACTCACTCTCTCTCTCTCCCTCTCCCTCTCCCTCTCTCTCTCTCTCTCTCTCTGTACATACATCACATTGAATTGGTGTCGACCCCTTTCAGCTGCATGGATGAGTCCATGCAATTTTCATGATAAGGTTTTTCAGAAGTGGTTTGCCATTTCTTCCTCCTTAGGGCTGAGACAGTGACTGGCCCAAGGTCGTCCAACCAGCTTTGTGTCTCAGATGCAACTAGAACTCACAGTCTCCTGGTTTCCAGCCTGGTGTCTTTACGGACTGCACCAATCGGGCTCTGTGTTAGCCTATCAACCTCTAATTATAAACCCTCCTGCCTTGGAATAAGGGGTGCTTGCAAATCAGGATCATACTGGTTCTAATAATCAGAGAGAATTGGTTGACTATTCAAGTCTTGTTTCTTTCTATTTTCATGAAGCAATCCTTTTGACAGGTTGCCACTGATGAATGCATTCTGTTCCCAAATTCATTTGAAAAATATGCTCAAATTTGGGGAATTTGCTCATTCCCCCCCCCTCCAATTGCCACTATTTATGTCAACTTTTCTGATAAGCTCTAAACCATTTTCATGGATCTTAGTAAAAATGTTCTGAAGCTGATACCAGAACGACCATGGTCCTGCTTCCTTTTGAGAACAGGCAACCTGCCAGTTCTCACATAGGAGCGGGAATCTTGATTACTTTGTCTGTCTCACAAGCGTTCGTCTCCCAAATATATTTGTTTCATGTTGGGGGCCCTCGAGGGCCATTTAGTGTTGTTGGGAAAAAAAAAATAAGATGAGAATAAATTTGACCATTATGAAAATGGGGGACAGATGAAGTCAAACCAAGTCTTGTGGGGGCCAGTTGTTTCTCTAAGGCAGGAAGGAAGGAAGCAAAACAGAAAAAAAAATGAACATGCTTCCTGTGCAGAAGGCCTGGTTTTGAATCATAGATGAGCATCGTTCATAATGGCTCCTTCCTTTCTTCAATAAATGCTACTTACTGTATTTGAAGTTCCTGGATTTCTTGCCATCTTGTAATGGTTCCTTATTTGCCTGCAGGGTAATTAAGGGATGGGGAAGATTGAAGAGAGCTGATGGCCAAATGTTGGCAGGCATTTGCCAAGTCCTTCAGACCAGAGGTCTCCAACCTTGGTCACTTTAAGACTTGTGGACTTCAACTCCCAGCAAAACTGGCTGAGGAAGTCTGGGGCTTGAAGTCCACAAGTCTGAAAAGTTGCCATGGTTGGAGAGCCCTGCTTTGGACAGACTTGGCAGAAAATTTGCTCTGTTTTTCTTGCCCTCATTTGTTTCCTTTGCCTGCCATCTGGATGCTTCCAAACCCAGCCGATGGAATTCACTGCAACTCTTTGTGACACAGCTAAAACCTCCAAGATCCCTTTTGAGATGATTGCTCTTTCTATTATAGACTCTGAAACCTCGTTGGGGAAGAAGCCAACAATATGCTGTGTTGTTAAATTGCCATAAATAACACCCGATCAATGGAAGAAACAAATGTCACAAAGCTGAACTGGGTGTGCAAATAGTCCTCATTTATTAAATGTTGTTGGTGGTGTTTTTTTTTTTTTTTTTTAAATTGGTGTTAGGGAAAGGTTTGCTTGGCTGTTAAAGAGTGATGAATTGGCTGCCTTTGCACGATGCCTTACACATTTTTAAAAAGTAGAACTGCATTTAGCCACTTTCTGTTTATGCACAGTGAATCGTTCAGGGTTGGTTTGCACATGCTAACCTTCAAAAATCTCATTATTAGCCAGGAGAAATTTAATAAGTATGTAATAATGGTCAAATAAGCCTACTTATGTGTGTTATTTTAACAATTGTTTTTCAACCTTGGCAAGAAGGAATGGGAGAGAGTGGAGGGAAGAAGGAAGAAAAGGAGGAAAGAAAAGGAAGGAAGGGGGAGAGGAAGGGAAGAAGGGAATCGAAGGGAGGAGGAAAGATTTCTAATGCTCCCTGCCAGATTCCCGCAAAGAAACTCAATGGGGAAACCAGCAGTAAATTGGAAATTGCTCTTGCTCCCACAGTTTTTTGTGCCTGCCTGTGGTCCTTTTGTTTCTCTGTTCAGTAAGGAAATATCTCTGAAATGATGACCCCATGGGCACGGATTATCTAGTATTTATCCAAAGCCGAAGAATATACCTAGATTTCAGCTCAAACCCTGTGTCAGTGTTCCAGCTAACCAACTCCAAACCAATAAACTGCGAGACAAGCATTTCTTCAAAGTTCCAATTTATTAGAGTTGTCATATTGTCACATCTGGGAAAACTTGAATCTGAGAGTTCCGGGTTTTCCCTTCCCAAATGAAAATACAAGATCCATCCCCTGCACCCATCAGTCCACCACAGGGCCCAATCAAATCGTCATCCCAACTGGAGATATTCTTCCGAACACGCTCTCCAAGTGCAGGGTAACATGTCCTTGACTCTCTGAGAAAGAGTGTTGTTGAGTCTAATCTTCCACCTCACTATGAAATCCCCCCTCCCAAATTCCCAGGCACTAAATGTGGCAGCCTTGAAACTTCCAAGTAAAAAAATGGCTTCCAAGGCTGACACCCTGCAGATGTAGGGCAGTGGCACTATATGTGTCACAAAGTAGATGCCTTAAATAGCTCATAGTTTGGCTTAATGTGATGGTCTGGTTCCTATAACATGCTAAAATAGCACACTAAACCACAAACCAGCCAGGTCCTTTTTTTAAAGTAACTGGTTGTGCAGCCTTTTTTTTTTTTTTAACCGCCACTGTGACTTTTAAATCACCAACCCAGACAGGAATTGGAAAATCAGCTAGATTAGGAGAGAGGGTACAAAATAGTCACTTTGCATCTGAATTGAGAGAAAATTGGAGCTGGAGGACTTCGATAGTAAGAAATTGCCCAGAAAAGAAGCAGCCACTGAACTACCCCCACCCATCCCCATTCACTAGAAAGAAAGGGTGCAGAGAAGAGCAACCAGGATGATTAGGGGACTGGAGGCTAAAACATACGACGAACGGTTGCAGGAACCGGGCATGGCTAATCTAGTGAAGAGAAGGACCAGGGGAGACAGGATAGCCGTCTTTCAATATTTGAAGGGCTGCCCCAGAGCAGAGGAAGGGGTCAAGCTATTCTCCAAGGCACCTGAAGGCCAGACAAGGAATAATGAACAGGGAGAGATTCAACCTAGAAATAAGTGAGAAGAATCAACCCATGGAACAGAAATTGCCTTCAGAAGTTGTGGGAGCTTCATCCCTGGAGGCTTTCAAGAAGAGACTGGGCTGCCCTCTGTCAGAAATGGTATAGGGTCTCCTGCTTGGGCGGGTTGGCCAAGCAGGAGACCTACAAGGTCTCTTCCAATGCTGTTAATCTCCTAAAAGTACTGTGGATATTACTCTTGAGTTCAAGGCAGAAGGGAGTGTATCATCCCAGCTCTTGCTACAGACGAGATGGATTCACCTGAGAATAAACGTTGCAGCATCTGAGGCTGTTCTGCACCCAGCACCCTCTGGCTATCTCAGGATTGTAACTCCCAGAATTCTTAGCCAGTTCCTTGGGAATTCCAAGAGTTGCAGTCCAAAGGTAAATGGATGGCCTCAGGGAGGGAACTACCGGTTTAGCGATTTGCATTCTTCTGCCTCTCGTATATTTGAATTGTCCTTGGAGGGATTACCCAACAGTAACTAGGAATCAGAATGATTGATGAAGACAAGCAGTTTAGCCATTTCAGCTTTTATGTTGTGTTTTGAATCACACCTTGGAAATTAATAAGAGGCACCTTGGCAAATGAGGTGTCAAACGAGCATCACGCTTTCCAGGTAGCTCAGGGGGTCTCCAAACTTGGCAACTTTAAGACTTGTGCACTTCACCTCCCAGCTGCCTGGAGAATTCTGGGAGCTGAAGTCCACAAGTCTTAAAAGTTGCCAAATTTGGAGAATTCTGAAGTAGCTCTTCAAAGATGCAGCACTGAAATCCTTGCACTGGCTGCAGCATCCAGCTTGACTTCTCTCCCACTTTCCAGGGGTGAGACTCCCCTCCCTCTTTCCAGGTAAGGCCGTCTTCAGCCTGTTTTCTTCCCCGTTGCCCCCCCCTTTTTTTTTTTAGGTTTGAGGACAAAAGGGCATCTCAACCTTCTGAAAATCAATAGCCAAAGTAAGAGACCGGAAGCCAAAAGTGGCAAGGGCTCCTTGGTGAGTTGTTTAGAATAGCAGCAATGTCAGAGCACCATCCTCCTTGTCTATTGTTCTTCTTTCGCTCTGGATATTGATTGTGTACCTTCCCTTCTGCTGCCGCCCACACAGCATCTTGACAGTTAAGAGAGGTCAGCTTATTCCACTCTATATTGCCGTCCTGATTCCCAAATGGGCCTCGGGTGATCAGGCCATCAAATATCGCCTGGCATTACGTTGCCATATCTCTGGAGCTCTCTTGTGCATTGTGACTCACACCTTCCATTTATTCCGGTTTCACCCCCCCCTGCCCCAAGGGCACAAAGAAAAGAATGAAGATTGCAGCCATTCAAAGAGTGTGCATTGTTTTCCTGCCTCTCATTGTGTTTCAGATGCAGTGATTTCTCATCTTTTCAGAGATGCTGCTTTTTTTTTTTTTTTTTTGGCTTATTCAGATATTTAAGTTTATGGTTTCATTCAGTTTGAGAGTAAACATTTTCATCTTTAAGACAGCATGTGCGTTTGAAATCCAAGTCAAAATTAGAAATAATCTGTTCATGTTCAGGAGTGGAGTGTGGGTGGGAGTGCGGAATATCTTTCTCCTTTATCAGGAGTATCACGGGATGAGGCTACATTGGAAATGCTAGGAACTTGTAGAGGGTCTGCCCTATCTTGTAGACTTAGAGGGGGAGGGGGGGAGGAACTGAGCTAGCAAGCTGTGGTTCAGCCAGCTTCAAACCAAGTGCTAAGGAACCCAAAGCAGCCAAACTGGTAATCAGCATTTCACTGTTCAATAAAATTGGGATGTCACAGATGTTGATTCCAACTTTTGACTGATGATGGTTTTGGAGCCCAATGGTTGTTGCCACTTCTGAGGGATTCTGAAGGTTTAGGAGGTTCTTATTCCAGAGAATCTTGTTTGGGTGTCAGTAAATCCTACATCTGGTTTTCCACCCATTGGACCCATTTCTGCTTTTGTGGATTTGTAAGATTTATTCAGAGACAGGAGTTAGAATTGCAGAGTCTATATGTATGAAAAAGGTTTGATCCTCTAAACTCCAGACTAAAATCTGGATCCTCTGCAAAGGAGGATTTACAGCAGGGGTCCTCGAACTTGGCAACTTTAAGACTTGTGGACTTCAACTCCCAGAAATAACTTTCAGTGGTATGCTGGCTGAGGAATTCTGGGAGTTGAAGTCCACAAGTCTTAAAGTTGCCAAGTTTGGAGACCTCTGATCTACAGGCTCAATTTTCTTGACTTCCAACACCGTCTCTAATACCTCTCCATTTTTTTTCAAATTGTCCATCCAGTTCTCAAAAGTATTGACATAATCCCTTTCTTTGGATTTCTCCTTTGCTATTTTTGTGAATATGCACATCTGCTATCACCTCTCTTGTGTGTTACATAATGTTATGGACAATCATTTCAAGGATGAGTGACAGTTTAAATCAAAGTCACTATGTCATTCAAGGAAACAGAACTACACTGGGATCCCCCCAAATCAATTTGGCACCTTGATGTACAATCTGAAGGTGAAGCTGTTGACTGAGGGTGCATGAGGATAATATTCTCCTGAGAGCTGCTCGGATTGTCCAGATAGTGGGTGGAGCTTCAGTCTCTGCTGTTGTAGGCTGAGCTTAATTTCTGAGGAACGCTCCTCCTTCCATCACGTGGCTCGCCACAGCGTTCCCCAGTTTATGCTCAGCCCTCGTGCAGAGTAGGCATTTTTGGATTGTGCTCTTGGCCATTTCAGGAAAGCCCTATTTGATTCGTATTTCCTCTTCTCCAGGTTGTAATTTGATTCATTTAATTGTTTTCTGTTCTTAGCCCTGCGCAGTTGGTTCTCTTAATTTCTAGAGGCCCCTGGGAGGCTCTTCCGGCCCCAGGGGGAAGGCTAGCAAACCTTACAAGCTGCCCCCCCACCCCTTCCCATTGCCGTACTGCCATTTTTTTTCATTTTCGATAGCTTTAAAACGCTCTGTTCTGCTCCATCCCCCCCCTCCGAACTCCGTTTTCTGCCGTTCTTTACTTCATTTGGTTCCTTTCTGTTTGTCCTTCCCCTGGGGACCTTGGATTGCCCCTGGGGAGTCATCTGGTTGCTGCAGCAGGGCCCCCTGTAAGTCCACGTTCAAGCGGCCGCTATTTTAGCGCCGCCTCGTGGCCGGGCGCCATTTTGTTTCTCTCCTTATCTCTCCGATCGCTGCAGCGTGCATAATTAAAGCAGCAGGACCGACAGGCCTGCTCAGGAGCGTCTTACTTTCTAATTGAATTGTTCTGTTGGAGGCTTGATTTACGACCTCCCTTTGTTGGCTTCCCCCGCAGCCAGCCGTAGCGGCCGCGGTTCCTTACTCACCACTTCCGCCCAGTTCCGCCTGGGTCGGCAGCCTGGTACAGGCCTGGCTTTGCCCTTAAGACCTCTGTCGTGCCCTGGTCATCCTGATCAGTCATTCTAAAAAAAAAAGAAAAGAAAAGAAGGAGATCTTTAACAATTCAAGATCTATAAAAAATTAAGAGGCAGAGAAAGACGGCCTAATTGAAAAACTTTACAAAAATAAATAAATAAAAAAAACAAATAAATAAAAATAAAAACACCAAGAAATAAGAACAAATAGGACAAACAGATTAATCATAAACAATTAATAAACGTGTGTGTGTGTGTGTAAAAGACTTTCCCAGGGCTCCCGGCCTTTGTTGTAGGTAGACCCCTAGGCGCGCCAACCGCCTCATATCTGATCCTTTATCCTCCTCAATTATCTAAAATGGCAGAAGGCAATCCATCAAGAGGCCCTTCTTTAAAGGCCAAAGCAAAAACCCACCACCTGCGCAGCCAGACTAAGGAGTCCTCTAAAGCCTCCCAAAGGGACGCCCTAAGACGACACAAGGCACTAGAAAAAGAAATAGACAAACGCACCAGACAGGCAGGCTCAGTGCCTCCAGCACCAGCCACTCCTTCTACCTCTGCGCTTCCCCCCCCTCCTGTAGCTTTTTCCTCCCTATCCAGGCACAGCTTGCCCTCCCAAGGGCACCAGGCTCCTGGAACACCAGCCAGGCAACCTCCAGAGGCTACGTTCACACCCACAGTCGCCGGCCTGCGCCAGGAGGAACCTTTCATTCAGGCGGTTCTGGAGCAGCTCAGAGCCTGGATGGAGATGGCGATCCGCCAAGGAATTGCGGAAGGACTCCAACAGATGGCTAAGCCGGGGTTGCCTTCGCAGGCCACCGAATCCGTAAGATAATTCCCACTCATTCCGGAACCATCTCATGGCTTCCCCCTCAGTCAGGGAGGACGAGGAGGAGGCGGAAGGGGACCTAGATTTGTGCAGGAAGGAGGAGGAGGAGGAACAATTTGATCTGGGGTCCTTACAATACAACGAACCCCTTCCTGACTCAGAACCATCAGAGGCGGAGATGTCGGAGGACGAAGGGCTCACCCCCGACCAACCCGCCTTTGTAGGGCTCTTCAAGCCCCAGCTATTCAAATCCCTCCTCTTCAAAGCCAGGAACATCTCAGGTCTAACTACTCAGAGCCCCTCTGATCCCACTCCTCAGGCTCCAGAAGGACTAGAGGACTCCATGTTTAAACAGCCTGTAGTGGAGGCCGAGGTCATCCCAACCCCCCCCCATCTTCCTGGATCTGGTGTCCAAACAACTGGCCTCCTCAGCTGCCCCCCCGGCCCCTTCGGCCCATGACAAAAGGTTCTTCAACCTTGACCCAGAGCTCTCCAACCTCCTGAGCAACCTGGAAGTGGATGAGCCCGTCGTGAGCCTGGCCTCTTCCTCCGCCCTCAGCGACCCCTTAGAGGCTCTGAGGCCGGAGGAGAAACGGTCAGAGCTGGCCTTACGGCGAACTCAACAGTTGGACGCATGGGCGATTAGGGCGGCCACGGCCACTTCCTTCTTCATCAGGTCATCCATTCGCTGGCTTCGCCAGCTTAAGCAACATGTCCTGACTTCCAATACCCACGCCCATCAGGATATAGCCAAGATTACGGCCGCGGCGGAGTTCGCAGCAGACGCCACCTTTCACTCGGTAAAATTCTTCTCCCGTGCCATTTCCTCCCACGTCTCGGCCCGCCGCCTGCTCTGGCTAAGGCACTGGCAGGCGGATCTCAAGAATAAGGTGAAACTAGCCTCTTCCCCCCTCGCGGGAAATAAACTGTTCGGACCTTCCCTGGATCCTCTCCTAGTCGAAGGAAGGAACAAAAAGAAATTCCTCCCATCCCTCACCCGTAAGTCAGAACCAAGATCCCTGCAGCCCTTTCGGAGGGCCCCCTTTCGTCCCTATCCCCAAACCCCCTTCCCTCCCAGGTACCAAAGGCCTCCCCCCTTTGGCTCGGGACAGTCCCAGGACAGGTCTGACAGGCACAGGAGAGGCGGTAACTTCAAGAGGCCCTTTCGCGGCTCTGGCAGCAGGCCCTTCCGGCGCTCCAGATAAGCCACCTGACTCAATTTCCATCGGCGGGCGACTCAAAACCTTCGCCAGCCAGTGGGACTCTTCCGCTTCGGACACCTGGATCAGGGACACCGTCAGGTTTGGCCTTGCCCTCGAGTTCCTCTCCACCCCCCCTGATTTCTATATGACATGTCCCATCTCCAAGAACCACACCAAACGCAACCTCATGGATTCAGCAATCCAGCACCTACTTGACATACAGGCCATCCAACCTGTTCCTCCGTCCCAAAGGGGACAGGGATTCTACTCACACTTATTTGTGGTTCCCAAACACTCGGGGGGATGGAGGGCGATTTTGGACTTAAAGCGGCTAAACCGCCATCTCTTGTATCTCCGTTATCCCCTGGGCCCGTTTCCACTCCAGATCTCTCCAGTGGTTCCTGCTCCCGTACCAAAGGGCCGGATCCAGCAACTCAAGGCGCAAGGTCAAGGTCTCGCCGAGGGTTCTCACCTCCCTTCTTTGGTGGAGCAGGGCGTCGATCAACAAGGGCTGCCTCCTCAAGGAGCCCCCAAGACTCACCGTCACCACAGACGCCAGTCTGTCCGGATGGGGCGCCCACCTACAGTCCCTTACAGCTCAGGGCAGATGGTCAGCGTCAGAAAGGCTGCGCAATATAAACTGGTTAGAGCTTCACGCCATCCACCTGGCCCTCCGCAGTTTCCTCCCTCAGGTACAAGGCTGCCACGTTCTCATTCTCACCGACAACATAACAGTCAAAGCTCATGTCAACAGGCAGGGAGGCACTCAGTCATTAAGCCTAATGAGGGAGACCGAGCACCTCTGTCGGTGGGCAGAGTCTCACCTCCTTTCACTTAGGGCCGACCACATTTCGGGTATTGACAACACCCGAGCAGACTGGTTGAGCAGGGCCACCATAGACCCGTCGGAGTGGCGCCTCCATCCAGTCCTGTTCAGGGAGGTGACAGCAATATTCGGTCTGCCAGTATTAGACCTGTTTCCTCCCCCCTCAATACCCAACTTCCAAGGTTCGTTTCAAGATTCCCATCCCTAGGGGCAGAGAACTACAACGCCCTCCAATGCCTGTGGCCCTCGGGCCTCCTTTACGCCTTCCCCCCTCTGGCGCTAGTGTCCAGAGTTCTTCAAAAGCTATTCCTCGAGAAAGCGGAATTGCTTCTTATAGCTCCTTATTGGCCCCGTCACCCTTGGTTCGCGGATCTCCACAGCCTATCTGTAGCCCCTCCCTGGAGGATCCCAGCAGACAGGATATCCCTGTCGCAAGGCCCCCTCCTTCACCCGGACCCCCAATGGCTCCAACTAGCCGTCTGGAGGTTGAGCGGGAACGTCTGAAGAGGGAAAATTTATCCACCGAAGTCATTGATACCATTTTAGCAGCCAGGCGTCCCTCCACCAGAAGGATTTATGATGCCACTTGGGTCATTTTCTGCAAATGGTGTGCCAATCTCCTCATTGAACCAACTGACCCATCTATTGCCCAAATTCTCGACTTTCTTCAAGAGGGTCTCAGCAAGGGACTGTCCCCCAACACACTAAGGTGTCAGGTGGCAGCTTTATCCACGGTCATTGCCTGCGAGGGAGTCAGCTCACTTTCTCATCATCCCTGCATCCGAGCATTTTTGAAAGGGGCCACAAATTTACGGCCACCGTCCCTTCACCGGTATCCGACCTGGGACCTCAACAGAGTCCTGACTTCTCTCACTAAGCCACCCTTCGAACCCCTAAGAGAGGTCTCTCTCCAGTTCCTATCCTACAAGATAGTGTTCTTGGTGGCTATCACATCAGTCTGCAGGATTTCAGAGATCGCTGCTCTGTCGGTCAGGAAGGATCTGTGTGTCTTCCATCCCGACTGGGTGGTCCTCCGACTTGACCCTTCCTTTCTAACCAAGATTAACTCGGTTTTCCACAGGGCTCAGGAACTTATCCTCCCCAATTTTTGTCCCAGGCCAACTCATGAAAGGGAGAGATTATGGCACACTTTAGACATTAGACGGGCCTTGTGGATCTATATTAAATGTACTCAGACCTTCCGCAGATCCGAGGCCCTGTTTATATCCTTTCAACCAAAGTCACAAGGGCTCAAGGTACTCTCAACCACCATAGGCCGTTGGATAAGGGCGGCCATTTCCAAGGCCTACCAAGCCCAGGCCCTCCAAGTACCCAGGGGTATCACGTCTCACTCCACTAGGAGTGCGGCAACTTCAGCCGCCTGGGCTACCCAGGCCCCAATACTCGACATTTGCCGGGCAGCAACGTGGGCCTCCCCATCGCGCTTCATTAGACATTACAAAATCGACAAGTATGCCGCAGCGGAGGCTTCCTTTGGTAGAAGGGTCCTTCAGAGGGTAATCAGGGAACCCGAGGAGTCTATAGACCAGATGGTGTCCCCCCTGTAGGACAGGCCCCAACTTTGGTATGTCCCACTATCTGGATGATCCGAGCATCTCTCAGGAGAATGGGCGTTGGTTCTTACCTGACACGCCATTTCTATGAGAGCTGTGAGGATCATCCAGCCCCTCCCTTTTCTGTCTTTCACCGTCTGGTGGGGTCTTGTTTCGGCCAATGTACCTTAAGTCTAGTAAGAGGTGGGCACGAATGCCTGTTTTTTCCTCTTGTCTTCGCATAAACTGGGGAACACTGTGGCGAGCCACGTGATGGAAGGAGGAGTGTTCCTCAGAAATTAAGCTCAGCCTACAACAGCAGAGACTGAAGCTCCATCCACTATCTGGACGATCCTCACAGCTCTCATAGAAATGGCATGTCAGGTAAGAACCAACACCCATTTTCATAAAATATGGTCTGAGCAGGGACAATATTAAATGCAAATAGTAGCTGCAAATAATACCAACTTCATCCATCCATCCACCCATCCATCTATCAATCCAACCAACCATTGAGTTACTCGGGCAGAAAACAGAATTAAAACACAGTGAATACAATAATTAATTAATAATAATAATTAAACCCCCAACTAAGGTGAGTTTAAACGAAAATGATTTTCCATCTTTCTTGCTATATTCATAGAACCTGCCATTCAAAAACCCCTTCCCCAAAAGCTAGGCAAACTCTGGGATTCAAAAACTACCGTATATACTCGAGTATAAGTCGACCCGAATATAAGTCGAGGCACCCAATTTTACCACAAAAAACTGAGAAAACTTATTGACTCGAGTATAAGTCGAGGGTGGGAAATGCAGCAGCTACTGGTAAATTTCAAAAATAAAAATAGATACCAATAAAATTACATGAATTGAGGCATCAGTAGGTTAAATGTTTTTGAATATTTATTTCAAAGAAAAACAGTAAACTAGCTCTGTAAGTGGAAAAGAGAGCCAACAAAATCAATATGGTATCAACAATAACTTTAAAAGTACAAAAACCTTAGCTCAATCAGCAACCAAGCTAAAACACAAGAGTTAAAATCCTTCAAAACTGGATTCATCATCATCATCTGTATGTCCAAACAGAGTCACCCTCTCCCTTGCAAGAAAAAAGCATGTGTATGTGCTGCATGTACATCCTGTTTTGGAGAGCCACCATCTCTTTCATAGCTCTCCCTCATGCCTCCATTGCATGTGCACACATGCCATGGCTCAATAGTAGGTCAACATACAGATGTCACACTAGGTTCCCTCCTCAAAAGGAACATCCAACCTTTCTTGAGAAGTACAAACTTCATCTGTTCAGGATTGTGGTGACAAAGGTGAAGGAGGATGGGGCTGAGAGAAGGGAAGGGAAGAAAAGATCATTGACAGGGAGAAAGACAGGGAGAAACACCTGGAAGTGTGAGCCCTCGAGTTTCCTTAGGGAAGACCAGACAACAAGGGGAGAGGAGAGGAGGAGGAGGAGGAGGAGGAGGAGAGTTAAAAAAAAAAGAGTGGGAAGCCAACTCACGCGTGCCATCAAAGCCAGGGGGAAGTGGGGCATTCTCCGCCTGCTGCTGCCAGAGGAGTGCGGGGGGGGGGGAGTGTGGGGAAAGGGGGTTCGTGCCGAGGCTCCGCAAGCGATTACCAGATTTGCAGCTCCGTTTGTTGGTGAAGCTGGAAGCGCGCAATGCAGGAGCTTGCGGGGGCCCCGGGTGCCCGTTAATGGGGAAGGAGAGGCCGCTTGGGGTCGCCAGGCCTAGGCAGCCTCCCCCGCCCCCTCCCCTAGCAGCGAAGAGCTGCTCCGGGGGGCTCCCGCCACGGCGCAGCCAGGCACTTTGTTTCGCTGCCCCCAGAACAGCTCTTCGCTGCTAGGCTAGGAGGTGGGGGAGGCTGCCTGAGCCTGGCGGTTTCTTGGCGAAGCTGGAAGCGCGCAACGCAGAAGCTCGCGGAGGGCCCGGGCGCCCGTTAATGGGGAAGGAGAGGCCGCTTGGGGTCGCCAGGCTCAGGCAGCCTCCCCTGCCCCCTCCCCTAGCAGCAAAGAGCTGCTCTGGGGGGCTCCCGCCACGGCGCAGCCAGGCACTTTGTCTCGCTGCCCCCAGAGCAGCTCTTCGCTGCTAGGCTAGGGGGCGGGGGAGGCTGCCTGAGCCTGGCAGTTTCTTGGCGAAGCTGGAAGCGCGCAACGCAGGAGCTCGCGGAGGGCCCAGGCGCCCGTTAATGGGGAAGGAGAGGCCGCTTGGGGTCACCAGGCTCAGGCAGCCTCCCCCGCCCCCTCCCCTAGCAGCGAAGAGCTGCTCTGGGGGGTTCCTGCCACGGCACAGCCAGGCACTTTGTCTCGCTGCCCCCGGAGCAGCTCTTCGCTGCTAGGCTAGGGGGCAGGGGAGGCTGCCTGAGCCTGGCGGTTTCTTGGCGAAGCTGGAAGCGCGCAACACCGGAGCTCGCGGGGGGCCCGGGCGCCCGTTAATGGGGAAGGAGAGGCCACTTGGGGTCACCTGTGTGGCCCTCAGCGGGTAGACAGCCGCGGCGGCGATGCTGCCCTGGAGGCGCTATCGGTTGCAGCCACGCCAGCGCAGGCCAGGCATGGTGCCGTAGCGGCTGACTCGAGTATAAGCCGAGGGCGGGTTTTTCAGCACAAAAAATGGGCTGAAAGACTCGGCTTATACTTGAGTATATACGGTACACAGAATTCAGTAAGGTGCTATTAATGTTAGTCATTCAAAATCTTGAGAATTTAAAGGCCAACCCTTCCTTAAGACTCCAGTAAGGCTTGGAAATGCTGCTTCCCAGATTTTTTCCCACCTGGACTGAGTTGCTAGTTATGAGATACAGACTTGCCTTCTGTCTTTGGCCAGATTACCCTTCCACTCCCTTCCATGCCTTTCCCAGGTGCCCCAAAATCTCTTACCGGCATGGCTGTTGGCCTGTCCCTTAATGGGCCAAGGTGGCAAATTCAGGTGTAAACATCCTCATGAATTCCGTCTACTCAAAACCTCTCTGGAAAATATTGTCATCACAGATCATGTTAATGAGCCGCAACAATGAACCAGATGATGGGTTTTTATAAGAATTGGATTTGATCACAGTTACTGAGAACTGGTTTAGTTCATCATGGAGCGCCTGGCGCGTGTGCCTGGTTTCCAATACTATAGTTCTCTTACTGTCATTTCCTCGGTTTTAATGGAATGTCGAACATTTACTCTTGGAAATGTCACTCTTGAATGGCGAAGCCTTCAGGTCCAAGCAGAATGAAGCGGATATTGCAAGCTTTAAAATGCCACTCACAGCCACTAAACAGTTCTTAGTAGAATGTATCTGCACCACTCTACTAAAGCATTTTACTCCTACAGTGTTTTTCCCCCTCCCCATTTCTGTGGGTGGTGTAAATTCTCTGGTTCTCAGGGTTTGCCTAAGAGGCAGTGAAGTGGAATTTCATTTCTAGGATGTCACTAGGGAACATCACTTAAAAATGGGTGCAAGATGAGTTTTTGTCCTGCCAGTTTTATGAGATCTTGTGAAATCCAAATCTTGCTAATATCCACAATGGAGGAATGGTGGTGGTGAAGAGGATGAGACTTGCAGAAATAGCTAAATTAACTTCTTCGCTTAGAGAGAAAACAATATCTACATTTATGGCTGGCTGGAAACCACTTAATAGGCGTTTTTTGCATAAAATGGGGAAAATGCACCTAAGATTTATGGTTTTGACGATTTAAAAAAACTGAATTGTAGAAAAGAATGAGCTCTTTTTGTAACCAGAGAGGAAACAATAACTTTGGAATTATACTTACACTTGCTGCAAAGGAAATTGGAAGCTACTTCATTCTGTTTCTCTTTTTTTCTTTTTCCCCCTCCTTTTTCTTTTAATTATTTTGTCTTAGTTTTTTTCTTCTTTGTAAGTGTTAATAAAAATTATACGGAAAAAGAAAGCAAATCTTCCAAAATAAGACTTAAATAACTTTTCAAAAATAGAGAAAGAAAACATCATTATGTCAACCATCCCACTCAGTCATCTGGCAAAGAAAGACCTCTAGCCATTTGTTTTTGCCAAGAGTATACCTTACTGGAGTTTAAGTGGTTACAGATGTAGTGAAGCTGGTTCTGGCATTTTCACGCTCAAATGATGCAATTAATTTCCCCTTTTCCCCAGCTTTCCAGTTGGTTGACCTTGGCGGATTGGAGCCTCTCACATCTCAGGCTGGCATAGCATGGCTTTCATTCCCCCCATACTGCCTTCTTATATTCCAATCCAATTTTCCCTCTCCCCCATTGCTAATGTCAGGCTGTTAGCCTGAAAAGCTTGGACAGCAGAGTAGCAACCATGACACACTCTTATGCTAGCAAAGAGGGTCACATGTAGTGTCATGCCCCCATCAGAGCCTGAATCTTGGAGGAGAACAAGCTGGAGCTGGAGCTGGAGCACACAGAGATCGAGGGGCCAGTTTCGTTGGCTTTGGAGAAATGTGAGGAGGAGCAAAACTAAGCAGCCCAGGGCTCCTCAGGATTGAGATGGCTTGTTATCAGGGAGGAATGGGGACAAGATGACCGAGAGAGAGCAAGCAGTGGAAATGAAGAGTGGCAGAGCTCCGGCGATGAGCAAAGACCTCCCCCTCTTGATCCCCGAGCACAGAGAGTGGAGAGAAGGCGGGAACAATGCAGGACAACCTGACGACTCAGGAGGAGAATGCCCCACCTGTCTTCACAAGGCACACTTGGGGACTGAGATTTAAGGGGACGCTGTGGGGAGAGTTGTTTGTCAGGGACAAACATTGAATTTGTAGAGTTATGTGTGACGTTGCAGACATTGGGAGTTTGCAGGACTGCTTGCTTCTTCCTTGCTTTGTGGGCTCATTGCTTCTTCCTTGCTCCGTGGACTCATTGTTTGTTCCTTGCTTCATGGATTCATTTCCCTGTTACTTTGCTTTGCTGGACTGGGTGGAACCAGAGGCTACCGTGTATGTGCTTTGCTCTGGGACTTGCCAAGAACATGGGAGCATTTGGGGAAAATCTGGAGCATTAAAGGGGAGTTTGGACTCTCAGCTGGCTGTGTGGCCTTCGACCTTGTCCCAGGTCATCACACTCCCCACATTACTAATGTCAGGCTGTTAGTCTGTGAAGCTTGGATAGCAGAGTAGCAGCCAAGCAAAGAGGGACACACATGGTTGGACTCCATATTGTCCCAACAGCTCTGCATGGAGAGGCAGGCTCAGAACCATTAAAGTCAACCATGGAGATGTATGGCTGAGGGAGATCTTCTGCTCTCTGCCCAACCTTCACTTGACCACAGAGGGAAAAGCCTGTGGGAGGTTTACTTGAGGATGCTGACCTTTTTTGTCGAGTCTGCATTAGGGAAGAGCAAGAAAGTTTGCAGACAGCCGAGTGTGCTGAAGAGTCACCTTTCTGTTCTTCAACCATCCCAGAGTTTGGAATCAGGGACGGCAAAGCTGCAACAGCAGGTGCAGAGATCACCCCTGCAGCACATCAGGCTTTCCTGTTCAGTTTTAAGGATAGTTTTAATTAGATGATAATGAAATGGAAACGCTGGCATGATGCAAATAAAAGCAGCCTCCTCCAGCATGATCATTGTGGTGACAAATACCACTTCTGGATCCGGAAGGAGTCTGCGACAACTCACCACAGTCAACATGCCATGGTCAACTCCACCACAGTCAATTCACCATGGCCAACTTGCCACAGGACAATTCACTGTGGGACAATTCTGCAATGCAATGCAATGCAATGCAATGCAATGCAATGCAATGCAATGCAATGTAATGCAATGTAATTCAAGTCAATTCAACAGACTAGACTAGACTAGACTAGACTAGACTAGAATAGAATAGAATAGAATAGATAAAGAATAGAATAGAATTCGAATTGAAGATAGAGTAGAGTAGAGTAGAATGGAACGGAACGGAACGGAACATAGGAGAGAATAGAATTAGAATTAGAATAGAATAGAGAAAGAATAGAATAGAGAAAGAATAGAATAGAATAGAATTCAAATTGAAGATGGAGTAGAGTAGAATGGAATGGAACGGAACATAGGAGAGAATAGAGTAGAATAGAATTAGAATAGAATAGAATAGAATAGAATAGAATAGAATAGAATAGAATAGAATAGAATAGAATTCTTTATTGGCCAAGTGGGATTAGACACACTAGGAATTTGTCTTTGGTATATAAGCTCTCAGTGTACATAAAAGCTATAAGTAATAAATCATGATCATGGTCATCATAAAAATACATTCATCATAAATCATAAGGTACAACACGTAATCATTTAAAAAATAACAAAATATTTTAATTTTTGACATTTACTTTTCATTTTATCCCTCCTTCGGCATCCTTTCTTTAATGATTCTATTCCACTATTTCTTCGATATTATTGTAACTCTTGTCCTGCAGCGAGTTGGCTGTGGTGAGTTGTCCCATTTTGCCTAGAAGCCATCCTTGAAAAATGAGAAGTGAGTTAGATTACAGCCCAAGACTCGGCTGGAAGATGTGTCCCCTTCCTGGTATAATGGAAAAGGTGGACTTGGTTGATAGGGGCCAGGTTGGGAAGCACCGTCCTTCCCTCTTAAACCCAAGTGGATAGTCTTGAGTTTCTTCCTCATCCATTTCTGTCTTCCTGGGGTAAGCTGATGTTTTTGTAAGAGCTGCTGCATACTTCATGAGAGCCATGTTCATGTTCCTCCTACACAAGGTGTGTGTGTGTTTGTGTCTACAAGATGATGGACATGGCTCTGTGTTTGAAGGCCCAGCTGAAGAGGCAGGAATTCAGTTGTTATAATAATGGCTTCATCTTGCAGGCCTGACCCCTCTACCCCCAAGCTAAAGTTTCCCTTATCTGCACCATCCTGTCTCTTGAATTCTGTATCAAAGGAAGGCAAACAACGAAACACCTTTTGCAATTCCTGAACCATTTTCCTGCTAATTTCAGTCAGATTTGCATGGACAGCTTGTGAAAAATGTCTAGAAGAGTGCTTGGTTGTATAATTTAGCTTGAAGAACTTTGCCTGGTTGCACTGCTTTTGTTGATAGCGTAGTTTAAATGTATGTGTGCATTATGAGCTTAAAATTCTTCATGTACTAATAAGCATAACTAATGAAATTTCCAGTAATTAATTATTTCTTAGGGGCAAAACTCTCCCCTTCGGTGTCTCCTAATGAAACATGAGAAACATGAAAATTAATCTGTCTTATTAAAAATGTTTAAATTAAAAAGCCATTTGTTTTCACTCTATTTATTATGATATTTTCTGAATAGCAAAACAACCCCACAGCTTATGGGAACATCTGTTCCAAGCTCCTGGAATAAGGTTTGTTTTATGGTTTTCCCCTTCAACTTTCTGAACTAGGGCAAACCTTGATTATGCTACAACCTTAAGTTTTATTTTTCTCCCTGTTCAAAATTACTTCAAGACTCCCTTGTAGTCATGTGCCACCTCCCCCTCCAATCTCCCCCTCCTACCCCCTTAACCCAATGACATGTAGATTGGTCCCTCTGGGAGCAATTATTCTTTTCAGGACTATTCTAATACGTTTTTAGCTCCAAGTAGTATAAAGGTCAGGAGCAGGTTTCCACCCTTGTCTCTTTAAAAGAGCATTCCTATAGCTGCTGGCACAATTAATGTTTTTCTGAGTCAGACACAAATAGTGGGGGCCTGCTTTGACCAGCCAGAGATGCTCCAGGTCCATGAGAAAATCATTTTAGGTAGCAGGAACCCTGCTGTCCAACTTGCCTTCTGGGCTTGAATGGGGAAAGTTGTGTCTGTGTGGAGTGTCAACTCATAAAATATTTTTCTGGTCTTTTTAGAGTTGCCAGCAGAAAGGGAGTGGGGGAGTAGTGTAACTGCTTGCAAAACCGAAAGTGCATTCCATAAATGTTTTCAAAGATTGTAACTTGGTGACCAAAGTTTCTGCCATGCAAAATTCTAACTGGAGAGCATGATGGATGACTCTTGGCTATAGATGTGCCCCATTGGAGAATATGAATTACGATACACCCAGGGGGTGGGGGGAAACCAGGGTCAAGGGTGACAATGACTGATGTGTCTCTGAATCAGCTACACCCAGGCAGCACCGGCATGTCTACTCCTAATAAATCTTCTTTAAACTTTGAAAATCCAGCTAGAGACTCATGATTTAGATGGGGGTAACTACCGGAGCCCTGACACGGAGCTTGCTGGACAACGCTTCTGCTGACCTGTGGCTTGTAGCAGGAGTCTCCAACCTTGGCAACTTTAAAACTTGTGGGCTTCAACCAGTGGTGGGATTCAAATTTTTTATTACTGGTTCTATGGGCGTGGCTTGGTGAGTTTGGCATGGGAAGGATACTGCAAAATCCCCCTCCCCCCCCACCCCCCCAACCTGCTTTCCAGCTCCGTCCTCCTGTGTAGGACATCAAAAGAAGACCCAACCGATCAGCTGGGACTCTGTGGGAGGCAGAGAAGAGATGGGGTTGGTGGGGTCAGTCAGAGGTGGGATTGGCCGGTTCTCTGAACTACTCAAAATATCTGCTACCAGTTCTCCAGAACTGCTCAGAACCGGCTGAACACCACCTCTGACTTCAACTCCCAGAAGCCAGCTGAGGAATTCTGGGAGTTGAAGTCCACAAGTCTTTAAAGTTACCAAGGTTGGAGACCCCTGGCTTGGAGAGTTGTGCATGTGGGGAATCACCATCAGTTTATTTTGGCTAACAAGCCCAAAAGCTTTTTTAAACATTACTGCAACCAGCATCATCCATAGGGTGTGGTGAAAAAGTCAAGATGGCAGCCGTATTAGTGCAATCGAAGGTCATAAGGGTACCCCTTGGAAGATGTCTTTTTGTGTGCAGCAATGAGGGAGCTCCATTCCAACTCCTTCATTCATTCTGATAATTCAGCAAGATGGTAAATACCAAAGCACTGTTGACTGTGTTGCCTTCTACAAATTTCCAGTGTTTTAGTCTCATATACCTTTGATTACAAATCTTTTCTTCTATCGAATCTTTTTCCTTCACAATTTGAATAACAGAATAACCAAGTTGGAAGGCACCTTAGAGGTCTTCTAGTCCAACCCCCTGCCCAAGCAGGAGACCCTATACCAATTCAGACAAGTGGTTGTCCAGTCTCTTAAAACCTCCAGTGTTGGAGCATTCACAACTTCTGGAGGCAAGATGTCCCACTGATTATTCGTCCTCCCTGTTAAGAAGTTTCTCCTTCATTCCAGGTTGCTTCTCTCTTTGATTCGTTTCCAACCATGGCTTCTTGTCCTGCCTTCTGGTGCTTTGGAGAAGAGCTTGACCTCCTCTTCTTTGTGGCGACCCCTGAGAGATTGGAACATTGCTTCATGTCTCCCCTGGTCCTTCTCTTCATCAGACTAGACATACCCAGTTCCTGCAACTGTTCTTCATGCGTTTTAGTATTTATATGACTTACCGGTCTTTACAAAAGAGTAAAACATAAATACAATGGAAATTTTGAAATAAAATAAAAAAGCACAGCTGTTCATAAAATTGCAAGTACCACTTTTGGATTTGCAAAATAGTGCATGCTGCTTGCAACAAAAACTGAAGGGAAAGGATTGGAGGGAAGCAGGCAACTGTGGAGCCCTGGGGTGAAGGTAAATTAAATGCAAAATGATATTTATTAAAGCTGCCAAACACACATATCAGCGGCTAGTGATGAAAGGGTGAGAGGGGAGTTGTTTTGTGCCCAGCGTGGCTTCAGATTGAAACATCACAGGGGGGTTCATTTCCTTCAGTGGCTGCATTTTCCTTGAGATGACAGTAATTGGTAATGCATTTCCTTTTTTCCTCTCAAAGTAAATAAAGATTGGTTAAACTCTTTGAGGGTTCTTTGGCAACCCCAGGGGGAAAATGCATCCAGCCATTCCTCCCCTTCTGTATTTGGAGGCTCCTGTGTTGTTTTTCCAACTCTTTCTTCTTCTTCTTCTTCTCCCTGTCAGCAGAGAATGGAGGAAGTGATTGCTTTGCATTGACCTTTTTGCCTGCGGAACATCAAGAAATCTCTTTTGCATTTGACAGGCTCTTGGGAGAAGCTATTCTGTCACGGTTGGCTTTGTCTAATTCAATGAATGCTATGGAATGAACTTTTTTCCATGGTTGGTGCTTTTGATTTTTGATTTTTTGAAAAATATTTCAGGTCTTCTCCACCAGAAGTGCTGGACCTGGAATTGGGATAGCTTCTTTCCTAGGAAGCTTCATTTAGGGCAGGCGGGTCAAATTCGATCTCATTGAGGTTGTTGGCTGGGGTGTTCGCGGCTGACTGACTGATCATGGCCCGGGGTGTGTGGCCAGCTTGACATTGTTTGTGTGGGCAGTGCCTGTGGGGGCTGGGCGGGGTTGAGGAGGGAACCAGGGGTCTCCAGTGGGTGGGGCGGTGGGTGGTAGTGTCAAGCCCAAAATTGACATGTGTAGCCATTTTGGTTAGGTTTAGTATATAGTATATTCTTTTTCTTACTTTCCTTTGGGCGGTCATGGGGGAAGGGTTTCGGGCTTGCCACATTCCTAAGCGGGGAGGAGTGGAGATAAAGAGAGTTGTTTTGGCTAGATGATTCTTCTTCCCGTGGGAAATGAGCTGTCTGTGCTTAGAGCCCCTTGAGATGCAGATTTATGACATCAAGCAATGTTGAATTACTTCTGTTGGAGAATGTGATTTTTGGGTTGTTTTTTTCTAACTTCTAATATTGTGGAGTAATTCCAGGGTGTGTCAGATCCGGAATTACCAAGGACTTTGCCAATTTGATGCTTTCCTAAATAAAATAAATTGTCTTGGAAGATGGACTTTGCTCTATTCTTTTTAAATGGATTTCATCCCTTGGAAACCTGACAGGTAGGCTCATCCCACAGGATGCTGTGGGCTGGGCTGAAGCAACGCACACCGGCCCCTTACAGTTTCCAGCATGGCCATGCGGGCCGAATGCAATCACATCACAGGCTGGATCCGGTCCATGGGCCTTGAGTTTGACACCCCTGATTTAGGGGAAGAGGAGAGGAGTTCAGAAAAACAGAGCAAGAAAAAAAAAGTCTTTGACTTACAAACAGTTCATTTAGGGACCCTTCAAAGTTACAATTGCACTAAAAAAGGTGACTTAAGACCGTTTTTCACACTTACGACCGCTGTAGTATATCCCTATGAGATTAAAATTTGGATGCTTGGTAGCTGACTCATAGGATGGTTGCAGGGTCCCTTTGGGGTGATGTGATCTCCATTTGTGACCTGCTGACGAGCCAAGTCAATGGGGAAGCCAGATTCCCTTAACAATTGTGTTACTAGTTAGTTTACTTTATTGTCATTGCACCTCATACAACAAAATTAAATGCCATCTTCAGTGTTACATTATGGCTATAATCACAAACACACATCCTTCACATTCTGTACATTGAATTGAAAATACCTGATATTGCATCAATATTGCACTATCCAGTAGCATTCAGTGGAGTTAGTGGTCTGGGATAGAAGCTGTTTTTCAGCCAATTTGTCCTTGTTTTTATTGTCCTGTTCCGTCTGCCAGATGGTAATAGTTCAAAAAAACGGGTTCCCAGGATGAGATGGATCTTTGAGAATGTTTTGAACTTTCTTAAGGCAGTAGGAGTTATAAAGCTTTTCCAAAGAGGGGAGAGGGCAACCCATGATCCTCTGGGCAATGATGTTCACCCTCTGGAGTGTTTTCCTATCTGCCCCTGTGCAATTGGCAAACCCTACACAGGTGCAGTAAGTTCAGATTCTCTCTGTGGTGCAGTGGTAGAAGGTCACCACCAACTTAACAACTGCAGTGATTCACTTAACAACTGTGGCACAATAGGTCATAAAATGGGACAACATTCACGTAACAAATTGTTTCACTTAGCAACAAAAATTTGGGGCTCGATTGTGGTCGTAAGTCAAGGACTATTGTACTTTTCCTTTCCACTTAGAGAGAGATGTCATGTGAACTAAATATGTGCATATATTCCACCAATGTCATCTTACAGGTTTTAATTGCAGTCTTCAATACGTTGTTCATATCATATACACTGTTCAATCTCCAGAGCATTCTTTTTTTTTTTAATAACAAATTTTATTAATTTTACAAAAACAATACAAAAATAATCCAGGCATAACAACTTGAAAAATCTTTTCTAAAAAAATAATAATAGTTAAAGAAAGCCAATAGAACATACAAAATAATTCCAAATTGTAATATCAATATTTACGTTATCTATTCAACTTCATATCTTATCCAGACTTCTCCTTTTCATTCTAGTTATCCAAATTATATTTCTTGCTTATTAAAATTTTATTGCCTTTCATAAACATACAAAACACAGAACATAGAAAAAAACAAAAAACAAACCTAAAACATCTTTTCTGAAGGCTGCTTGATCCCGGGTTGAAACTCTTCACACAGACACAAATTCAAACATCATATTCACTTAATATATCCTTCCATATCTTATTATCATTTTCAATATCATTCTTTGTCTGTTCTATTTCCAACTATCCATTCTATACACTGATTGGAGTGACGCCTTTAACTCATTTGTCCTAACTTAAAATTACTTCATATAACACTTAATTTATCTTGGGATTCTTTTTAGTGCATTCTAAAATTACACAATAAATTTTATAAAGAAGATAAAAACCCAGCAATAACTAAATAAAATCCTATATAAGCACTATCCATATCATTAAAAAAAAACTAATCGTATTATATTAATACTCATTTATATCTTAAGCATTTTACTCTAGATACACATATAAAGACACAATCTTATGTACCTTCCAGAATCCCCCTTTTTTTTCAATTAGATTCACCCATTGTCTCTAAATAAGCTTTTTTTCTTTAAATCTTGCTTCCCACCATTAAGGCTTCTCCTCCCCCCCCCCTTTCTCTCTTGCTTATTCTTCTCCTTGCCCTTTTTACCCCTTTGTCTCTCCTCCTCCCTTTTCTTACTCCCTTTCTGTTTTTTTCTAACCTTGCATCCACCTTTCATCTCATTTTTCTCTTTTTGGTTGTTTTTTCAAACCTTAAAATCCCCTTTTCTTATCCTCTTTCTCCTCCTCCCCAGAAAAAACCCATTGTTCATCGAAGATGGCTTCTTCTTCCTCTTCTTCTTTGTCCCAGTCATTCTGCTGCATAGTCAACTTTTCATAAGTGCATAACGCCATTTCTAAAAATTGAAATAAAGTGCCCAAAGTATCTTTTCCATCTTGTTCTTCCTTTTTATATTTTTGATATTCAGTTTTTAATTTATCCACAAGCGATGCCATCATAAAAAGAGAAACTTTTCCCAAAACAACCACCCAAGTATTTTTAATCAAGAATAATTCAAAAAAGATTCCAAAAGTTAATACTTCCCCCCCCCTCTTCTGCTTCTCTTTCTGGGGTTACTGTTTAATCAAAGAGGTCCAATTACCATATATCTTTCTTTAGGCAATCTCCTCCTTTTTCAACTTCTGCTCCAATTTTTTTCCTCTCCCTTCCCACTTACAACAACAATTTTTAAATGATCAGAAATCCATACCTCCAGTAAGGGTTTTCCGATTTCTTATATTATTAAGTCCAATGTCCAAAGAATCTTTTGTCCCTTGGCTTTAACTTTCAAAATAATTCACCTTCAGTGCCCAAATCAATTTCAAATCTTCATCTGCTGTTTCTATGGGGTGGGAGAGTGAAGAAAAAGAAAAGTTTCCCTTTAACAGCTTTCTCCGCCGCTTTCCGCTCTTCTTAGGGATACAATGTATCCTCCAGCAATTCAAACAATTCAGTTCCAGAGAGTTTGAGAGAGATTGATTGACACGGCTCAGCCAGTACTTTCACTTTTCCTGCTTCCTCCAGCACAATCTTACCCGGTTGCAGGCTTCTTCGTGGCGGCCATTACTGACCGCTGCTCCACCACCTCAGGAAAAAGGGGTTTTTCTGGACGAGGAGGGGGTCTGTGACACCCCCAACCCCCTGCCCGGCTCCCCTCTCTATTCGGCTGCCTCTACGGGGCAGCCATATCCCCCGGATCCATTTGGATCAGGGGCACCTCGGCGGCAAGTGCAGCAGCAATCGCGGACAGTCGCAAATTCCTGCTGCTACCGAAGCCACGCGGAACCGGAAACCTCCAGAGCATTCTTGAAAGCACATCCTGAACTAGAAATCAATGCTAACTTTGTGTTCATCATATCCTTGCGGTCTTAAATTAAATTTTTATTGTCCCAACCTGTGTATTACCAATCAAGCAATCAGGTCATCTCCCAGGCAGCTTAGCAAGCAGACCCAACTCTCTTCAATTATTCCTAATCATATTTTACAACGATTGACATTTAAATCAAATTCCTCAGCGATGAAATCCCCCTGCAATTAAATTAGCAGAGTACTTCTCCCCAGCCTCCTGCCGCTCCCCGTCTCTTCAGAGCTTTTAGGGTCCTCCATTGCTGAGCTGCATGTAGACTTAATTCTTGCAACTCAGATTATGAAGAGACCTGATCCTCAACTCCCCTTCTTAGTTATTTTTTTAAACTGCATGGTGAAAGGGAAGAGCAAAAGGGCCATTCGATGGCTGAGGTTTGTCAGTGGACAGTGTAATTCTAGTCTGGCACCTCTGAAGGGTGTCAATTTTGAGACAGGCTGCCCAGGATTTGGTGATCAGCGTGAGAAATAAAAAATGTGAATAAATCCATAAGGAAAATTGATGTTTGTTCCCATCGAACTGATTTCCTCACTTGCAGAGCTCAATTTGCTCTTGAGAACTTTGGTGAATGTTCATTTAGGGAACAGTATCTTCTTCACTTCACTCAGGCTTTTCTCAAATTGGTTATTGTCTTCACAATCGAAAACTGTTGACCAGCAGCTGAGGGTGAAAAAGGAATCAACTTAACATCCCTGAAAATTCTTATACCAGAGCAGATGCAAATAATTGCGGGGATATCGAGCCACCGATGACAAACCTCTGCCTTGCTAGGTGTTCCATCATCTATCACTTTCTCCCCTCCTGGCAGCCTTTTTACAACGTGGCTTGTCAGAGGATTAAAACTGAGCTGCCCCAAGAGGACTTTGGCTTTGCCATTCCCCCGTGATTGGTTTATAAGCCCAGTATTCCCCTTTGCAGGAAGTCAGCCACCCTTATCTCCAGAAATGCCTTCCCAATCCTTAGCAGAATCTTCTTGATCTCCAGGGGATCAAAGGCTGGTTTAGGAGCAGAACAGAGCAGAGAAATAGAAGGAACATATTTCCCCTCCTCATATTCACTCAGGCTGGACAATGTGCTTGCTTGGAAATCGGGTCTGCTCCTGCAAAACAGGTAGATTTTCCTAGGCTGTTTATTTATTTAATGTGGGTTAGATGTTTTTTTTTCCCCCCTGAGGTTCAAGGCAGCATAGATTAGCCTCAGTGAGAATGACCTGTCCCAAGCATCAGCTTTCATAGACAATGGTAAATTCAACCCTAGGTCTTCCTGTCCAGTTTCAGGACAAGCACTGAAATGAGATCTTCCTAAGCTGCTTTTGCACTGCACAGAGCTTAGAAGTATTGACTGGCAGAGTCATGAACATTTCCAGCCAAGATTAGAATTAGAATTCTTTATTGGCCACATGTGATTGGACACAAAAGGAATTTCTCTCTGGTGCATAAGCTCTCAGTGTACATACAACAATAGTAAAAGATCATTGTCATAGTCATTGTAAAAATATATTCATCATAAAAAAAATAGATACAACACTTAGTGATAGTCATGGATACTAAATAAGAGAGAGCAAATTTGACTAGTGAGTCCAAGTCAGTTGCAGGATAGTGTGTTCAGCAGGGGTGGGATTCTACAGGTTCGCACCTATTCACTAGAACTGGTTGTTAACCTTCTAAGCAGTTTGGAGAACCAGTTGTTAGAAGGAATTACTGGCCTAATCCTGTAAGGAAGGCAGGAAGGAAACATTCTGGTGTTGCTTACAGAAACTGCCTCTCCGTTACCCCTTATTACATTCTTGGCAGGACTAGACTTCCTGTGTCTGGAACTTCTCTGGAGTTTTTTTTTCCTTCCTTTGCTGGTATTTTGCTCGTGTGGAGTGACCATTCAAAGTTACGGTGGCACTGAAAAAAGTGACTTATGACCATTTTTCACACTTAACAACTGTTGCAGCATCCCCACAGTCATGAGAGGCCAGGCGAAGAGATGCGTGCCTCGATGTGAGTGATGTTGAGTTGGCCACGCCCAGCCAATAACATGACCACCAAGCCATGTCCACCCAGGCACATGACCACCAAGCCACGCCCACCACCTAAGCCACCTAAACCACAGAACCAGTTGTTGAAAAATTTGAATCCCATCCCTGGTGTTCAGGTCCCAGTTCAAGGTGTTAATGGGAAGGTTAGGATTAGGTTCAGGTTGGCCCAGAGGAAGAGTTTCTAGAGCCAAAGCTTTCCAGGGTTGAGTCCACTAAATCCAGATTGTATCAGATGTCAACACAGAGGCGCTTGTTGGTGGTACCCCAGCATAGGGACACAATGGGGGGGGGGATGGTGGTGGAGAGAATTAAGGCAAGCACTGAGCAAAGAGGGATGCTGAGCGTCTCAGTTCTGTCCTATGGATTACGCAATATCTCTAGGGACCGGCTGGTCTCTTGGGATTGGGACCCTCTTCTGAAGGCGATCACATGACCCTGGGACACTATGACCATCATAAATATGAGTCAGTTGCCAAGTGTCTGAATTTTGATCTCATGGCCAATGGGGATGCTGCAAAGGTTGTAACTGAAAAATGGTCATAAGTCACATTTTTCAGTGCCTTTGTAACTTTGAACTAAACAAACTGTTGCATGTCAAGGACTGCAGTATATAGCAATAGCCTTTAGGCTTCACAGGGCTTCACACACCCCTCGAAGTAGTTTACAGAGTCAGCATGTTGCCTCCAACAATCCGGGTCCTCATTTTACCCACCTCAGAAGGATGGCTGAGTCCACCTTGAGCCGGTGAGAATTGAACTCATGGCAGTGGGCAGAGTTAGCCTGCAATGCTGCATCATGGATGGATGGAGGGAAGGAGGGAGGGAGGGAAGGGCACTAGCAATAGACTTACATGCTGCTTCCCAGTGCTTCCCAGCCCTCTCTAAGCAGTTTACGGAGTCAGCCTCTTGCCCCCAACAATCTGGGTCCTCATTTTACCCACCTTGGAAGGACAGAAAGCTGAGTCAACCTTGAGCCTGGTGGGATTTGAACTGCCAAATTGCTGGGGAGATGGTGGTATGCAGCTAATTCCTGCTCTGGAGAGCCCACCGATGCCTCCCCAGCAAAAGAGCAGGTACAGCCTTGCTCTCTGCACTCATTGGACAGTGTGAGTATGTCGCACAAACTGGGGGTGTCTCTCTTTGTCAAGCCTTTTACTGTTGAATGTGGTGGATGTGAAATATCTTAATTAGTAAACACCCTCAGCAGTATGAGAAAGAGCAGCTGGGCTCAAAGCCTGTGGATTTGAATCTTTTTTCTCCATCATCCTTTATTGTGGCTGCAGCTATTTTAGGCAGCGAGTTCCAGTTCTCTTCGCCTGATAAATCTATCCATCATCCCTTTAAAAAAGGCCGATGCTGGTATTGCAAAGCTCCTTCCTCGAATGGCTTGTACTGCCCCATCACTAAGCAGGAAGGGGATTGGAATATGTTTCAAAGAGGGATTCAGGTGCAGCTTCTCTATTGCTTTATGTATCTCTCTCCTGCCCCCCCCCCACCCCCAAATCCAATCTTAGAAGTGACTCTTTCGATAGCTCTCCTCTTCTTTTATTGCTGTTTCAGAAAAGTTGAACACGGAAATGCATCAGGCTGCTGGGGCACAAAAGAAAGTTGAATGAAATGAGTCTCTATTATGTAGCTATCCTGTACCTGGAATCCTTGCTGATGGCTTTTGGGGATCAAAAAGAGAATGGAATAGCATCCCTGTTGAGAACCAGAGAAATGTTTTAAGTCAATAACAGGAAGGGACTTCTGTTTGGTTTGCAAACAGTGCAGTTATCTGTAAGCTTTTGAACATAAAGGAGGGGGATGGGTGGGGCAACCCAATTAGTTACCTTTCACAGTCAAACTTCTGGATGTAATGCCTGGGCTTTGTAGGAAAATGTACATCCTGCTGACATATACTCAAGAGATTTTGGCTGCAGCTCCCTGAATTTAGCAATAATGAGAACTGACAGGGAGGGGAACAGTGGTAGAGAAGTTGCATCAGTGGAATGCAGGTAAGTTTTGTGATTGTTGAATGTTTTGCTTATTGCTCAGTGCATTTGCCCAGGTCTCCATTCACACTGTGCTTGATATATGTTAGTTTGCATAAAACACTTATCCAAAACCATTTAGATGTGAAACGCACAAGATCTTTTGTTTGGAAGTGCCAGTACTTTAGACAGGAAGGCTGTGCACAGAGTGGTGAGGACGGCAGAAAAGATTATTGGGAGTTCACTTCCTTCTATCCAGGACATGGCATATAAGCGCTGCATGAGCAGGGTCCAAAGGATGCTGCACAACCTCTCCATGACCTGCTTTCCTTGTTAGCTTCTGGGAGGAGGGGGCTTTGTGGTATTCGAAACAGAACAGCTAGATTCAGTCACAGTTTTGTTCCATATAGTATCAACCTTCTGAACTCTCAGGTTTCTTCTTTCTGCTATGTTTTGGAAAATGGTCAGTGATTTGTGTGTGTGTGTGTATATATGTATGTATGTATGTATTTAGCATGTGTATATGTGTGGTATGGATAGGCAGGGGTGGGCTTCAAATTTTTTAGCAAGGGGCTCTCTGCTCTAATGATTGGCTGGGTAGGCGTGGCTAGGTGGTCATGTGACTGGGTGGGTGTGGCCAACTCAACGTCGCTTCTTTGCCCTAATTACCTAAGAAAGATATATACCAAAAAGTTGTTTATTATTTCGTGCATTTAATACTTAAATAAAAGACTGGGTGAAACCAGGCTTAATAGCAGCGACTGTGAGAGGGATCTTGGAGTCTTAGTGGAGTTTCTGGTGAGTGACTTGATTCGTATTATTTGGGAATTCATCCCCTTGGAGGCTAGTGGCTATGTTATCTGATTTTCTCAATGGCTCTCCCTCAGCAAACGCTGAGTGGATTGTTTATCTAGCTTGCAACAGTTTTACGAGGTGTGAAATGCTCTTGGCTGAATGCCCAGAAGTTCAGGTAAGCCGATTAAGAGCTTTCCCTTGCTGCTTGCCTTTTTCTGTTTTGAGATAAGCCATAGGTAGTGGCTTGGCTGCTCAGTGAATTTCATGGCTGGTGAGTTTTGAATCCGGGGCCTGCCTTCCTCCTCCTAGAGCGCAGCCCATTCTGCTGAGTGACTTTAAAATGATCCCAGTCCCCATTCAGTGAGTGAGCAGAGGAAAAAGGCCGAGGAAGCAGCTCATTGAGCAGCACTGGGATTGGTTTTGTTGAGCCATGCAAATGGTGACCTCTCTCCTTAGAATTCTTAGAATGAATGAGCTTGAAGGGACCTTAGAGATCTTCTAGTCCAACCCCCTGCTCAAGCAGGAAAACTTATATTATTTCAGATAAGTGACTGTCTAGACCAGGGGTGTCAGACTCGCATAATCATGGTGTCATGTGATGTATCGGGCCTTTTTCCCCCTTCACAAAACCGGGCAGAGGGCCGGCCAGCATGTGATGCATCCGGCCCATGGGCCAGGAGTTTGGCAGCCCTGGTTTAGAGTCTTCTTAAAAACCTCCGGTGATCTACTGGTTAATTGTCTTCCCTGTTAGGAAGTTTCTCCTTAATTCCAGGTTGCTTTTCTTCTTGATAAGTTTCCAACCTTTGTTTCTTGTCCTGCCCTCTGGGGCTTTGGAGAATAATTTGATTACCTCTTCTTTGGGGAAGCCCCTCAAATACTGGAAGACTGCTATCATGTCACCCCTAGTCCTTCTTTTCTTTAGCCAGACCCAAATCCTGCAGCCGTTCTTCATATGTTTTGGTCTCCAGGCTCTTCTCTGAACATTTTCCAAAGTCTCAACATCAGCCACTCAAATGGTGACCTTTCTCCGTCAGAAGAGAACTTGTTCAGGTGGAAAGATATTGGTTGGGGGCTTTTGAGGAACTTTCCTTGGAATGATTATTACTCTTTCACAAATCCCTGGCAAATATACTTGGTTTCTGAAGATAAAGGAATAGAAGGTAGCTTTAATAAAATGAATGTGTGAGCTTGTACATGTGTAGATGTGATGCAGTCCTAGCTTCCTGAATTAGCTTTAGCCTGGGTGAAATGCTTCTAATGCCATAAGCATTATTTTTGGCATGTTTTTAGCAGCTGTGCATTATAATAATGAATTTACTTTGAATAAGACTGGTTTTGTTCTTAGTAACACAGGGAGCTGGTTGGGTTATATGTACTTTCACTGAATTCCATGAATGCTGAAGTGAGGATTAGCATCCTGTATCACTATTTCACAAAAACCCACTCCTGTGGGAGTTTCTGCTGCCTGTGATTGTTTGTGGCTGAGGTTTTCCCATTTCCTGCTCCAACTCGCTTTTTATTTTTCTGCATGTCAGCAGTGTGCAAACAAAATGTAATTTCCCAACACCGCCTGTTATTTCACTCTTGCAATAAAGTAGTTGATACACAAAACATGAAATCTAGAAGTGTCCAGTGCATTGATATTGATTTTGTGCAGAACTAAACACATCTCTAAAGCATAAATAGTGGGGTAGGGTTTTTATGTGGAGGATTTTTAAATATTGCAACCTTCCCAGACTCACCAATGTGTACATTGGATGGCATATAAATTTGTTTAATAAATAAATCCATAACATAAAACATTCAGACAGTTTGAAGGATATTTACATGGGAGAAACAAGTGACTACTAGTTTTCCTGCATGCTTGTATGCACGTGTGTGTCTGTACATTTGTGTATTTTCTATCTGGAAAGTGAGGATCAGCCAAACTTATTCTTCCTGTCTGTCCCAGTGCTGAGTGTCCTTTGCACAATTTTTCAGGCTGAAATATATTAGTTATAATCTGTGGTGAATAGATTTTCAAGTAATTTAAATCAGTGTTACTAATTTTCACTTGTAATATCTCCTAGTTCCACTTTGTCTTCTTAAATGTTTGAAAATTATATGTGTGGGATATTTATATTATCACCATCATCTTTTGATGACCCCCATAACCCCTTGTGGGGTAGAGTCTGGGCAACTGAATGACTAGCAGAGTGTTTTAATGGCCGGATGCTTTCCCTGTTGCCAATGCAGAGTTTTGTTCAGCAGATCTCAGGGTGCACTGGAGAGAGAAATATCTGCCTCTGGAGATAGAAATATCACAGCCTCCTGACTGTGAAGGAAGAGCTCCAGCTCTAGGCCACCGGACCACTCCATGTGTGGCATATTTATATGGAAGCATCTTTTTAAAGAATCTTAGTTTATCCAGGTATTGTTTTGGGATTAACCCACAATAAAGACCTTCAGATTCTTGGCTCCAAACCAGGCTGTTTTGATAAAGAGGCACTGATGAATACCCTTTCCACGTACCAAATAGTTGAGAGTCATTTTTGATTGTGGTGGGATATAAATACAATCAATCAATAAAGTGTAATGAAAGAGAAAGCTTTGTGTACCGCCAACATACTGGCATGGCTTACATCTCTGAACAACTTGCTTTCTGTGGGTGTTAGTTTACATTCCTACAATTGCCCAAGTTAAACTGTAAAGTTTTTTGGGCAAGGTTTTTCAGATGTGGATTGCCATTGCCTCCTTCCTAGGGCTGAGAGAGAACAACTGGCACAAGATCACCTGGCTGCCTTTGTGCCTCAGGTGGGATTAGAACTCCCAGTCTCCCAGTTTCCAGCCTGGTGCTTTCACCATTACATCAAACTAGCTCTTATTCGAGTTAGTCTTGACGATGAATATCTGAGTAAGTCGCTCCAGTTCTAACCTTTGGAGAAGTATCTTGCCTTTGCTTTCTTTTATCTAAGGCAAGGGGAGAGATTGGCCCATGGTCACGCAGGTGTTTTTGGGCCTACAGCAGGACTAGAAATCATGATCTCTTACTTTCTAGCCTTAACCAGTAGTCTAAACTGCCTCTCAGAATGACCTGCTTTGGGAATTTCATGTCAATGGAGGATAATATGGGCCAGCAAAGGACCCTGATGCACAAGTTATGGAATAGGGGTCCCTAAACTTGGCAATTTTAAGACTTGTGGACTTCAACTCCCAGAATTCTCCAGCCAGCATAGAATTCTGGGAGTAGAAGTCCACAAGTCTTAAAGTTGCCAAGTTTGGAGACCTCTGTTGTAGAAATTCTTCTAGAATTCCCCAGTCCTCCTGTTGCAGAATATCAAGAAATCTCCAAGACATCATGGCAAGAATCCCGGGCCATTTGAGTGTCTAAATTACTTCACGGTCTCAGTTGAGCCTTTCTTCCAGCAATGGCCACAGAGTTCTCAAAATAATAATAATAATAATAATAATAATAATAATAATAATAATAATAATAATAATAATAATAATAATCCCACAATGTTTTGCAACAGCATTAATTCATGTTTCTGTCCTCCTTTAGCTATGAGATAGGAGCAAGGTGAAAGTGCATCAGAATCTCACAAGGTGTTTGATGAGTTGTCCTGCAGAAGGAAAGAAGATAATTTATATTGGGACCTAGCCATCGTCTCGGGTGCTTTGGAGCATGTAGCTTTGTTGAAAGTCACAAGGCTTTTAATCAGATTTGCCTAAGTAAATATCGACAGGGGACTAGAGATCAGATGGCTTCTTTCCTTGCTGCCTTTGTCATTGAGAAGCAATCATGGAAGGAATACTAGTTGGGTAGTTGAGAGTGAAGATTTTGGATTTGTAGATACAAGATTGAAGTCTTACCCAGATGAGACCCGCTCCACTTCATCTTCTCTTTTTTAATCAAGAAAGCATTTTAAGATTAACTCTGAGTCCTACAGTGGTCAGATAATATCTTGTAACTTGAGTAATAGAATGTCTATGCATTTTTTTTCATTCTTTTGCTTTATTCCATTTTATTAAGATTTTATCCTGCGGGCTTTTCAAGGTTAGGGTTTACAGAGTTTATCTCCCTTCTTTGGCTCATTTTTTCCCCCTCAAATGGCCCCCTCCAATTGAATTGGCACATCTGTCTCTGTAGCTCCTATGGTTACCAGCGATTTCCTGATAATTCTAATCATTACTTTTCAGGGACTGTTTCTAGTGACTGTTTTGTAAGCAGCAGGCTTGGTCTTTTTGGCTTTATTCATTGGACAGATCTATATCTGCCTATATAATGTACCAAAAGGGTTATAGCGGTTTTATGACTTTGTCCAATTGACTGAAAGCAAAAGAAAATCTGTTTTAGACTGCTTTGTACCACTCAGGTGACCCTGATGACACAGATAAACCTCCAAGTGGCCTCAAGGACTTGCTAAAAGAATGCAAATGACCAGCTGTCTGCAAGGAGTATAAATCCTTCCATTCCCCACCATCCAGTCAGAGCTGAAGAAACTTCTTGGATGAGAAGTGAAATGTCTTCAAGGAAAAACAAGAAAGTCCAGTTGCCTCTTTAAAAAAGCTCCTTTGGGACAACCACGACCTGCAGGACTGAGAATCTCTGCAGACATTTTCATTTAGACTGGATTTTGCCATGACTTGTGCCTGGATAAGGCTTTCTTTTAAGTCTTAAGCTAATCCCTTTCCCACTGCTGCATTTTCCATGTAACCAATGCAGGAAACCTTACCTGGCTCTGAGCAGATACATCCCTCATAGTATCAGGACAGAGCCAGTCCACTTACAAGCCCTCATCTTTCTGCTGGTCGTTGACCATAAATAAAACTTTACACACCCTCGTCATCATCTTTGGTAAATAAATCTTGATTTGGTTAGGATCACTTAAGGCAGGAGTCCCCAGACCCTGATCCGTGGCCAGTACTGGGCCGTGGCCCACTTGTAACTAGGCCATGCAAGCAACAGGTGAGCCCGTGGATGCAACTCTATTGTGCGAACGGCGGGCACTCACACGCATGCCCTCCACTCATGCAAATGGAGCTGTGCACATGAGTGTGTGTGTGGCCGCCTCTTGCACAGAGCCATTTTTTCTCTGCCCCCTCCTGCCAGTCTGCAAAGCCGGAAATGTTGGGGACCACTGACTTCAGGTGACTTTGGCCCCAAGGCAACAGAGAAGAAATGCAGGAGCCAGACAGTTGTTGGAGAGAACTCACTCTTTCCATACAGAGGGGCAGGGGTAGGATTCAAATGTTTTAACTGGTTCTGTGGGCGTGGCTTAGATGGTGGGTGTGGCTTGGTGGTCATGTTATTGGCTGGGCGTGGCCAACTCAACATCACTCACATCGAGGCACGCATCTCTTCACCTGGCCTCTCATGACTATGGGGATGCTGCAACAGTCGTAAGTGGGAAAAATGGTCATAAGTCACTTTTTTCAGTGCCATTGTACCTTTGAATGGTCACTCCACACAAGCAAAGTACCAGCAAAGGAAGGGAAAAAAACTCCAGAGACGTTTCTGAGACAGGAAGTCTAGTCCTGCCAAGAATGGAATAAGGGGTAACGGAGAGGCAGTTTCTGAAAGCAACACCAGAATGTTTCCTTCCTGCCTTCCTTACAGGATTAGGCAAGTAATTTCTTCTAACAACTGGTTCTCCGAACTGCTTAGAATGTTAACAACCGGTTCTAGCGAATAGGTGTGAACCGGTAGAATCCCACCCCTGCAGGAGGGGTTCTTTCTAACTCTTTCCATGCAAGGGTTTCTCTCCAAAATGAAAAGCAGAGTTCCAACGTCTCTCTGACTCTCACCCTACCCAAATATTCATTTTGACTGAAGAAGTTACTTGGATGAGTAACGAAACATCTCAGTTTCAATAAACTTTTGTCCAGTTGCCATTATTTAACCTTTTAAGATACAAACATGGAAATGTCTTTCTCAGGAAAAAATATGACCATTTTGTTTCTATTATGCTGCAGACCTTCATAGAATAACCAGAGCAGTTCAGAATGCAAAAGTAGAAAACCCTTGTTATAGATCAGGAAGTAAGCTAATTCATTCTTACAGTTTACCCCTCTTCGAAAAGTCTGATTTCTTAAACCCGTTTCTGTAATTTATTTTGAAGAAATTGGCTGTTTGAGCACAAAAAAATTAATTGGCAGACACAATAATTAGTGTTTACTTAAAACAGAGTGATATTATGCTTATTTTAAAACAATAATTATAAGGTTTTTTTTGTAACTGAACACCAAGTGTACTGATCTAATGAAATCATAATATATAGGGTTTTCTAAGTTGACAGATGTAAATATGAGTATATCACATATTCATGTAAATATGAGCGTCCATCATTATTTATTTAAAAGATTATGAAGCTCAAAATTTGTGACTGTGGGTAGTATACGAAAGAACAACTCAAAAGAGATTAAATGCAAACAATAAACAGATATATAAAACCCAGCAATCATATTGAATTATTTCTCCAATGATAAAACAGAATTGTTGCCTTTAATTATTTAGAATTCAAACAAGTTCCATCTAATGCCCCAAAAGATGGCATGTGGAGAAGGAACCAAGGATATCTTCTTTCAAAAACATTTCCCCCACATTCTACTAGCTATCCTAAACCTCTATATTTCTCTGTTACTTTAACGGTCATGGAAAGAAATAAAATATTAATTAACCTTTAAACCCTTAATTGTTTGGTTATGTCAGTGGGACTATGATTTACTAAATTCCTCTGGAGCCAACTCTGGATTAGAATTCTTCTTCTTGTCTTCATGGAAAGGTTGGTTGTGTTACACTCACTTGAGCAATAAGTGAAACTGTGGAAATGCATATTTAGCAATTAGGACTAACTACTGCACATTATATGAAAATAAGTTGGAAATCTTAAGCCCTTTCTTTGCATTTTCAGAATCTCAATAGATCTACAAATAGCAGGTTCTTGTTAACGGTTAGTGACTCAGTGTTCTTTTTGTTAGAGACTTCATTAGAGAGTTCAAACATATTTTAAAAGCCAAGTTGCTTAAAGATTTATCCTTTTTATAATTATGTCCCAGAAGTAGAAATTGGCTTTCCAACTGTGCCTCCTCAGTTGTAAATAAAACGCTATCAGAAATGTTTCCAGTGTGAAAAAAGGGACAATCACAGTATTTGCACAATTCAGAAGTTTGCGAGTTTTTCTGAGTTGTACTGATACTTATCAGAATTCTGAATTTGGTGGGTTTTTCTCTAGGAGTTTTCCTCAAGCCAGCATTGTTAGGCTCCTGTAGATCAGGGGGTCCCCAACTAGCAGGGGCCACGGCATGCCAGCAACTGGGCCACGCAAACAAGCGAAGCCCCACCCGTGGGATGCAGGCAGCATGCAAAACCACTTCCCCTCCGGGCCACGGAAAACCCTTTCTCCGTGGAACCGGTCCCTGGTTGGGGGCCACAGCTCTAGATGTCCTTTTGTGCTGCTTTCATTTCATATACCTATTTTTCAAGGACTGTTTGTTTTCTCCACAGCCAGTGAGCCTTGATTAATGACTGTGGGTTCCCTGGTTCAACTTTAGGCTTTGCAGTCTTGGGTCTGACTCTGCAAGGAATAAGTCTGCTCCATTGAAGCACCAGCTCTCTGAGATTTTAGAGACTATCAAATTATCTCCATAAAGAGATGTGGGAATTGACTTAATCATTTAAGTCCACTCATTTCTTAGGTCCAGGATTCTCAAAACTCCATGATGGAGAAAAAGAGGAACAGAAGCTCCCTGGCCCATTTTATATTCTTGGAAAACACAATAATTTTGAATTTTTACTCAGAAGCACAACTTCTTTGCCAGAAGTTTCTGGGAAAGAAACAGTGATGATAATACCCATGTTTCTCTTTTCCTTCCCATCCCCAATATCACCCCAAGAGAGTTTTGGATGGGGGAGAAAATTGCTAAATAAGTGTTCTCAGTGTACGCCTGGCTAAGAAGTCACAGATGCATTCGCAGGGAAAATGCTTAGAGCTGGAGGTCAGCAAGTACATTAGGAACAGAACAGAATAGAGCAGGAAGGAACTTTGGAGGTCTTCTAGTCCAGCCCCCTGCTCAAGCAGGAGAACCTATACTAGTTTAAGAAAGTTGGACCATTAAGGATTGACAGACAAAAATAGCCATACTGGCTCAGGAATTCTGGGAGTTGAAGTCCATAGGCCATAAAGGGTCTATAATTCCCCACCCCTCCCTAAGAGATGACACTTGTAGAAGGCACAACTGTTTAAGGGTTTTATTTTATTTTATTCCAGATGTTTATATTGTATGAATGAATTTGAAAGGAGAGGTTAGCCTTTTTTTTCTTGCCTTGGATAGGTAATCTTCTAAACTAGAGTGTGAGTGAAAGTTTTCTTCTCAGATGGCCCTGATTTCTTTTATAGGATCATCTCTCCAGCTTGTCCCAAGGATTCCAATTCTTTTCTTGAAAGAAGAATCCACAGTCTTGGATTTAATAAATGGCGGGACTCAAGAAGATCAGCTCATAGAAAGGGAATAGTGAATGGGATGGGGGTTTTGTAATTAGCAAGTAGAGATGGTGTAGGGGTAGAATCATTTAGCAAGTTCAATAATTATGTATTGGTTCCTGAATGGACGCAGTGGCTCAGTGGCTAAGACGCTGAGCTTGTTGATCAGAAAGGTCGGCAGTTTGGCGGTTCGAATTCCTAGCGCCGTGTAATGGAGGGAACTCCCATTCCTTGTCCCAACTTCTGCCAACATAGCAGTTTGAAAGCACGTAAAAAATGCAACGAGAAAAATAGGGACCCCTTTGGTGGGAAGGTAACAACGTTCCATGCACCTTCGAAGGCGTTTAGTCCTTCCAGCCACATGACCACGGAGATATCTTTGGACAGTGCTGGCTCTTCAGCTTTGAAATGGAGGTGAGCACTGCCCCTTAGAGTCGGAAACAACTAGCACGTATGTTGGAGGGGAGCCTTTACCTTTACTTACCTGAATGAACTTTGAAGAACAACATAGACTTCATATTTTATTCCATTATAATACTAACATAAATCTTACTTACTTACTTGGTATATTTTCTGCCTCTCTTCCAAAAGCTCAAGATATCCCCCTCCCCCAGTTTCCAACCACAAATGCAACCAGCAAAGTAGAGTGGGCAAAGAAAGAGGGATTGCCTCAAGCTAGGAGCTTTCTAGTGGGTCACTGTGGATCACTGTGATGTAGTTGTTGAGGAATTGAAAGGGAATGGGGAAAGCTGAGTTCTAGTCCTCCTCTCAACCAAGGAATTTCTCTAGGAGACTTTGGCCTGTTCCTCTCTCAGCCCAAGAGCCAAGGGGGTTCACTAATCAGAAGGTTAGAGAAGCAGTGGAAGATCTTATCCCCCATCCCACCCCTCCCCAAGCTATGAAAGTGCCCTGGGACAGCCCATCCCAGTCCAACAGAACTTGGGGTGGTTGTTGTGGGGGAAAATAAGAGGAGGAAGTGATGATATCTACAAGACATTGAGCTCCCGAAAAAAAACATCGAGTGTAAATCTACTCAATACATAAAAAGTTAGCAAATACCATTAGACTGAGATGCTTCTTATGTTTAAAGATTTAACGGTACACTTCCTAGTTCATGTGAACTAGATGCACCCAACAGAGCTTCAGTGGAAGATGCTTCTCTGTTCATCCCAAAAATGCTTTTCCCAAAGGCAACTGGACTTTCTTGATTTTTTTCCCCTTGAAAAGGTTTCACTTCTCATCCAAGAAGCTTCTTCAGTTCTGAAGAATCTTCTCTGTTCACACCAGAAGAACAGACTTGCTCCCTTCTTTCCCCATATTGCATGAAGCAAATGAAGGCTCAGGTTTCAATGTACCAGTATCGAAATGCATTGCAAATGGCAGCTGATAGCGGTCTTATGCCGTTGGCATGCAGATTCCAGCTCCATCTTGTCAGGTTTGCAATCGCAGAATGCAGTAATATCTCAACATCAGCAACACTGTAATGCGCTGGAGTAGGCAGCATTTGGCAACACATTTAATAACTACAATTTATCAAGTTTATCAAACTGTCTCAGGAAGCTAAAGTGCCCATAATAGTAACATTTACTTTTAAAAAGATGAATTGTAGAGGAACAGATCTGTGCAGGGCTGGTTTCCTGGGTTCAGCACATTGGACTAGATAGATGGCTCAGAATATGCATGCTCAATGTAATTATGGGCACAGTGTCACACTGAGTTAGGCACTGTAAGCTTATCGAGTGGATGGCGCAGGAGAGTTTGTGCGTGCTGTGCCAACATAGTTGTTGTGAAGGCAGAATTGCAGGGGCTTTTTTTACAGCAACTTCTGGAACAAAGCTACTTTGTGAATCCTGATCTCAATTGACTGTATCCTTCCCTTCTGAACTAATATTTGGATCCCACTTCGTTACCCATCACATTTCCTTGACTTTTCTTGTGGAGTTTTTTTAATCAAGACATTCCAGAGTATTTGATTATATATGAAGACATCCAGTAAACAGATACATGTAATCTGTGGAAAAATGGGACAGAGTAGAGTTTTCCCCATCTCATATTTGCAATAATATTGATGATGATAAAGAGGCAAGCAAGAGCACTTATATACCACTTCACAGTGCTTCACAATCCTCTCTAAATGGTTTATAGAGTCAACCTACTGCCCCCAACAACCTGGGTCCTCATTTTACCCATCTAGGAAGGATGGAAGGCTGAATCAACCTTGAGTCAATCAGGGTCGAATTACTGGCAGTGGGCAGAGTTATCCTGCAATGTTGCATTCTGGAAGGAAGGAAGGAAGGAAAGAAGGAAGGAAGGGAAGGAAGATAGCAATAGCACTTAGACATATACTGCTTTATAGTGTTTTGCAGCCCTCTCTAAGCAGTTTACAGAGTCAGCCTCTTGCCCCCAACAATCTGGGTCCTCATTTTACCCACCTCAGAAGGATGAAAGCCTGAGTCAATCATGAGCCAGTGAGAATTGAACTCCTGGGAGTGGGCAGAGTTATCTTGCAATGCTGTATTCTAACCACTGTACCACTATGGAGCATTGGCGAGTTCTTCATTTTAATAAGAATTTTCTGCAGGATGAGGTAAATCCTGCACCTGTTAAGCAGTAAGTTTGTACTCTTGCGTTACCCTGATTCCAGCCTCCTGATATTTGGGCTGATGTTTCAAGGTTCTCTCCTGATTGTCCTCCTAGAGGAATGGCTTTGTAAACGGCCTGTGGATGAGCCCCTGGAAGGCATTGTGATTGGATTGCCCTCTTTCCATCGGTTCACCAGATGTGAGTTGCAGTTTGCCATATGTTTGATGTTGCCTGAATACCCTGGAGCTTCCTGACTTCTGATGTAAAAGGGAACAATTGACCGCCTGTGAAATCTGGCAATTTGTCTTGTGTGTTTTTTCTCCCTCCAATTAACCACTCGCATCTGACATGGCTCCATTGAGTCTCATCATAATGTCTTAGAGCAGAGGTGTCAAACTCAAGGCCTGCGGGCTGCATCGGGCCCACAGGGTGCCGAGATTTGGCCCACAGGGCCACCCTGGAAACAGTGAAGGACCGGCCTGCAGTGCTCTTAGAGGGTTTGTGCCTACAGAGAAAGGAAGGTGGGAAGGAGTAGGAGTTCAGAATTGAGTACTTTGGTCAGGATTCTTTAGAAAATATTATTGTTGATATTAATTTCTCAGTCCTGAAGAAAGGAAGGACATTAGGGGCTGGGCTTCAAAAATACTGATTAAAACTTGATGGTACAGGTACTCCTGGAGTTACTGATTGCTTAGCAACTGTTCGAAGTTAAGACGGACCTCCCTGGGGGTACTTACAACTTGGATTCAAAGTTCTGATACACATAACCTGTCATCACGTGACGGCATTTTGGTTTCTTGGAAACCCAGCTGCATTTACCCTCCGTCACATGGTTGGGTTTTATAACGGTTTTACAGAAAACCAGCATTTACTTATAGTTTTTGGCAAAATTGGGTCCAAAACAACCGTTGTATTTGATATTTGCCAAACAACCACTGGAAAAAAAGTCATAAAATCGGCTTGAGTCCCTGTGTGATCTGATTTATGACCCTCACAAGTTACAACTGTGAAGAGCAGGCTCTGTTATGGTTGTAACTTGAGGATTACTGTGCTCTTTTTATTCTCTGTAGTTTCAGGCATTTATCACAACTGTGTTGTCAACTTTGAACTGAACCTGGCAACAATCATCTTTCTGTTCCTCAGTTGCCACACAGAGGGGGAAGGGGGCAAGGAGGTTGGAATGCCTTACTAGACACAACAGAGAACTTTCTCATAAGATCCAAGGTCATCTCTACTGGCAACGGATAAGATTTGGGGAAGGAGTGCCTGCAGAGTGCCAATTGACCTGTGACATTTGGGGAGGGGGTTATTTCCTATTTTAATTATACTGATCCCAGGGGAAATATTTAGAGTTAATTTTCCTTTAAAGCAGTGCCGATATGATGCAGTCAATAAAGAAGTTTTTTGAGGAGGTTTCCAGTCTCAGAATTCTGATTTGCTTTGTCGAAACCACTTGACATGTGGTTTGAAATAATCATGGAAAATGGTAGAGTGAAAAAATTAAAAGATAATTCCCAAAGAAGTGAAGACATGGTTTGTAGGCTGTACTTCCTGACCTATCGACTGCACGTGCCTCTGTGCTTGAAAAAACATGACAGACCCAGGAAATTTGTGGAAATTGCAGATTGGAGGATGGGCTCCAACCCTCTGTCTCTTGTAATCAGCAGCCCGATTCTGCATTCAGTTTTTAAATTAAGCAAAGGGAAGTCATCTTGCAAACGGGTAAAATAAACACCAGTTGTCAGACTTGGAAGCCATATTTTTCTTAGAAGCTTTGAGGCTGCGACATTTCATGCTGGGAATTTGGGGGGGGGATGTCTTAGAGTGGTGGAAGATAGGTGGAGTCTAAACAACATTCTTATAAAGTCAAGGACATGTTACCCTACACCTGAAGAGGAGTGTCTGGAAGAAATCTCCAGTTGGGACGATGTTTGATTGGACCACGTGATGGACTGATGGGAGCAGCTGATGGATTTTGATTTTCATTTGGGAAAGGAAAACCCAGAACTTTCAGATTTGGGTTTTTCCAGATGTGCCAACTTGACTTCTTTAATAAATTCTTACTTGGTCTTATCTGTATTTTGTCTTGTTATATATTTATGTTATGTTACTGATAAGGTCTTATGACTATTCAATAAACCATAACATTTAACTTCTTACTTGGATGAACTTGTTGTGGTCCGCCAGCAGCTGATGGAGCTGACAGCAGAGTTGGACAGCAAGGAGGCTGGGAAGGAATCTGGGCCAGTCCTCGAGGCTGAGAAAGGCTTGGATGAGGGCTCTGCATCAGAGGCAGGGATGGGCCCAGGGCAGTCTGGCAGTCATCAGCTGCCTTTGGGCTCGGACAGCAGTGAGGCGGGAGATCTTCTGGAACTGGTTCTCAGCCTGCCAAAAGGAAGGAACAATTAAGAACTCAGGGTCGACGTGGGAGTAAGGCCACAGGTGAACAATGGCCCCTCCCATTGGAATTGAAAGAGGAACAAAAGGGGAGGGGGCTTTTGTAGGAAACAACTCGCTCATTCGTTCGTTCCAGCCTCGTGAAGATTTGTCTGTGTAACCCAGCCCTTCCTTGTCAGCACTGTGTGTGGAACTATTTACCAGATAGCTTCCAAGATAGATAAAGTCTGAGCTAATTAGTACCTTTGCAAGACTGTTTGCCAAGCCATTGGCTGAATGTGAATGCACTAAATTCACATTCATTTAATAAAAGAGGCTTTGCCAGGACTCAGAGTTGGCTTAGTGCTTTTTTGGGGAAGCCTAGAACAGAATAGATCTCTGCTTCTGAGTGCTGAATGGGAATGGGGAGTTTCATTGGAATGCTGATGCCTATGTGGAGATAGCTCTGTTACTCCTTAGCCTTCCATTCCTAGACGTTACTTTCTACCATCCTGCAGGCAGATGGCATCTTGTCCTTCAGCCCCTGCCACAAGGTGTCTCAGATTCACCTTGATTGTATGACTCCTTCCGTCCAAGAAACCCTTTTCTGTTCCTGCTTAACGGCCTAATTCCTTCTTCCCTCATAATTTCAATAGCCCAAGTGTGAAGAATGACATTATAAAATTATGATGAAGACTTCACTCACGAAACGTTGATGTCTGATTCTGACCCACAGATAGCTGAGAGGCCATACTGACTGGAAATTTATAGCTGGGATGTGAAATTAAACCAGTACAGTTTCCTAAAGGAAAAAAAAAAAACCCTCTATACTGTACAGTCTATTAATGCTGACTTCTAAATCTGAATATATTAGAAGCAATTACACACTGTATAGCTCTGCATATTATTAATTTGAGTGAAAGATTTTAAACGTAGCGCATTACTCACTGGAAATCCCTAGCAGCCTATTGTGTAACTTTACATAATTCCAAGAGGTTCAGCCAGCAGAAAAGGAGATATAAAATTAATGTCTAGTTATTACCTAAATTACTTCATAAATTAGTTACTTCTCTCATCAAGGTTAAAATGAACATTATTACTCGGGGGATGGATGGAAAAAGTCTCAAAGTCGTCCATTCTGGCTACTGTTCTGATTAGGAAAAGTTTTTGTTTTGGAAACTAAATATAGCTGTCACTCATTCTGACGTCAGTAATATTCAGGAGTGATGAACAGTGTAAAGCAATGTTCCTCAACTTTTGCAGCTTTTAAGATCGGTAGACTTTAACTTCCAGAATTCCCCAGGCAGCATGAATTGTGGGAATTGAAGTTCACAGATCTTAAGTTGCCAAAGTGGAGGAACATGGATCCAAAGAATTCTCTCAGACTCTGGCAAAGAGCTTTTCCCCAACAGGACATCCTCCAACTATGATGACCCTGTAATATTCAGGATATCCAGATAGTTTGGCTGAAGTTTGGTGGGAGGGGAGAATCTTGGGATTTGTAGTCCTGACATCAAAGTCTTGCTGGTTGGGAATAGACCCAGGGGTCTCCAATCTTGGCAACTTTAAGACTTGTGGACTTCAACTCCCAGGGGAGCTTTGCTGGCTGAGGAATTCTGGGAGTTGAAGTCCACAAGTCTTAAAAGTTGCCAAGGTTGGAGACCCCTGCTATAGAATAGAAGAGAAGAGAATGGACGAGAATAGAATAGAATTCTTTACTGGCCAAGTGTGACTGGACACACAAGAAATTTGTTAGTGTTTTAGGGATGTTAAGAACAGTGGCAAAACAGATAGTCATTGACTTATGACCGCAATTGAGCACAAAATTTCTATTGCTATGTGAGACATTTGTTAAGTGAACTTTGCCCAATTTTACAACTTTTCTTGCCACGTTTGTTAAGGGAATCACTTGCAGTTGTTAAGTTAGTAACACTTTTGTTGTTAGGTGAATTTACTTTCCCCATTGACTTGGTTAATCACAGAACATGACCCCAAGGCACTGCAACCGTCATAAGTATGAGTCAGTTGCCAATTTTGAACACATGACCATGGGGAGGCTGCCACAGTTGTGTGAAAAATGGTCATGTCACTTTTTCCCAGTGTCGTTGTAACTTTGAATGGTTGCTAAATGAACTGTTGAAAGTTCAGGACTACCTGTAGTCTTTTTAACTTACCGCATTGTCCTAATATCTTGTGAGATGGTTTTCATAAACTTTTGCTTATACCCTGTCCTGCTTTTCAAGATTAAAAATCAGTACATCCTGGACATAAACAGTTTCAACTCCTACCCTCAAAACGATGCTATAAACTAGAGCCCTGCACATCAGAACAACTAGATACAAGGACAGTTTTTTCCAAACGCCATCACTCTGCTAAACAAATAATTCCCTGAACACTGTGTTAGGGATAACATTGGTTACCTAACTTGGTTTGGGTAAAAATAATATATAAACTATGTTAGTGAGTTTAAGTGTATGTATCACTTTAACTGCAAAACATGTATTATGGATGCGGTTGTAAAATCACCATAAGAGGGATCAAGAGAGCTCACTGTTAGCTGGCTTTTACTGTAGTAGCTGACAATGTTGGATTGATGGTGATAAGTTATGCATGTGTTTCCCTGCTGTTGCTGAAACGAAGAAAAGGGGCTTGATTTTCTTCATATCTCTGACTGCAAAAGAGATATATTGCTGGACTGATTATTTGTAAGTTTACTGACCTCTATTTTCAACACTGGACTTTGCAACTGATTAATCCCTGGATGGACTGAACTAATTTATGACATATGGACTGTTTGACTATGCTATAACTCTTGCTAGAATAATAAAAAACTATTTAACTGGCACAGTGTATCTGTCTTACTGAGTGTAAACTACAACAACATTTATCTCACATCATTTGCCTGCCTGCTAGACTGCCGTTGCACGTTCTGCTAGGGTGTGTATCCCTAACACTGGTTATGGGCCCAGGTGCACAGTCAGACTAACCAGGATATAACAGGCTTAGATTAAAGTGAGAGTTTGTGTAGTTACACAATACTGTAAACAGACAGCTGTGTTTTATTAATTATAGTTTAATATCCAGATAAGAGGGCACAAGTCAATTTACAACGTTTGTCTCTAATATCCAAACTGGATGGAACAAACTATGTTTCATGGTCTATGAAATGCAGCCTACTTCTACGCAGAGAAAGTTTGTGGAGTATAATTCAAAACCCACCAGAAGTAGATGCATGGGATCCGGAGGATGAGGATGATGCCCAGAAAATACAAGAATATCAACTGAAGAATGAGCAAGCTCTCTGTATAATAGGACTGACACTCTGTGATGAGCAGCTTGTACATATTCGAGGAGAAGGAACAGCTGCCAAATATTGGGAGAATTTAAAGAAGATTTATGTTCGAGACAGTGTATGAGCACATATAAATCTTACACGGAAACTGTTCAGAACACATCTTCAAAAGAATGGAGATATGATGACTCATTTAAATATAATGAAGAGAATTTTTCAGGAACTACATGAAAAAAACTTATCTTCACAGAACTACACCAAGTTTATATAATTTTATCTTCTCTAGATAATAACTACAATGACTACATAACTTCACTTGAGGTTCTGCCAAAAGATAACCTCACATTAACTGACATTACTGGCAGATTAATTGAAGAAGCCAGGAGAAGGTTTGAAAGGGATCAACTCAGAAGGGAACAACCACAATGTGAAGAAGAGAAAATATTTTCGTCAGCCTATACAATTAGAAAATGTTTTAATTGTGGAGGAAAAGGACATTTGGCAAGATTCTGCAAGAAAGCAAAAAGCCAGAATGCTAGCCAGAAAGATAAAAAGGAAGAAAAATGCTTAGAGTTAGCCATGTATAGCAACGGAACTATGAATAGTAATTTATGGGTTGTAGATAGTGGAGCATCGCACTGTATAACGAAAGATAAGAAAAGATTTATTAAGATGTCCACGAGTTCACAGCAGATATCGTTAGCTAATGGATGGAAACTGAAAGCTAAAGGTCAAGGTATATCATATTGTTCTTGTGTAAGAGAAAATGTAAAAATGTTATATGTACCACAACTTAAGTTTAATTTGCTTTCAGTTAGAGTTTTGGTTAAACTAGGTTATGTAATTACCTTGAGGGGAGACAATTGCATAATTGAAAAAGAAGGTAAAAAAATGACTGCAACTTTAAAAGGTGAATTGAATATGTTAAATGATAATCATTCAGAGGTAGCTAACACAGTTTATAATAATGTTAAACCTCATGATGAATGCATACATTTGTTACACAGACGTTTGGGCATATAAATTTTAAAATGCTTAAACAAACAATAGAACTATCTTAGGGTATAAAACTGAAGCCTTGCAGCTTACTTATTTGCACTGCAATACCTGCAGTAAAGTAAAAGGCAAGCAAATGCCAGCAAATAGAGTTAATGGATTTAAAACAAAGGAGCCTCTAGAGGTCATATTTGCTGATATTATAGGTCCTAAAAAACCAAGTGTGGGAGGTGCTCGTTATACACTAAGTATAATGGACCATTATTTCAGATATGGTTTCTGTTAACTTTAATTGGCTTAAATTCACAGAAAGAAAAACTAAAAGGAAGTTAGTAACTCTTATCACTGATAATGGTACTGAATTTATAAACAATAAATTCCAAAATAAACTGAAGATGGCAGGTGTTGAACATAAAAAGTCTGCACCATATAGGCCACAACATAATGCCTTTATAGAAAGACGAGGCCAAACAATTCAAGCAATGGCTCGTACTATGCTGTCAGATTCAGGATTACCTGAAACTTTGTGGGGAGAAGCAATAATGTGTGGTAATCATATATTGAATAATGTTGTTAACTCAACAACAGGTGAATTACCATTCATACGATAGCATGGTAGAAAACCTGACCTAAGCTACATGCACACATTTGGAGCACCAGCATGGGTGCATATTCCTACACAACTGAGAAATAAGGGGCAACATAGGGCTAAAAAGTTATTCTTTGTAGGTTATGAATCTAATCACAAATCATACAGATTCTGGGAAAAAGGTACATCTAGAGTTTACTGTAGTGCTAGTGCCAAATTCCTAGAACATGTAGGATGGGAAAAACTGGAACAAGATTCAAGTAAGGAAGTAATTATAGAAACCTACAAAAGACCAGAAAAAATCAGTAATAAATACAATTAAAGAGGAAGTACAGGAAGAGCATATAGGACCAGAACAGGAAGAAATACCAGAACAGGAAGAAATAGATAATCAGGAACAGGTAGAACATGAAAGTCCACCTGTAAGTCCTGTAATACCTAGACGTACTACACATGTAACCAGACCACCTGACAGGTATCAAGCAAGTATAGTTTGCCAAGTTAGTAAAGTTCCAACTATTGTTGAAGAACTTAGAATGTATCCTGCAAAGGAACAGGAAAATTGGCATAGAGCAATGGAGAAAGAATTAAATTCATTAAAGGAAATGAAAGTTTATGAAAATGCCAAATTACCTCCAGGTGAAAGGTCCATTGGCTGCAAATGGATATTTAAGTTAAAAACTAGTAAAAATGGGACTGTTACCCATAAGGCTAGGTTGGTAGCTCAAGGATTTAATCAAACTACATGTGATTATGATGGAGTATTTGCACCAAATTTAAAGGCAACAACCTTGAGAGCAGCTTTAGTATGGGCAGCTAAGAAGAACTATATCATAAATCACTTAGATGTAGAAACTGCCTATCTGCATGCACCATTGCAGCACACTATATATTTAAGAAAACCAGTAGGTATAAAGGATGATAAAAATAATAATGACTGTTGGAAACTGAATAAAAGTCTCTATGGATTGAAACAATCTGATTATGAATGTAACCAATATATTGTAAAAGAGTTAAACAATATAGGGTTTAAAGCTGGTTTAGCTGATCCATGTTTATTTAAAAAAGAGACAAATGGTACGGTGTCATTATTATTGTTGTTTACAGATGACATTGCTTTAATTACTAAGACAAATAATGAAGCTACTGAGATAATATTATTAAGTAAGAGGATAAAATTAAAGCAATTAGGAGAAATAAGACAATATCTAGGATTGACAATAAACAAAACCAATAGTGGATATAAGATATCACAAGAAGATAAAATTTACCAATTGCTAAAAATATATAAAATGGAACTTTGTAAGCCGGCAAAAACTCCAATGAGTCAGGAATTTTGTCATACTGATGCTTAAAGTTCAAAATTTGATAAGACCATTTATCAATCATTAATAGGTAGTTTAACATATATAAGTAATTGGTCAAGGCCAGACATTACCTATAGCATTAATCAATTGACAAGATTCAATGCTGAACCCAATGAAAAACACTGGCAAGCGCTAAAGTGTATATTAAGGTATCTTAAAAGGACAATGCACTTATGCATTGTATTTGGAGCCAAAAGATGATTTGATTTTAAGTGCATATGCTGATGCAAGTTTTGCAACAGATATCAAAACTAGAAAATCAACTTCAGGTATGGCTATACTATTAGGTAAAACACTGATTGGTTGGAGGTCAATTAGACAGCAACGCATAAGTATGTCCACAATGGAAGCAGAATTTTCATGTCTATCTTTATTATGTACTGATTTAATTCTGTATAAACAGTTATTGTTAGATATGGGAGTAACTGTTAAAGATGCCATTGTAGTTTATGAGGACAATCAAGCAGCCATACGGTTGGCTACAAATATTGCTGTAAAAACAAGATCAAAACATACTGACCTGAGATATTTGAATGTAAGACAATCTGTAAAAAATGGTTTAATGAGATTGGAATATTGCATGACTGATGAAAACATTGCTGATGGATTTACAAAAGCTCAAGGTGCAGTCAAGCACAAAGAAAATTGTGAAAAATATGGGTTGAAATTGTAAATAGAATATTATTATATTACCCAAAAGGGGAGAATGTTAGGGATAACATTGGTTACCTAACTTGGTTTGGGTAAAAATAATATATAAACTATGTTAGTGAGTTTAAGTGTATGTATCACTTTAACTGCAAAACATATATTATGGGTGCGGTCGTAAAATCACCATAAGAGGGAGCAAGAGAGCTCACTGTTAGCTGGCTTTTACTGTAGTAGCTGACAATGTTGGATTGATGGTGATAAATTATGCATGTGTTTCTCTGCTGTTGCTGAAACGAAGAAAAGGGGTTTGATTTTCTTCATATCTCTGACTGCAAAAGAGATATATTGCTGGACTGATTATTTGTAAGTTTACTGACCTCTATTTTCAACACTGGACTTTGCAACTGATTAATCCCTGGATGGACTGAACTAGTTTATGACATATGGACTGTTTGACTATGCTATAACTCTTGCTGGAATAATAAAAACTGTTTAACTAGCACAGTGTATCTGTCTTACTGAGTGTAAACTACAACAACGTTTATCTCACATCATTTGCCTGCCTGCTAGACTGCCGTTGCACGTTCTGCTAGGGTGTGTATCCCTAACACACTGTCCAACTATTTACAAAGTCTGATCCATCTCAACTGTCAGGATTTCCACATTTTCTCTCATGGTAAAGACCTCCTGCTTCTTCTTTACATCAGGGGTCCTCAAACTTGACAGCTTTAAGACTTGTGGACTTCAACTCCCAGAATTCTTCCTCCAGTCATGTTAGCTCGGGAATTCTGGGAGTTGAAGTCCACAAGCCTTAAATTTGCCAAATTTGAAGACTATGTTGTACGTGAACACTTTTCTTGACAACAATGTGGAAGTGTCTTGCTGTTTCCTTTTCCTATGAGATATTTTTAAATTTTGCAGTCTAGCCTATAATGTTAACAATTTCTTGAGGATCACTCATCCAGATGAGCGCATGTACACCTCCTGGCATATACATATATTTACAGATAGATACTAAAAAGATTTTAAAGTTCTCTTCAAATAAGATGGCCTGCACACAGTAGAGAATAGCTATTTCTAAATTGGAGATATATATAGCCCAAGAAACTATTTAAATTTTAAAGTGCTGTATTTTAGTAAACTCAAGAAGACCTCCCGTGATGTTTCTGATCATTTAATGTTGAAGTAGAGGAAAAAAATGATTGGGGAGCAGAAATGGAAGAAGGTGCTCAAGAAATGGTATAGAGGTGGGAAAAAGATGTTGCTTGACATGAAAATGCACAGTAAAGCTTCCAGCTTAATCAAATTGCTTAGACACACAGTCTCTGTCCCTTTCAGTATTCTATGGGTTACTCTTAAGACAAGAAATGATCAGTGCTCTTAGAAAATGGTGGGCCATAGACTGATTTGTAAGAGAAAAGGAATTTTGGACATCTTCAGGTAGAACTGAGAAGGGGTGTTGGTGAACGACTGAAGAGTCATTGCTTATCATTGCAGAAAATGGGGTGGTGTAGTGTGCTTGTTGTGATAACTGTGAATTTCCTGATAGTGAGAATAATTGATCAGTGGAACAGGTTGTTGCCCAGCATTGTGGGTGCTCCATTGCTGGAACTTTTCAAGAAAGGATTGGACAGTGATTTATCCGGAATGGTAGAAGGACTCCTGCATTGGGTAGGGAGTTAGACTGGAAGACTTCCAAATTCTCATCTAGCCATATGATTCTTCCCCCTGCCCAAATTTTTTATTTGTTTTATTTATATAACACATGAAAATTCAATTTCAAATATGATTCTATGAACATGCAATTTCCTGCTCTTGTTTCTATAAAAGAAAAAATATATAATCCTTCAGTCAAGTCTAGGAAAGGTTGAGAAAGCTGAGACATGGGGTGTCATTGAACATTCATACCTGGAACTTCCCAGAAACTATCTGTCTTGTCTTGTCTCGTCTTGTCTGTCTATCTAAATATCTATCTATCAAGAAGATTTATATAGGTATGTAAGAGTGTTTGCAGCGTGACTACTATTGTGAGACCACCCAGGAGCACAACACAGAGGTTTCTTATTTTTAACACTGGTTTATATACAAGACAGCTATATACATACACATATGTGGTTGGCAAATACCTGTCAAGCAATCAATCTTCTTTAGTCTGCAAGGAGGACTACAGTGGAGACAGAACACAAGGAGAAGGAGATATGCCCTCTCATGGCCTCACATATATAGACAGCTTCTTAAAATGGTAAAACCCTGTGGACTCATACTCAGTCTTAAAGTGGCAATAACCATGCTGATTCATCCTCATTGCATCAGCCTTACAGTAGCTGGTCAGCTATTAAATCTCAATACCTTAACAAGGTGCCTACTTGCTCACAGCGAATCTAGGTAGATAAAAACACAATGTGGAAGAAATAAAAATAAAAAATAAAATAACCTCCTACCCCACCACCCCTTGCAACAACACCCAGTCAAATGAACCATTTGATGGGCTCCACCCCACTCTGGGATCCCCAGGCCCGCTGGCAGAACCACGTCCTCAGGGCCTTCCAAAAGAGTGTCAGGGTGGGGGCCAGTATAACTTCCGGAGGGATGATGTTCCAGAGGAAGGGAGCCACCATGGAGAAGGCCCTTCTTCTGGGTTCCACCAGAGGTACCTCTTGAGGGGACGGGACCCGAAACATCACATGACCTGATCTACTTTGTTCCCATTTCATTCCTTGATGTCAGGGTGATATTATGTGTTGAACTTCCTCTGTACGCAGGAAGATCTGAAAATGATTCCCCACCCCAAGGAAGAAAGAGTGTGTGCTTATGTGTGTGATAGGTATCAATACCTATGATGACCTGGGGCATGGTACAAAAGCAACACAGTCAGATAATCAGTAGGAATCCCTTTATTAGCTCCAACTTTTTCCCCAATGTCCTGGTTACCTTCTGACTGGAGAAAAAATCTCCCAGGAACAGCCTTTGGCTGCAGAGAATCAAGTCTAAAACATGGTAATCAAAAATTGTAACTATAAGTCCAATCAAGGCAAGATGAGGTAATTAGTCTGGCAGGGCAGGAGAAGGAATTCCAGATGTGAAGGAATGGCCATAATTCAACACGGTTGGGAGGATGCCAGGAACACAGATAACCAAAGTCAACACAAGATAAACTCATGTTTGCTCCCAGCAGACGCCGCACTCAGCTTGCATCTCTTTTAAACTTCCTTCCCAGCTGTGGCTAATGAAGGGAATCAGGGCCCTTTCCTCCCCTGTAAGCCACACAACTCACATTGCTCCCTTCTCCATTCCTCCCTTCGTGCCCTAGGATGAAGAGGGGGTGGACCTTGGTCTTCCTCTGCACCCCCTCTCCCTTGTTCTACCTCTCTCCTGCTCTGCCCAGCCTGACTTTGCCCTTCCCCAGTTTCCTCCACAGCCAATGGAGCCACACTCACACTCCGTCAGCTGTTCATCTTCCTCCTCGGATTCAGACTCCGACAGGGGCATGACAACACAGGCCAAACCCAAACAGCTAAGTAAATTAACCTTTGCATGGGGAAGGTTGAGAAGTTTGTGATGCCAGAGCATAAGTCCCTGGTGAAGCCTGTGCCTTATACACACGCCACACAGCCCTGCAGTCCTTAGCTCCTCTCAAGGGTGACTTGACTTTTGAGTGGGTGTGTAGCAATGCCTTTATTAAACTTTTGTCTCACGAATCAGTGATAATTTATAAAAAATATGGATTGGTATACACACATTAAAGCTTTTTAATGTGTGTTAGCCATTAAAGTATAATTACATTTTTGACTTTTTTTAATTATTGGTTTTTCGTGAATGTATATTTAAAGATTGGATGCTTGTAAATGTCTCCTACTTATGCATTGAAAACTGGGCTCCTTCCTGACAGAATCATAATTAAAAAGAAGGATTACTTAAAATACCACTTAATCATTGTATCACTGAAGGATTTAGCTCTCATTAATTAGATGTTAATAAATAGTCATAAACAAAAAAGTGCTGTTTGAGATCCAGAATTATGATCAGGAGAATAATGGGTCTTCAGACTAGGTGCTGGCTCTCTTTTATTCAGTATTAAATTGAGCGTGAAATTAGTGATGTTGTACTAATCCTTTGAGTTTTTTGTCATTGCCAATACCTGCAAGAGGAAGCACACGAGAACTTTCGGAAGGGGAAGGGGAGATGTAAAACCTGCTCTTGAAGGGATGAGGAAATGATACTTGGTTGAACATCCAAGAAGGCGGCTGAAGTTCCCTTAACCCAGAGGTCTCCAACCTTGGCAACTTTAAGACTTGTGGACTTCAATTCCCAGAATTCTCCAGTGAGCATAGCTTAGCATAGCTGGCTGGAGAATTCTGGGAGTAGAAGTCCACAAGTCTTAAAGTTGCCAGGTTTAGGAACTCCTGCCTTAACCAGTCGCATCCATCCTGGTTAATTCCAGCACTCTCCGGGAGTCTTTCAAAGTCATATTTGGAATCCTGGAAAGACTTGGGTTTGGCCCCTGGAACTTTCCAAATGTTGCTACCAACGTGGAATATAATGTGACTTTAAATCAGTCCTGTGCCTTTTGGGGGAGGGCAACCGTGGCAGGTGAGCATTTTGGTCCCAAACTGTCATCCAGATTGTGGTTGTCTCAAAGGTGCTTTTTCAAGGGGCAACTGGACTTTCTGGTTTTTCTTTGAAGACATTTCTCTTCTCATCCAAGAAGCTTCTTCAGCTCTGACTGGGTGTTGGGAAAGGGAAGGATTTATACTCCTTGCAGACAGCTGGTCATTTGCATCCTTTTAGTGAGTCCATGAGGCCACTTGGAGGTTTATCTGTGTCTTCAGGGTCACCTGAGTGATGCAAATGGGTGTGGAACTTTCATGGCTGCAGGATGTTTCTTTGCCTTGTGTCCCTTCCCTTTTGAAGGCAGGCACAGACTATTGGGGATGAATCTGTGTTATCTGCATCTCATATGGAAGTGCAAACAGTTCCTGCAGTCTGCAATTTTTCTGGAAATCCACTGATACCCCCCGCACCATTCAAAGTGTGTTCAGCTTAAAGTGCATAGCTAAAAGTCTATGGAGATTCTCCGCCCTCCAGGTCTTGTTTGTCTCAAAGGTGCTTTTTCAAGTGGCAATTGGACTTTCTTGTCTTTTCTTTGAAGACATTTCGCTTCTCCTCCAAGAAGCTTCTTCAGCTCTGACTGGATGGTGGGGAATGGAAGGATTTATACACCTTGCAGACAGCTGGTCATTTGCATCCTTTTAGACGGTTGTTGAGGCTACTTGGAGGTTTATCTGTGTTCTCAGGGACACCTGAGTGATGCAAATGGGTCTGGAGCTCCCAAACAGACTGCTTTAAGCCAGCCTTCCCCAACCTTACTGTTTAGTCCAGGGGTCACCAACCTTTTGGACCTCAGGGACCACCAAACTCATAATTTTAAATCCCAGGGATTAGGAACTGGTTCTGTGGGCATGACCTAATTTGTGGGTTTGGCTTGGTGGTCATGTGATTGGCTGGACATGGCTTGTATGTAAATATTATAAATATTTATATAAATATTGAATTTTTTATAAAAAAGAGCAACTTTTACCCAAAAGCAGGCAAAGCAGACAGGCAGATTGAGTTGCTCACAGAATCACAGATTCATTCAGAGATCTATCTATCTGCCATCTGCTAGCTCACTGTCACATAAAATTTGCTAGCAAGCAAACTCACAAAATTAACTCATAACATACCATGTATGTACATATTGATTTTTTTTTTATAAAAAAGAGCAGTTTTTATCCAAAATCAGGCAAAGCAGGAAAGTAGATTGAGTTGCTCACAGAATCATTCAGTGAACTATCTATCTGCCATCGGCTAGCTCAGTCTGTCACATAAAATTTGCTTGCCGTGAGTCTGCACTGAATAATAGAACCTTCAGTCCTAAGGGAGGTTCAGCTGTGCTTAAAAGAGGAGCCCAAGATCTAAAGATTAGCTAAAAAGCAAGAAATCCAATCATTTTCTGCTTCCTAGCTAATCTAAATTTCCTGGCACAGCAGAACAGATGATGGTCGGAAAAAGGAAAAATAGCAACTTACCAAGCAAGTTTGCCGGGTAAGGAGTGAGTGGGCGGGGAGGGTTCCCACGGGCCATGTGGGCTGAGCACAGCCTGGATTAATTGCTTTGGGGGAGTGCTCTGGGGGTGAGATTTCTCTGCGGCCCACCAAAATTCTCTTGCGGCCCACCGGTTGGCGACCACTGGTCTAGTCTACATCCCCTTATCTGTATGAATGAATGGCCTCCCAGCTCCAGAAAAATGGTGGGTTCACCTCTGGTAAGCTTGTCCTTGGTTGTTCATTTTGCCTCTTGACACACAATTGTTCACTTAGATTGGAGGGATTCTCCCCTACCACCATTTTTTCTTGCAAGGTCAGATGTCCAACATCAATTTACTCCTGTTTTTCAACCTCAACAACTTTAAGAGGTGTGGATTTCAATTCCCAGAATTCCCCAGCCAGCACGAGGGAATTGACATCCTCACATCTTAAAAGTATCTAAGATTGAGAAACCCTGAATCGACTCCTAAATGCTACGAACTCTCCTTCTCCACCTTCTCTGTCCCACATCTAATTGTTGGATACTCTCCAGAGAAGGGGAGATAGGTTCCTTCCTCCCTGAAAAATTAGAATAGCAATCAAAACCGTCCATATTTTAACTTGTTTTATGAAATGTTAGGGTTTTTTTAAAAAATGTTTGTTTTATCCCATTCCTTCCTTATTTTGTTTTTAATTGCATATTAATTATGGCCAGAAAACTCTATGTGTTTCTAAAGAAAAAAATATTTATAAACACCTTTAAAAAAGCCAATAACCCACCTGCTTTGCTAACCTATCTGTTTAGAGAGGAAATAGGGTGATGCACAGAAAATTCAATCTTCCCATATTGGCTTGGGATGATGGGACCTGTAATGCAACGTGTCTGGAGGGTACCAGAAGCAGCCTTCATTCACCACATCAACTATATGTTATTTGATGGGGTTTTATTTGCAGCTCAGATCAGCCAAAAGATTTGCAATTTTCTGCTATACAATTAAAATGCCAATTATGGTTTAGCCAGCTCTCTCTGCTCTTTAACTTGAAACGATCTGTTGTTTTTCTTCCCTGTAAATCACCAGTGATGAATGTTGTTGGATGTGCTTTATTTTCCTTTTAATTTATGAACCATGAGCTGCCTTTATAGGGTTTTTTGGGTTTTTTGGGAGGGCATCTGCCGATTTCCTAATTAAGCTTTGTTAGCATCTATCACGGCAGCTGTGCAGTCTTAGAAAGGAAAGAAAATGGATTTAATTTGTACAAGGCTGGATGTATATGTTCAGGGATAATTCCCCAACTTTGGCCTGCAGAGACATGATAACACTGATCTCCTAAATGTGTTTTAAGGCAGGGAACACAGTCTGGCATCTTCTTCCCTCCTCCTTCCCTCTTTTCCGAGGAACAGTACTAACTGTTGTTGGATGAAGGTAGGATTGACAAACGATCCAGGTTGCCAGAGCAGCTTGGAAATAAAGACTCATTGTGACAGATTGTGAGTCCGTTATTGACAAGCATCCATTAAATGCAAAAGTACGCAGTGTGATTTATGTCATTTGCACCAATTTACATTTGCATAATGCTGTCAGTTCTTAATGTGATTTGCCTCATTTGGATGCAGATCAGTTCACTGACTGTATGTCATTTACATGAGAATTCACATTATGCACATGATGCAGTTGGTCAGAGAAATTTGGTCCGTTGGAGCTGAAGACCACTGAATCAATGGTCAATTAGGAAAGAAAGACCATCCCAATTTGACCAATTGGGAAAGAAAGACTCCTGGCCCCTGATTAGCCAAAAGTATACTTTACTAAAGCCAAAGTGGTTACAGAAGAGACAAAGTGGGATCTGAGATTTTCCCACGCAAAAGATACAACTTTCCCTTGTTCCCGGCCAACCCCCTGGTTGTCAGTCAGTGTCCAATTGGATGTTAACAGATTGTTTGTGAAATGTTCCCTGTCTTCCAACATTCATAGCTCCATATTCCTTTCGCGTGACCTTGAGACGACTGGTGCTGGATGGGATGGCTTGGTTTTGATTCCTCCCTGTGTCCCTTCTCCCACTGCTCCCCCCCTTACTGATGTCAGACCATCAGCTTAGCAGAATGGCGGCCATGACAGTTTCCCGGTAACAGAATCTGAATGGCCTTAGACTCCTTAGAACCAAGGAGAAATTTCCTGACAGTTAGAGCAATTAATCAGTGGAACAACTTGCCTCCAGAAATTGTAAAGGCTCCAACACTGGAAGTTTTAAAAAAGATGCTGGATAACCATTTGTCTGAAAGGGTATAGGGTTTCCTGCCTAAGCAGGGGGTTGGACTAGAAGATCTCCACAGCCCCCTTCCAACTTTGTTATTCTATTTTATGCTATGCTATGCTATTATCTCTCCTTGCTAAGATCCCACTGTAATGCCACAGAGCAAATTTGTTTGCTTGCTGATCAGTGGGTTTTCTGTGACGAGCCGAGTCCCCCATAAAAGGCATTTGTGAACATACTATACATGCATTCCAACTGTGCTCCAGTGCAAAAGCAGGTCCTCCTGATAAGGAAGGGGGAATGCCCATTGAAAGCAATAAGGCAGCGTGATTCATGCCTAGGAGGCAAGCAGGAAAATGGTCATCCCTTCTGTTTTTTTAGGTTGGATTGCAGTTGTATTTGCCATATAAACATTGAAAGAATCTTTAGAAATGATTTTGATTTCCCATCAGTGATAATTCTGAACATTCCAGTCTTCAAAAAAAAAAAAAAAAAAAAGTAATGCTTTACGTGACTGCCTGGTTTTGAAGCTCTGTGTTGTCAGCTCCCATCCTTGTTAAGAGCTTAACTTGTAGACACACTAACTCTAAATTGATCCCTGGTGTATCCCCCCCACTGTGATATTCTTCCCATTTCCTCCCCATTATCCAGTTTAGGCCATTTATTATATAATCAAGTGCTTTTCAGGTTGGACTGCATCTCGGAAGCACAGGTGAAATATATACTTTGTCTTCCTGCCACAATCATTTCCAAGAAAATGATTAAGAGTCAGATACAGACCCTAGATGAAAGCCTAATCAACAAGACTTCAGTATTTGTTGCAGTATATTTGTTTTTTTAAAAAATCCCACCTTTTCTTTAGAACTCAGAGATTTAAATGGCAGCCTCTCTTCCTTTGAGGTCTGTCAAAAAACAGCTCTGCCTCCTAGCAGTGTTTCTCAATTTGCACTGCTTGAAGATATGTGGATTTCCCAGCCAGCATAGCATAGTTCAAATAGCCGAGGTTGAGAAACACAGTCCTAGTGAATTTCTGTGGTTGAAGGTTCCTTTGAACTTGGATTTCTCCAAACCTGGTCCAATGCTATAACTCCCACACCATGTATTTCTGTCTCGAGACTGGGAAAGTTTGGGTACATCTAGTTTTATGTGCAACTGTGTGGATCTTAATGCAGTTACTACAGGCTAACTCACTGCTCACTTGGTCCGGACCAGCTCAAAGTTGACTCAGCCTTCCATCCTTCCAAGGTGGGTAAAATGAGGACCCAGATTGTTGGGGGGAAAGAGGCTGGCTTTGTAAACCACTTAGAGAGGGCTAGAAAGCCCTGTAAAGTGGTATATAAGTAAGTGCTATTGCTATCTTCCTTCCTTCCTTCCTTCCTTCCTTCCTTCCTTCCTTCCTTCCTTCCTTCCTTCCTTCCTTCCTTCCTTCCTTCCTTCCTTCCTTCCTTCCTTCCTTCCTTCTGGTTAGAATGTAGTATTGCAGGCTAACTCTCATGGTTCAATTCTCCATGAGTTCAATTCTCACCAGGCTCAAGGCTGACTCAGCCTTCCATCCTTCCAAGAATGGGAAAATGAGGACCCAGATTATTCGGGGCCAGAGGATGACTCTGTAAACCGCTGAGAGGGGGCTGGAAAGCACTGTGACACGGCGTATAAGTCTAAGTGCTATTGCTACTGCTATTAAATGTGCTCCTAAAAGCTTCCCTGGTAGTAGCTGCTGTTGAAGGACAGCCGTGAATGTCTCTGGGAAAAAACCCCGGAATGGCTCCATTACCACTCCTATGTTAATGAAACGATTTTAATATTACAATAAATGAGGTTCCCCCCCACAATCCTTTCTGTATTAAAGGGAATTGGATTGTTATTAGAGCATATTTCACGAAGACAGAAAGGAGCTCTAATATGTGCTTGACTCTTAAAGCAGTTAATCCTATATTAATTGTACTTGGGATCCATCTGTCCTTGTCGGGTGGCAAAGCATTCATCACTCAAAAGAAGGCTGGAGCCTCTCTGAAGGTGGAAGAGCTCCCCCTGCAGGACGTCTCTGGTACCTGCCAAGATTTACTTATTTATTTGATTTATATTGCTGCCTATTCGCCCATGATGACTCAAGGCGGCTTACACAATGTAAAATCATGTTTAAAACAAAAAACAAAAATAAAAACAATGAGAACTAACAAAAAGAACCCAATAAATTAGTAAAGTACCATAGAACAAAATTTGGGAAAACAAAAAACAAAACAAAAACCAACTCCCACCCCCCACCCTGATGACAGCGGGTCACAATAGCCATCTGATGGGTTCCATCCCTCTCTGGGTTCCCCAGGCCCGCTGGCAAAACCAGGTCTCCAGTGCCTTTCGGAGTAGTGTTAACGAGGGGGCCATTCTAATCTCTGGGGGAATGATGTTCCAGAGGGAGGGAGCCACCACAGAGAAAGCCCTTCTTCTGGGTCCCACCAGGTGTATCTCCCTCAGGGGTGGGACCCACAGCATTCCCTGCCTCCTTTCTCTAATGGGTCGGGTAGATGTCACTGGCAAGAGATGTTTCCTCAGATCACCTGAGCCATGAAGGGCTTTAAAGTGGACAGCTAGCACCTTGAATTGCACCTGGAAGCAAATTGGCAGCCAATGAAGCTCCTGCAGGAGAGGTGATACATGTGCACACCAGGGTCTGCATAAAACCATGCGGGCAGCTGCATTTTGCACCAACTGGAACTTCCAGATGCTCTTCAAGAGCAGCCCCATTTAGAGCGCGTTGCAATAATCAAGACGGGAAGTGACCAAGGCCTGAGTGACTGTGAGTAGGGACCACTGATCCAGGAAAGGGCATAACTGGTGCACAACCCGCAGTTTACTTTCAAGAAGAGACTGGACTACCACCTGTCAGAAATGATGTAGGGTCTTCTGCTTGGAGGGGGGGATTGGGCTGGGTGATTTACAAGGTCCTTTCCAACTCTGGTCATCTATTATCTGAAACTGAAAGTGATCTTGTGCAGTCCCGAGACATCCCATGGGAGTGAATTGCAAAGGCTCACCATCGAGCTCTCTGAACGTTGGGACAGTTACTAAAACATCTTCTCTGAATGTGACTGGACAATGGGGAGATAACGTGTGGAACAGAAACTACCGGTAGGGAATCTTTGCACACAAACTCTTTACTTCTGGCTTTGCTACCGTAACCATTTGGCTTTTAGTAAAAGTAACCTTTTCCCTCCAAATGGAGTCGAGAGTGTTTCTTTCCTAAGAGGCCAGAATCTGCCAGGTCTGACAGTTATTGAAATATGACATATATCTCCCTATCCTCCCATTCTCTAGGGGAAAAATACCTATTGATGCATTAAAGGAAACCACTAATTGGTGTGATTTCCAGGAGGGGAAGATATGTATTTGTTTGCTCTATGATAATGGCTTCAGGCTCCAATCAAGCTCCTCGTTCGTAATGATATTAGCCAAGTAATCAGTTTGTGGTTGATTACAGAGGCGGAATTAATTTAAACTCTTCTGTTATTTTTACTGGCTCAGTTTTAGGTTTTTGAATTTCTCCATCATATTTTTCCTCCAGAAGCTTTGTAATGGCAGAATAATAAAAAGTAACTGAGTTGAACTGACGGAGTTACTACTTATTGTGGAATGTGTTGGTTCACTTTCTGCCCAGGAGGTAGAGTTTAGTACTAGCAGAGTTATTTCCTTTTTCACTTCCAAGTTCATACAACTCTTTCTCTGTGTGTGTGTGTTTTTGTGTGTATTAAACATGGTCAATATCTGTTTCCATAGCATGTTCGTTCTGTAGTCCAAACTCAAAAGGGCAACTGAGTTTGCAAATCATACTGAACTATAATTACAGCTTGTTTTGCTTTGGCAAAAAGTGTGAACTTGCTTCTGAATTTGGTCTTTGCAATTGGATGGGTGTGCTAATCTCATTGTGGTTGATTGGGATGCAGGACAAGGTACGGTGTTTTGCCACCTGAAGAGTGTGACTAAGTCTGATGTGTAAAACTGCCAATGATTTATTTATTTCTGTGCCACTCTATTTCCAAAGGTGCAAAACAACCTAGATAAAGAGGAGGCCCTGTGGGTGAGTGGGGGGATGGTCCAAGTGGGGACGAAGGGGCTTCACATCAACCTTAACAAGTCTGACTTTGGGTTTTAGGGCCCCATGGAAGCAGGGATTTTTGAGAGTGGTGCAGTGGCCTAGAGGTGGAGCTCTCACCTCACAATCAGGAGGCTGTCAGTTCGATCCTAGGTGGAGGCAGAATATATGCAAAATATATGCAAAACTCTGCATTGGTAACAGGAAGGGCATCCAGCCAGTAAACATTCTGCTAGCTCCATTCAGTTGCCCAGACTCTGTCCTGCAAGGGATTATGGGGTCGTTAGATGATTATGATGACGATGGAAGCAGGGATTTTTCATCCTGCATCCTCAGCGACCAGGTGGTCCTTTCCTTGATTTGTCTTGATTTGAGTTATGCCTGTTCCTGGATCAGGATATGCCAGTCACAATCATTCATTTATTTATTTTATTTATTTATTTGGTTTGTCAATTGCTTACAAGATAATAGGTATAAGTAAAAACATAGTTATGAATACATGGATACATATAAGAAAAATAAAAGAAACAATAGGAGAGGGATGGTAGGCACGATTGGTGCGCTTATGGAGACCTCTTAGGAAAGGGGTGAGCTCAATAGTAAACAGTCTAAGGTTAAAGTTTTTGGGGTTTGGGGAAGAAACCACAGAGTCAGATAGAGTATCCAGACATTGACCCCCTCTATTGCTGAAGTCGTATTTCCTGCAATCAAGTTTGGTGCAATTAACCTTCAGTTTGTATCTATTGTTTGCTCTTGTATTGTTATGGTTGAAGCTGAAGTATTCATTGACAGGTATTCATGCCTTGGTCACCTCCCCAGTGGATGACTGCCATGTGCTTTACATGAGGCTGCCCCCTGAAGGCCACTAGAAAGCAGCCATTGGTCCAGAATGCATCAGCACAGGCAGTTATGGATGCATCTCGGTGACCCCATGTGATTCCACTACTCCATGAGCTGCACTGGCTCTCAGTAGGCTTCTAAGTGAGGGTGGTCCCTTCAGGTTATTTGTTCACTGTAAAATCTCAAAAACACCTGCCTAACATAACATTTTGCTCATCAGAAAAGATGTTATCAGATACGTCTGAATTTTTTTCCACTATCATAGCATCTACATTGAAGATGGCTGGTGACCCAGCTAAATATTTCAAGGCCAACTTTGAAGGCACATGATGTCGGGGCCTTCCTAAATCTGAGCCAAGCAGATGAGGATTTATTCTGCTCCTAGGACCTCATGGTTCTCCAGATGTGCTAGAACTCAACTCCCATGATGTATGGCAAGCAAGAGATACTGGGAGTTGCCATTCCATACTGTCTGGAGATCTATAGGTTGTTTTCCCATGACCTTCTCAGTTTCTGGATGGAAAACTTTCTTCATGTCTCTCGCTATGAAGCCGTGTTCTTATTGCTGTGTATACTTTTAGTACGTTTATATCCTACTTTTTTCTCTTTAAGAGCTGTCATTTCATTCCCTTTTATTTTGCTTTGATCCAACTGTTCAGTTCTGGGTTCAGATTTTCAGAATTCACAAGAGAGACAGGTTGAACAAGGGTGATCAGAAAAGGAACGGAAGTGAAAAGGAATGGAAGGAAGAGAATGAGTTGAGGGAACCCTGAGAAGGGAAGACTTGGGGGAATAGATTGCACTTTTCAAATATATTGTACGGAAGATGATCAAGATTTGCTCCCCTATCCTTCCAGAGCACATCGTAGAAAATGACAACCTGGCTTAAGGAATGGTAGCTTTTGTATAATTCTGTTTTAAATAACTAGATCCCTTAGTTTAACAGCAAATGATATTTCCCAGAAAGATGGCGGAATCTCCTTCATTGGAGATCTTTTCTTAAAAAAATAATTTTTATTAAAGTTTTAGAAATTTAAAAACAAAACAAAACACAAATCATGTTTACAATTTTTGCAATTCATTGTGTTATTCATATTTACCTTATACATTATACCTTATACACATATCTATTATTTCTGTTATCTATCCAAGCATACAAATTCTCCCAGACCGTATAGAATTCTCTTTTTTCCTTCTCTCGCAACTCCATAGTAAGCTTATTCATTTCCTCACAATCCATCATTTTTTAAATGAACCTATTATCCATGGGAGTATCCTCCTTCATTGGAGATCTTTAAGTGGAGGGTAGACAGGGATCTATCCGTGATGCTTATAACTCTAAAGCTGCCCTACGTGGCCTCAGCAGCCTTTCCAATTTGCAATTCACAACAGTGAATCTCCTAATTCTGGGGTGTCAGACACGATTTCATTGAGGGCTGCATCAGAGTTGGGGGGGGCGGGGGGCGGGTGGTTAGCTTGACGTCCCTCGTGTCGCGGGCACCTGAGGCAGCCCGAGCGCTTTTCCAGAGAAAACGGGCTCCCAAACTCCGTTTTCGGCTGCGACAGCTCCTGCAACCCCTGCCAGTGAACATGGAGCTGGGGAAGGGGGCCTGCGTGCGGCTCTCCCCAGCTCCCTTTTCTCATTGGCAAAAGCACTGCAGGCTGGTCCTTCCCTGTTTCCAGAGTGTCCCCATGGGCCAGATCTAAGTCCCACACAGGCCAGATCTGGCCCCCAAGCTTTGGGTTTGACCCCCCCCGCCCGTCCTAATTTATCCACTTTGGGAGGTAGGTTGTGTCACACAGGAAGCTCCAAGGTCAGGTGAGACCGTGAGCTTTCATCTTGGACTGGAAAAAAAACAATCTAAGCCTAATATATATTTCGAGGTAATATTCGATGGGTGTGAATGTTATGGTTGGTCTGTGTGTATCTCTCTTTTTAACCAGTGGATGCTATTTTCCCACCCCAGCATGTGGTAGCAAGTTAATTCCATGCACAAGTTTTCATGCTGAGAAAGGAGGTTTCTTCTTTCATATATTGCTTCTCAGACTTGCAAAGATGAAATGCTCTCTCTTTTTTTCCCTTCCCGGGTTCAAGAAACCCACTGAACTCTGATCCTGAGCTGACAAAACACAAGAGCCACGTTTACATCACATGCAGTGTCTGAACAGAACCCCTAAAATAAATCCTATGTTTTGCACAACCTGCTTAAGATAATAGCTGGCTTCCCAGAAAATGCTGTGCCAGCAGTGACTTCTGCTACTGGCCTGGCCTTGGGGGTGGCGAAGCAGCCCTTTCTCCATTGGGCCTTCTGGGGTTTTTTGGGGGTTGAGTGGGGGTGGGGGGTTGCTTTTAATGCCTAGCTGATGTTTTGGCTTCTGCTATTATAAGTGTCAGGAATTCAAATGGATTAATCCATATAGGTAGGAATTAATTGTGGCCTCAGCTTAGGACCACAATTGACCCCAACATTTTGTTACTAAGTGAAACATTTGTTAAATGAATTTTGCCCCATTTTTACGACCTTTCTTGCCACGGTTGTTAAATGAATCAACATAGTTGTTAAATTAGTAATGTGGTCATTGAGTGAATCCGGTTTCCCATGGATCAGTCCACCTGCTACATCCCAAGTGTCTGAGACTTTTTTCTTCCTGGTGTTGGGGTGTGTGCATGCACCTGTGCGTGCTCTTTTTCTTACAAACTTTGTGTGAGTTAAAATCTGAATGGAGGAGATGGAGAGTTTGTGCTAAAAATATCCCAAGTAGCACAAGAAAAATTGGGGCTGCCTTTCTTGAGATAGTACTTTGCAGCCTCTGGACAAATGATTCACTCTCTGCTTTCTTGCTTTTCAGCCTGTTCCAGCACTACTGCTACAAGGAAGGAGGCATGCGGCACACTTCCTACACCTGCATCTGTGGCAGGTAAAGCATTGGAGGGTGGGGGCATTGATTTCCCAAAGCGTGGGATTAATGTGAAGCTTGTACACAACAATAGGGAAGCTTTTAAATTAAGTGCAGATTATTTAACATGCGTAGATCGAATACTTCAGTGAAAAAAAACGAAAGCAAGGAAAGGTTTATTGAGTAAGGCCCATAAAAATGGAAGACCTTGGAGTAGCTGATCCTGGCATGGCCATGCTGAGAGCTGGGTGTCAGGACTCCAAGTAACACAACAAACAGAACTCCAAGGCAGGCAGGCAGGCAGGCTCCTCAAATAGTTTTATTGGACCTGTCATATTGGCATAGGCTGGTGAAAACTGATTCTGAAGATTCCCGTGGTTTTCACCTAATTAAAAGTAGAAGTTTTTCCCCTTCCCCAAACAGTCGGTCCCATGGTCCAATCAGGTTGCTATCTGGTTGTCTGGTAACTTCACTTGTCCTTTCTCCAATCACCAGTGAAAATGTCCTTGGTTCCCAGGAGAAAGTATTTTGTTTTGTCTACAAAACCATAGCCATCTCTATTCCTCCCTCCCTATCCCTCCGCTCCAGTGTGGCAACACGGAAGCCTCCAAATAGCGTTGGGCAGGTCAGCTTCAGAGTTGACATTGGGGCGATCGCTGGCATATTCACTCTATGGCAGAGTTCCCCCAACCTTTTCGGCTTTCCGGGTTAGCGTTGCAGGCAAAAGAGGGATTGGTTCTGCACACGTGGTGGGCCAGCGTGCACCCACAGCTCCATTTGCACGAGTGTTGGGGACATGGTGCCTGACGCTCACACAAACAGAGCACCCCTCCATGCACTTACCCACTGCTGGCATGTTTGAAGATGTGTACACTCACTCACCACTTCCGTGGCCCAGTTCCAAAAGGCTCAAGGCCCAGTAGTGGGCCAGGGGTTGGGGACCCCTCCTCTAAGGAATACCAGCAAGAATATCCTTAGGCCCAGAACCCAGAAATGTTACCACTTGTGCCTTTTCTGTAAATTTTCCAAGTCTTTTTGTCCCCTCCTGTGGTCTGTGGCTATTACAATATAGAATTTATTGCATGTGTGTCCAAGTGTGTAGAGATTCTGAGTCGTCCAGGTCAGTGGTGGTATTCTACCGGTTTGGCCCGGTTCAACTGAGCCAGTAACACCAGTGAGCGGTGGAGACGAAACCGGTTCTCTCTGCCGTTGGGCCCACCCGCCCGCCTGGGCTCCCATACTCCCCTTTATCCTCTGCTTTTGAAGCGCAGCTGCTTTGCGTGGCACAGAAGAGTGCTGCAAGGCAGCTGCTAAAGTGACCAGGAGAGTTTGACCAGGATTGCAGGAGGTGAGTCGGAAAGCCTCTGCGCCTGAGCAAAGTGTGCATTTGAAACCGGTGGTAAAAATGTTTGAAACGCACCACTGATCCAGGTCCTGGTTGTCTCAAAGGTGCTTTTGAGGCAACTGGACTTTTTGTTTATTTTCTTTGAAGCGGTTTCACTTCTCATCCAAGAAGCTTCTTCAGCTCTGATTGAATGGTGGGGAAGGGAAGGATTTATACTCCTTGTACACAGCTGCTCATTTGCATCCTTTTAGAGGGTCATTGAGGCCACTTGGAGGTTTATCTGTGTCCTCAGGGTCACCTGAGTGGTGCAAATGGTTCCTGTAGTCTGCCATTTTTTTCCCTCTGGAAATCCATTCCTACTCCCACATCTGTCAGGCTGCAGAACTTTTTCCCATTCAATTAGCAAGAATGAACTTCTGAGAACCAAATGTATCAAAAGGAATCCTTTACTGAGATGAGACAGTTCATGTAGGAGTTCAAAGCAGCGTCTGAGGTCTCTCAGGCATACAGGGATACATAAAGGAATTTATAACCCCTCCCCTTATCTCGATGTGTATTTAGAGAAACAAAAGCCAGTATGTTAATTCCTCCCCACCCACTTTTTTAAGGAACGATCTTTCTCACAGTTTCCCAGGACATATCTAATTTTCCCCCACCCCCTTTTTAGAACGAACTTTTTCCAGAGATTCCCTGGATACATCTCACTGGGGAATTTTTATGATCTCATCTCCTGGCTGTGCCTCTCGGAGGTGATAGGTTCTGGCCATCTGGCTTTTCTCCCTCCATTGCGTCATGTGTGGGTTATACAAATTCGATGTAAGGTTAAATATATTCAGGTTACATCAAGAAAAGATTTCTTTATCAGCCTCCCCTCCTTTTCTTCTTCCACTGGAGAAATGGCAGATACACGGACCTGACAACATCATTTGAAGAATGTTCATCCCAAATTGCATCGCTAAAAGTCTGTAAAGATTCTACATCATCCAGGTCCTGGTTGTCCCAAAGGTTGCCCACCCTTTGCCACACAGAATAGCCATGGCATTGGGGAGTGGATGAAAACCACCCTGACTTTTGAAAAATGGAGTGGTGCTACTACTGGAGTGGCAGGTGGGTGTTGCCACTTCGACACACCCAAAGGTGGCTTTCCCGAAGGCAACAGGACTTTCTGGTTTTTTCTTTGAAGACTTTTCGCTTCTCATTCAAGAAGCTTCTTCGGCTCTGACTGGATAGTGGGGAAGAGAAGGATTTATACTCCTTGCAGACAGCCGGTCATTTGCATATTTTAGAGGGTCATTGAGGCCACCTGGTGGTTTATCTGTGTCCCCAGGGTCACCTGAGTGGTGTAATGCAAGTATAAATCGTTCCATTCCCCACCCTCCAGTCAGAGCTGAAGAAACTTCTTGGATGAGAAACGAAACATCTTCAAAAGAAAAAATGAGACAGTCCAGTTGTCTCTTGAAAAAGCACTTTTGGGTGTGTTGAAGTGGCAGCAACCACCGACCTGCCACTCCAGTAGTAGTACCACTCCATTGTTTGAAACCAGAGGTGTTTTTCATCTGCTCCCCCAATGCCATGGCTACTCTGTGTGGCAAAGGGTGGCTAACCTTCAGCTGGCAAAGGGTCCCAATAGGCAAGGCTGTGACGTGGATCAGCTGAGCCAGGACTTGCTGATTCTTTTTTCTTGGGCTTTGGCTGAGGTGGAGGTGGGGATTTGTGAGACTCCCTTTGTGAGGTCAGTTCTCCAAAGCATCTTTTGGGGCTTATAAGGTGTAGGTGTATTTCCCAACTCACAGTGGAACATTTTGGATTTGGTGCTGGGAGTTACGAAAAGACCCTCAGGCACTCAGTTTGTTCGATGAATTGGCCTGGAGCTCGTTCTCTGGGTGTGTTCGGTCAGCATAATTGGCTCTTTGGAGTGGGAGAAGGCTGTTCATCCACTGAGCAGATTCTGGGGGGAGAACACCTTTTTAATTGTTGCCATGGATCCTGGCAGAGAGCTGAGCTGAACTAACTTGTGCCATCATAAAGCTGCTAAGTTGGCTCAATAAAAATAACATCTCGCTGATCAATATTTCTAGCAAGAAGGAAATGGGACTTAAAAAGTCTTCATTAAAAATAAAAGAAGTCATGCTGGCAAAATTAGGGGAAGTGCAGAGATGACTGCTCAGCCATCAAGCGCTGAAATCCTTTCATGCATATTTAATCTGGGGTGAACTGATTAGCCAAATTCTGTATAAAACATCCTGTTAGTGCAAATTAGAAGTGGGTGGGTTTGCTTGGCCTGCCCTGGCTTGGCTACGCGAGAAGCCGCACTTTCTCTCAAATGATGGGAAACAGCTTGACTTATTTTAGAGCCAACCCTACATGAGGAGCTTCCAAGCTTCCTTTGCAACAGCTACTGATCTGGGGGGAGGAGAAGCTGTTTCTCTCGCCCTTCCATCTTTCCAGGGAGAAAGAGAGAGAAGGAATGGAACACCGTGTGCCCACCTGATCTTATGGGGCAGTGATGTGCTTCCGCAGGTCTCCTCTGCACTCAGCTTTCTCTTGCCTGTCTCTCCCTCCAACATGTTAAAGAATTTGAGAATTGTACCCCCAACTCTCCTGGGAGGGTTGCTGCGATAATGTAAAGATGGGGCAGAAAAAAGCCCTTGTTGGTTTGGGATTGGCCCTGCCACCTGATGGACCAGCTCAGTGAAATGGAAGAGAGAGGCTGGAAGGCGGAAGTGCCCCAAATGTTTCTCCTCCATTGTTTCGGCACTCATTGTGCAGTTGGATGGAATAGAAATTGCTGTCAGAACTGATTGTAGCAAAAGTCCACCAGCACAGATGGAGTTAAGAAAGCCTTTGAATTATCCTGCCATTTGAAAATGAACATTGAAGCAGACATGGGATTAGGAAAGAGCCCTGGTGGCTCAGTGATTCGAATGCAGTATTGCAGGCTAATTCTGCCAATTGCCAGCGGTTCAATTCTCACCAGCTCAAGGTTGACTCAGCCTTCCATCCTTCTGAGGTGGGTAAAATGAGGACCCAGATTGTTGGGGACAATAGGCTGACTCTGTAAACCACTTAGAAAAGGCTGTAAACTAGCACTGTAAAGCGCTATATAAGTCTAAATGCTATTGCTAGCCTTCCTTCCTTCTCTCCATCCATCTATCCATGGTGTGCAGTGGTTAGAATGCAGTATTGCAGGCTAATTCTGCTGATTGCCAGCATTTTGATCCTGACCGGCTCAAAGTTGACTCAGCCTTCCAACCTTCCAAGGTCTGTAAAATGAGAAGCCAGATTGTTGGGGGCAAGAGGCTGACTCTGTAAACTGCTTAGAGAGGGCTGGAAAGCACTGTGAAGCGGTACATAAATCTAAATGCTATCGCTGTTGCCATTTTGGACCCTGCCTTAAAGGCTGATCATGTTCTTTGGTTGGGTTAGATAGATGAGGAGAGAATGAGATCAGATCAGATCAGGAGGAAGGTGCTGTTGCAAACTCCAGCTGCTGGGCAGGTTTAGTCTCTGCAAGATAAGGCTAATGAAGACCTCCGAGAAAGAGCATGTTTGGAACAAAAGGTACCACCAAGGTCTGAGCAGGAATACTACATGGCTAAACAGAGAAGATTGGCTAGCAAGGGCTTTATATACAGATGCCAAGTCCTGTAGAAATAAATAAAAGCAGAAAAACAGAAAGCAGAGCCCTTTCCCCCTTCTCACTTAATTTATGGTGCAGTAAACAATTTTTGCCTTCTTTGAAAATGTGCCTCTGTGCCCAGTCTTTAGAAAGCTACTGCATGTAGAAAAGCTGGCATGTTGGCACAGGGAAGTCCGCACACAGGTTGCAGTGCTCCAAAGATGGCTGAGATAATTTATTTCAGACGAGTTGGGCCTTCAGCTGTATGAAAACGGTTGCAATCCTCTGCATGCCTCTTCATCATCAGTCTACTGGAAATCTATGTATGAGGCAGACTGATGCAGTTTTAATTTGCTAATTCATAATTGCTGATTTAAATATTTTATTAGTTGATCAAAAGATGAAATACAGAAATACAAGGAAAAATGAAGAAAATGGGGAAATATGGGAGGAAAATGGGAAAGAAGAAAAGCATTGACTTCTGATTCTTTCTGGTGCAGTAGAATAAGGTGATAACCTAAAACCTCAGCTTTTTGCTTTTAAATAATAATCCAGGTCATTTGCATTCTTTGCATTCCACTTGCGACATCAGCGGAGCCCAAAATTTATGTTGCTAAGTGAAAATTTTGTTATCTGAGTTTTGCCCCATTTTATGACCTTTCTTGCCATAGTTGTTAAATTTTAACACTGCTAAGCTAGTAACCTGGTTGTTAAGTGATTCTGGCTTCCTGATTGACTTGGCTTGTAAAAGATGATCACATGAGTCCAGGACACTGCAGCTGTCATAAATGTGAGTCAGTTGTCCAGCAGCCGAATGTAACTCACAAGACCATGGGGATGCTGGAATGGACATCAGTGTGGAAAATGGCCATGTCCCTTTTTTCAGGTCCATTTTGAACGGTCACGGTCAAAAGCGAGCCATTGTAAGTCAAGGACTATCTGTATATACTAGCCATTTCTATAACAACAAAGGTACCTAATCAGCAAAATCCAAAATCAAAGTTTCATTCCCTCCCCCCCCAAAAAAACATAAAGTCCAAAAGTGGATTCCAAGAATTTCCTAATTTCTAATTCATGATGGTCTTGACACTGGCCAGAGCACTGTGAGTACAGATTGCAGGCCATCAGACATCAGTCTCCTGATGCATGATCCTACGTGGAATCTGTATGGGGTAAAAGCAGCCCCTCAGAAAAAGGCTTTATTATACCACTCTGTAAAGCCTTAGTAAGACCACACCTAGAGTACCGCATCTGGTTTTGGTCCCCACACTATAAAAAATATGTTGAGACTCTAGAAAGAGTGCAGAGAAGAGCAACCAGGAGGATTAGAGGACTGGAGGCTAAAACATACGATGAACGGTTGCAGGAACTGGGCCTGGCTAGTCTAGGGAAGAGAAGGACCAGGGGAGACAGGAGAGCATCTTCCAATATTTGAGGGGCTGCCCCAGAGAGGAGGAGGGGGTCAAGCTATTTTCCAAAGCACCCAAAGGCCAAACAAGGAATAATGGATGGAACCTGAGCAAAGAGAGATTCAATCTGGAAATAAGGAGAAATTTCCTGACAGAGCAATCAACCAATAGAACAGAAGTTGCCTTCAGAAGTTGTGGGAGCTTCATCCCTGGAAGCTTTCAAGAAGAGATTGGACTGCCATTTGTCAGATATGGTGTAGGATCTCCTGCTTGGACAGAGGGTTCGACTGGATGATCTACAAAGGTCCCTTCCAACTCTGTTAATCTGTTGATAAGAGATTGGATCAATGTCAGGCGTGGCTGCGTCAAGGATGAGTAGAGGAGGCTTTGGATGGACTTTGGGATCTATTCTGAATTTTCCCTCATTTATTCGCCTTTTCCCAACCAGGCATTAGACAAACCAGGGAAAGGAACATGTTTGAAGGTCAAGAAACTATTGGAGGGGGTTACTTCCAAAGGAAGGACTCTGGAAGTTTAATTAGAAGAATATTTTATGCATGCAGGATCCTCTCTTGTTAACACACACACATACACACAGTACAGAGTTGGAAGTGACCTTGTAGATCATCTAGTCCAACCACCCACCAAAGCAGACCCTATACCATTTCAGACAGATGGCAGTCCAGTCTCTTCTTGAAAGCCTCCAGGGATGAAGCTCCCACAACTCTGAAGGCAACTTCTGTTCCATGGATTGATTGCTCTCACTGTCAGATAGTGTCTTCTTATTTCTAGGTTGAATCTCTCCTTGATCAATTTCCATCCATTATTCCTTGTCTGGCCTATAGGTGCTTTAGAAAATAGCTTGACCCCTTCCTCCTCTTTGGGGCAGCCCCTCAGATACTGGAAGGCTGCTCTCCTGTCTCCCCTGGTCCTTCTCTTCCCTAGACTAGCCATGCCTGGTTCCTGCAACCGTTCATCATACGTTTTAGCCTCCAGTCCCCTAATCAACATGTTAATCAATTCTGGATACATGTGAATTTTTTAAAAAAGTATATTACTTTCTCTTCCTATTTCAAAGAACTTGGTAAAATACATTTTCTTTTCATTTTAATCTTGCTTGTGCCATCGTGTGCGTCAGGCTAAATATGGTTTTGTTCACAACATAATTTCCCCTTTTAAAAATTTCATGCCTCCATTTCTCAGTGTTTTATGAAGGAGGATTTTTCCTTCTCAATTTCCTCCTCCCACCATTCTTTAATTTGCAAGAGGTCTTACTACTAAGCATGGAGCGTGATCTTCCATTCTTTAATAACTCCAACTAGCACAGAATTTTGAGTGTGTTGGCTCATTGCAAATTTAAAAAGAAGATAAATAGAGTTCTGTTGTGAATCAAAGGCCAGAATATTCAGAAGATCAAATCGGGCATATTAATGAAAGAATTGTAGTTGTTTTTTTTTTTTTTTGTGGACAGTAGATGCTCCTTAGGAAAGAAAAATCCTCCTGTGAGCTAATATAATCCTTGGTTGTCAAGATCATGTAAATTATGAGTACTGCTGTATAAAGCCTTAGTAAGGCTACACCTGGGATACTGCATCCAGTTTTAGTCAAAAGATGTTGAGACTTTGGAAAAAATGCAGATAACAACTAGGATGATTAAAGGCCTGGAGACAAAAACATATGAAGAATGCTTCCAGGATTTGAGGTTGGCTACTCTAGAGAAAAGAAGGAGTAGGGGAGACATGATAGCAGAATTCCAGGATTTGAGGGGCTGCCATAAAGAAGAGGGAGTCAAATTATTCTCCAAAGCCCCAGAGGGCAAGACAAGAAACAATGGATGGAAACTAATCAAACAGAGAAGCAACCTGGAATTAAGGAGGAACTTCCTACCAGGGAGGACAATTAACCAGTGGAACAGCTTCCCTTAAGACACTGGGGGTGCTTCATCACTGGAGGTTTTTAAGAAAAATCTAGACAACTACATATCTGAAATGATATGGGATTTCCTGCTTGAGCAGGGGCTGGACTAGAAGACCTCCAAGATTTCTCTCAGCTGACTTCCAAATTGTCCACCTCATAGACTCTCACACTTTATTGGCATATTAATGTATTGAATTATTTCCTAAACATTTTGATCACTCTAGCTCTGTAATGGGAATTTACCTTATGCCAGGATGGGGAGTTCAGATTCTCCAAAGTTTACTTCCTCTCTAAAATGGACTTTTCCCCTCTTCATTAGCATATCCCTGCAATACTCCTTGTCTGCTAAATTGTCTTGACATTTATAGTCTGTTTCCAGACAGGCGCACATGCGTTTGCTTTAGGGAGGCAATCTAAATGATTTTTTTAAAAGCCAACCTACACAAAACAGCGAAGTAATATTTCTCAGTGGATCCTGGATGAAAAATGCATGAGCAAAACAGTGGCAGAGACATTTTGCTTGTTCAGGAAATGTGGATCTTGGGGAGCAATTAAACCTTTGGAGTTTGTCTTGCCCACAAGTTCTCCCACTTTTCTTGGAAAGTTATTTTGTAGACCTGTAAACTACTAATTTGTAAAAACCCTTTAACCACTTTTCTGTAAGCTCTTTGTTTTAGAACTTCTTTGTCCAAAATCAAAGCAATCTGGAAAATATTTCCTTTAATTGAGATGCCAATGTGTCTGTTGTACTATAACTGGCCAAGTGATGCTTCCTCATTAACGGCTTGTGAAATCAGGAACACCCATTTACCTTTTGCCGTTGAGCTCTTTTAAGGGCGGGGAAAAGATTGGCTCCTAGTTTTCTCTGGATTTAATTGGAGATGAAACGGTTGGCAGTAAGTCTTGGGAAAAATTGTTGAGACTTTTACAGAGAAGATGTTAGGTTAAAACAGTGCAGTATCCAGATTCAATAACAATAGCACTTAGATTTATATGCCGCTTTCCAGACCTCTCTAAGCAGTTTACAGAGTCAGCCTATTGCTCACAACAATCTGGGCCCTCATTTTACTCACCTCGGAAAGATGGAAGGCTAGTCAACCAATCTTCAATAAAGATTGAACACATCCTGCAGATTTGGGATAGGTTTACTCTATCTGCCTGTCCAAAGAAGAGATGGTGGGCCCATGCCAGATTGAACCCAAGAGCCGTGGTGGCGCAGTGCTTAGAATGCAGTACTCCAGGGCTACTTCTGCTGACTGCCTACTGCCTTCAATTTGGCAGATCGAATCTCACCAGGCTCAAGGCTGATTCAGCCTTCCATCCTTCTGAGGTGGGTAAAATGAGGACCCAGATTATTTGGGGGAAAGAGGCTGACTCTGTAAACCACTTAAGAGAGGCCTGTAAAGCATTGTGAAGCGTTATATAAGTCTATTGCCCTTCCTTCCATCAACCCATCCATCCATCCATCCATCATGCACAGTGGTTAGAATTCAGTATTGCAGGCTGACTGTCCACTGCCAGGTCAATCTTAACCGACTCCAAGTTGACTCTTCTGAAATCAGTAAAATTAGGACCCAGATTGTTGGGGGCAAGAAGCTGACTCTGTAAACCGCTTAGAGAGGGCTGTGAAGCACTTTAAAGTGGTATATTAGTCTAAGTGCTATTGTTGTCTTTCCCACTTAAGATCTCAGTCACCTGGGGACTGCTGCCACACTGAGCTCTTTTGTGGAAAAGTCCTTCTCCAAAGTAGACTGGCTAGAGGCCTGGTCTTGTCTTAGATACAGATCATGGGGTAAGACAACAGTGCTGATGGAGATGGGAGGATGCATTCTTAAGAAACAAAAGCTGCTCTTCTTGTACATAAAAGACTAACATGTATAGGGAGATTCAAACGTTTCTCCTCTTATGCCAGTTATTTGACTTCCAGAGATTTTTTTAAAGAAGTACAGAACAGCTAAAAATAAGTTTCGCCATGAAGTGTTTGTTTTACAGCTTCAGAGTCTAGCACCGTATTCTCCTAAATATATAGGTACTCATGTATGTGGGGCTAACACCCAATTTGGTGTGTCTCCCATCCTCAAACAGCAGGGAACTTTGCTGCGGGGCCACTGCTTCTGAGGGCTAACAGCAGGAATGGGGTTCAAAAATCTCAGCAACTGATTTGCTGCCTGGTTGCTAGGTGGGCATAGCCTACAAGGACTTCTGGGAGGGCCGTTTTCATCTTTCCAAGGGTCCAGAGGTGTCCCCCAGGCCTCTGGGAGGGGGAAAATGGCGTCCCCCGGGCTCTGGAGGCCCTCTGGAAGCTAGAAACAGGCCCATTTCCGGACTTCCAGTCCTTCTGGAAGACCCATTTTTTCCCCCTCTGTGAGAACCCTGTACTTCTCTGCATAAAAAATGGACCACCTGGAAACTCCTGGGAGGGCCGGGATGAATGGGGCAAATGTAACCGGTTCGCCCGAACTGGTCAGAACCGGTAGAATCCCACCCCTGGCTAACAGGGTGTCCATTCCTGATTTGGAATGGGAAGGCTTCCAAACAGGGAGGAGAATGATAGAACATGGTGATCAAACCAACAAAAGCAGTGTGACATCGCTGTGAACAGTTCACAAGCAGTCGTCTGATTCCCGTTGGGATAGAACTGGTCTTTGGAGAAAGTCATGAGTCTCAGGCCATGCAAGCATTTTGCCTTTGTGACTCAGGAGTTCTACTGCAACAGTCTCTCGCATATGAGACCATTCGCTTCCAACCTGTTTATTCTCTGGCAAGTGATCAGCCCTAATATAATAGTACATCATTTGGTCCTCTAATATTGTTTATCCAAGCAAGAGTCTTTGGCAGGGCTCAATCGCTGTCATTTTGTCCCAGTTTTCCATTCACTTGCCCAGTTTTTCAATTGATGGAGTAGAAATCCCAAACAAACCATCAAAAAAGACACTGAGCTTGTTGGCTGAAAACCCAACAGCCTGGGTTCGAGACTCGAGCATCACACAATGGGTTGGTGTCCATCTTCATCTAGCATAGAGGTGAGGGAAAGAGCCATCATTCCCCACCTCTGGCCTAGCTCCTGCCCACCTAGCAGTTTGAAAGCATGCCAATGCAAGTAGATAAATAGGTACCACTTGGGAGAAACAGCGCTCCGCAACATCATGCTGGCCACATGACCTAAAGGAAAGTTTCCTGGTATTTCCCTCCTGCCCTCTTTCCCTTTGATTCAATATTGAGATTGGCCATTTAACAGACCAAGCTATATAATTCAGGACTAATAATTCTGCCAAGCATTAGAAAAAGGCATAAACTACGTTTATTTTTTGCAATATGTAATATTTTTTTTACAGACTTTTACTACGCAATGACTTTTTTCATTCTACGCACATAACATTTCTAATGTGTATTGCTATTGCAGTGGTGATAACAGCTCGGTTTTGCACTACGGCCATGCTGGAGCTCCAAATGATAAAACCATTGAAGATGGAGATCTCTGGTGAGTGAAAGAGCTTTTGTCCTAACCCTTCATTCCATCTTGTAAGGAATGCAAGTTTTGAGCAGCAGCAACAACAGCAGCTGTATAGTTTTTAACTGTTCATAATTTTTAGTTTATGTTCTCTAATTTATTACCTTCCTTCCCTGGTTTTACTGCAGAAAATCATGTCCCGGTGTTAATGTTTAGCCTATATATGATCAAATATATATTTACAATCCTAACAAAAATCTTGTTTTTAAGCTTGTGACTTTGTTGTTGTTGTTTAACCAAAAAGGAATCCAGATCTTGTATTCTTGTGGAACTGGCACATTTTCCTCTTCTGAACTCTGATAACATATGAAAAAGCTGTTCTAAAGTTTTTATTTAAATCTCATCTTTCCCTTCATGCAGAAGGAAAACAAGACAAAGTCCAATCATGCTAAATGGAAACATAATAAAGATTTTTTTTAAATTGGTGTGAATGGCAATAAGAAGGCTCAAAAATTCCCATGTACAGAGAGTCCTCGACAGGGCCATCATTGAGCCTAGAATTAAGATTGTTTAATAGGATAACATATGATCGCATCCAATTTTATTACCTTTCTTGTGGAGGTTGTTAAACAAACATGGTAGTCATTAAGCAAAACCCATTGTCCCAGGGATGGGATTCAACCGGTGTTACTACCGGTTTGGTGAGAGCTGCATTTTGTGCTGCGCGTGTGTGTACAGCATTCGTAAAAAACCATCAGCTATGCCGCCTGGACTGCTAAAACAAGCGCTGCGTGCAGGTGTGCAGCATTTGAAAATCCTCTTCTTTCCTGCTTTTTCAACCTCAGCTGTGCCGCGCAAAACAGCTGAAGTTGAAAAAGCAGGAAATAAAGGACAGCCAAGAGCCTGGGCGGGCAGCTGGGCCAGACAAATGACCAAAAGGTTGTTGCACTGAACCGGTTTTGGTGTCTGCTGCTCCTCAGATCTACTGGTTCTATAGAACTGGGCCGAACCAGTAGCATCCCACCCCTGCATTGTCTGTCAGTCAGGAACCAGAAGTAAAGACTGGTTTCTGGCAAGTTTGCTGTGGTGAGTTGTCATAGACCTTTCTCCGCCAGCTTCCCACAAGTGAAGTCAGTGGGGAAGCTGACTGGAAGTAGCTCCTGCTCCCTTTGCTCTTTTGCCTGCAGTGGTCATTTGGTATATTTGTTTAAGTGAGGAAATATCTATGTTGTGGTTAGCCGGCGGCAGGTGCGGATGGCTGAGGAGAGCGAGGACACAGATGAGGGGCCAGGACCACTTGGGAGTGGACTGCTGCCTTCAGAGATTGTGGGGGCTGGCAGCAGTGATGGGGAGGTTCCCCAGGAGCCTATGCCAAGTGTGCGTGCATGCAGGATTGCTCGTAGGAAAGAGCAGCTGCAGCAGCACAGGCGACTCGGGAGTAAGGCTGCAAGGTAATCGCCCCTCCTTCAAGACCATAAAAGCCAACTGTGAAATGAACGTACTTTGCAGAAGGCAAAGACATTTTGAAACTCCAGCCTCGTGGGCATTCCAGTATCCTGAGTTTGTATTTGAAGATTCTTGTATTGCAAATTATTTCTTGTCTGTTATCTTTTGGCAAGTCTTGCACGATTTATCAAAGCTTGTGCTTATCACAGCTAATTATTTTGCAAAAGCATTACAAGATTTCTGTTCCCTTTGGATTGTGTTTGATTTGTTGGAAAAGGGCGTGGGTCAGAACAATCTCAAGGGTGACAGGTTGTCTGGTCTCAACTAAGGCCAGGCTTTCTTCACGGGAGATAAATGGCTGTTCCTTCTGCCTGCCTGCCTCGTGATGTTCCTGTGTGCAATTGCAGCTTTAACTTGCTTCTGTGAAGAATTGTTCCAGGGGGTTCCTTCCTCCTCTTCTTCTATTTCCAAATCACTGACCCCCCCCGAATAGAAATTGGGGGCATGCAGGGCCTGCTGCCAAAAAAGAGGAAAGGTTAATTCTGTGTTTTCTGCTCTTGCACATCAATTTCTGCAGCCCCCTTCACTCACCTGGCCTACCAGCCGGGGGTCACACACCAATACCAGGGTTGCCTTTTTAGGGAAGGGGGTTCCCAAAACAAACTGAGGGAGCACAAAATGAATGTCACGTTGCGCCTGGCTACAAAACACAGACCTTTTGCCGCAGCTTTCCTTGTTTTCTTTATGATCCTCCAAATGCCAACCTTCTCAGGTCAGAAATGTAATTTTTTTCCCCCAGTTTAAAAGCCAGAGCTTGTCACTTTTGAAATATGAATTATAGAGCTCATGGCTTGCATTTCCCCTGCGCCCCCCCCCCCCCCCCCACTGCCAGCCCTTTCATAACAGAGAATAGCTGGTGTCTCTCATGTCTGTTGCACCAATTGGGCTGGAGGAATCTCTCCAGTTCTTCTACTCTCATTCTTCTTCTAAAGAAAAAAAGAATTAGGGATGACATGATAGCAGTATTCCAGTATTTGAGGGGCTGCCACAAAGAAGAGGAAGGGGTCAATTTATTTTCCAGCTCAAACCCAACAGGAGCTGTTGCCTTTTGGGATTTGACGAGAGGTTGCACGACGGCTGCCCTCCCAACAATACCTGACTCTGGGTGTCAGCCGTCCCCACTTGGTCAGTTAGAAAAGAACGGCTCTCGAACTCACAGCTAGCGAAAGGCTACTTTACTAGAGCCCAAGCGGTTACAATGCAACAAAGCCGGACCTGGCATTTCACGTCCAAAGCATACAGTGAACATTCCTTTGGGTCCTGTTCCCCTCATGGTTATCAGGAGGTGTCCAGTAGTATTTAAACTACTTATTTTGCTAACAGTCCCCAGCTGTGTGAGCTCGAGGGGGTTGCATTCCCCCTCTAGGTAGTCAATAGAGAAGCAACCTGGAATTAAGGAGAAACTTCTTAACAGGGAGGACAATTAATCAGTAGAACAGAAGTTGCCTTCAGAAATTGTGGGTGCTTCTTCCCTGGAGGTTTTTAAGAAGAGTCCGGACAGTCACTTGTCTGAAATAGTGTAGGGTCTCCTCCTTGAGCAGAGGGCTGGGACTAGAAGACCTCCAAGGTCCCTTTGAGCTCTGTTCTATTCTTGGAACAACCAGGAGGGCACAAAGACATTCTCTTTTCTTTCCTCTATGCCCCCTTCATCCCACCCCGCAGCTCCCTCTCCCCCGTTCTCAGGACAGCCTGGCATCTAGCTAAGCAGGGCTGTTGCAGCAGGATGGGAGGCCTGACATGGGGGCATCTCATGCTAGGCAGTGGTGGGATTCAAAAATTTTAATACCAGTTCTGTGAGCAAGGCTTGATGGGTGTGGCAGGGAAAGGATACTGCAAAATCTCATTCCCTCCCCATCCCTACTAGCCTGCTTTCCAGTTCCGTTCTCCTGGGCAGGGAAACCAAAGGAGACCCAGCCGGTCAGCTGATACTCAATGGGAGGCAGAGAAGAGATGGGGTTGGCAGGCCAGTCAGAGGCGGGATTTGCCGGTTTTCCGAACTACTCAAAATGTCTGCTACCAGTTCTCCAGAACAGGTCCGAACCTGCTGAATCCCACCTCTGAGGTTAGGTATCATTTCAAGCCAGTGAGTTGGGGTGGATGATGGTTCTTTGTTAGAATCTTTCCATATGGGTCCACAGAGCTACACCTTCTCTGCTCAAGAAGGGCGCAAATAATTCCTCCAAGCCCAAGATCAAAAGATTGCTTCTGCACCAAGCTGTTGGAAATTATGGAGGGAGATGAAATGCACTCACATTCAAAAGTGCACCCGGAGGGACTCTTTCTCGATGGCCCAGCCTGCCTTTTCTGTGCAGTTCCTGTCCTTTGTTTGCCTTTGATCGATCCGTTCTGGAGAAAATTCAACGCTGTGTTAGCTCGGTTTGGTAGGTTTGCCTGGCCTGAAGCCCGAGAGCCGTTTGCTGCTGTTAGTTCAAAAGCGTTTTGCTTTGTCGCAGAATATTAATATTGCTGGAAAAACACATTTCACGTTTTATTTAGGCATGGCTTTTAAAGAGCTGTTGGTTGCCTCCTCGGGCCTTGATGCTCTGCAGCTTTTTATTAGCGTTATTACTCATTAATAGTATTATGGGATGCAACGTGTGCGGCTCTCAGCCGGTTCTGCACATCTTGAGAGGTCAATTATGAAGTGGCATTTAATCCACAGTGCTGTAGAGCAGGGATCTCCAACCTTGGCAACTTTAAGCCTGGAGGACTTCAACTCCCAGAATCTTTTGCTGTTTGATTCTTATTGGCTGCCATAGAAATGGGGGAGGGGGGACTTGTGCGGATGCTAAAAAATACTGGACTAAAATCCACATGTGGTTGGAAAAAATGACCAAAAAACATATAGACTTGGAACCAAAGATATTTTTATTGGGAATTTTACCTGAAATATATAGTAAAGACTTGAAATACCTGATTGTAAATGTATTAACAGCGGCTAGGATTGTATTTGCCAAAAACTGGGAAAATGAGAAAACGCCATCACAGGAGGAAATCATTAAGAAAATATTGGAATGAATAGATTGACATTTGAAATTAGAGAACAAGAGGATAAACAATTTTATAAAATTTGGGATCTATTCTATCAAATACAGTAATGAAATATGTAGACTTTTAGAAAATAATAAATATATAAAGATGTACTTCTTTCTTATTATAACTAAAAAATGATTTTAGGATAGATTTGGGATGATAATATGAACTGTTATAAAATAAACTAAGTAAATTATGATTGTCTTGTAAAACATGAATGAATAAAAGTATAGTCAAATGATAGATTAATAATGATACTAAGGTATTTAATTTTTGATTGACAATATGAGATTATATGCAATGTCATTGTAATTGAAGACTACAAAATGGAAGCACAAAACAATTTGTAAACCAACCGGCACACTGTATGTACACATATGGAAGATAGCTTGATGTTTTTATGTTCTGTTTGTTTATGTTTGTTTTTAAAAACCAATAAAAACTTTAAAAAGAAAAAAGAAACGGGGGGGGGGGAGGTAATTTGGTATTTGGGAGGGGAAGGTTGCTGGAGTGCGAAGATTTTCCTGTGTGGACTAAAAAGGAGGGGATGCTTTTCTGCTTACTGTGTCAACTCATACAATATTTCTATGGTCTTTTATAGTTGTCAACAGAAAGGGAGGGGGGAGCATTGCGGCAGCTTGGAAATCAAAAGTGCATTCCATAAATAGTTTTCAAATATAGTAACTAGGCGACTGAAATTTCTGCCATGCAAAATTCTAACTGAACAGCATGATTGATGACTCTTGGTTATGGATGTGTCCCATTGGAGAATATGAATTATGATAACACCCAGGGGGTGGGGGGGAACCAAGAATGACAATGAATGATGTGTCTCAGAGTCAGCTACGCCCAGGCAGTGCTGGCATGTTAACTCCCAATAAATCATTTTGAAGTTTTGGAAGTTTGGCTCGAGACTCATGATTTAAATGGGGGGAACTGCCAGGATCCTGACAGGTAGCTGGGAAGCCTGGCTGCGGATCTAACTGGACCAACCTCCTTAAGGGACTCCTGACCCGCCAGTCGCCAGGAGCGCAGCATATCTGAGACAAGGACATGCCGGGTGTTACCTGCACACCTCTCAACAGTTGCCTCATTAATCCAAGAAGGAGGCTTGCTTCCATCCTTTTGGGTTGAGCCTCACCAGTTCCCCTTAGATCAGTTCCCTCCCCTGCAGCACCCTGCTCTGCCCACACAGAGAGTAACTGGAGCCTTGTGCCTGCCTCCTGGTGGGCTGGCAGAGAGGAGGATGGCTCCAGGCAGCCTCAGAAGGCAGACAGGAATCCAGCTCTGCTTCTCCACGTTCTGACTTGCTAGGGGTAGCTTGCCACAAGAATCGAAGCTTGGTGTCTGAGCATGCTGCAGCAACAGGCTTCTACCAGAGGTGGGCTTCAAAAAATTTAGCAACCGGTTTTCTGCTCACTTGCTGGGTGGGCGTGGCCATGGGGTGTGTGGCCTAGTCAACCTCCTGCACCACAGCAGGGGTGGTGGTGTGTTTTTGCCTCCCTGGGCTCTGGAGGCTTCCTCAAGCCTCCAGGAGGGCAAAAATGCCCTCCCCAGGCTCTGGAGGCCCTCTGGAGGCTGGAGATGGCCCTGTTTCCAGCCTTCCCAAACTTCCAGGGGGCCCATTTCGCACCTTCCCCAAGCCTCCATGTGGGCCCTGAACTTACCTGCATCCAAAACGGGCTGTGTGGAGACTCTTGGGAGGGGTGGGGTCAGGTAGGCGGGGCCAGCCATTTGTTGCAAGTACTGATTCGGCGGACCAGATGTAAAATTTGCAACTGGTTCGCCCAAACCGGTGCATACCGGTAACAGCCCACCCCTGGCTGCTGCTAAGGAGTGAGCAGAATATCTCTCTGCAGCTGAAATTTATAACTTAGCCAATTATTAAACTCCAGAAATTTTTGTTAGAACCATGCACTTATTTCCTATGTCAAAGTAGCTCCCAAGTCTGGATAGTCTGATCTAGTTTTCTGACTTGGCAGAGCTCAAACCCGTTGATGGCTGCAAAAATCCTTACAAGCAACACACACGCAAACATCTGTGCGCACACACAGACAGACATGCCTTCTTTATTCTCACGTTGTACCCATGGTGGTTCTGGAGTCGCCGTTTATTATTTGTTAGTTTGTTTATTAGAATTTGTCAAACAAAAACGAGAAGAAGAATAAAATAATAATAATACAATGACCGGGACGATAGGTACGTTAGTGCACTTGTGCACGTCCCCGCTATTAACCTCTTAAGTATGATGTAAGGTCCACAGAAGTCAATTTGTGACTGAAACTGTGGAAATTTGTAGCTGAAACAACTGAATCAGATTCAGACTTCGACAACTCTATTACAGACATCATCTTTTTCACAGTCAAGTTTAGAACGATTTACTTTGAGTTTAAAGCTATTGTTCACATGTGTATTGTTGCTATTAAAACAAAAAAAGTCATCCACAGGTAAAAAAAAAATTTACTCCGTATAATTTTGTATGCAATACCTAGGTCTGACAGCAAGCGACACGATTCTAATTATCCAGACCGAGAATTTTGAGCCTAGTAGCATATAAGTCCCATGCTGTGACTTTTTTCTCCGGACGAGGGCAGTGTTGCTTTGAAAAGTGAAAACATTTCCTTTTCGTCCATATGCTGACTCATCAAGTTTAGGGATGGATAAGAAATGTCAACTGGCATATCTTGCTTGATTATGCTGGGCCGGATCAGATGGGATCGTCTAGGAGAGATGTTCTAGTACCTTCCAACCCTGTGGCTCTATTCCAAGAGGATTTATTTATATGTTTGTTTGTCAAACATGTACAAGATAACAAGTGTAAGTATGAACATAAACAAGAACAAAGGGACTAACTACAAATAAATGTATTTAAGACAGTAAGACAGGGACGGTAGGCACGCCGGTGCGCTTATGCACGCCCCTTTTAAGGACCTCTTAAGAATGGGGTGAGGTCCACGGTAGACAATTTGAGGTTGAAGCTGTGAGGGTTTGAGGCTGTAGCCACGGAGTCGGGTAGGGTGTTCCAGGCATTGACTACTCTGTTGCTGAAGTCGTATTTTCTGCAATCGAATTTGGAGTGGTTTACCGTGAGTTTGTATCAGTTGTTTGCCCATGTATTATTGTGATTGAGGCTGAAGAAGTCATTGACAGGCAAGACATTGTGGCAGACATTTTTGTCTACTATGCTTCGATTGGACCGCAGGCAGCGCAGTTCCAGATTGTCCAGGCCCAAAATTTTGAGCCTGGAGACATAAGGAATGCTCTTGTGAGTGGAGGAGTAGAGAATTTTTCTCAAGAAATACCTCTGAACTCGTTCAATTGTGTTAATGTCCGATATACAGAACGGGTTTTAGGCGGACGATCTGTATTCGAGAATTGGTCCGGCAAAGGTTTTGTATGCTCTAGTTAACAATTCAGTGTTGCCGAAAAAAGAAGCTTCACAAAATAAGGTTAACAATTCTTAAAGCCTTTTTGGCTTTAAGTCCTTTCCCCCTTTCTTCGGTGTTTGTAGAAAATCCATATCTATTTTCCCATCCAGGGTTACCTACGTGCCACAGATAAACCTGAGGAGGCAACCTTGGCAATCAACATTGCTGGTTTTGCTGGAAAGTGTGATCTATTGAAGCATTTCTCAACCTAGCAACTTTAAGATACAGAATTCTGGGAGTTGAAGTCCACATATCTTAAAGTTGCTTGGTTGAGAAACACTTGCCTGTTGGATTATCTTGTCTGCTTTCCGTCCTGCACTGAAAAGCCATTTTGAGTGGGGCTCAGCTCCTGCCATAACCTTTCCCTTCCCCATTTCCTTCTCCACCATGAAGTGAAGGAACCGACCCCTCTAAATCTGAGCTGATTGCAAATTTCACAAATAAAGACCCAAAGCTTTTCCTCTTTTCAGTGAGCTTTTAATGTGCCCTGCCAGGATGCTGAAGAAGGATACCCACTGCCCCAAGTTGCTCCCTTCACCAAATGCACGGAGGAGTTTGACTAAAGAAGGGCCTTTCAGGGAATGGGGAGGCATCTCCGAAAAAGCTTTTATTTTGAATAAAATATATTACTTGGAAAAGGTGCAGCCAGGGTTTCTCTGCTGGGTTTTTGTAAAGAAATAAATAAAATGGATGCTGAGATTTTGACAGGCTTGTCTTTATGATAAATGGAGAGAGGCAATGCCTCAGGTACAAAATGCCTCCCTGGCATTTTGTACCCAAAAGTGTGCCATCTTAGTCTCTCGGCAAAATGGATATAATTTCTATATGTAGCTAAGAAAAGTTCCAAGATATTTTCCTAGTGTATTCTGCCATCTCGTGGTGGGTGTAAAATAACTCCCTTTCCTTTTAAAAGGTGCCCTGGTTTCCTTTGCCCCCACAGGGGCCTGTTTTTATTCAGTTTTTCAACTGCTTAGCAATAGATTCTTTTAAGTATATTCCTCTCTTTCCTCTTTTGAACAAAAAATAAAATGGGTTTTTTTTTCTTGGAGTAAACGCTGCAACTTCGTCTCATCTGAGAAGTTTAAATTCAAGGGGAAAAAAAATCCTTTGATGAACAAACCTAATATTTACTCCTCAAAAAGACGTAGTCTAATTCATTTCAAAGGAAAGCTGATTTACTGACGTACTGCTGCTTTTAGTGTTCTTATCCCTTTATCTATTCCCTTTCTAGTTTTTCTCTGCTGCATCGTCCCCAAATATATTCAAGTTTTTAAAAAAATCATCCAGCACCCTACATCTCAGAAATCAAATGATTCCTAGAATCACACCACATGCTTAAAACTTCCCTGCCTAGTGAGGTTCAGTCTGTAAGGTATTGACGATCCCATCTGTAAGGTACAGTCCATTATTAAGGTATTAGCTAATCCCAGTTTAATATCTGCAAATTTAATAAGGACCCATTCAATTCCATCCTCTATTTATAAAGGCGTTAAATAGCATTGCATCAAGGAAGGACTGAGCCCTGGGGGACTCCTGCTCAGTATTTTACTCCAGGGAAATGCAGAGCTGTTAACAAGCCCCTTTGAGCAGCTGCAAATCCAGAGAACAGTCAGGATGGAAATAAAGCAGTATTTTGAACGTGAGCTAAACAAGGGTCCTCTGGAAGTGTGAATGGAATCTTTCTTCATATATAACTTGGCACACAGATGACTTACCATCTGGAAAGAAATACTGTGGGAGTAAGACACTCCTAACACCCCTCAGGGTGTGTGTGCCTTAAAATGGCTTCTACTGTACAGCACAGTAGACTTGCCATGGTAATGGCTTCACAGTACTACACAAGAGGGCTCCCTCTCAGCCCTCCAAGGAAACGTCAGGCGATTGGCCAAGTGCAATCAAAAAATGAAACACCAGCCTAGAAAAGAAACTCCCAAAGAGAGGAATAGAAGAATTGTGACGCTGTGAGAGAGAGTACAACAGCGTGAGTCCCCACTACAGAATTTTCCTGTGCAATACTGGATTGGGATAAATAAATACCCGAGCAACGCTGGGTTTTCAGCTAGTTGAAAATAAAAGCAAGGAAATTATTTGGGATTAAAAAAAGAAATCAGGGAATGCTGAAACAAGTATTTAGAGATGCATATAGGAATAAGTTAAAAGACACGGATGCCTAGAATTGAATAAATTATTGTATAGCCCAGGAAATGGATGCTTTTCAGGGGCTTTGCAGGTCCCTGTTTCCAAATCCAGCATGCTAGGAGAAACTGGCCTGGATTCTCTTTCTCCACCTGTAAGTTAAACGCATAAAATTCATCACTCTCTAGGATCGTTTCCTAAGCTGAAGGAACACCGATCTTCTCATGAATCCACATTGAGCTTCTTCCTTCCCCCCAACATCCCACCTTCATGACATCCCTTGTCAAGTGATAAAACACCTTCTTTCTGTTCAGGGTGCCCATTGAAACGGTCTGCCTGAAAGTGCAGCCCCAACTTTGGATTTGCATCGTGAAGTTCAAGTTTCCTCCACAACCCGTTGCAATTTTAGCTCTCCCAGAACAATTACAGAACTGCTCCTACACCCGACATTTTACTGTTAGATCCTCAAAGACTCCAATTGGGGAGTGTGAACAGAGGTCTTTTTTCCTCTTAAAAACTCTCCCTCCCCCCATTTCCATGGCAGCCCACTGATACAATGAGGACATAAAAGTAATATATTGCTTCCAGGCAACATAGATGCAACTCAGTGGTGGGGAACAATGGCCTTTTTGACTTGTGGACTTCAACTCCCGAAATTCCTGAGCCAGCCATTCTGGAATTCTGGGAGTTGAAGTCCACAAGTCATAAAGGGGCCACCTTTCCCCACCTTTGGTCTAACTGAAAGGTGGAATGACCAAAGCAGTGGCTCCTGAAAAACTCCAGCACTAGCTTTCTCTGTTCTAGGTACTTAGACTTACATCCCATCCTGGCTGGCTTGGAAAGGGCTGAGCCCAAAGGATTTTGCAAGGAGCAAATGCCACTGGAAAACTTGGATGTAGGAGATTGTCTCGAAAACCAGACTTGCTCTCTCTGTTGGCCAACCTTCCCACGGGATCAGACGTCTGGTTCCTGCTCTCAAAGGGAATGGAAAGAGGCTCATTGGAACCTCTCCTCTGTCAGGGTTCCAAGTAATATACCCACAGCAACAGAACTCCAAGGCAGGTAGATTCCTTAAAAAACACTTTTATTGGATACATTATATTGGCACAGACTTGGTGAAAACTGACTCTAGCAGTTCCCATGGTTTTCACCTAATTAAAAGTAAAAGTTTTCCCCCTTTTTCCAAACAATTAGTCCCATGATCCAATCAACGTGCTGGCCGGTTGCTTGGCAACTTCACTCCTCCTCTCTTCAACTACCTGTGGGAATGTCCTTGGTTCCCGGAGGAAACTGTTTTGTTTTGGCTATGAACCCCCCCCTCCCCGCCCCCAGCTACCTCTATTCCCCCTTCCCTAACTCCTCTTGAAGCCTCCAAGATGGCCTCAGTCAGGCCAGCTTCAGAGTTGACATCCTCCTTGTTCAGGAGCCCCTTTGCCTTTGGAAGCCAGCCTGTTTGAGTCACAGCGCATCATAGCTTAGTCCCATGCCAAAGACAACTAACTCGTTCAGTGTTCCAGGAATGGAATTCAACGCTTTGTGTGCCGTGTCTCCCATTCATGGCAGAAATGGAAGCGAATGACCTTTTGCATACACAGGGTAGGCCTGGTGCTATTTGCAGTAAAAGGCAATCATCAAAAGAATGACTTTTGCCCTGGGACTTTAATCTCCAATTGTTTGATCAGTGCACTGGGAGCAAAATGTTCTAGCCGGGTGCCGGGGCTCCAGCACAGATGCCCAGGGGAAAGATTGGCCAAACTGGTTGCCACTCCCAGGCCAACTCCCGAAAGTCCCTGGAACGAATGAAAGCTGTTGATACGGTACCCCCAGTTGGCCCCCACTAGCCTTTTCGGATCATGCAGCATTTCAACACCAAATTCAATTTTAACTCTCTATTTGCTATGCAAAGAATTCTCACAGGCTGTCCATGTTGCTTGTGAAACCGGCAAACCCTCGTGGCATCTCTTCTGTCACCCTAAGACTGACAGATGAAGGGCTGCAGGAGTTTCATAACTTGGGAGTTCCACACTACACATGTGTTTGCATAGGACATAAATACACGTGGGAAATAACTACGCCCTGGAGGTCAGATGCACGCAGATCACTCTTGGCTGCTGAAATATCCATCATGAGCAAAAGGCCCCCACCAGCCCTTTCCTGTTGGGCACCTTCTGGTCTTGAAATGGCCAGAATTCATAGGCAAGTTACCCTTGCAGTTGGAATTGGTAGCGGTGGCAGCAGTGTTGTATTGAAGGTAACAGATTGAGCATCCCACCTGCGTATCAACGGAAACGGTCACCGGAATGGGGCCTCTGATTTTCCAACTGAATCAGTGGAGAAGGATTTCAGGCTGAGTTGAATAGGACCATCAGATACTTTACATTGGGTTCACAGAATTCAGTAAGCTTTGGATATCTATTTGGGCTATGTATGAGCCATGGTGGCACAGTGGTTAGAGTGTAGTACTGCCAGTTGCCTGCAATTGGGCAGTTCATATCCCACCAGGCCCAAGGTAGATTCAGCCTTCCATCCTTCCGAGGTGGGTAAAATGAGGACCCAGATTGTTGGGGGCAAGAGACTGACTCTGTAAACCGCTTAGAGAAGGCTGTAAAGCATTGTGAAGCGGTATATAAGTCTAAGTGCTATTGCTATATTGGGGGCAGGGGTAGTCCAGAGAAAGAGAGACCAAAGAGGCAGGCCTTTGCAAGCATGTGGGGATTGGAGAGCGCTGGCTAGAAGAAACTGGCCTGTTTCAACTCTTAAGTCCTCTTCCTGCTTTTGGAATAGTTCTTGGGCTACCATGGCTGCTTTGGGGTGTCCATTGCCATTGCAGCAATGCCCCCAATTATTGAGTCACCAGATAAATGTCTCTCTTGGGTCTTTCCGATGCCTGTGTACCATGACAAGGAAGCTCACGGGGGTTGGGGGTCTGTGGTGTTTCAGCCCTGCCCCCCATGGCAGTTGGCCAGGATCGCTGGAGTTGAGCAGAGAGGGCGGGGAGGGGTGGAGTTCACTCTCAGTCCCTGCATTGCTACAGGGTGGGTCAGATCAGCAGCCGCTCATGTCTCTTGGGCTGACTGCCTTGATATCGACTCAGGCTTTAAGTGGGAAAAGGGCACGTTCTTTTTTGCTTTGGTGGATTTTTGCCTCAGCCTTGCTGCTCCAAGCGGACCAGATTCCAACTTGCCCCTTCCTTAGCCAGCCATCCTATGAAATGGGGTCACCTTGACTGGCCCCGAGACACCCATGAATTTCAGGGCAAACCAGGATTGACAGACCTTTTTGGTCTGGTCTCGTCCAGATTGCGAGAGTTGTTGGTTCTCTATCTTCTTATAAAGCGCTAATTAGGGCAAACCTGGAGAACGGCGTCCAGTTTCAGTCACCACATTACAAAAAAGATGTTGAGACTTGGAAAAAGTGCAGAGAAGAGCAACTAAGATGATCAGAGCAGGGGTGGGATGCAAATATTTTTACTACCAGTTCTGTCAGCATAGCTAGGTGGGCATGGCCATATGACTGGGTGGGTGTGGCTTCTTCTGTTTTCTTTTTTCTTTTGCCTCCTGGGCCTCAGGGAAGCCTCCTGGGAGGCTGATTTTACTCCCAGGAGGCTTCCCTGAGGCCCAGCAGGCAAAAATTGGAGCACTGGGGCCTGCACAGCACACACACACACACACACACACACACACACACACACACGGTGTCCCTTTATGCCTCCTGGGCCTCAGAGAAGCCTTCCGGGCAAAACACTAAGAGAGCTAGGGGCATCCCGGCACAGCCGATCATCGGAACAGCTGATCGTTGGGAGGAAAAAGAAAGAAAGAATAGATATTGTTTTACTCCCGGTTTGCCCAAACCAGGCCTAACCAGTGGAATACCACCACTGGATCAAAGGCCTGGAGAGGAATACGTATCCAGAATGGTCGCAGGATTTGGGTATGTCTGGTTTGATGAAAAGAAGGACTAGGGCCTACATGATAGCAGTGTTCAAGTAGTTGTAGGACTGCCCCAAAGAAGAGTAGGGTCAACCTATTTTCCAAAGCACCAGAAGGCAGGATAAGAAGACACCATGGATGGGAATGAATCAAGGAGAGAAGCAACCAGGAATTAAGGAGAAACTTCCTCACAGGGAGGACAAGTAACCAGTGGGACAGAAGTTGTTCTAGAAATTGTGGCTGCTCCACCAACTGAAGTTTTTAAGAAGAGACTGGACAGTCACTTATCTGAAATGGTAGAGGTTCTCTTGCTTCAGCAGGGGGCTGGACTAGAAGACCTCCAAGGTCCCTTGGAGCTCTATTCTGATTGATTGATTCTTTGGCTGGCAGGGATTCTTCAGGGAGGAGGGAGGTGTGAGAGAGACTCTTAAGGGGCCAGTAACAACTTTGGCTCTTGAGCTGCTTTGCCATAGAAACAGTTTGTGTTTCTATCAAGAGACTCAAATCACAGGCATTTTGTAACCAAGGCTGGGCAAGATATTGTGTCAGAAAGACTGCAGCCAAGAAAAAATAATAATTATTATTTTTCCTTTGCAATGTTTTCTTGAACAAACAAATGTATGTTAAACTTGGCTTGCAGGCATTTAAATTCAGGTGGCACAGTGAAATGGCATCAAGGTGACCAAGTCAGAGAACCGGTTTTTCCTTTCCTTAATCAGGCTATAGGTAAAACTTGAATTTAGAAGACTAAGTTAAATTCTGCAGCAATTATGTTGCTAAGTAACGGTTTATCTCCTAATCATGATATTTAAAGTGTGGAGATTGAAGGAGGGGACAGCTGAGTTCCCAAAACATTCTTCATTAGATTAAAGACATAACAGTTGCATTCACAAAACATTAGATATTCAGTTATTCCTTGTAGACTATTATGAACCAGAGAAATGTGAACCAGGTTATAGGTCCATATACAGAAAAAAAGGATTAATTCAGTAACCAGGCAAAAGGCTAGATTTTCCAGCTATGAAGGGATGTTGTTATGCCCTTGTTGGAGTCTGATTCCGAGGGAGAGGTGGAACAGGTGACAGGGAGTGGAAGTGTGGCCCCGGTGGCTGTGGAAGAAATGGGAGACGGACACAGTCCGGATGGGCATTCAGAGGAAGACCCAGGGCCACCCCTCTTCATCCTAGGACATGCAGGGAGGAATGGGGAAGGGAGCAACATGGGTTACGGGAGAGAAAAGGGCCCTGATTCCCTTCATTAGTTGCAGCTGGGAAAACAGGATATAAGAAGGGCGTTTGCACACAGCACCTTGATGGAAGCAAAGCCTGCATTATCTTTGTCTAGGCTTATCTGGGTGTTGGCGTCCTCCCAACTGTTCGTTATCTTTTGGAAGTCTGCAATTTATTATCATGGCCTGTCGTGTTAATTACTTCAGCATGGTTTGTGTTGGTTTTTTTAATTCTAATTTATCTGTACTTTGGGTTTGGACTGCATTTCTTCCTTTTGTAGATGGTTTTTGGAAGAGTTTGCTCTCCAGACGAGGATAACTGGACATTGGGGCCCAAGTTGGAGGCATTAAAGGAAATTTATCTACTTTTGTGACTTTGTTATTTTTGTGCCATGCCCCAGGTCATCACAGATGTGTGGAGATGGCCTTGGGAAAGGACATTCATTCCTTCAAAGAGGAGAAATGGCAACTCAATCAGAGGTGGGATTTAGCAGGTTCTCACCGGTTCTGGAGAACCGGTAGCAGAAATTTTGAGTGGTTTGGAGGACCGGCCAATCCCACCTCTGACTGGCTCTGCTCCCATCTCTCCCTCCCATTGAGTCCCAGCTGATCGGCTGGGTCTTCTTTGGTTGCCCTGCCCAGGAGAACAGGGCTGGAAATCAGGTTAGTGGGGGTGGGGAGGGAAGGGGGATTTTGCAGTAACCTTCCCCTGCCACGCCCACCAAGCCACGCCCACAGAACCGCTAGTAAAAAAAATTGAATCCCACCACTGGTCTCAATCCTGGAAAGCAGGAGAAAGTAAGTAGAAGCTATTTTGTTTGAAATAAAAGAGAGAAACACTTGACAGGTTTTCAAGAGTCTGTTCAAGAGTCCTGTAGCAATGAATTAGCATCTCTGGAATCCTTCGGGACTTGCTTCTTGAGCTGGCCCACCTCAAAGGGTGGATCTCTGCCGGTTACCGGAGGGTGGACTAGTCCAGGGGTCTCCAACCTTAGCAACTTTCAAGACTTGTGGACTTCAACTCCCAGAATTCCTCAGCCACAAGTCTTCAAGTTGCCAAGGATGGAGCCCCCTGGACTAGATGACCATTGTCCTCTTTTCCGGCTTCACCTTTCCATTGACACCTGTCCTGATGATGTCTATAATCAGCCTCCCTGCGCAGACAACTTTGTGATCGTGCTGCAGTTCGAATTCAGACTCCTGTAACAGGCATTTCCTTTCTTTCCTTTTCCGCAGCCTCTTTGACATGGGGGGAGAGTATTACTGCTACGGGTCAGACATCACCTGCACCTTTCCTGCCAACGGGAAATTCACTCCCGACCAGAAGGCTATCTACGAGGCCGTGTACCGATCCTCCCGGGCCGTGTTCAGCAGCATCAAGCCAGGTAAAACAACAACAACAGCAACAACCTCAAATCGGTCCCTGCCAACAATAACATGGGGAGAGAGGAGAAATATGTCCTTGCCTCTTAGAGGTTGTGGGCATGGATATTCCAGTGCCCGCCATACTTCACAATGTCCATCCTGTCTCTCTGCCTTTGCTTGACCCATCTCTCAAGTTAGAGCAGTCCAAGGGCACGATCAAAAAAAATCACGATGGATGAACTTCAGTTGCCCCACTGCAACTGCCATCTTGACTTTTTTTTCACCACTCCTGGGGTCACCCCTGCCTCAGGTGCGCTTTCTCCTACCTTTTTAGCAGCCTTTTGCCTCTGTCATCCAGTTCTTTCCGCGACAGCTGAAGATCTCTAGTAGGTAATATTTCTGCTCTCCTGATACCAGGATAGGAAGGTTCATAGGGCTTTAACAGCACTCTCTAGGTGGCTTACAATGTCAGCATGTCACACACACACACACACACACACACACCCAACGATCTGCGTCCTCATTTTACCAACCTCAAAAGGATGGAAGGCTGAGTCAACCTTGAACCCCGTCAGGATTGAACTCCTGGCTGTCGGCAGAGTTAGACTGCAATGCTGTATTCCAACCACAGCACCACCACGTTTCTTTCATTGTTGTAGTTAGTACGTTAAAGGAAAGTGTTGTAGTCCTGGGGTGGGGATGGCAGCTGCCAGGTGTGGGAAGGTGAGCTGCAGCCACCACGCCCAGCAGCATGGTGCAAAACCCCAGCTGGCCAATTGGCTACCAAAGTGAGTCTCTCTCCAGATTCACAATGTAACGGGGGGAAAATGAAAAAGTGGGAAAGAAAGACAAAAAATGTACAAATCAGTTCTTGAAGTTGTTCTGGAACAACTAAAGGAAGGGAATGTCGGTGGAGATTCTTGGTCATCCAGGTCACGGTTGTCCCAAAGATGCTTTTTCAAGAGGCTACTGGACATTTTGCTTCTTATCCAAAAAGCTTCCTTCAGCTATGGCTGGATGGTGAGGAATGAAGCCAGAGCTGAGAAAACTTCTTGGATGAGAAGCAAAACATCTTCAAGGAAAAACAAAGTCCAGTTGCCTTTTGAAAGAAGCACCTTTGGGTCAAGAAAGGGAAGTCCAGTGGAGCCTCACGGAGTCTGTCTGCTTCCTTTTCATTTCTCCTTTTACATTGGAACAAGGTGGCAGATGCTAAAGGGCAGCGGATTGCTCTTGCTTGTCCACTGAACAGCTCACTCTTCAACCACCCTGTTGCAGCTCAAGACATCTGCAGCCTCTCCAAGCCGCTTCTGCAATCACGGCTGCCAAACTCTTGTTTTAACGAGTCATTCCACTTTGCTCTTTGGTTAGAACTCCAGACAGCCAGCAAAATGTTAACATGCGTGAAACTTAAGCAGTCAAAAGCCTCAGTTTATATCAATGAAAAAATAGCATGACCAGAACATCCACCGGACCTGGTGCTTTTTGTCAAAAGTGACTATATGAGGGTCTTGCCTTAGTCACACATTATTCTGCCCCCCACCCCTGCCATGCACACAGAGAGGGGGGGGGAGGGAGGAGGAGCCTGGGCCATCCATCAGCTCTCAGATGGAGAGTCAACAGCCCCCAGGTCTGGAGGTGGGTGATGAGGAAGAGGAGGAACAGCTGCGTCCAGTGCCTGACGTGTGAATGCACAGAAGGCAGAGGAGAGGAGAGCGGTGGAAATCTATGGGCCGGTCCTTGGGAAGGAAGAGCTGCCACTGCTAGTGAAGCCCCACCCTAGCACTGGGGATAAAAGTCAGGGGGTGGAGATGAATAGGTGTGGTCATCTTCTGCATGGACAGACTTGTTAGCCTGTGTTGAAAGAGAAACTTTTTGCCGGAGTTACCAGCGTTCCTAATAAAGGAATATTTTGAATTCACTTCAGGGGGTTTGTCGTCTTTGGGGAGCTGGGTCAGAGCAACACTATGATGTGGGTGAGGTCTACCTTCCATCTCATGGCCAAGTTTAGCTCTGGGCCTTCTCAGTCTCTTGTCTCCTTTGAAAGAAAATTGGCCCCATTGAAACTTCCCATCAATGGTGAGATCAGCCTTGAAAGGAGCCCAAAATACAATCCGCCTTGGGGGCCATTTATTCTTCAGTCCTTCACTGTTGGCAGTAATGCTGTTGTGATCAATCCTCTTTGGGCCGCCTCTGTTGTTTTGTTTTGTTACTTATTTATTTCCTGCTTTTATTATTTTCATGAATAACTTAAGGCTGTTAACATTTCCAACACATGTTTTTTCTCCATTGGGACCAGTCTACCCAATTATGGGACGGAGCATCCTGCTTCTGTTTTCGCTTTTCAGCCCTCAATCCAAGGGCCTTTTCAGGCACTCGCTTTCGCCACAAACTATTTTTTTGTGTTAAATTCATGTTTTACCGACAAAGAAATAAAGGGAGACTAACACAGATCTATTTTAAGCTATTTAGTTTGAAATTTAGCTAGCTGATGAGAGCTAAATAGCTTGAAATAGATCTATACTAGTCTCCCTTTATTTCTTTGTCGGTAAAACATGAATTTCACACATTTGCAACACATCTTCCTCTTTTATTTTCCCCACAACAACAACCCTGTAAGGTGGGCAGGGCTGAGAGTGTTCTGAACCAAACTTTGTTCCAAGGAAACAAACACCAGACAGCAAACACCAGACAGCAAAACCTTTTAATGATTCTTTATGAATTCCGTTCCTTCCCGGTTAAAAGGCTGTTTCAAACTAATTGTCTCTGATAAGAACGAGCCTTGCCAAGATTGTGCAAGGCTGCCAAGAACACCAGATAAAATTACTAAGAAATATTTCAAACAAAGAGTCTCCAAACACCAACCAAGATATTCTAAATGTCTACAAGGCTTGAGTGCAAAAACTTCTTTGCTTCCTGCAAAGAACTCCGGTTTCTCAGCTGGCTTTTATCCCTTAAGGGAGGGGCCATCACCTTGCAGCCTTACTCCTGCGTCACCCGTGCTGCTGCAGCTGCTCTTTCCTTTGAGCAGCCCTGCGTGCACACACACTGGGCACAGGATCCTCAGGGGCCTCTTCATCATTGCTGCCAGCCTCCACAATCCCCAAAGGCAGCCCTCCACTCCCTGATGGTCCTGGTCCCATCCCTGCATGCCACACAGGCCCCTCATCCGAGTCAGTCCTCGCTCTCAGAGACCTCAGCCGTTTGCACGTAAGGCCAGTGAACCACAACAGAGAGAGAGTGACAGGCCCAAAGCCACCCAGCTGCTTTTCCTGGCTAAGGCAGGACTTGAACTCATGGTCTCCTAGTTTGGTGCTTTCACTACTAAACCAGATTGTCTCCCTGGCTTTTAATGCTGTTCTTCCAGCGGGCTTCACTGTCAGCCCGCTTCTTCCTTGTAAACCTTCTGTCTGGTGAGGAATGAAGCACATCCTGCCTCTCCTCTCCCTTCCCCCCTGCTCCTCTTTTGTCTCCTATCTCGTCCTGACATGGCAAAGAAGATACTTGTTGACTGGCTGGGGGCTGATTTTTGTGAGTAGCTTCCGTTAATGGTGAAAATAGGAAGCTTTTTGACAGGCGTTGAGACAAACTGACTGCCGTTTTTACAAGCAGGGTGGCTTCCCCAGGGAAAAGATAGAGCTATTTATTTGCGGTGGCAGGTACTTCCATTAGAGCTATTTATTTGCGGTGGTAGGTACTTCCATTCTCTGTGCTAAAGCAATGTATATCCAAAAATAAGAGTGCATGAAATAAATAAATTGAAGAGCTAGGAATGTTGAAAGTTTGGACTGGAAAAAAGTGGAGCTTGAAATGAGGTTTGGATCCTTTCGATGAAAAACACGGATTTTGAGAAGCGGATGTTGGATGGAAGAACTTGGGAGGGATGCTGGGCCTGCCTTTAACATTTGGGGCAAGGAATAGAATAGAATAGAATAGAATAGAATAGAATAGAATAGAATAGAATAGAATAGAATAGAATAGAATAGAATAGAGGAAGGGAAGGGAAGGGAAGGGAATAAATAGAATAGAGAATGAATAGAATAGGATGCAGATAGGGATAGGATAGCATAGCATAGGATAAGATAGGGTTAGAATAGAATATAAGAATTAGAATTAAACTGGAAGGGACCGTGGAGGCCTTCTAGTCCAGCCCCTTGCTCAAGCAGGAGAACCTGTCATATATCACCTCAGACAAGTGACTGTCCAGTCTCTTCTTAAATAAGAAACAAGGAAGAATTTTCTGACAGTGAGAGCCATCAACCGATGGAACAGAAGTTGCCTTTGGAAGTTATGGGAGCTTCATCCCTGGAAGCTTTCAGAAGAGACTGGACTCCCATCGGTCAGAAATGGTGTAGGGTCTCCTGCTCGGGCGGGGGGTTGGACTAGAGGACCTCCAAGATCCCTTCCAACCCTGTTACTCTATTGTTATTTGCTTTATTCATAGGTCTAGCATTCAGTGCAGGAGAGCAGAGTTTGCTTCAGTTTCTCAAAGGCTCTACCTGTGGGACGTGCCTGAGAAAGAGAGAGGCCATCAGCAATAGGCCAGGCCTGGGCTTCTGCTTCTGTAGGTGCTCGACCACCAAGGCTCACCAATGAAACAAGGCTGAGTCTATTTCTGGCTCCAGCCAGAAGGCCTCCCGCTGGTTCTCTGGCCTGCGCTGCACTGTGTCTCTCTTGGCAAGGAGTTGAGAAGCAGACGCCCCATCAGCAGATTTTGCAGAATAGAGGTGGCTCAAGCCCCATGGTGCAAAGTCCAAAGGTTGGCCAGTTTGGCTGTGCAAGCTGGGCTGACAGTTGGCTGGCTTCGAACAAGAGTCGAGGGGGCCAAGGTTAATTGCCTGGGATTTGATGGGGCAGGGAGAGGAGGAGGGGGGTCTATAAATAACCCTACCAATCAATCGTCTACGGGTATGATCATTCCAGGTGCAAGTTGGCATCTGGATAAGGGCAGTCTTTGTGTGATTGGAGAAGGAAAGAAGAGAAGAGGGAGAGAGAGAGAGAAAAGAGAAAAGAGAAAGAAAGGAGAGAGAAACAGAAAGGGAGAGATACAAAGAGGAAAGAAAGAGAGAGAGAGAAAGAATGGAGAGAGAGAGAGACAGAAAGGGAGATACAGAGAGAAGAGAGAGAAAGAGAGGTGGTTGTAGGCAAAGAAAGAAAGAAAGAAAGAAAGAAAGAAAGAAAGAAAGAAAGAAAGAAAGAAAGAAAGAAAGAAAGAAAGAAGAGACAGAGAAACAGAAAAAAAGATACGGAAAGAAGAAAGAGAGAGAGAGAGAGAAAGACCGAGAAAGAAACAGAGAAAGAAAGAGAAAGAATGGAGAGACAGAAAGGGAGATACAGAGAGAAGAGAAAGAAAGAAAGAAAGAGAGAGAGAGAGAGAGAGGTGGTTTAAGGCAAAGAGAGAAAGAGAGAGAGAGAGAGAGAGAGATACAGAGAGAAGAAAAGAGAAAGCAAGAGAGAGAGAGAGAGAGAAAGAGAGATGGTTGTAGGCAAAGGACCAATACAAAGGTTGCAGTCTCAGCCTGACTGCTCTACCTTGTACTGTTTGCTCCAGGTACAGCGCCCCATGGTTAATGCTGGGCTAAGAAACTGTTTTCCAAACCAAGATTACATTTCTGTTGGGGGCTGCAGATCTGGTTTGAGCAGGGATGGGGTTTGGAGGGACTGAGCCCAAAGCAGAAATTCTCGTCTCCTCCCCTCAGGGCTTTTCCTGTTTTCTCTCTCTCCGCTCTTTGCTGTGTCTTCTAGGTATGCCAGCTGAGAGGCTTCCCAAGAGGGGGGGGGCTGCCACTGCCCCCCTCCCCCCCTTAGGCCTGAAGCAGGGAGCCTCCTGCACAAAAATGGAAGGACACTTTGATGGATGAATGGTTGCAATAAGGCGATAAGAGTTAGCAGAGATGACTTAATTGACTTCTGTGATTAAAGAAAAAATCCACACAATTACTTTTGTTTCTACTTGGAAACCACTTCTGGACTTCGTGCTTGAGCTGGAAACAAAATGAAACTTTGATTTGGAGGTTTACCGAATAGATAGGTTTGTTGTAGAAATGGTCAGTTTATATTATTATATGAAAGTAATAAGTTGAGGTTTGATGCTATTACCTTATTCTACTGCATCAAAGAGAGTCAGAAGTCAATGCCTTTCCTTCCTTCCTTCCTTCCTTCCTTCCTTCCTTCCTTCCTTCCTTCCTTCCTTCCTTCCTTCCTTCCTTCCTTCCTTCCTTCCTTCCTTCTTCCTTCCTTCCTTCCTTCCTTCCTTCCTTCCTTCCTTCCTTCCTTCCTTCCTTCCTTGCTTCTTTCCCTTTGGCTTACATTTTTCCCTTCCCTTCTCCCTTCCTTATTTTCCTACTACCAGTTTTTTCTTTTGTATTTTATATTAAACTAATATCAGAAGAAGAAGAAGAAGCAGGGAGACTCTCAAGCTGCATCTTCATCCTTATTTTGTTCTGAGCCACTTCTCTTCATGCAGATATTAACTAGCTCACATTTGCATTAATAATCTCACAGTTAACCAAGGAACAGGCCCAGTGACCAAAAACGATCTTTAAGGCCTTGTTAAAGGCCAGCAGGGTCACAGTGAGACTGATCTCTAGTGGCTGGGGTCCCAGGAGGTGGGCACTGGGCAGAAAAGGTTCTTGTCTGGGTCCTGCCAGATGGATGGGAGCCAGAGCAGGCCTCTCCTCCCAGATCTAGTAGGATGGGTAGGTAGCAATAGCACTGTATATAAGTCTTGTACCGCTTCACAGTGCTTTCTAGACCTCTCTAAGCAGTTTACAGAGTCAGCCTCTGCCCCCAACAATCTGGGTCCTCATTTTACCCACCTTGGAAGGACGGAAGGCTGAGTCCACCCTGAGCCTGTCACGATCGAACTGCATCGCAGTCGGCAGAGTCAGCCTGCAGTACTGCATTTAACCGCTGCACACCATGGATGGATGGATGGATGGATGGATGGATGGATGGATGGATGGAAGGAAGGAAGGAAGGAAGGAAGGAAGGAAGGACAATAGCTTAGACTTACATACACAATGCTTTGCAAGCGGTTACAGAGTCAGCCTCTTGCACCTGACAATCTGGGTCCTCATTTTACTCCCCTCAGAAGGATGGAAGGCTGAGTCAACCTTGAGCCTGTCACGATCGAACTGCATCGCAGTCGGCAGAGTCAGCCTGCAGTACTGCATTTAACCGCTGCACACCATGGATGGATGGATGGATGGATGGATGGATGGATGGATGGATGGATGGAAGGAAGGAAGGAAGGAAGGAAGGAAGGACAATAGCTTAGACTTACATACACAATGCTTTGCAAGCGGTTACAGAGTCAGCCTCTTGCACCTGACAATCTGGGTCCTCATTTTACTCCCCTCAGAAGGATGGAAGGCTGAGTCAACCTTGAGCCCGTCAGGATCAAACTGTTGGCAGTTGGCAGAGTCAGCCTGCAATGCTGCATTCTAACCATTGCACCAACCAGGTCTCTAGGTGTTCCCAGAGAGAGCATGAACTGCCTTAGTGTTAAGAACAGCTTTGAGATGACATAGCCACCATGATTGATATGTTTGTGGGATGTCAGGATTGGGGTGCAAAAATGTGGGGACAAAAATAGGAGGCAGCTACCTCCTTAAGAAAGTTCACCAGCCACCCAGGAGACTGAAATATATGAAGCAACTAAGGAAAACAATGATGCTTTTCCTCTCCTTTTCTGATAAAAACTTTTGCCACAAACAAACAAATCTTCCCTTTTGTAGGCTCTCTGTATGGGGAATTGCTGTACTTTGGTACTTTCTGCAACTCTGGGACCCCCGTTGCCATCCTCTCCAGCCCAAATAGTTCGTGGTGGCTTTTGTTGTCCGGCATGTTGAGAAGGCTGAATGATTCCTGTAAAAACATATGAAGAATGGTTGCAGGATTTGGGTTTGGCTATTCTAGAGAGAAAAAGGGACTAAGGGGGTGGGGGGACACATGATATCAGCCTTCCAGTATTTGAGGGGCTGCCCCAAAGAAGAGGGAGTCAAATTATTCTCCAAAGCCCCTGAAGGCAGGACAAGAAACAGTGGATGGAAACCAATCCAGGAGAAACTTTCTGACTGTGAGGACAGTTAACCAGTGGAGCAAAAGTTGCCTTCAGGAGTTGTGAATGCTCCATCGCCAGAGGTTTTTAAGGAGAGACCGGACAGCCACTTGTCTGAAATGGGACAGAGGCTGGACTGGAAAATCTTCAAGGTCCCTTCCAACCCTGTTGTGATTGATTAATTATAGGATCCTGAAAACTTCTCCCTTTAAAAGAAATTGTACATTGTACTAACAGAAAGAAGGTGAGGTTTGGGAGGCTCATCTGAAGCCGTTGGCTTTCTACGGTGATTTTTGGCTTTTCTTGATATTCTGACATTCCCTTTAATGAAAACGTGCCCAATGCTTGAAATGCTTCTGGGGAATGTCTACTTGCTTTCATAACTGTCTTTCTCCATCTTTATTTTTTCCCCTTGTAGCCTTTCCTCTCTTCCTTTGGAGATGCAAAAACTTCAGTTGTCTTTGATCACTCCTGGAGTCCGTAGGGAAGTATTTATTAGTGTTTATATATATATATATATATACCTAACTGGGATGTTCTGCTGGGCTGTGATGAGTTTAATGATGGAAGGAGGGCTTTCCAGCTAGAAAAGGTTATTCAGCCCAGTCTCCTCGAGGGAAGGCTGGTCGTTCTGGCCATCTCAGTGAGAGATTCACCTGTTGTTTCCACATCCAGGACATGAGGCCTGGTCACTCGATTAGCTTTCCAAACTCTAGCAAGCCAATTTCTACAGCAGAAGTTTCTTCCATGTCAGTTTCACACGGCTGACAGTCCCCCTGTTCTGAGTTGTGGCCTGGCCATTGTGTCTGATCTGGGATGTTCGTTCAGGAGAGGAGCTGGCTAATGGAGAGACCGGCACAGAGGTGAGGTTCTCTCGTTATTAATTCTAGGCTGGGCTTAATGCTAGGATTTCCTAAAGATTGTATTTTGGTTGCCTGAAGCAGTTAATCCAAAAACAGCTCTTAAAAATCTCCTTGTGGGCTATTTATAAATCATCCGTGGTATAATTACAACAAGAAGTCAAAGCTAGGATTCAAAGATGCTGAAAAGAACCTTCAGAAAAATAATGTCTGGCACCCGTGCAAATTTCTGCTAATTCTGCAAGCTGTATGTGAAATCATAATTGACTTGGTATTTGCAAAGTTTTTTTGTGTATGTGTGTGTGTGTGTTCTGCCAATTGGTGTCTTGTCCACACCAGCTGTGAGAAAATTGGATGGGTGAAAAGAGGGAAGTGCAATTTTCTTACTTGACTGGTAAGAAAGGATATTTATCGCTAAGATTTTATTCACTGAAATACAGTTCCCTCCATCTGGAAAACAAACCTCTCCTTCAAATTAATCCTGAGCAGCTCTTAGCTGTTTCTTCCAGCAGCAGCAGCTTTGCTCCAGTTGCTAAAGCCCCATCATGCAAGGGTCCCATTGGCTTGGACTACAATTCCCATGCATTGCAGCTGGGGGGGTCTGAATGATGTCATTGCTTTCTGGGTTCGGGAATAATCTTGGGGCAATTTTCTTTATGGGTTGCAGCACCATTAGTTTTAGATAACTTTGCTGACAGTTTCCAGCAATTGTGGTTTGGAGGGGGAGAAGGCGTAGAACGGGGATCTCCAACCTTGGGGTCTTGTGGACTTCAACTCCCAGAATTCCTCAACTTTAAGACTTGCGGACTTCAACTCCCAGAATTCCTCAACTTTAAGACTTGTGGACTTCAACTCCCAGAATTCCTCAACTTTAAGACTTGTGGACTTCAACTCCCAGAATTCCTCAACTTTAAGACTTGTGGACTTCAACTCCCAGAATTCCTCAACTTTAAGACTTGTGGACTTCAATTCCCAGAATTCCTCAACTTTAAGACTTGCGGACTTCAACTCCCAGAATTCCTCAACTTTAAGACTTGTGGACTTCAACTCCCAGAATTCCTCAACTTTAAGACTTGCGGACTTCAACTCCCAGAATTCCTCAACTTTAAGACTTGCGGACTTCAACTCCCAGAATTCCTCAACTTTAAGACTTGCGGACTTCAACTCCCAGAATTCCTCAACTTTAAGACTTGCGGACTTCAACTCCCAGAATTCCTCAACTTTAAGACTTGCGGACTTCAACTCCCAGAATTCCTCAACTTTAAGACTTGCGGACTTCAACTCCCAGAATTCCTCAACTTTAAGACTTGCGGACTTCAACTCCCAGAATTCCTCAACTTTAAGACTTGTGGACTTCAACTCCCAGAATTCCTCAACTTTAAGACTTGTGGACTTCAACTCCCAGAATTCCTCAACTTTAAGACTTGTGGACTTCAACTCCCAGAATTCCTCAACTTTAAGACTTGCGGACTTCAGCTCCCAGAATTTCTCAGCCAGCTTGCTGAGAAATGTCACATGTGACCCCAAGGCTTCAGATTGCCTGCTCCTGCCCTGAAAGTTTTATCTACTCACCTTGATCTCCCAGGGAGATAAGGCATTTATGGGTGCCATTATGGCAACATTTTCTATAGACGTTTTATAGTTGTCAAGGGCACTACTTAATGAGACTTCCTTACTGTTTTTATTATTATTGCTGATCTTCACCTGTTTTTATTATGCTTTGTGATTTTGATCTTCGGCACCTAGAGTTACCCTAGAGTTACAACTCTTTTAGCGAATACATAAGATCTTGCATGGGCTATTGGTAGAGGAAGTTTAGTAATTTTGCATGGAAATTTGGATTAGCTCAAGTGTATTGATTTAAGCTGGTGATATGAATGGCAGAAAATGAATTGTGAACAATACAGAAAATGCCTCCCTCCCCTGCCCCCAACCAGAATCGCTCTACTAGTAGTGATGGTGCTGAATTAGAGGCTAGGAGACTGTGCCTTCTAGGTCTGCCTTGGGCATGAAGCCAATTGGGTGTTTTGGGGCCACTTCTAGAACTAGAAGAGTCGCAGTGGCGCAGTGGTTAGAATGGAGTACTGCAGGCTCCTTCTGCTAACTGCCAACTGCCTGCAATTTGGCAGATCCAATCCCACCAGGCTCAAGGTTGACTCAGCCTTCCAAGGTGGGTCAAATGAGGACCCAGATTGTTGGGGGCAGGAGACTGACTCTGTAAACCGCTTAGAGGGGGCTGTGAAGCACTGTGAAGCGGTATACAAGTCCAAGGGCTACTGCTATTGCTAGAAAGCCACTTCTGAAAATGTTGCCCAAAAATTCATAGAGACTTGTTCCTGCAGACACCAGGAGCCAGAGTTGTCTTGATGGACCAGAGCAAGGAGTTTGGCCCATTGAGGACTCCCAGCCCTGATTCGGCTTCATTTCTTGTGCTCCTGCAGACCAGCAGTTTGTGGTCTGTCACCGCCTTAGCACATTAATGTAGTACATAAATAAAAACATTAGCTCTTCACTCCTCTAGTTCCAGTCTAAAAACTCCAACCAACCTTAGCTTCCAAGGCGAGTGTAGACTCCTGCAGAGTGACTTCCATCTGACTGCAGCACGTGGAGCTCTCTTTCTCCAAAGTTTTTTCCCCCCACAAGACTGCCCAGAGCCCCCGAGCCTCACTAAGGCCACCTGCTCCAACAGGAGCTTCAAGAACCACATCAGAACTTGCCATGTTGCAAACGCACATATGTGGCTGGTCCTGGCTCTGGCAGTGACCCCACAGGATTAGAATTAGAATTAGAATAGAGCTGGAAGGGACCTTGAAGGTCTTCTAGTCCAGCCGCCTGCTCAAGCAGGAGAACCTATACTATTTCAGATAAGTGACTGTCCAGTGTCTTCTTAAAAACCTCCAGGGATGGAGTATACACAGTGTCTGGTGGCAAGCTGTTCCACTGGTTAATTGTCCTCCCTGTTAGGAAGTTTCTCCTTAGTGTCTCCTCAATTCCAGCTTGCTTTTCTCCTTGGTTAGTTTCCAACCATTGTTTCTTGTCCTTGCCCGTTGGTGCTTTGGAGAATAAGCTGACCTTATTCTCCTTGTGGCAGCCCCCCAAATACTAACCCAATGCATGGCTGGTGTCTCTTCAGCACCAGGCTCTCTCCTCCAGCAGGCCTTGGCACCTGAGCTGTTGGCACCATCTGGGTTTGTCTGACTTGCAAACCACCTTGAGTTGTTCTTGGTTGGGTGAGATGCTCCTGTTGAACAGATGCTCCAGCCCTGCCTCTCGAGCGCCCGGCCTTTCTCCCAGAGACCTGCAGGCTTGGTTCCTATCGATGCTCAGCAATGGGAGAGCGCTTCACTGCCTCAGCTGCTAGGACACCCCCTTGTTTCAGTGGGATGGGGCTTCCCTACACACCCACCCCTCCAGAAGCTGCCTTCTTCCCCTAGGGGGACATAAAACAAGTTGAAAATGTGCGGGGAGCTCTGTGGCTGAAAAATTGCTGGCGCTTGGTGGTTCTGTCAAACCTAAACAAGGCACAGCTAACTTGTTGGCTCCTTGTCTCAGTTCAGCAACCAGACTCTGAGAATGAATCGTCCTCTGCAAAAGAAGGAAGAAATGAACCCATTTGGCCATGTGGCAAAACCCCTGGATGTGCAACTGAAACCCCAGTGTGTCCAAGAGGAAAGAGCAGTGTGCTTCAGGTCACCCAGATGTCTGAAATAATAGTTTATTGGCACTCCTGAGGAATGTCTTCGTAGGATGTCTTCATTCTCGGGATTCTGTCTAAGAATGACTATGAGTTGCTGACTGGAAGTGGAAACCATGTTTCTGCTTTGCAAATTCGGCCAAAATAGTGGCCCTACGTCTCCCATTGATATGAATTTGATATGATCCCTGGAGTCTCCTGAAGGCTTCTTCCTGGAACTAGCGAGCAAGGGCTCACCTTGGATGGCGTCTACTGAGAGAGGAAGTGTCTTACCTCCCATTTTGACACCCCTGCAGTTCCCGCAGCCTGGAAGCAAAAAATAAAAATACCATGGTGGCTGAAATAAAGCAATAAAGGCAGGCCTTCAGCATAAATCCCCAACATGGTGACAGATTTGGCTCAGAGGAACTTGTCAAAGAATCATCCATCACACCATCACTTTCCCACCACTGGTTGGTTGTCTGGTTGTAGATTTGCTTCTCAAGAGTTCTCAATGCAAAGCAAAGGGAGAAATGCCCAAGCAGGGGGTTAGACTAGAAGACCTCCAAGCTCCATTTCAACTCTGTTATTCTGTAAATGCTTTTGGACTCTTAAGTGGCCAGAAGCATTTCTTTATCCTTTTTTGCTGTTTTTCTTCCTTCCTTAGCAAAGAAAGTGAAGCAGAAACTGAAAAGCAGCAATTTTAATAGCATCGTCTTGACCTCACTGAGGCTGATTTCTTGAGTTGGTGAATGTGTCGAGACCATTAATATTGGGAGATTCCAAGGAGCAGCCGCACTCCCGTGTCGTTCCCACACATTTCTCCTCAACTGGAATCCTCCCCCAAAGCTAAGAGGTTATGGGAATAACCTGATACAGTATTCAAAGTCCTTCAGAGTTCGCTTTACTCTAAGAAAGCTTCCACTGATAAAATTTCAACCTGAAATACTGTCCTAAATTGATGCAAAGCCACAAACTCTAGTTTTGTGAGGTTTTTCTTAAGAGGGTTTACATGGGGACTAAATAGCAATAGCCCTTAGACTTATATTCCACTTTACAGTGCTTACCAGCCCTCTCTAAGCGGTTTACAGAGTCAGTCTCTTGCCCCCAACAATCCGGATCCCCATTCGACCAATCTTGGAAGGATGGAAGGCTGGGTCAACCTGGAAGCCAGTGAGAATTGAACTCCTGGCAGTGAGCAGAGTTAGCTTGCAATACTGCATTCTTAACCACTACACCACCATGGCTGTTAGATAGATATAGAGTTGGATGGATGGATGGATGGATGGATGGAGATACAGAGAGATAAGAGAGATAGAAGCAACAGCACTTAGACTTATATACTGCTTCCCAGTGCTCAGTGGTTTACAGAGTCAGACTGTTGCCCCCAACAATCTAGGTTTTCATTATGCCCACCTTGGAAGGATATAAGGCTGAGTCAACCTGGAGCAAGTCAGGATCGAACATATCTTGCCAGCATTAGTATCCTTGAATTCACCAGGTCAGATTCTGAGATGAAGATGCCCTCAAAGAGACTCAGGAGAATATGAAAGAAAAAAAAATCTTATGACATTTTTTCCCTCTGACTCACCTACAAGAGACTTGACCCCTTTGGCTTCTGCCTGTGCCATACACCAAGAGGGAGCTGAAATGTTCCTCTATTTCTTCTTTCCAGTTGGGCAGAAGTTGCATGTTTCTTTCAGATTAGACTTGCACAACACAACTTAATCCAAAATTGACTCATTTTCTGTATTTACAGAACATTCTGAACCATTAGTCATAAAGGGGCTACTTCATACAACATGCTAAGCTGCAAGAAATTTTGACATGTTGTACAAATGCACATGCTAGGGCACAGGCGTCCTATCTTTTAGCTTGCCTGGGCTGCACTGAGTGAAGAGCCACATATAAAATATATAATTCAGTTAATGTGCATAAATCACATTACATTAAACCAAGGGTCCCCAAACTTGGCAACTTTAAGATTTGTGGACTTCAACTCCCATAGGTGGCTGGAGAATTCTGGGAGTGAGTTGAGGTCCACAAGTCTTAAAGTTGCCAAGTTTGGGGACCTCTGTGTTCAATGTTTATGATCTTGTGGGACTGAATTACCAGCTGTCTAGGGCCACAGGTGGCCCATGGCCCAGAAATAATCATGTTAGGGCTTTAACTAGCCCAGGAGAGTGTATTTGCCAACCTCCATGCCTTTTCAGCCATTTTATTTTGAAAGGCAAGTGTCTGTGGTGTAGAATGACTCAACCCCAAGGCATCCAACATGGGGCCTGCCTGCCTGCTTTCTCCAGACATAGGGTGGAGAGAATTCTCTTTGGGGGACTCAGAAAACGGACATGCATGATAAGAAAACATCTATCAGAACAACAAAATAACTTTTTTTTCTCTTTCCCTAAGGGGTGGCCTGGCCTGAAATGCACCGTCTGGCAGACCGAGTCCATCTGGAAGAACTGACGAAAATTGGCATTCTCCACGGCAAAGTGGAGGACATGGTGGCAGTCCATCTGGGTGCTGTATTTATGCCTCATGGGCTGGGACACTTTCTTGGAATTGACGTTCACGACGTGGGTGGCTACCCAGAGGTCAGTTCTGAACTCTCCCCACTTTGCAGCCAACCCAAGACAGATCAATGACTGACGCCTTTGGCACATGCGTTGGGTGGGTCCTCTGCTTGGTGGCTGGGTGGGCGTGGCCAATGGTGGGCGTGGCCACGGTGGGGGGATTTGCCCTCCCCGGGCTCTGGAAGCCAGAACTGGGCCCATTTCCAGCCTTCCCAAACTCCCAGGAAGCCCATTTTTCGCCCTCTCTGAGCCTCCGTGCTTTGTGGGAGAACAGCAGACAAACCCTGAAACCACACGGAAACTTTCTAGGCTGGATCCTGAACTCAGTCAGGCTTTGTAACGTCTAGCCTATTTTGGGGGGCAGGGGAGACCCATAGACTGGCCTTCCTGCCAGGAACTTTTGAGCACGTAGCTTATAACTCATAACTACCTTCCTGAAGTCACAGTGAAGCCCATGTGGCCCATGCTGGCCCAACCCACGAGTCTTTTCAGCTGCCACGGCCTTTGTGGTGCCCTCCCTGTTCCTCTCCATCTGGCATCATCACGGCCTTTATGGCTGGAGGGCTGCAAGATGCCCCAAGCTTCTCGCTGAAGGTGTGCGCCCTTTCCTTTTCCCAGGGAGTCGATCGCATTGACTTGCCCGGTCTCCGGAGTTTGCGGACTGCCCGTACCCTCCTCCAAGGCATGGTGCTGACCGTGGAGCCTGGCATCTATTTCATTGACCATGTCTTGGACCAGGCCTTGGCGAATCCAGCGCAGGCCTGTTTCATCAACAAAGAAATCCTGGCACGTTTCCGAAATTTTGGTGGGGTGAGTAACATTGTTCAGGCACAAAAGTGGACTGGAAAAATGTAGCATTGATGAGAAGCTATTTCAAAACACAGTGCATCAAAATTTTAAAAAATCAAAGGTACAGATTAGGTGAGACCTGGCTCAAAAACAATAACTGGGAGAGGGGCTTTAGAGTCCCAGTGGATGATCACTTGAACAGGAGCTAGCCATGTGCAGCAGCAGCCAAAAAAGCTCATACAATCCTTGGTTATATAAATAGAGGCATAGAATCAAGATCATTTGAAGTACTAGTGCCATTTTATAAAGCCCCTCAGTAAGGCCATACCTGGAAGACTGCAACCAGTTTTGGTCACCATATTATAAAAAAGATGTTGAGACTTTGGAAAAAGTTCAGAGAGGATCAACTAAGGCGATCAAAGGCCTGGGGAGAAAAAGAGAAAAAAACTTCTCTACAAAGAGAGAAGCAACCTGGAATTGAGGAGAAACTTCTTCACAGCAAGCACAATTAACCAGTGGAACAGCTTTGCCTTCAGAAATCATGGGCGCTTCATCCCTGGAGGTTTTTAAGAAGAGACTGGACAGCCACTTGTCTGAAATGGTAGAGGTTCTCCTGCTTTAGCAGGGGGCTGGACTAGAAGACCTCCAAGGTCCCTTCCAGCTCATTCATTCTGTTTGCAAGCAGAATGCCATGAAGATGCATCACAGTCTTGTGGAGTGGGCAGGTTTGGGTGGAATGAGACAAGGAATGGCCTAAAAATATCCAGAGGGTTTGTGCATAATCAGAGTTTAAATTTGGAACTTGTGAGAGTACAAAGCTTGACCTCTTTGCATTTCTAGAAAGATTTTAAATGCTCTGCCTTTAGGGAATATTTTCTTTTCATCAGCTGGTCACTAAGTAACATGGGTGCAACAGGGAAGTAGTTTGCAGCCGCTGGACAAGGTGGATGCACTTTTGGAAACTCCGGGCTTGTTCCAAAAGTAGCAGCAGCACCTTTGAATCATTTGTGCAACTCCAGGTGCTTCAGTCACCTGTTGGAGGAGAAAAGGAGCCAAGCAAAAGAAGGAAGGTGTCAGAACAGCAGCATTGCTAGCAACCGTGGTGGTATGCTACTGGTTCGGCCCGGTTCTGGCATACCGGTAGTGCCAAAGATCAGCTGGCAGAGAACCAGTTTGCTCCGAGTCTCTCCGATGCTCTGCAGTTGGTCCCGCCCGCCTGGGTTCCCATACTTTGCATGGCACAGGAGATTGCTGTGCATCCCCGTTGAAGCTACTATCAGGATTCTGGCAGTGACCCCTATTTAAATCATGAGTCTCGAGCCAAAACTTCAAAAATAATTTATTGGGAGTTAAAATGTCCGGCACTGCCTGGGTGTAGCCAACTCTGAGGCACATCATTCATTGTCACCCTGGACCCTGGTTTCACCCCCCACCCCCTGGGTGTATTCATATCCTCCAATGAGACACCTCCATAGCCCAGAGTCATCCATCAGGCTCTCCAGTTAGAAAGTTGCGCAGCAGAAACGTCAGTCACCAAGTTACTATCTTTGAAAACATCTGCGGAATGCACTTTCGGTTTGCAAGCTGCTGCGCTACTCCCCCCTCCCTTTCTGCTGGCAACTCTAAAAAGAGCATAGAAATATTTTATGAGTTGACATTTACAGAGGGGAGTGCAAGAGGTGAGTAGGAAAGCCTCTGCACATGCGCAAAGTTTCTGTGTGGGCAGCCAAGTGTGCACGCACACACCAAGCCCGCCCACCAAGCCCCGCCCACTGAACCAGTGGTAAACCACTTAGAGACCCACCCCTGGCTAGCGAGCTGGAGAACATCCAGACCCAGACGGAGGGGACCAGCTGAGGGCAGGATACCAAGCTGGGGTTTCCCCCACTGCTTGGAAACCTCTCCCGTCATGGAGCTCTTGCGGCCGTCCCTGGCAAAGTCTGGCAGGCTTTTGACAAGTCTGTGGAATAACCCCACAGCTGGATCCCAAACACCATCCAGAAGGGTCGGAAGGGCTGCAGTCTTGGGGCTGCCTGGGAAGAGAATATCAGGGGAGGAAATGTTTTGCAAAAGATGCGTCCATTGGCCGCAATGATCCCTGGAGGTTCGTCGTCTTGTCCGGAATCTCCACCCGCAATAGCAGAAGTGTGTCAGAAGTGTGGACTTTGGCGGGAGGCTTTGCTCCTCACCTGTTCTGAGTCCTTCCCTCTTGGCTTCGCCTCCAGGGCTGAAAAGCTGTGTGTGCAGAGTCTACACTCTTATCAAGCCAGGTGGGACTTTACCTTCTGCTGCTGAATTTCCTCCCCAGGTCGGAAAGGTTATCTCTGCTCTGGGCTGTTTCTTGATCAGGGCGTTTGAGCCAAGCAGGATTCTGGGGCTGGAAAGCCTGTGTCCCCTGGGGAGGGAGGGAGGGAGGGAGGGAGCTTCCTGCTTAAATGCTCCAGCAAACGCTGCTGCATCGGTCAGCCCTGAAGCCTAGTGGCACCTGCTCTGGCTTTCTTTCCTGTCTTCCTAGCCAGGCCCAAGGAGACAGCTGTCCTGGGGCAGCCTCTGCACATGGCCCTTCTTCTGAAGCCCCCATGTGTCTGGGGCAGGTCTCCTCCAAGTAGCTTCTTCAAGCAATGGCTGGGTGATGGATCTCTTTTAGAATGCAAGGCAGCCGTAGCCACCAGAATTGGTTCTTTCCAGAGAAAAGTAAGAAGGCTGACCAATTTCTAGCCAGAAACTTCAAGAACCATAGGTTAAAAGGGATCCTAGAGGTCTTCTAGTCCCACCCACTGGCCAAGGTCCTCAGATCATCCCAGACAAATGGCTGTCCAGGCTTTTGAATAAACCTCCAGTGATGGAGCACCTCCAACACCAGGAAGCAAGCTGATTCATTGTTCTCACTGTCAGGAAATTCCTCCGTAGTCCCAAGTTGGGTCTCCTTCTTCCCACTCAAGACTTCTTTTCCTGTCCTCAAGTGCTGTGGAGAATAATTTTTCCTGTGACAGCCTTTCAAAGATTGGAAGATTTAATCATGTCACCCCCAGGTCCTTTGCTTCATTAGGCTAACCATGACCCTAAACTCCTTCAGCCATTTTTCATACAATTTAGCCTCCAAACACTTTTTCATCTAGGTTGGTTTCATCCCTGTTCTTCTCTCCTTCTGCATTCACATAGCCTTTTGTTTACCCTAACTTGATTCATGATCACCAGATAAAAATCAACGGAAAACAAATGGGACATCAAAATAGCATGTAGAACAGGGATCTCCAAACTTGTCAACTTTAAGACTTGTGGACTTCATCCCCCAGAATTCCCCAGCCAGCAAGTTTAAAGAGCCCTGATTTAGAACCATGAATTGCAAGTTAAACACCCTCGGCATGATTAACATTCATTTAAAGGGTTTTTGTCAAGCCATTCCCCCCAAAAAGGTGATTTGGAATCAGAATTTTCTTCAGCAACCACACGGGGGATTGAGAGTTTGGTTTGGTGATCTGAATTTGCAGGAAAAGACCAGCCTTCTACTGTGCAGTTGACTTCGCCACATGGCAGGTTCTGCTGGCCTTGCTGGCCAGGAATGCTGTAAAATACAGTCCCATAAATTCAGGCGGGTTTGCATTTGTGTATCTACTTCCCAAGAAGCTGTGCAAGTGGGTGTCTGGGATGGCCACACATTGTGTAGTGCTCTGTGAAGATTTTCAAGGAGCTTGATCCAAAGTCCTGACAAGTTCAGGTTTATCGTTGGGAGAAACTTAGAAATACAAGTGTTTCTACTGGCTCATTTTGATCTCTATAAAGGGGAGAAAGTGGAGGCCAATGTTTTGTCCAGGTTGCTGTTATTGTTAGTTGCAGTCATGTCCGACCCATCACGACCCCATGGACAACGTTCCTCCAAGCCTTCCTGTCCTCTACTATCCTCCAGAATCCATTGAAGCTCACACCGACTGCTTTAGTGACTCCATCCAGCCTCCTCTTTCTCTGTTGTTGCCCTCCATCTTTTCCCAGCCTTAGGATCTTCTCCAGTGAGTCCTTCCTTCTCATGAGGTGGCCAAAGTCTTTGATTTGTCCAGGTAGAAGACCTCTTTTTGTCAATGAAAAGAGAGCAATTGCCGTTTCCTGGATAGTGAAGAGTGAGAATTTGTAGATTTAGACTGAACAGCTGCCAGCTGCCTGCTGCACACATTCAGCCAAGCTTATTTAATTCTGGTCCATAATAACATTTAAGTTAATCTTAAATAATGAAGATAATTTGACAGTCAGCTTCACTGAGCACTTTAATAAGACTCAATGACTGGCTTTGTTTGAATAAATAGGCTATTTTGCAAGCAGGACAAATGTTAAACTAGCATTATTTTTAGATCAAAATGCTAAGAGGTCAGAAACAATTACAGGCCGTGCATAGTGGGAATCACCAGGGTTTGTGTTCCTTTGGCTTTGACACTTGGGATAAAATTGCTTTTATTGCAGCTTACAGGCTTACCAGCACATTTCTGATAAGATAAGGGATAATGATGGAGTCTGCATATTTGACCAGAAGAGATTAGCACTGGGCACAGAGACTGGGTGCAGAACGGTGTGGCCTTTTCTTTCACACCCAATGAGAATAGGAAAGGTTTCAGAGAGCTTAGTAACAGTATCAGCTACAAAGCATCCTATCTCATGGCTCCTTTTTAAAATGCAAAGGGATGAATAGAGCTTAACAAACAGGGAAGGGGAAGGCAAAATGTGTTTATGCTGTGGCCCCAAAGTTGGACTTATGCTGGATCTTTATTTGAGGCAATTGAGAGGGGGAGGGGGTCAAGCTATTGTCCAAAGCACCCGAAGGCCAGACAAGGAATAATAATGGATGGAAACTGATCAAGGAGAGATTGAACCTGGAAATAAACTTTCTGACAGGGAGAACAATCCACCCATGGAACAGAAATTTGCCTTCGGAAGTGGTGGGAGCTTCATCCCTGGAAGCTTTCAAGAAGAGATTGGACTGCCCTCTGTCAGCATAGGGTCTCCTGTTTGGGCTGGGGGTTGGACTAGATGACCTACACAGTCCCTTCCGTTAATCTGTTATGCAGGCAGCATATTTTCAATGCTGAGCACATAATTTACGTTGCTTCTAATTTATGCCTTGCATCTCCAACCCTCTGTAGTCAGATTAATTTGTGGAGGGAAGGGTAACAAAACGAGTGATCCACATGATGCAGTCTGAGAACGGAACAGGGCTTCCTAAAAGAACGACGTTACCCCTACTTGCTTTGAGCTGTTCATGGCAATGGGCCACCCACTCCTCTCACCTGAGGCAAGACCCCAAAGTAGCCACGTGCATGAAGGGACGTTTTCATCCCTGCTATGATTACAGGTAGTCCTTGGCTTACGACCACAATTGAGCCAACGCTTCTGTTGCTAAGCGAGACATTTGCCAGGTGAATTTGGCTCCATTTTACAACCTTTCTTGCCACAGTCATTAAGTGAATCATTGCTGTTGTTAAGTTAATATCACAATTGTTAACTGAATCTGGTTTTCCCATTTGACTTTGGTTGTCAGAAGGTTGCAAAAGGTAATTTACATGACACCCCCCACCCCCATCCCAGGACCCTGCATCCGTCATAAATGTGGGTCACTTGCCAAGTGTCTGGATTTTGATCACGTGATCATGGAAAGGCTGCAATGGTTGTAAGAATTACAAAAGGCCATACGTCACTTTTTTCAGTGTCATTGTAACTTTGAATGGTCACTAAAGAAATAGTTGTAAGTTGAGGAGTACTTGTGCTGGTGGAGAAGAACTGTCTCCATGCCACTCTACCCTACAACCGAAGGATTTGAAGAACCCACGTTTTCTCTGCAGCTTCTTTGAAGAAGTAGAATAGGGTAAATAGAATAAAGAATAAGGAACAGAATAGAATAAAGGATAGGATAGGATGGAGGAGGAGGAGGAGGAGGAAGAGGAGGAAGGAGAGAGAGAGAGAGAGAGAGAAATAATAGAAATAAATAGAAATAGAACCTTGGAGGTCTTCTAGTCCAGCCCTTTACTCAAGCAGAATACATACCAGGGGTGTCAAACCAGGCTGGATGCATCATGTGCTGGCCCCGCCCCCGTGATGATGTGAGTTTGACCCCCGTGCCCTATACCATTGCAGAGAAGTGCCTGTCCAGTCTCTTGTTTAAAAACCACCAGGGACGCCCCTGATTCCTGGAGGCCAGCTGTTCCACTGGCTATGAGGCAGGGAGGCAACCTTAGCCACAGAATTGTTTTGATCTCCGTAAAGGGTTGCCTAGGCTTAACTAAGCCAGGTTAAAACAGAAAGCTGTGTCGTTTTGCTCTGTCTCTGCAATGGATGAGGTGTATCTTGTCTTTTCCCAGGTACGGATTGAGGACGATATTGTGGTGACAGCCAACGGCATGGAACTGCTGACTTGTGTCCCTCGTACGGTCGCAGAAGTCGAAGCCTTCCTGGCTGAGGCTCAGGGCAGCACCAAATCTTTTGCTTTGTCTTCTAGCTAGGTGCCCACTCCGCCCTGGAGGTTTGGGGCTCCTCGCAGCCTGCCTTGCACCTCAAGAGAAGCCTGCTTGTTGCAAGGGAAAGCAGCTTTCCAAATCAAAGTTGATTTCCGCCCCCCCCTTGGGAAGATATTGGGGGGGGGGAAGCAACGGCACCAAATCTCGATTCTCCATCTTGCCTCTTGACAAATTTTGCCCTGAATGATGGGTGTAGCTACTGATAAGCAAATACAAGAATCAGTGCAACCCAACCAAATCGTTTCTTCTTCATAGCCAATAAAGAGCACAAGTTCTGCCAAATGAAATCAATGAATAAAAAAAGTCTTGCTTTGAAGATCGCTTTGGCCTTCCGTTCTTTTTCCGAGACCCTCTTTTCAGTGTTCAGGTTTTGAAAGGTTTGACCATGTCCCAGCTGCCTTAAAGGTTGGGGGTAGAAAGGAAGGCCCTCTGGTCTGCTTTGACCCCGTTTCCCCCCAACCCCAGGTCACCTTTAGCCCAAGAGAGAGAGAGAGAGAGAGAGAGAGAGTCAGACAGAGGGAGGGGGAGAGAGACAAGAGGGAGGGAGGAGGCACCAACTTCTTGCCACTCTGGGCATGCTCATCGTAGTGGCTTACTGACTATGTTGGCTTATTCTAAAGCATGTAACTCCCAACGTTGATTTCCTTGAGAAAGAACTCCTGATTTCACATTCTTCCCAACTTTGCAATGGAGAAACAAAACTTTGCTTGACATTCACGTTCATTTTGCCTAATACTGTTTGCAATTTGTATATATGCTTAATATGGTAGTCCTTGACTTTACGACCATTTCCAGTTATCGTCCTGAGTCACGAGACCTTTGTGACCGGACATTTATTTTTTTTTAGGAAGCAAAGCAAATTTTCTGTGGCTGGAAACTGGCAAAAAATATTGCCAATTGTAGTCCCATGGCCACAGGACACTGCAAGTGGTTGCAAAGCTGAACAGGGTACCAAGTGCCCAAAATGTGGTCACAGGATCGTAGGGTTGGCTCATTCTGGGCCCATCATAATTTTGACCTATCGTTAATGGACCGTCATAAGTCAAGGATTTCCTGTAAAGTTTTACTTCAAAATAGTATTTTACTGCCTTATATACTTTAACCGAATTCCCTTTTGCTGTACCTTTTAAATGAGAAACCTGCAAACAAAAATCTGGAGAGAGATTTTTAAAAAATATGGAATCTGTAGAACTAGAAAATTATACAAGAGAAATGAAACACAAACAACCTTGAGTATGTACAAGACTTTCAGAAATATTTACAGAACACTTATGAGTAGGAAAGTAAAATGCCAAGGTATTAAAATACTAATTAAAAGAAGCAAAATGTGAGCATGCTCTGTGTTGCAATAAAGTTGTAAAGGATGGAAAGATGCAAGTAGCTTTTTAGCTTCTATGATGTAGTAGATAAATGTTTATTAGGGATAAATTTTAAAAAGTGATGCTAAATGCATCAAGAATATGAAAAACCGAGTACATAAATACACTTAGAGATGAATGAAAGCCAGAATTGAAGAAGGGGAGCAAACAAGCTAAATTGGGATCCCCAAATTAGATTAACTTTTCTCCTGGCATGAAAGAAAGTAGATATCCTATCCCAATAGAAGCTTCAAGTAAAATGTAAAATAAAAGTATGTTGCAAGCACTTTCAAAAAGTGGAAAAAAAATTGAAAACTAGATTATGACTGGCTTTTAAGGTTATTACGGTTATGGATTGGAAAATCTCTTACCTATATTTTACAATTTTTAAATGTCACATTTAGTCTACAAATGCATAAATGATTTATATAGTAAGACATTTTATAGATAAAACATGACGTTTATTAGATGAGAGGGGGAGTCTGCAGGTTTTTTAAATCATTCTGTGTGCAATGATTCTTGCATAATATACTCAGGAATATTTTTATACCTCTCCAAGATAATCCATTCCTCTTCCTACTCTCCAAATTCACTATTATTGGAACTGCAGCTTGTTAGCCTGAAACAATTAGGCTTCAAATAAAAAGAATTACAGCTTTACAGAAATATAGGTCAGCATGTTGTTGTAAGGCTTTTTATTAATATTTTCTACCACAATCGAGTTTTTCTAAATTACATGTACAAACACAGTAACTTCAAATAAGGGGGAGGTATAAAAGTCATGTTCACTAGCCCAGTCATATATGCAAACATACTATGAATGGAGAGATTGTGAAAGAAAATAAATTAATGATTCATGAACTTCCCTGCTGTTAAATATGTTTTCTTCTACTCAAATAAAAAATATATATACCACCAGCATTTGAAGCACCAAAAAGCCTCATGTTTGTGGCCACAGGATTGACATAAAGCAAAAGATGTAATTTTATGGACTCTGTTGGAAAGATGATCATGTATTTTTGGTTCACTGTGGAATTAAATTTGATCCTGGGTAGGTAAATAGGAAGGTTATGATTTTTTTTTTCCCTTCTCAATGAGCAAGGAATTCCTTCTGGTCATGAATCAAAAACAAAGCATTTCTGCTATGGAACATTACAAAATTAAGACCTTGCTGAAGATGGGAGGAGGACATGATGTGGCTCATATTTATTTATTCATTTTATTAAATGTATATGCCACTCATCTCACTATCGAGACCAACTCTAAATATCTCATAATTACCTGGGTTTTTTTTTTCATCCTGCCTTTATTTTTATAAACAGAGCAGCGAACATACCTAATAGCCCTTCCTCCTCCTCTTTTCCTCACAGCAACAACCCTGTTAAGTGAGCACAATTTTCGTGCTGGGACTGAATGAGAGTGACTGGCCCAGAGTCACCCAGTTGCCTTTTAGGTCTAAGGACTGGAATCCCCATTCCCCTGAGCCTGATACCTTCACCATTAAACTAAACTAGCTCTCAATTATTTTGAATGTTATCTGTCTCCAAACCAATGCAAACCTTGAAAATGTGACCTTGAAGTAGAATCGATCTCTGGATCAAGCCCCAATCACACCCCCACACAAAGCCACAGGGTTAGGGTCACTTATGCCTTTGTGGGAACCCTGCCCCAGTAACCTGTTCACCAAATAATAGTTTTAAAACTGCATGAATCCATCCAGTGATGAAGTGAAAGCCTGTATGCAGACCCCAATTTCCATCCACACTCTAGGCAACTCATTTAGGGGGGGTGGGAAAAGCAGCAGCAGCATCCTGCCCCCACCCCCTCAAAAAAAGAAACAAAATTCCTGTGCAGACACTGCAGATATTTGTAGATAGTCATTATAGTTGCCCAATTCCACTTGGCTACAGAGATGAAGGTGGAAGATGCTCCCACCTAGAGGAAGCCCACAACCCTTGTGGTGTTAGCCAACCTTTCCCTTAACTAAACAATTTGTTAGGCACCGCTACTGAGCAAACCTCAACTACAGAAGTTTTACACAGCAAGTATTTGAACTACATATTTGAAAATCCCAACCTATATTACAAAATAAGTCATGCACTACCAAAATAAGTGGAAAAGGAAAAAATTTAAAGCTTGTTTAATCAACTCTTCAGCTAATTATCATTATATGGGCATTTAATTGTTACCCTGCTGGAAAAAAGCTGTCAACCGAACAACTAATTTAAGGCTTTCAACCATTTCATAAAGATAATTTGGTGAAGCATGTAAATTTGCACATGAATATCTGGAGATCGTTCACACTTACACATTTGCCTTGCAGAAATCACTTTGAAACAGGCACCTCTTCCTGGGCAAGATAAACTGGAGACTGAGAAGAATGTCTGTAAATTCTTACCTTAAAAACAATTTATATTTTGAAAAAAGTATTGCCTAGTCATCATGCCCAGAAAAGATTTAAATAATTTAATAAACGATGCAGCCCTAATTTAGTGACAATAATTTGACGTTGTTTCCCTACTCCTTTTCATTTATCAAAAAAAAAAAAACTGACAAGAAAATACATTAACACTTAATTTAAATACTTAACATAAACATTCAATTTCCTGGCATCAAACAGAAGGATAAGTCTACTGAAAAATGATGTTAAAAACCAGAGATGATACAAAGTTTAGAGCAGATTTGTCTCCATTCTATAATCCACCTGGTCAAGGGAAGTCCACACAGTTTATCTATTGTCCGGATGCATCTGAATGTGCCGCAGAGTTTTCTGTGCCCAGAGGCTGCGCACTGTCTGTGAAGTTGTGAGCGTGCTCAAGAAACAAATCCTTCAGCACACTCAGCTCCTTCGTCAGGAGCTTGATTTTGGCCTCCAAGCGTTCATTTTCTTCTTTCAGCTGGTTGACCCTCTGGAGGGTGTCCTGAGCTTTCTGCTTACTTTTCAAGCGGCTCTTTTTCACCGCCATGTTATTACGTTCCCTGCGCTGGCGATATTCATCACTGTTTCTATCGACAAGGGAATTCTTTTTGCCCTGCTTGCTTGGAGGTGTAGCTTTGCCCCCACCGCCAGGACTAACGGGCACCAACTGAGGGACTTGTTGCAACCCACTGGTGTGCGCTGGGGTATAGATGACACTTACTCCATTGGTTTCTGCAGCTGTGTTCTGTTGTGATGTCTTGCTCATTTGGACAAGCTCTCCTGTAGACCCAGTGTGAGTTATAAGAAAAGATATAGTCTGGGACTTCACGGTATTTCTGGAGCGGCTGTCCACAGGCTGCCACGTGGAATCTAGAAAGAAAAATAAGTTTTTCCTTTTTTTCAAAATGTATAACGCCACATCCCCTCCTCAATATGATTTTCCATGAACATGTACAGTGGATGCCTGCCCTGACAAATGTCTTTTATATTTCCCAGTACCATATTTGGATTGTACTTCATTCACAGTTGTACCATAAGATGGACATTTTGCCCAATGAGGGCCTAGCATCATGTTATTATACATGTAGTATTGGTGAAACTAACATTAGCTTAAACTGACTCAGTCATGGGTTGCATACCAGCATAACATGAGTATCAACATCGGTTCCAATACAAAATTACCACCACTCCTGCTCGGCTACCATCTTAAGTAGGTCTGTGGGCACAAGATAAATCAAGGCTACTGCTTCAATGGCTTTAAGTTAAAAGTGGCTGCAGCAGGATTAGAAGGCAGCACAGCAAAATGAAATGTCAGGTGAACTTTTTCCTGTTCTGTTGCTTCTAATGGTTAGCAAAATTAGGGCAATTCAACCAAGTTTTCACCCTGAGTGTTTTATTTTGTTTAAGCATCATTCCAATTCTCTGTTCTTCATAGGAACTACTTACACAGTTTCTAATCGTTATACCAAAAAATGGATATAATTAGTTGGATATAACAATGATAATGTGAATTAGAAATGGGCCTTTACATCCTCTGTGGAAATGGAGCATCTCAGATCATCCAGGTCTAGATTATGTTCGGTGTATTTGCCGCATCATGGGAAAAAAAAAGATTATGCAAGCTTTTAATCTGATCCCATCAGGTTCTTTTTTCTTACAAAATGGGGCACATATGGAATGAGGGCTACACGAAGGCAGGGGTACTGCAGGGGTCCAGGAAGGCTGCTCTATCTCCCATACACCAATGCCATTTGGAATTTATTTTAAAAATATCAGTCAAAAATCCCAATATTTTTATTAAACTATTGCTCAAACAGAGAAAGACTGTATCCTCCCCCCCCCCAAAAAAATGGACAAACTTCAAAAATGTTAAGATCTGTTAACCACCAATTATTGAATCCCATAAGCTGAGTAATTAGCAACAGAGCTTAAGAGGTTCACTCCCAATAAGGTTTTAATTTACCTTTCTGAAGTGAAGAAATCAGTATTGTGATATTCTTCTATCAATGCACATATTTTGGCTTCCAGATGCAAGCATGTTCAAAAATCATATGCAAAGCAATTTTTTCTGGATTCTAGCTTAGTCTTGCAAGCTTAAATTATTTCAAGGGCTTTATATTTTGACAGCTATACAGTTGTACAGTGAATATGATTTTCCTATTGAAAACTGCAACTTTATATCTAGGAAATCAATTCTCAAATGTAAATGCTCTAGTTACGGTCATGTTAGCCGCTTGATCTCATTCCTGCTCCCCTCTTAGGCAACCTCTCAGCAACATGCTGGGATGCTTTCAGCCATCACAAAGGGATCCCTAGTGGATGAATGTCTAGCCAGGCCTTCACTGTTTCCAATTTCACAACCTTCTCTTGGCACCAGTGCTTACTGTCTAACTTCTGCTCTATTTTAAAGATCTTCACCAAATTCTTTCCAGCTGGAAGGTAATGGAGGAAGGGGAGGGGGGAGGGAGCAAGAACAAGGCTATTTGGCCTTCTAAAATTTGAATGTGAATAATCCCCCCCCCCTTTTCAAATGGCCTCAGTTCAACATTCATCCAATATGGCTCCAGTACTATGTCACTAACAGGTAAGAGATGCTGCTTGGGCGAGAGCCATCTAAACTTCAAGCTCTCTAAGAATTAATTTCTCTAAAACACAGAATGTGATGCAATGTTTAAGGACTTTGGGGGGGATGAAACACACACACACCTCCATATGCTCAGACATACTGGCAACAGACAGTATTCCAGTATTGTGGGAAAACAGTGTTATAGTTACTTAGTAAGCTTATATAACTACCCATTGCTGATGCTGAGTAGCATTGACAGTTTAAACAATGCCTTAAAAACCATTAAAGAAACAAATTTAAACAAAACCACAGGAAAGTATGTGTCAGGTTTTGCATATAAAGTAATGATTTTGCTGGCTCCCTATTTCACGGGATCACCAAGTTTGCTGACAGGACTAAGTTTTCAGAGATTTCCAGGAAATCAATAGTCAGGGCTAATCTCACCTGGAGGGGGAGGGGGCTGGAACGATGCTAGCAGACACGTACCTCACCTTATCAGATGGGATAGGCAGATGAAACTGGGGGAGGAGAGGTGGTCCTTCCAGTGATTCAGCCCCATGCCATGTGCTAGGTAGGACTTTAAAGGTCAAAAGCAGTGCCTTGAATTGAATCTGGAAGGAAACTGGCTCATGAAGCAAAGGTATAAATGGGTACTTCTCCAGTTACGAATCTAAGAGGAGCCCCAGATTGAGCACATGGTCCATTTGGGGCAAGGCAAGCCCCACCCAGCACCAAAGATAGTAAACTCAAAAATCTGGAAGCCTACAAAACCCCAAACCCCTCAATATTGCCAGGATTCTGCTGAAGCATGGCATTCCCCCATCCAGACGCCCACAACCTCCAGACAGCAATAGTACTGCTTAGTTTATTTGGGACAAAAGTGCACGGGCGGCTGGATATCATCAGCATACCGATTATACCTCCCCTTACGAGGATAGATAACCTCACCCAGTCCCTTCTTATAAGATCATCCTTCAAACAGGACTTGGATAGTGTACCAAACCCTGCAGAGCCCCATGCAGGAAGGGCCAACTGTGGCAGTTCTCACTCTGACTGGAATCAGCTCCACAGGGAGAAAAGAAGTACAAAGTCCCACTTACTCCCAAGGCACAGAGCCTATCCAGAAGTAGACTATGGCCAATCACATCAAAGGCTGCCAGGAGGTCACACAAAAGGGCAACCAATGCCATTATAGGCTCAAGCCTGGATCCTGACTGAAAGGACTCTAATCTCCATTTAATCCAACTACTACTATCTGCGCTAATTATGGAGGTGATCTAGTGACTAGGAATCAAAATGAAGACATTAAAGACAGGGGTCGCCAAACCCTGGTCTAGGGATCAGAACAGAGCCACGCAGGCAGTGAGTGAGCATGTGAAGCTTCATTTGTGTAAGCAACCACACACACGTGCTGCCACTGCCAGTCCACGGAGCCGGAAAGGTTGGAGACCACTGGCTTAAATGGCAAGAGATATAAACGCTTACAATCATTTGGCTTACACTCAAGTATTGCCCAAATAGGGGCAGAATGTTTCCGCTCCAACTTTAGCTGTACAGGTAAGTCCTTGAGTTACAGCCACTCCTTCAGCGACAGTTCAAAGTTGCAGCAGCACTGAGCTAAAGGGATTTATGACGGGTCCTTCCAGTTCTCTTCATTGCAGCATCCCTGGGTCTTGTGATTGTGATCTGGGTGCCCAACTGGCGATTCTGACGTTGTAGTAAACACGGTAATATTGTCATTTCTGATGTTCTGTCCTCCCTGCTGCCTATTCACCTGTTTCTGTTTCAACAGCTGCGCTTCCTTAGCCAGCTGATTTTAGGGTATTTGCCCCTCACGCACAGGGGGCGGGGGCCGTGCATGCATTGCACTAAGGGTGCAGGTACACATGTACACATGCATTTTCGGCTTGCAACAAAAAGGTTAGCCATCACTGGCCTAGGGGAAGGACTTACCTGCTCCCACCTGATCTACACTCCTTCGTGCCTCCCTGCAGCTGCACCTGCCCACCTCCCCCCCCCACATCTCCTGGTTAACTCTCCACAATATGAGCCCTTAAGCCTGGGGTCTATGCTGGCTGGAGAATTCTGGGAGTTGAAGTCCACAAGCCTTCAAGTTGCCATGTTTGGGGACCCCTGGCTTAAGCACATTGATACTGCTTCGTATTTAAGTCAGATTAGATTCCTGCACTTGAAATTTCTGCCGTTTTGAGAAATTTGCAGCTAGCAGAATTTCTGTTATGAAACATTCTGCCACATTGAGCTCAAAATTACAGACTCTAGTCCATGGGCTGGATCCGGCCTGCGATAGGTTGCAAAGTGCCGTCCCAGAGACAGCAAGGGGCCAGCCCCTGGCACGGCTCCCAGTCAGTCATGAGAACCCGGCCGCGCACTCCCATGGGCAAACAAAATCCTGACAAGGCCCAAAACTGGATAGAGTTTGACGTCCCAGCTGTCGCCACTTGTTTTTTAAACATCTGCACCAAAACAAAAAGCAATCTGGTCAAATTGAACTTTCCTCAATCAATGATATTGGCCTTATTAGCCAGTCTCAAAAGTTATTGATATTGAATGTTAGAAAGGAGCCGATGGTGGAGGAGTGAATTAAGAAAAGAGATTAACCATGGGAAACAATTTGTCGCTAAAGATGTTAGGAAGTAAGTTTGTCCCTTGCAAATTTGAGAAGATTAAGCCAGATATCATTCGATCCATCAAGGAAAAAAAGTGACTCTTCTTAGACTATGATAGATGGGGAAATTGTGGCAATCTGAAATAACGGAAGAGCTATTAGTGGCCATCTGAACCAGGAGGTTCAGATTAGAGATGGAGGTTGAAAATGGTTAACAAACCCTGGAGGCCACATATTTCCTTCTGTGTATAAATGGGTGATGGGAAGGGGAGGGGAAATGCCTGTGATAAAAACTGATAGTAGCAAATGAATGAAAACCAGTAGGAAGAACATGAAAGATAAAGCAATTCTTTCATGTTTTAAAACAACACCTGTGCTAGTATTACCCGTCCCCTACAAGACCAAAATGCAGATGTAAAGTCAAAGAGGCTACAGCATTTTAAAGAAAGAGGCAGAGGGGGGAAAACTCTCATCACACATACCTCTGCTTTCGGGTATGCCATAATGTCACTCGCCAAGTTCTAGTCAGAACACATTTAGTGGAATTGGGTTGGGGAAGGCTGGACATGATTTTAAGGTCTGCAAATAATTAACCGAACTATGACTGGATGGAAAGTTTAACTTGAGGAAAATTTTGTAGGATACTACTGAAACAGTCCAGGTGTAAAAAGTACATTGCTTGTACAAAACACAGAACCATGAAAGAGCCCCCTTTTTTCATATTAACAAAGTATTCTGAAAAAAGCCATGGTTCCTTTATTGAAAAGCATATAGGTGCTGTGTTTCTACAAGCTGGAGTGTTTATTCTGAATCATTATCAAAGCATGCTGGACCATTGTGTCCACTAAATAATCAGGCCATTTGGCCTACATCTTACTAGCTGCCTAATTGGTAGGAGTATGTACAACTCCCCAATTTCAGAACATTCCATTCCTCTCACTGAAACATGACATTCTAGGGCAGAGCTCTCCAAATTTGGCAACTTTAAGACTTGTGGACTTCAACTCCCAGAATTCTCCAGCCAGCTATGATGGCTGGAGAATTCTGGGAGTTGAAGTCCACAAGTCTTAAAGTTGCCAAATTTTGAGGACCCCTGTTCTAGGGGCAATTTGACAGTTTCAAAAAGTAAATCGTCCAAGCCAGAAGCAGTTTGGGGTACCTTACGTATAGTGTTCTGCCCCAAATCTGTTTGAGAAACATTGCATTAGTTTTGTTAAGTTGGCAAAGCCAAGAGAGACACTAAATTAAAAAGCAATGAAACCTAACTAGGTAGAGTACCTAAAACCTGGAAGGAGCCTGTTATTCCACAAGCATAAGGGCACCAGTTCAGCAATCAGAAATTCATCTTCCTCAATGTTTACAAACCTTTTTCATAAGAGATAAATTTAATCTCATGCAAATTATATATGGAATGGTTATCATGCTGAAATAAAGTGCTCTGTCATCCTATCCTGCATTATAAACTTTTGCCAGAACGCAGACACAGCTTCTTTTCACTGCACTAATTTGTTTTATCTTTATATCAGTCTAATAGTATGCAATTTTGTACACTAGTTATCTTAATATACCTGTTGCCTTGATCATGACGTTTCCTATACAACTTCTTGTAATGTATTTTTAACACAGTAAGTTAACCTGTACAAATTTCCATCCTATATCTTAAGAAAGTCCAAGTAAACTTTCTGAGGTACACATTCAGTAGCTTCTTTATTAGTTTTCTCTAAAATATTCAATACAACATGCTTAAAAGTCCGTTTCTATAAATACTTCATATAACATCTACAGATTTGCATATCTAGATATGCATCCCTTTTCCTGATGGTTTTATTCAGAATTTTTTCCCCTAAAACTGTGCATATTAGTAATAAGCTTGGTAGGGTGCTTTTTAGTATTAACAATAGAAAACAAAACACTCCTCTAAAGGTTTTTCATGGACAAGGTATGTAAATTTGGTGATACCCTAAGTCCATATTGCAATCCAGAAGCAAGGCTATCTTCCTGCTCCTATCCAACACAAAGCAAGGAGTGATAAAAGCTATCTGCATTGTTTCTTACAACTGCAAACAATGTACATCAGAAAAACATCTGAACATCCAAACGTATATCAGACACAAAAAGCCTGATCCTACATGAGATTAGCTCCCTTTCAGCTGCTAAAAACTTATTTAAAAAGTTTTAAGATGATGCAATGTTGTCATCTATTTGTGGAGTTAACTTTTAAAACTGCTTTGTTTTGAAACTGTTTTAAAGCTTATCGAACTTACATACCTTCATCTTTCTGTCCTTCACTGAAAACAGGTGGGAATCTTATCTCTCTGATTTGCTACTAAATTTCATCAGCACAATCCGAGGAAAATGTAAGGAAACATTGGGGTTACGTTTCCATCTTTGCCTTACAAGTCCTTATTATGGTAAAGAGGTAACTATTGTGTCTGCACACATTTCCAGCTGAGGACCACTACCTGGAGAATAGTCTGACCCCTGAGAATATACAAGGCAACAACCTTCATTATAATCAATGATACCAATACCCTTCCCCTAGGTTTTATAAATTACTAATTTTAAAATGATACACAATAAAAAATAGGTACTATCATGGGGAATAGGTTTAAAATACTGCATCACAGTTTCCATGGCAGTTTTTGATTGATTAGATCTTAAGATCTAAAGGCATAATCAGATTTTTCTGAGAATCTATTAAAACAATTAAAATAAGTTTCCAAACTGAACTCAACCCCTGGGACTTCATGAGCTTATTTCCTTGGCAACAGCACAGAAGTGATTTATTGTCACTGGCTGCCTTCTGGGATGTTGACTTCTCAGCCTAGTCTACCACCTTGGGATTCCCCTGGGCCTCCCATTCAAACCTTAGGCAGGCATGACCTTGCTTACCTTCTGAACTTGCAATAATTTCATTTGACAAACCATAATATTGTAACCATCCTGAGTTACTGTAAGAAGCGCTAAGACAGAATGCTTCAGTTGGAAGGTTAATCTTTTTAGCACCAAAATCCAAATTATAGCATGCCAGAAAGAAGCTGCCTCTTGGAATACATGCTACTGCTTTTGGAAACAATTGTTCATCTCATATTCCTCAGCTCAAACACATGAAACAGCTGAAATTTCAATGTCAATGTGTCTTTACTTCAAACATTTTGACTGCTGATATTTCTAATGCAAGCCATAGTACTGAAGTTATTTAGAACCAAGTCTATATAGCTATGCTAAAAATACATATATATCCCTTGCAGAGTTTTTAAGAGTTTGTACATAAACTTGAGCAATCAAATAAAGTGCAATTTTTAAATGTAATTTAACTTATTAGGCATCCCAGAAAAGTACAACCAATAAACCATTGCAATAAAGGAAATAAAATAGTCCTGTTTAAAACTTTCCAAGTGCTTAACTCTTAATATTATGCATTGCCCCTTCTAGCATCAATGATGGCTTTCAGTCTTTCATGATAATTGTGACTAAAGCCTTTTTTTTTTTTTTAACATAATAAAGCTTCCCTTCTTGGCAAAAAGCCTCCATGTCCTATGTATTCCTTGGAATGGCCTGCATGTTTAAAATCTCCCACTCAGTGATGCACAGGAGACTGTGACAGCCACTCCAGAATCTTCACTGAATCTTCACTGCTGAATGTATGTTGCCATCAATGTTGATTTAATTCCCTACAGCTCACCCACACACCCCAAAACAGCAGAGCTCCACCTGCATGCTTCAAGGATGATGCACTTCTCTTCAAAGCCTTTGTTAACTCTCCAAATAAGGTGTTTATATGGTTGTGGCCATAAAATAATTTTGATCTTATCACTCCAAATGATTTTGTTCCTGAAGTATTGAGGCTCCTTTAGAAGCTGTTCTGGATGTGTTCAAACATCTCCTTATTGTGCCTGCTGAAACAGTCACACTACTTTGCTTCAGAGAAGTGTTTCAGTAAAACTTGCTCGATTTTCCTAGCAATTGTGTCTGACATCCTTCTTGGTCTACCTGACCAGGGGGCTATTAATAGAACCCTATTTTTACTCTTTCTGGTCAGCATTTGAACAGCACTTATTGGCATTTTCAAATACACTGCTCAAAAAAATAAAGGGAACACTTAAACAACACAATGTAACTCCAGGTCAATCACACTTCTGTGAAATCAAACTGTCCACTTTGGTAGCAACACTGATTGACAATCCATTTCACATGCAAATGTTGTGCAAAGGGAATAGACAACAGGTGGAAAGCAGAGGCAGTTAGCAAGACACCCCCAATAAAGGAGTGGTTCTGCAGGTGGTGACCACAGACCACTTCTCAGTTCCTATGCTTTCTGGCTGATGGTTTGGTCACTTTTGAATGCTGGCGAGGCTTTCACTCTAGTGGTAGCATGAGACGGAGTCTACAACCCACACAAGTGGCTCAGGTAGTGCAGCTCATCCAGGATGGCACATCAATGCGAGCTGTGGCAAGAAGGTTTGCTGTGCCTGTCAGCGTAGTGTCCAGAGTATGGAGGCCCTACCAGGACACAGGCCAGTACATCAGGAGACGTGGAGGAGGCTGTAGGAGGGCAACAACCCAGCATCAGGACCGCCACCTCTGCCTTTGTGCAAGGAGGGACAGGAGGAGCACTGCCAAAGCCCTGCAAAATGACAAATGGGCATGTGGCTGCTCAAACAGTCAGAAACAGACCCCATGAGGGTGGTATGAGGGCCCAACGTCCACAGATGGGGGTTGTGCTTACAGCCCAACACAGTGCAGGACGTTTGGCATTTGCCAGAGAACACCAAGATTGGCAAATTCGCCACTGGCGCCCTGTGCTCTTCACAGATGAAAGCAGGTTCACACTGAGCACATGTGACAGACGTGACAGGGTCTGAAGACGCCATGGAGAATGTTCTGCTGCCTGCAACATCCTCCAGCATGACCGGTTTGGCAATGGGTCAGTAATGGTGTGGGGTGGCATTTCTTTAGGGGGCCGCACAGCCCTCCATGTGCTCACCAGAGGTAGCCTGACTGCTATTAAGTACTGAGACGAGATCCTCAGAACCCTTGTGAGAACATATGCTGGTGTGGTTGGCCCTGGGTTCCTCCTAATGCACTACAATGCTAGACCTCATGTGGCTGGAGTGTGTCAGCAGTTCCTACAAGATGAAGGCATTGATGCTATGGACTGGCCCGCCTGTTCCCCAGACCTGAATCCAATTGAGCACATCTGGGACATCTTGTCTCGCTCCATCCACCAACGCCATGTTGCACCACAGACTGTCCAGGAGTTCGGGGATGCTTTAGTCCAGGTGTGGGAGGAGATCCCTCAGGAGACCATCCATCACTTCATCAGGAGCATGCCCAAGCGTTGTAGGGAGGTCATACAGCCACGTGGAGGCCACACACACTACTGAGCCTCATTTTGACTTGTTTTAAGGACATTACATCAAAGTTGGATCAGCCTGTAGTGTTTTTTTTTTCATTTTAATTTTGAGTGTAACTCCAAATCCAGACCTCCATGGGTTGCTAAATTTAATTTCCATTGATAATTTTTGTGTGATTTTGTTGTCAGCATGTTCAACTATGTAATGAACAAAGTATTTAATAAGAATATTTCATTCATTCAGATCTAGGATGTCTTATTTTTGTGTTCCCTTTATTTTTTTGAGCAGTGTATTTGGATGTATTTTTATATCATTTCTTTCTCCTGATTTACAAAGTTGAAGTATTTTTGCTCACAGATCCTTTGGTGGTTCTTTAGCTTTCACGATGTTTCAATAACCAGTGCAGCCCTGGTGAAATGCACAAGGGTTTATCAAACAGCTAAGAAACTCAGTGGCAATTTATATACAGATACCAATACAAACAAGGCACAAGCATGGATATCCACCCTTCACTGACATCTCAAACTGTGTCAGTCCAACATTACTATGGTTTAATGATCATGCTGTTCTACAACTCCCAAAATTTGATTTGGCTGGAAAGGATCTTGGAGGTCTTTTAATCCAAGTGCCCCTTGCCAAGTCCTTACTGCATCCGGGACAAATGTTTGTCCAATCTATTCTTGAAAACCTCCATCGAGCATATATTGCAAGTAATTTTTTTTTAAAGTCGCTCATCTTTACTTACGAAATGATCCACCTCTTACAAACTCTGCAAACTGTGTGTAAACTTAATAGCACAAGTGTGCATCCTGAAAGCTCTTCTGTTTTCTTCTATGGAAGCGGCCCAGGATAGGATAAGGATAGGAATAATAGGAATGGAATAGAATAGAATAGTATAGAGCTGGAAGGGACCTTAGAGGTCTTCTAGTCCAACCCCCTGCTTAGGCAAGGAAACCCTATCGGTTAATGACTGTTTCCTGAACTATTTCCCTTCCAAGCAATCGAAACGAATAAAAAACGCTCCAAACCTCCTTCCAACAATAACCAACACAGGCTTAGCCCCGAGCAACCGAAAAGGAGGGGGTGGAGGTTTCCGAGTCCACCCCAGACCCGCTTGAGAGAGAGAGAGAGAAAACACCCCCGCCCCTCCGGGGAAGGTATCCCATCCCTACTCCTCCCCTCCCGCCAGCCAGCCAGCCGGGCCTTTCCCCGCCTGCCCAAGTATGACTTCATCCCGGCAGGGCCGGGCCACCGTTGCTGCGAAGTTGCATCATCCAGCCTGGCCCACGCGCATGCGCACTCCCCCTTCCCTACCTGCCGGGACCCCCTCCGGCCAAGGGGAGCGGGGGAGGAGGCGGCCGTGGGAACAGCCCCACCGCTCGCAGAGGAGTGCGGGGGGGGGGGGAAGCGCACGAGGAGACTGCGCTGGGAGCCTGAGGGGAGTCGGAGCACGAGGGCTGAAGGGAGCCGGAGTCCAGCGGCAATAGGTCCCGGAGGGGGAGTTGGCCTCAGAGCCCTAGGCCGGCTTCTCTCGCGCGGGGAATGGACGGGTAGTAGGCCCAGCCCAAGGTTTCACCACCAACATCCCGGGCCCCTTCGGACGGATGCCGCCAGATGTCTACGGATGCCGGCGGAGCGGATGCCGCTAACCACTCACCTGGCCCGGGAGGAAGGCGCGGGCCCCACCAGTCCCGACTCGGCTCGCCGCCGCCGCCGCCGCCGTCGTCCTTTCTCTGGAGAGGCGGGAGCCAGAGGTTGCGAAATATCCGCCAGCCAATCGCGAGGCGGATTACCTCAAGGCTGATGCAATCTCCCTGCCCGCCTGCGATTGGCAGGCGCCTGGCCCAATCGCAGAGCAGCTGCCCAAGAATGCGCCTTCCTGACCGCCAATGGGAGAATTAGGCGGGAGGGCTGAGCGGGAGGGGGGTGGGGGAGTCCTTTGTGCTCCTGTGGTATGGCCCGCCTCTGACGCGTCCACATGACCCGCGTGACGCGAGTCAGGAAAACCCTCAAATCTCGGTTCACGCCTGAAACGCGTGTGACGATACCATATGGAAACCTTCACGTGATGGCCCAATTTACATAACATACAAAGATTGGGGTTCCAACAAGCTTCCATTTTAGGCTAGTCAAGAGTAGGATGGGAAGACCTGGATATTAACTGAAAAAATGAGGAAAAAAACTGGTTCCCCCCCCCTTTTTTTAAAGGGGGGAAACTTTTTCCCCACATTTTTTCTGGTTATTTTCCAGGCCTTCCCATCTCTCATCGAGCCTAAAATGGAAGCCCATTGAAATCCAGACTTTATATATTGTATAAATTGATGTGAAGACTATATCCAGGTCTCTGTGGCTCTTTAAACCTCTTTCCAATAATTACAGTTGTGGGGCTTTGCTTGCTCTGAGGAAAATGAGAGCTGCACCTGTCAGCCTTCAAGATTCCTTTCCTTCGCATCTTTCAACTGCCATAGTAATGGGGTGCGTGTGAAATATTTGCGTTTTGTGGGTGTGGGAAATGTGCTGGTAGTTTGGAGAAAGAACTGTATAACTTGGGGGGGAAACTTCATTGTTTATGCTTACTTGCTGGCTTACTGAGCAGTTGCAATTCTTTATCAAACTAGGCCAAGGTCAACAGCCAGATGTCTGCATCACCACCTGAAGATGCCCCACATAACATTATATACAACTTTAATTGGATGGACAGTTTGAACTATTGTGGGTGGGAATGTTGCCATCACTTTGTATATGTGTTTTTCATGCGTAAATCCTCAGATTCAGAATTCCTTTGATGCTACCACTTGATTTCCAGTAAAAGATATATTTTCTCTAATTTATGGAGTCTAAGTGTTTCTTGGATTTTGAATGGAGCACCATTGACAACACCAGATTCAACCATGGAGGACAGGTCTCATCAGAGGAGCGAAAGGAAGAGTGTCTTTCTGTAGTTTACTACAGGTGTCGCCAACACACACACACACGTCTGTGGACTAGTACCAGTCTGAAGCCTTTGAGGAACTGGTCCGTGCAAGCAGCAGGGAAGTCTGCAAAGCTCCATTTGTGTAAATGGTGGACATGTGCATGAAACCATCTCTCTCCACACCATTGCTACCACCACAGAACTGAAAAATTTGGGGATGGCTGGTTTACTATACAATGAGATGTAAACTACACAAACCTATGCCAGTTTTATTGTTGTCTACTATTGGCTGAGCAATCAGGGGCAGCAGTTGCAGGACTCACTGGAAGAAAACATGTTTAAGACGAACTGCATGATTTTTGCTTGGAATATCCGCCTAGACTGCACCCACTCATTGCCAAGCAGTTTAACAACACACTGCAAGAAAGTGAAACTGAAGATTGGTTAATACCTGGCAAAACCCCTACCTGAAAGATCCAACAAAAGGCAGTTACCAGTCAATTATTTGCTTGTTAGCAACTTTCAAATTGCGAACTGGTACAGCAGTTGATGGAGTCCAACAGCATCTTATTGAAAACAATCTCTTTCCACTTAACAGAAATGAAACTGTCCAAACAGCAGAAAAAGAAAAGATCAGTCCCTGATTGAAAAGATGATTTTGGAAAAACGGCAGGAGAAGGGAAACCAACTTGAATGTAACTTGGATTGATTACAAGGAGACACTCAATTCCTGTCACGTGATTGAACAATCAAACACATGGAAATAATATGAGTCAATGGAACCAAAAGAAGCTTTGTGCAAAAAGCTTTCTGAATAATGGGAAATACAGTTGTGGATCAATGGTGATACACTGGGAGAGGTTACATCAAGATAGGAATCTTTCAAGGAGACTATCACCACTACCGTTGTTGCACTGAATCCTCTGTCAAGTTTCCAAGTGATGAAAAGCCATTCAAGAAGAAATAAGCAAATTTCGGGCTCAACACTGTCATCAATACTAAACAAGTCAGGCCATGGCTATCAAACATCAGGAATATCTACCCGTTTATTGCACCTGCTTTCCATGGACAATCTGAATCTTTTTGGAGAAATAGAATCACTGCTCAAATAATGCCCACATTCACAGCAAAATTTTGTAATGGAATTTGGACTGGACAAATGTGCCACCCCCAACATCAACAGGGGAAAATAGTGAAAACTAAAGGAATCAAGCTGATCTATGGAAATGACCTCAAGAATCTGGATGGAGACACTCACTTCAAATATTGGCAAAGCTGACAACATCAAATCAAGAAGGTTAATAGAATACATCAGAAGTGAAGAAATTCAGTGGTAGAAATATCATCGAGACAATTAACACTGACCCATTAGCAACCTTCAGACTTCTCATTTCCTTTTCTTAACAAGAAGGCCAAAGGGTAGAGAAGCCCTTCAGCCATTGGAGAGATCCATGGCCAGTTGAAGAACACCATGGGGAAGAGGATGTCATGGCAAAAGAAACTGCCCAGAGATCCACAACTATGATCATGATTTTTCTAAAATACCAAATCTGTGCCTGTGTGCAATAATTTCTTCATTCCTGAGCCTCTTGGACTTTGAAAGTTCTTAGCTGAACAATGAGTTAAAGCTTTGTACATTCCTGCAATTTTGCACCAGAGCTTGCATCTGACCATCATTATGCCTCTGATCTCCACCCTTTTAACCCTGCACAGCACCATCTTGGCAGGTTCCCAGTTCTGGGCCTCAAAAGCTGAAAAACACAAGCTACCTCTACATTATAGCCCATGGCTGGAAGACAATTATAGCCTGCTGTACCTTAAACTGACCATAACAATTAACTTTTAAGAATATTTAACAGAATGTTTAATCTCACAGGGATCTAGATCTATCAACTTCAGAATCCCTACATCTCAGCCAGAAACTGAACAACAATTATTATCTGGATAGACAGCTGTGAGGAAAAGAAAGGAAGGACCAAGTGCCAGACAATTTGTGTTTCTCATCCTTGTTCCTGTTACTGTAGTTGTAGCAGCCAGTCAATTCCACCTCCCCTAAAGTTCCCTAAAAGCTATATAAAACTAGCAAGTGCCATCACATGCAAAAGCTCTCTTCCTGAAATTTGGCTGGCTTTATGTGTACATGATTATGTGCAAAATTCATACTTGAAGTCAATTTCTCACTCTAGCAGTCCAGGATTTCTCCATGAAAGAATGCATCCAGAAGTCTGTGTGAGACATTCAATAAGGGTAGTAATTCTGTTAGATAAGGTAGATATGGAGAGTTGGAGTGATGACTGACAGAAATATGCAAGAATGATTGCATAAGCAGAGAGGGCTGAAACATTTTTTAAGTTCTGGGTAGCAAGATAAAATTTGGAGGAGGAAGCAATCAGATTTGTGAGATTCTGTTGTTATAGCCAATCTCAATCAAAAATTAGAGTTGATTTTCCAGTCTGGTCTATCAGTGGGACTGACAGAAGATGAGTGGGAAAGAAAACAACTCCAAGTTGGCAATGGAGTGAGAAAAGACTGAATTATCTTCCATTATTTATTCAAACTATATGCCAAATATATATTAAGGAAAACTGGGGCAGTAGATATCAGTAACCTGTACTCTGCTGATGACACTATCCTGATAGCCAAAAATACAAAGGTCTGCAAATCCTAATAATAAAGGTCAATGAGCACAGTGAAAAAAAACCCCACTAAAATTAACTATAAAGACAACAACAGGAAAGAACACAGCCTTAGCAATGAAGATATCAAAATGTGGGTAGCTTCCGCCTTTGAGAATCAATCTTCAACTATAAAGGAGCAAGTAGTCAAGAAATATATCATACATTCTGTAGAGCAGCCAAGAAAGTATTGGAAAAATATTGAAATGCCGTGACGTATCCATACTTACAACAATAAATGCATCATCAAACAAATCAATCTAGAATTGATTTGAGGCATGAATGACCTCAGACCACATCTTAAGGTACAAATGATCAGGCTCAAATTATCCTAATTAAGACTCCACATAAAAGACTGTGATGTTGGGAAAGGTGGAAAGAAAAATAAGAAAAATACTGATCAGCATCAAGGGGAATGAAAGATTCGACTAGGGATAGACTGTCATGCAGAAAACCTACATTCATTCATTCATTCATTCAAAGTTGACTCGGCCTTCCATCCTTCCAAGGTTGAGATTGTTAAGGGCAATATGCTGATTCTGTAAACTGCTTAGAGAGGGCTGTAAAACGTTATAAAGTGGTATGTAAGTCTAAGTGCTGTTGCTATTGTTATTTATAAAATTTATTGGCCACTCATCATCAAGATAACGCTGGGCAGTTTACAATCCTAAAAATAGATTAGATTAGATTAGATTAGATTAGATTAGATTAGATTAGATTAGTTTAGATTCATAAATTAATATCTGCAAATGCTATGATCCAATTACAGATAGAGACAGGGAGAGATGATTAACAATTGATCAACCTCCTCCATAGTGATGTTTCCCCATTGGGGTCCCAAACTAACTGACAGAACCAGGTGTTTAAGCCCTTACAAATGGTCAGCAGGCTTGGGGCCGACTTGCATCACTGGAGGGGGCAAGATGTTGCACAATGCAGAGAAGGCCCTTCTCCTGGATCCCACTAGCTGGAATATTCAGGCTGATAGGACCTGCAGCATCCTCCTCTGCTGGTACAGGTGGGACGGACCAATCCCAGTGGGATGAGACAGTCCCTCAAGTAGCCTGGACCACGAAGGGCTTTAAAAACCTTGAATTGCACCCAGAAGCAAATTGGCAGTCAACGCAACTCACGGGCCAGTGGCGTTACATGGGCCATTCTTAGGGCCCCAAGAACTGTCCACACCCGCCCACTCTGCACCAGCTGTAACTTTTGAATGCTCTTCAAGGATTTCGCCATGTTATGCTGCAATGGTCATAAGTCACTTTTTTCAGTGCCATTGTAACTTTGAATGGTCACCACATGAATGGTTGCAAGTCAAAGACCTGTATAACATGGATGTACTTCACATTCCCCCCATCAGCAGTCCCACAAATTGTTTTGGTCTCAGCTTGTCATTAGTGCCAAATAACGAGCATGATAGAATAATAGGAAGGGACCTTGGAGACCTTCTAGTCCAATCCCTGCTCAATCAGGAGACCTAAACTATTCTGGGAATGGCTGTCCAGTCTCTTCTTGAAAACCTCCAGTGATGGAGCACTCACAACTTCTGGAGATAAGTCATTCTACTGATTAATTTTCTCACCGTCAGGAAATTTCTCCTTAGTTCTATGTTGGATCTCTCTTTGATAAGTTTCTATCGTTAAGCACTCAACTCAGGTGCTTTGGCAAATAAGTTGAGCCCTTCATCTCTCTGACAGCCCCTCAAGTACTGCTATCAGCCTAGTCCTTCTCTTTATTAGGACTAGATATATATCCTAGTTACCTCAATCGTTCATATGGTTTACTTCCAAATCCCTTATCATCATTGTTGCTCTTCTCTGCACACTTTCTTCTTCTCAACATCTTTTTTGTATCTCCCCGAATCTCCAAGAACACGTCCCACATCTGACCAGACCTGTGTGCTTACTAGCAGGACTACTGTTGCAATCATCTACACCTACTACCCCACAGTTCTTCACTGTTTGAATGAGGCAGCACCCTCATGAAACCTGTCGCCTCCACCTGAGGTCCAGGGTGCAACCTCAGAGTCATAACATGTAGCCACTTAAAGTACTTTTTCAATTTCTTCTGCCACCAGCTTCTAATCTGACAAAGGTTTCTGAAAAGCTTAACAGCCGGTTTTATGACATTTGCTTGGCCGCCATAAAGATACTGGTTCAGTTGTGACTTTGGACCTACATAGTTATCTATACATCCCAGCACAGAGCACAGAACAAAATCATGCTGAGTGGTGTTATCAGTGGACATCCCATAGGAACGGTAAGAAGAGCAGCCGGTGCTTCTGATAACTGCTTTCACGGCTGATCTTTGAAAACAGTCCAAATGCCACGTTGAGATTCTGCAGGTAGGTTTAACCTTTCAACCATACAAAGCAGCTTATTTTCATAATGGGGCCACACCTTCATGCTTTTATCATTCCAAGCTTTTCCATTTTTTAAAAAAAGAAACTACACAGTCATAGGAATAGGCAGCATTTCATAGGCAGTGGAAAATATAATGTTTTTAAAAGCTTTAAGAGGAAGCCTTAAGCCTCTTGATAAATTTGCTCTCTTAGGTTTGTCCTTCACTACTATCCTCTCTTAGGATGCTCCTTTCCATCCAGATTTGCATAGGGCACATTTGTTGCAACCTCCTATCACTCTGATTCTCTAAAAACAACTGAAGTTAAATATCATCTTCGACAATGAAGGTATTGAATTGCTGGAGAGTTTCACCCTTTTAGGATCAACCATCAATAACGGAACAAGCAATCAAGAAATATATTACAAACCAACACTTGATATAGCAGCCATAAAGGCCTTGGATAATATATTCAGATGCAAATGAAACAAAAAGTTAAAAAGCTATGGTATTGATTTAGTTACTTACCAAGCACATCTAAGTTATACCAAAATATCTTTACAATCCCCAAGGCATGTCACAACTTTGGAACACCCCTAATGTTTGGAAATTGAAAGTTGAAAAATTTGACATGGGTGATATACCCATACCTCCCTCCCAAAAAGCAGAATTCTTGTTCAAGGAACAAATGATTAGGCTCCAATTATTGTAATTTAAATACATTATGCAAAGACCTATTGGTAGCTCTCTGGAGAAGTCTATGAGGGATGATTGAAAAATAATGCCCCCATCTTCATAACTTTAATTTAAGTAGGGGTAGGGGTATATATGAAACAAAAAAAAATATTTGAAATGAACTCTTCTGTTACCTGTATTTAACTTCTCCATATAATGACATCATTTTCTATTCTGTTCTGCCAATGATGAACAAGCTTCTTAAAGTCATCACAAAATAATAATGAAATTTATTTCAACCAAATCATTTCCTTCTCTCCCCCTCCCCCCCCAAACTGTAACCATGGGTTTTCCTGCCAATGGTTGGATGCTGACGTGTTTTTGCAGTGAAACTGAGATCAACACTATATTTCTGAGTCATAAAAATGAGCCCATCTATTATCACAATGCTAGAAATTGTCACAATGCAAGAAATTCCCCACCTGCATTGTCAAAATATGAGAAATCTGTATCAACTCAGAAGTTTTCATTTCTGCTGACAATATGCAAGAAACTCTTCTTGCAGAAACCTGATATTAAAAAGCATCAATGATGTGATCCAAATATTTTGGTACAGTCCCCAAATTGGCAGCAAATTCCCCTTGAATGATCTGCCAGTTGTCCTCAATCAGTGGATCCTTCTTGTGTAAAACTCAGCTGCCGTTAAAGGCAAGCCATTGTGTTCTTGATTACACATTTCAGCTCTTCCTGATTTGCCATCATCTTTCCATTTTCCAGCAACTACAGAACAGGTTAGTCCTCGACTTACAACAGTTCGTTTAATGACACTGAAAAAGTGACTTATGACCATTTTTCACAGTTATGGCCTTTCCAGCATCCCCATGATCATGGCACCAAAATTTGGATGCTTGGCAACTGACTCATATTTATGATGGTTCCAGTGACCCAGGATCATGTCATTACTTTTTCCGATCTTCTGACAAGCAAAGTCAAAGGGGAAGCCAGATTCACTTAACAACCAGGTTACTAACTTAATAACTGCAGTGATTCATTGAACAACTCTGTCAAGGTAGGTTGTAAAATGGGTCAAAACTCACTTAATAAATGTCTCAACAAAGAAATGTTGGGCTCAATTGTGGTCATATGTTGAGGACCACAATCCTTACCAGCCATCCCCTAATTAATCAATCAGAATAGAGCTGGAAGGGGCTTTGGAGGTCTTCTAGTCCAACCCCCTGCTCAAGCAAGAGACCATTTGAAAGAGGTGGCATCCACTTAAGGGTGTATATATCCCTTAATTCTTACCTAAACTAGAATTCAAGGTAAAAGGCTTTCGGGTCAAGGAAAGTTTGGTTGACTTCACAAAGTCTAGGCATATTTTTTTTAAAGCATCAGTACATAAGTGGCTTGCAATTGTCTTCCTCTGGGAGATTTTTCAACTGATTGATCTAGTCTACAACATTGAGATTCCACCAATGTCCACATCCAAATGCTAATCAGAACCAGCTTTGTAGACTAGAAAAAGTTGGCTAGTAGCTGAGAGAAGCTGCACCTTCACCACCTCAAATGGTCAACTGGAATGTCTAAATCAATCAATCAATCAGAATAGAGCTGGGAGGAAACCTTGGAGCTCAAGAAGGACAATTTCAGACAAGTGACTGTCCAGTCTCTTCTTAAAAGCCTCCAATGAGAGTACCCACGATTTCTGGAGGCCAGCTGTTCCACTGGTTAATTGTCCTCCCTGTTAGGAAGTGTCTTCTTAATTGCAGGTTGCTTCTCTTCTTGGTTAGTTTCCACCTATTATTTCTTGTCTTGCCTTCTTTGGTGCTTTGAAAAATAAGTTGACCCCCCCTCTTCTTCGGGGCAACCCCTCAAATAATATTCCTATCATGTCATCTCTAATTCTTCTTGTCTTTAGACTAGCCAAACCCAAATCCTGCACCTGTTCTTCCTAGGTCTTAGTCTACAGGCCTTTGGACATCTTAGTTGCTTCTCTGAATACATGTGACAAGGTCCATACCACAAATGTCCAGCAATCAAAAAGGTCCACCTCATCTTTTTTCGCTTTATTATTATACTTTCCATTCCAGCTGCTGATTATTTGAGTGTCTCCAAAGGTTAATATATTTGCTCTCAGATGAGAGTTTCCTCATCAGCTGACAGGGGGCACTCTTTCTGTTTCCAAAAAAGCACTTGGGGTGCAAATGCCACACGGAAGCAGCCCTGGCGCCTTGGCTCTCTGCGTTCCCAACTTGCCATTCTAATGGGAGGGAAGGGCGAACTGCAGGTGGAAAACGCTCTGGATAATTGAGTCCAAAATTTGGCTGGTCCAACAGGTGGCCAGAGAAAATCCAGTTGGGCTGTGTATCTCCTTGAAGAAAGTGTCACTCGACACCCTGTGGTCTATTTGTGCGGAAAACCTTCATAGGATTGGACTAATCATAACTAAAAGTTGGAAATTGTCATCTGGGAATCATATAAAAATGATTATATCCTATTTGGGGATTTATATATTTATGAAACAAATGTATATACCCAATTACCTGTTAAATGTTTGTGTCGTTTATACTTTCACTTTGCTGATAGTAGTGTTGGCCGTGAACATACAATATTATCCTTGACTTACAACAGTTTCTTAGTCACCATTGGAATCCACATCATTACAAAAAGTGACTTATGAGCATTTTTCACACTTTATGACCACTGCAGCATTCCCCATGGTCAAATGACTAAAATTCCACCGCTTGGCAACAGACCTGTATTTACGATGGTTGCAATGTCCCTTTTTGCAACCCTCTGACAACAAGGAAGCCAGGTTCACTTAACAACTGGGTTGCTAACTATTCAACTGTAGTGATTCATTTTAGCGACCGGGGCAAGAAAGGTCATAAAATGGGGCCAAAACTCACGTAACAACCCTCTTGATTAGCAACGGGAATTTTGGGCTCCATTGTGGTCGTAAGTCGAGGACAACCTGCAGTTTGCAATGAAACGAGGGAAGGAGGGGAATATGGAGGGGTCTCCTACCTTAGCAAATTTAAGACTTGTGGACTTCAACTCCCAGAATTCCTCAGCCAACAAAGCTGGATGAGGAATTCTGGGTGTTGAATCCACAACTCTTAAAGTTGAGGAATTCTGGGAGTTGAAGACCACAACTCTTAAAGTTGAGGAATTCTGGGAGTTGAATGCACAACTCTTAAAGTTAAGGAATTCTGGGAGTTGAAGATCACAACTCTTAAAGTTGAGGAATTCTGGGAGTTTAAGGCCACAACTCTTAAAGTTGAGGAATTCTGGGAGTTGAATGCACAACGGTTAAAGTTGCCAAGGTTGGAGACCCCTAGGCTGCCTTTTAATGGGCCTCCCTCCAGCTCTGCTGAAAGGTAACCTTGGACTCCGGGGAGCCCTTTGCCAAGCGCCTTATCTCGGCTTCCAGGTGTCTCAGCCTTTTGGACAGCCTTCATCTGCCAGATCGTTTCCAAGGAGGAAAAGGCGCTTTTGGCTGGTCTCTAATTTGGGGAGAATCTCAGCCGCTCGGAAACGAAGTCCAGGCCAATACAGCCCCCACCCCCACCCGGCTCTTGGCAGGGAAAGCCCCGGCGAGGGAGGCGGATTCTGGGGGTGGGCCGGCCGGGGGTCCAACGACAGAACCACCGCGGAGCGTCCCGTGCGGGAGTTGCGGGTGCCGCCGTTTCCCCATCGTGGCGGCGGCGGGACGGGGCGCCTTCGTGGCCCGCCTGGCTTTCGGGCCGGGGGGGGGGTGAGGGCTCCGCTGGGACGATGGGGTCTCAGCCGGGCGGCCGAGGCGATCTGGGCTTTTGCACGCGGGAGCGAGGCCGGCTTTAGGCTTCCTCGGCGCCGCTGCAGACTAGGCAGGCAGCGCCCCCTCCCTCCCGCGGGCCCTTCCAGGCAGGCGGCCCGGAGGCGGTGCCGGAGGTGGGACGGGGAGGCACCGTCGGAGCCGTGGGGGGTGGGGGGGAGGCGGACGCTAGGGGGCGCCGGCAGGTATAAATAGGCGGCCCGGGACGAGGCGGCCAGCCCAGAGCCAGCCCGGCCCGACCTGGAGTGCTGCCGCCGCCGCCGCTGCCACCGGACCCCCGCCGGCCTCCGACCATGCGCCGCGGTCCGCTTTAGCTATTCGATGGAGCCGGGAAACTTCTACGAGGCGGACGCGCGGCCCCCGATGCCCAACGCCTTCCACTCGCACCCGCAGCCGCAGCGCCCGCCGGTCCCCGCCGCCGCGCACCTGCCCTCCGCTGCCGCGCTCGGCTTCGTCCCGCCGGCCGGTCCTTTCGGCTACCTGGCGGCGTCGGAGCTGCCGGAGATCTGCGAGCACGAGAACTCCATCGACCTGAGCGCCTACATCGACCCAGGCGCCTTCAACGACGAGTTCCTGGCCGACCTCTTCCAGCACAGTAAGCAGCAGCAGCAGGAGCGCGCCGCCAAGGCCGGGCTGGAGGGCGGCGGGGCCGGCATGCCGGGCGGCGGATTCCCGCCGGGCGGGGCCGCGCTCTACTGCTACGCCGACAAGCTGGAGGGCGGCGGCGGCGGCGGCTACGAGCGCCTGGGCCAGGGTCCCCCGCCGCCGCTGTCCGGCCTGCGCCCGCTGCTCATCAAGCAGGAGCCGCACGAAGACGACGAGGCGGCCGCGCTCTCGGCGCTCTACCCGCCGCCGCCCGCCGGGCCGCCCTGCAGCCACCTCCAGTACCAGGCGGCCCACTGCGCCCAGACCACGGTGCACCTGCAGCAGCCCGGCGGGCAGCCCACCCCGCCTCCCACGCCCGCGCCCAGCCCGCACGGCCCCCACCACCCTCCCCACCGCCTCCAGGCCGCCGGGCCCAACGCCAGCGCCGCCCCGTCGGCGGGCAAGTCCAAGAAGGCGCTGGACAAGGGCAGCAGCGAGTACCGGGTGCGGCGGGAGCGCAACAACATCGCGGTGCGCAAGAGCCGCGACAAAGCCAAGCAGCGCAACGCCGAGACGCAGCAGAAAGTGCTGGAGCTGAGCAACGACAACGAGCGGCTCCGCAAGCGCGTCGAGCAGCTGGGCCGCGAGCTGGAGACCCTCCGCGGCATCTTCCGACAGCTGCCCGAGAGCTCGCTGGTCAAGGCCATGGGCAGCTGCTCCTGAGCGGACGGGCGAGGGGCGCCTGGGCCACTGCCGCGCGGCGGAGGAGCCGGGCTGGGCGCGGAGCCCGCGCGGGAGAAGCCGTCGGGAGCGGCCGCTGCTTTTCGGGGACCCCGCCGGGCGTCCTGGCCGAACTGTGCCGCCGCCACCTCCTCCTCCGGGCAGCCGCGGACAGAAAGGTGGGGAGCGCGGATCCGCGCGGGGTTTGCCACCTTCAACCCTGGCCGGGAAAGAGAGCGAGCCGGCCCGGACTGAACCCTCCGCATCTCCGCTCGGGATTTCGGCCCGGTCCCCTCCTTCCGCCGCCCGCCCGCCCTGTACTGTGAAAGCCTCTCTTGTACTTCTCGTCGTCGTCGTTATAATTATTATTATGTTTATTTTATTGCTCGGAGCCTTGCCATCTCACCAGCCGGGACTAAGGCTGTGCACAGAACTCTCTTTAGCCATAGGGGGAAAAAAACTTTGCAAAACTTTTTTCTTTCCTTGTGCAGCGGGTTTCCTTGACTTTGGGGACCCGGTTTGGAATCCGTGCCGAACTTTTAACTGAGCTTCGCCTGGGCAGGATGGGCCCTTGAAGGCTTTCAGGCACACACACACACACACACACACACACTGGTCATTTTAGGGAGAATGCTGAGCTCCTTTTGAGGGGTCACAGTTTATGGCCACTGCTTTGGATTCCAGTCCCAGTCAGCACTTTCAAGTTGCAGCTTCAACAGATGGACATCTTCACCTAAGTGCCAATTTTTAATATTCCTTGTACCCGGTGCCAACATTACCTCCCTCTTCCTAAGAATTAATTCCCCCTGGAGAAATCTCTGTAAGGTGTATTTTGGGGGATTAACCAAAGATGCAAGACAGTTTTAGAAATTCTGGTTTAAAATCTCTAAATAAAACACAAATATTCTGTCATAAATAAACCTTTATTTTCCTGTTTGTTGTTTGCGGCTTCCCCTGGGAGCCTAAAGTTTTGCTGGAGTTTATGTGCAACCCAAAATGCCTTTGGTTACAGTCTAAGCCTGAAGCAAGGCCCATGGTGTTGAATGAGACTTTAGCTGGTTGGTAAAGTCAGGTTATATGATTCAGGGCATTTAATCTTATCCTTGCTTGTCTTGGAAAAAGTTTTATGTGCATTTATTGCTGCTGAGAAAGGGGATTTTATAAGATAGCTAACTTGCTGATCATAGGCTTATACAAACTGCCTTGTCCTGCACTTTTTTTGGGGGGAAGGTATTCCAGGTGTGGGTTTCTTCCTTCATGGAGCTTCATAGGTGTCCCATTGTTAACTGTTTCAGAAGGGGCCAGCCTGGCCTTCCCAAGAGCTAGAGGATAAATAAACTTTTCCTAAGTTGTACTGTTCAAAAGTCAGTTTTTTGTAGGCTTCTGTAATTTATTTTAAATATTATATGAACTGTTCTTTGCTTTGCTTATTTTTCTGCAATTGTTTTCTCTGTGTGGATGTTTAAAGTTCATAATAGCAATAGCGTTTACATACCGCTTTACAGTGCTTTTACAGCCCTCTCTAAGCGGTTTAGAGTCAGGCTCTTACCCCCAACAATCTGGATCCTCCCATAAGCTAACTTTCTGCCTCGAAAAGCTGGCTTAGGATCACCTATATCAATGCATGTGTGAATAAGTTGCTTGAGGTTGTAAGTGAATTGCTGCTTAGGATCCAATTCTGATTTGATAAGCATTTTAATTTGCTTCTAATGAAGTCAACAAATTGCTCTGCTTGAGGCACAAAAAGAGAGGGGGGAAAAGACTTATTCAGGTGGATTTTTGCAAAACAACATTGTCCTTGTAACTCCTGTGTCTTTTCTCATTTTTAAACCTTTTTAAAAAAACCACACATTCTATTTAACGTTACAATTATTTGTCTCTCCCTGCTCATGTTTGGCACGTTTCCTGCTGAAGGTAGAATAACAAATTGGAGCTGGGCCTGCCTTCCCTCCACTCTTCTTTAAAGGCGACACTGGGCTTATCCTGGGTCATCCCCTCCTGGGGGTCTCCCAAAATCCTGTTCCAGATTTTCAGGCCAAGCTTTGTATGTTTGCTGACTTGGTTCTACTCTCTTCCCTCTCCTGTAACTGGAAAGCTCAGGTTTCCTGATCATCCCTCACCCCACACACGCTGTAAAAGTGGGAGGAAGGCCGGGGTCAGTGGGTCCAAGGTGAGAAGCTTCCTTTTCCAAGCGGGTGACCCCCATGGACATGTCCACCTTTCCTGCCAACCAGGTGGAAGAGGCTGATCAGCCCTTTAGAACAGGGGTCTCCAATCTTGGCCACTTTAAGCCTTATAGACTTCAACTCCAACTCCGGGAATTCCTCAGCCAGCAAAGCTTCAAGTGGCTAAGGTTGGAGACCCCTGGTATAGCCAGCTGGCTAGCAGAAACCAGGAATGCTGGCTAGAAACCCTTGTAGTTGTATTGCTCACCATGTGCCAAGCTGAGACTCCAGTAAAGTAAGAATCCTGACAGATTTCTAATCAGAAACTTCCAAGAACCATAGGTTAAAAGGGATCCTAGAGATCTTCTAGTCCAACCCACTGACCAAGGTCCTCAGATCATCCCAGACAAATGGCTGTCCAGGCTTTTGAATAAACCTCCAGTGATGGAGCATCTCCAACTCCAGGGAGCAAGCTGTCCCACTGATTCATTGTTCTGTCAGGAAATTCCTCCTTAATCCCAGGTTGGGTCTCCTCCCCCTCCCCACTCATTGCTGCTTTTCCTGCCCTCAAGTGCTGTAGGTCAGGGGTCTCCAACCTTGGCCACTTTAAGACTTGTGGACTTCAACTCCCAGAATTCCTCAGCCACCTTTGTTTCTGGGAGTTGAGGTCCACAAATCTTAAAGTGGCCAAGGTTGGAGACCCCTACTTTAGAATGTATCTTCCACTTCCTCACTTCCAGCCCTGGGTTGCCCATCCCGAGAGGAACCCCTCCTGAGCCTGCTTAGCTTTTTGAGATCACGCAAGCTCAAGAGAAGGGGCAGAAAAGGAAGGGGGGAAGCAAGAAGGCAAGTCCTGTGACCAAAAGTATGAGAGAGCCTGATCAAACGACTGCGTTGAGAGCAAATGCTGGAGATGCTTGTCCTGCTTTACAGGTAGGCTTACAACAGTTCACATTCAAAGTTACAACAGCACTGCAAAAAGTGACCTATGACCATTTTCCACACTCGTCCTCAATTTATAACAGTGCATTTAGTGATGATTCAAAGTTACAACGACTGGAGAGCCCCCCCCCCCCCGTTCATAAACCGGCAGTCGATCACAGCCTCCAAATATTTCAGCCATGTTCTAATCCAAGGGTCTTCAAACTTAACAGCTTTAAGACTTGGGGACTTCAACTCCCAGAGTTCCTTCTCCAGTCATGTTAGCTCAGGAATTCTGGGAGTTGAAGTCCGCAAACCTTAAACTTGCCAAGTTTGAAGACCCATAGAGGCTAGTTGCCCAGGGATGTTCGTCTATGATTCCTAATCCAAAATGTTCTCTTTTCTCTTCTTCCTTTCCTTCCCACTTCATCTCCATCCCATTTTGTTTCTCCATCCTGCTCTTCCTTTCTGCTGTTTCTGATGGGAAGAAAAATACACAAGTAAGGGTGTCTGCATGAGAGAGAACAGCTGATATATGGAAATGGGGATAGATTAATGTTATCCATTCATTGCCATAACAGGCAATTCATCCAATTAGTAATCAATAATTCAGATAATATTATTGTATGCCTGGGCCAAGTTGAGAGCCTCCAGAGGGATTGGTTCAACTCCAATCATCTTTAACCAGCTAAAGCAAAGGTCTTCAAACTTGGCAAGTTTAAGGTTTGTGGATTTCAACTCCCAGAGTTCCTGAGCTAACAGGACTGGAGGAGGAATTTTGGGAGTTGAAGTCCATGCATCTTAAAGCATGTTGACTGGAGAATTCTGGGAGTTAAAGTTCACACAATTTAAAACAAGGGTCTTCAACTTGGCAAGTTTAAGACTTGTGGACTTCAACTCCCAGAGTTCCTGAGCTAAAATGACTGGAGGAGGAATTTTGGGAGTTGAAGTCCACAAGTCTTAAAGGTGTCAAATTTGAAGACCCCTGTTCCTAATCCTTAACCTAATAGATGGGAATATGAAATTCACATAGTCCTCAACCTATAAGCGTTTATTTAGTGATAGTTTTAAAATTTCAACAGCACTGAAAAAAGTGACTTATGACCGTTTTTCACACTTCAGACCATTAGCAGCATCTCGGCAGCAGTCACATGATCAAAATTCAGACCCCTTGGCCACTGATTCATATTTATGATGGTTGCAGTGTCCCCTTGGGGTCATGTGATTCCTTTTTGTAACCTCCCAACCATCAAAGTCGATGTGGAAGCCAGATTCACTGAACAACCCCATGTCACTAATTTAACAATGGCAGTGATTCATTTAACAAGGGTCACGAGAACAGTCATAAAATGGGGCAAAACCCACTTAACAACTGTCTCTCTTAGCAACAGAAACTTTGGGCTCACTTGTGGTCGTAAGTCAAGGACTACCTGTATTGGCTTTGCAGACACATCTGGTCTCTGGAGAGAAGCATCATCCTTCTGTATCTCCCAGTTGTAGACAAGGCCAGAGGTCTCCAAACTTGGCAACTTTAAGACTGGTGGAGTCCACGAGTCTTAACGTTGCCACGGTTGGAGATCCCTGCTCTAAGTGATGGGAAGTTCCCATTTCAGGGAAGCAGCCTTAGGTGAGATATCTGGAACAGCTGCATACAAAGGCACTCATTTTCCACCAAAGATCAGAGCAGCTGGACTCTTCTGAGAAGCTGAGAGAGAAAAAGGCCAGTGCTCAGACCTTCCAGATGTTCTGGGCAGGGAGCAGGTGAGTCTCAACAGGGAGACAGAAGATCCCTTATGTCCAGTTGGAGAATTTAAAAAAGAGGCTTTCAGGAAGAAAACTGGGAACTGCAGAAGTAAAAAAAAGATATCGTCTGTTACCCTTGCTTGCACTTTGGAAAATGCAGGATTTGAAAACACCTGGATGCAACCTACACAACATACAATGGGCATCTGGGTGGGAAGCAAGGGACAAATGGTGACACAGATTAAGGAATTTGCATCATGCAAATTATATCTGTTGTACCCCATGTGTGCTGTTGTCACAACACAACATGACATCACTAGCTTGCACTAGATGCCAAGGTGCAACAGAAAATACACTTTCAAGAAGTCCCATCTTCCTCAGATACCAATGTAAAAGCAGATTAAAACAGATTAACAGAGTTAGAAGGTACCTTGTAGGTCATCTAGTCCAACCCCCCCCCCCCGACCAAACCCAAAGCAGCAGAGGCAGACAGTTGTTACTTGTTGCAGGTGTGAGGGCTGGGCTGGTCCTTCTCAAACAGATGTTTCAACTCATGGAAGCAGGTTGCATCCCCACTTCAGTTCATGTGCTGCCCATGTGCAGAAACAACACTCTCCAAGCGAGGCAAAACAAGAGCTGGGCTGAAAGGGGCTTCAGAGAAGACCAGCTAAGAGGATCAAAGTCCTGGAGACAAAAACATACGAAGAAGGGTTGCAGTCTCTTATTTCCGGGGAAACACGGTAGTTGCAAAAAAAGAGACGCATGGCAAGTTTGCATTCTGTCCTGAAATTTCGTCACTTCTCATTTTCATGGGTTCTGTTTATGTTTCCCATTTGTCTTTCTCCATGAACATCCTTGTTTTTGTTTTTGTTTTAAAAACAAGTTTTATTTTCAAAACACACAATACATAAATACACATAAACACAAAACATAAAAGCATAAAAAATCTCTTTTCTGAAAGTTGCTTAGTCCCAGGTTAAAACTCTTGGTACAGACACAAATTCAAATTCATATTCATTTTACATACCATTTCATATCTTATCAACATTTTCAATTTTCTATATAACTTCTCTCCTTTAAATTTTCTCAATTTTATTTTATTTTATTTATCTCCTCTCAATTCATATCATAATATTTATTATTCTTTGTCTGTTCTATTCCAGCCAACCATTTATTTTTCTTCTTTAAAAAAAAAAAAGAAGAAATACTTCTCCTGTACACCATATGGACTATGATGCCTTTATCTCTTTCCCCTATATTTATAATACTTAATATAAAACACATAACATACATTGGGATTCTGTCTGGTTCATTTTAAAATTATACTATATTATCAAAAATAATACAAATCTATTCATTAATATTAATATTCATTCATATCTTAAACATTTAACTCATTGCTTTTCAATTAAATCACATACTCTTATGGGAGCCCCATTTTCCATAATTATTCCCCCCCCCCACATCACATATTATAGCTCAATATTTCATTAAAATGTTCCTCCTTCTTTTACTTCAAATCTCATTTCACAAAGATTTTGCTAGTATACCATATTCTAATCATTAATATTAACAATCATTTATATCTTGAACATTTTATCCATTTCAATAAGATATCATGCCTTTGTGGGAACACTTATGCTTTCCGAAAATTATTACCCCCCCCCCCCATATCACAATCTTAAATCATGTTTCATTACATTACTCCCTTTTCTTAACCAAAAATTTCACTAATTTATGTTAAATATTTTATCACATTTTAAGTTACATATTACTTCCAATTTTCTATGGTTATTTCTAAATACGAATATAGAAATGCAGTCTTATGTACCTTTCTAGAATCCCTTTAACAATAAAATTTATCCATTATCTCTAAAAAACTTTTGCTTCTTAACATCTTGCTCCCCACCATTAGGACTTCTCATCCCTTCCTTTCTCTCTTGTTTCTTCTTCTCCTTGTCCTCTTTACCCCCTTGTCTCTCCACCCCCTTTTTATTCTGCTTTCCCCCTTTCTGTTGTTTCTTAACACAATGTCCCCTTTTCACCTTATTCTTCTCTTTTTGGGCTGTTTTTCCAGATCTCAAAGACCTTTTTTCCTTTTTCTCTTGCTTTTTCCCTTCTCCAGTCAAAGCCATTTGTTCATCAAAGATGGCTCCTTCTTCTTCTTCTTCTTCGTCCCCATCATCCTCATTCTGCTTCACGTAAATATAAACCACCATTTCTAAGTATTGAAAAATAGTGCCAAGACCATCTTCCCCTCTTTGTTTTTCTCTTTCATATTTTTGATATAGAAGTTTCAATTCATCCATAGATGATGCCATTGTGTAGAGAAAAAGTTTCCCCAAACAACCACCCAGATGATTTAATCAGAAGTAATTTCCAAAGGTTCCAAAATCACCAAAACAATCCAAACAGACTGTTTCTTTTAGATACCTTCTTCTTCTTCACTTTCTCTTTCTGGGGTTAAAGAAGTCACAAATCCTTTTCAAATATATTTTTTGGAAGTTTTTAAAGTCTTTGCAATTCTAGGCAATCTTCTCCTTATTTTCAAATTTGGCTCTTATTTTTTCCACTCTCCCTTCCCACTCACAGCCAAAAGGTTTTTTCTTTCTTTCTTTTTTTTTCCGCTGTCACTTTAGGAAAGAGAGTAGAACAAGGAAAAAACTTTCCCTTTTAGAGTATTCACAGCTTATAACTCTCACAAGGAACAATATATACTTAGCAGCCTTCCAGGTTCCAGGTCACTTTCTCCCGTCTTGTCCCGATAGAAGCAACTTTCACTTTTCTTCCGGCTTTCTCCCTCCTGCACCTGCTTACCCGGCTGCAGCTTTCTTCGTGGCAGCCATTGCTGACCACCGCTCCTCCGCCTTGGGAAAAGGGGGTTTAGCTGGCTGGGGAGGGGGTTTGCGACACCCCCAAACCCCTTGCCGGATCCCCCCTGTCTTCAGCTGCCTCTACAGGGCAGCTATATCCCCCAGATCCAAATGGATCGGGGGAACCTTGGCGGCGAACGCAGCAGGGATTGCGCGATCGCGAATCCCTGCCGCCGCCGCAAGCTTGCAAACCGGAAGAACATCCTTGTTTTTTTTCTCCATGTTAGAAAGCACGGATAATTGAACTGAGGATGTAAAGCTTAACTGTTGGGCTTGTTTTTGCTATTACAGTAGCCGAGGTAAGGATGGAGTCAAGTGCATAAATAAGAGCTCTCAGGAGCCACTCTTGGCAAGAGATGACTAAGAGAGAAAATGTGACACCTAGCATGTGCTGAGCATCTGTCCCTTGCCATACAACCACGGCCAGCCCACCACCAGCTGGGGTGAGAGAGAAAAAAAGACATCACGGCCCAGACAGGCATAAGCTCCATGAATTCATCAGTCAGGAATCCAGGAGAGATCAAAACAGCCACTTTTCCTTCTCCTTCCTTTGAACGAAGGGCGATAGTTCTTTGGAAGGATCAGAATGGCAGCTCCTCTTCCGTGAACCTGTCCAGTTGGCACCGAAGCCAATGGCTCTTCCTAGGCCTTTGTCTTATACTCACAGGCTGCTCCGAGACATGGACAGTTCCATTTCAGCTTGTACATTATATTATACTTTGTCAGAAAAATGACCTGGGAGTTGTTCAAAGATCAAAATTGGCCAAAGAAGACAGCTGGCATTATTTTCATTCAATGGGATGGTCACTTTGTGAAAAGGACTGAAACTTTGTCTCTGACTTTGCCCCTGAAAAGAGTAGCAGACTGAGCACATCAGAATTTAGAATGGAATGGAATGGAATAGAATAGAATAGAATAGAATAGAATAGAATAGAATAGAATAGAATAGAAAATATGGAATAGAATAGAATAGAATAGAAAATATGGAATAGAATAGAAAATATGGAATGGAGTGGAATGGAATGGAATGGAATAGAATAGAATAGAATAGAGCTGAAAGGAACCTTGGAGGTCTTCTAGTCCAGCCCCCTGTTTAATCAGGAGAACCTATACTATTTCACATAAGTAACTGTCTAAACTCTTAAAAATCTCCAGGGATGGAGCACCCACGATTTTGGAAGGCAAGCTGTTCCACTGGTTAAGTATCCTCACTGTGACTTGACAAAAGTTAGCAGTAGTGAAGGAAAAAGGGGCCGTGTGTGTGTGTGTGTGTGTGTGTGTGTGTGTGAACTCAGGAGTTTTGTAGTTGGTAGAAAGAGAGAGGCTGGCTTCCCAGGTGTACCTGTAGGGTGTGGGCCACCCAGTGGTGGGATTCATTTTTTTTAACTACCGGTTCTGTGGTCGTGGCTAGGTAGGCATGGCAGGGGAAGGATATACTGCAAAGTCCCCATTCCTCTCCACCCCACTAACCTGCTTTCCAGTTCTGATCTTCTGTGCAAGGAGACCCAACTGATCCCCTGGGACTCAATGGGAGGCAGAGAAGAGATGGGGTTGGTGGGAGCAGGCAGGGCTGGCATTTGCCAGTTCTCCGAACGACTCAAAATTTCCGCTACCGGTTCTCCAAAACCGGTCAGAATTGGCTGAATACCACCTCTGCTCCCTACCCCACTAACCTGCTTTCCAGCTCCGTTCTCCTGGGCAGAAACCTAGCTAGCCACTGGCGGGGAGGGGGGCAGCCAAACGATACAGAAAACAGACTCCCCCCTGCCATCTAAGGGCCACTGGGATTTCTGCAATTCCCAAACAGACTGCTAAAAGGGGGCACCTGATTTCACCTGCTCCATTCTGTCCCTGGGCTTCTTCCCAAAGAGAAGGGGGTTCACAGAACGTTTGGCAAGTGATGTTCAGCCAGTCTAAGCACAGCAAGCCGGATTGCACAGCGCAGCAGGTATTGTGCAGCCTGGAAATGAGAGTTGAGTGGCAGGAATGGGAGCAACGGTGGCGGTTGGTCTGCTGATCTTTGCTCATTGGTGTGTGTGTGTGTGTGTGTGTGTGTAAGAAATTTCCATCATTGCGTTAAACAGCCAGAACCCTGAGGAGAGAAGGAAGTTCCACCACCACGAGCCAGGAAGAAGACTGACCAGAAAATTCTGCAAAGGGAGAGCAGGGGGGGTGGAATCTGAAGGCCCCCTCAAAGTGGGAGGCTCCTGAAAAGAGCTCTACCTCAGGGAAAGACTTGACCAAGGGATGAGATGCTTTTGATTGGCCACAGGGGCCAAAATTCCCTCTTGAGTTCCTGGGTCCCTTTATTTTCCAGGTTCTGCCCAGTCTTAAATGCACAGGAAGCAAAAGGGGGAAGGTCTGGAACTTGCCTGGGGAGACTCAGGTGTGAATCCTCCCCTCAAAGAGGCTCCCTGGGGGGATTTGAGCCATTCCTCCAGTGGTGAGATTCAATTTTTTTTTTACTACCGGTTCTGTGGGTGTGGCTTGGTGGGTGTGGCTTGGTGGGCATGGCAGGGGAAGGATACTGCAAAATCCCCATTTCCTCATCACCCCACTAACCTGCTTTCCAGCTCCATTCTCCTGTGCAAAGCAACCAACTCAATGGGAGGCAGAGAAGAGATGGAGTTGGTGGGAGCAGTTCAGAGGTGGGATTGGCCGGTTCTCTGAACTACTCAAAATTTCTGCTACCGGTTCTGTAGAACCGGTCAGAACCGGCTGAATCCTACCTCTGCATCCCTCCCTGTTGGCTCAGAGTTTCTCCCCCCGTGGCCACTTGAAGAGGCCTGGCCTTCAACGCTTTCAACTTCTGGGAGTTGCAAGTGGGTGGAGAAATGTCGCTCAGCCCAGCCTCCTTTGTGAGGCCGTTGTGACAAAATGCCACGGAGGCTCCTGCAGCCCTTGAGTGAAAGGTAGGCGTCAATCAAACCGATGAACGGAGTGCGGGATCCTGGCAATGGACATTGCTTCTCCTTCCCCAGGTGCAGAAAGGAGGGAGGGCTGAGAGAGAAAGCAGGCTCCCCCTTCTGCGCATTTGGAGGTGCATTGAGAGGGTCCCTGGTGAACTTCCTGTTGGCCACCTTCTCCTGTGGGCCCCAGCTCTGGTTTGTTCATTCTTGGTGTGGAGTCCTCTTCTCTCACATACCCCCCCAACCACACCTCCTGCCAGTTGTTCATTCTGGAGATTCAAGTCTTTCTAGTTTTTCTTTGGTCAGATTTATGACTAAAAACGCAAGGTACTCTTGACTTAGCTCCCCTTGGCAGTTGCCTGATGCCAACTTCCCGAAAGGGGACTCCATCTGGGATCAGAGCAGTGGGTGAATGACAAAAGGTGCCCCCTCACACCTCAGAGGAAAGCTCTTGGGGGGGGAAGGGAGGAAAGGAGGGAAGAAAGAAGGAGAAAAGGGAGGAAGGAAAAGAGGAAGGAGGGAGGAAGAAGGGAGGAAGGAGAAAAAGGAAAGAAGGAAGCAGAAACGGGAGGAAGGAGGAAAGAAAGGAGAAAAGGGAGGAAGAAAGGAAGGAGGGAGGAAAAGGAAGGAGGGAGGAAAAGGAAGGAAGGAGGGAAGGAGAAAAAGGAATGGAAAGAGGAAGGAGGAAGGAAGGAAGGAAGGAAGGAAGGAAGGAAGGAAGGAGAAAAGGGATTAAGGAAGAGAGGAAGGAGGGGAAAAGGAAGGAAGGAAGGAGGAAGGAAGGAGGAAGGAAGGAGAAAAACTAAGGAAGGAAGGAAGAAGAAAAGGGAGGAAGGAAGGAAATTTGGATTATGTTGCCTTACCAGGTTTAGCAAGGAAACTGGCAAGGAAACTGGCTTCCTGCTTTCAACCAGCTTTTCCCTTGCTGGTCTGGTTGTCAGCTGGCCTGCCTCAGGGGACGGTGCTGCCAACGTTAGAAAAAGCGGAAGAAAAAGAAGAGAAAACGGAAGAGAGAGAAGCTTCTCTGTCTGCCCCTGAAATCCTTGTTCTCTTCAAATTAGGGTTACACCACGAAGAGGGGCTTCTAAGCAAGATATCAAAGGGAAGAGATAAAGTAAAAAGTTCTATATAATTGGTAAAGGGCCCATTTTGCCTTGTGATGGGAGGGGGCAATGTGGAAGCAGCTAGATTCAGGCCCAATTTGTCTTCCCAGTGAAGGCAATTTAAAAGGAATGCATATATCTGCCAAGATCTCGAACAGCAGTTGGCTCCAAATGTTTTGTTACCTGACCAGATGGCGACCTGCCCTTTAATTCCAAGTCTGCATAGAGCCCTTCCCTCAATATCGGTGGCAGGATTGTATCCTCCATCTACCATCCAGGATAGGACCCTAGGAAGATGAGCCAGCTCCAGACCATCGCTGCAAAAAAAAAAAAAGGCTAGTGTGACTTTTCAGGTTGGAAGAAACATCCCTCTGGTTCAGTTCCAAGTGGGGAGAAAGACACTGGAAACATGGAGGCTGATTGGAAAGATGGTTTATTGATGGAAAGGACCACCACATGGGTTTGAGGTCCTGGGCAGCTGACCACATAGAATGGAGAGAGGGTGGCTTTTATAGCTTCTCTTGAGTTTTGAACTTGAGCTTCCTGTTCCTGGGCAAGCAAATGTATTCTATTGGCTGCTGTCAGACTCCCATGGGGCCATCTGGGGTCATATTTGTCTGAATCAAGTTTGGTTGAACCTTGGGTTGATGCAATATCAGCTTAGATTTTTGCAATGCAATGAACCCTTCTGCTGGATAATCCTAAAGGGGCTTAATCCCGTTATCCTGGCCTGGAGCTAAAGGTCTTTTGCCTTGTAGATAGGCTGGCCCAGTCCTGCTGGGGCGATTAACAAAGGTGGGGGCTGCTCTCCAAGATCATGTTTCTCCTTTAGGGAAATATAATATTCTGCCTTTTAAAAAATATTTCTCGAAATATTTCATTCTTCTAGGAGATGGGTGGGTGCAAACTTTCTACAGTAATCATTTAGTGTCCAGATTTCAGGGAATCGTAACTGCTTGATGTTCCGTGTCAACCAGACCAAGCCTCAAATGTCATGTCCCACTCCAGCTGCCATACTGAGCACCTCTTTTTAAGAAAGGTGTGGATTCTGGCAGCCATTTGTATGAAATGGTATAGGGTCTCCTGCTTGAGCAGGGGGATGGACTAGAAGACCTCTAAGGTCCCTCCCTACTCTGATTGATGTTCGAAACGACAGGGATCTGCTTAGTCTTGAGAAGAGAGGGATCACGGAGATAGGACAGCATTCTTCAAGGTGAAAAAAATTATAGAGCATATTCCAATTGAAGGCCAGGCAAAATAAATTAAAATTAACTGCCTGCCTTTCCACCGAGACTCACACTGCTATTGTGTGAGCCCATGCAAGGGATGGCTGCTTGGAAAGCCAACATCCTGGAAACCTTGCCACCATCACCAGTGCCAGTGGTGGGAATCAAATTTTTTGACTCCCAGTTCTGTGGGTGTGGCTTGGGGGGTCATTGCTTGGTGGGCGTGGCTTTGTGGGTGTGGCAGAGGAAGGTTACTGCAAACTCCCACTTCCCTCCCCACCCCACTAACCTGCTTTCCGGCTCCGTTCTCCTATGCAGGGCAACCAAAGGAGACCCAGCCAATCAGCTGGGACTTGGGAAGAAGAGAAGAGATGGGGTTGGCGGGGCCAGTCAGAGGAGGGATTTGCTGATTCTCCAAACTACTCAAAATTTCCACTATTGATTCTCCAGAACTGCTCGGAACCTTCTTGTTCGATCGGGTAGATCGGTTCCCACAGAGACGCGAGACCAAAGTGTACATTCAGCTCTTTATTTCAATGTTAAGACCTGTACAAGATCTTGGAGCCGTGGCAGCCCTTCATAGAGGGATTGCTCGCAACTCGGCGGCCAATGACAGCGCTTTGAATCTCCCGCGATTGGCTTGGCCAATTGCGGTTGATTCTTAGCGCGCCAATCACGGCCGTTCAGTTGGCCAATCGGGTTGCGGTCCGTGTGGACCAATCAGAATTCAGTATTTGGAGAATGCTAATATAGAACACTTCTGACTACCACCTCTGGATCAGATGTGGGTATGGGTAGTCTTTGCCTTACAACCATTTGTCAAAGTTACAACAGCACTGGAAAATGTCACTTATTGCAGTTTTCCATCCTTACTGCCATTGCAAGCATCCCCATGATCACTGGATCAAAATTCAGCCACTTGGCAACTCGTTCATATGTGATTCCTCCTTTGTGACCCTCTGAAGAGCAAAGTCAATGGGCGAAGCCAGATTCACTTAACAACGGTGGCAAGAAACTAATTTCGTTGTATATATGATATACAATGACTATAAAGGAAGTGGTGGGATTCAATTTTTTTTTACTACCAGTTCTGTGGAGCGTGGCTTGGTGGGCGTGGCAGGGGAAGGATACTGTAAAATCCCCCTTCCCTCCCCACCCCATTAACCTGCTTTCCAGCTCCATTCTCCTGGGCAGGGCAACCAAAGGAGACCCAGCCGATCAGCTGGGACTCGATGGGAGGCAGAGAAGAGATGGGGTTGGCGGGGCCAGTCAGAGGTGGGATTGGCCGGTTCTCTGAACTACTCAAAATTTCCACTACTGGTTCTCCAGAACTGGTCAGAACCTGCTGAAAACCACCTCTGGTCACCACATTACAAAAAAAGATGTTGAGACTTTGGAAAAAGTGCAGAGAAGAGCATCTAAGATGATTAAAGGCCTAGAGACCAAAACAAATGAAGAACAATTGTAGGAACTGGATATGGTTAGTCTAGAAAAAACTAGGGTGGGGGGGGGCATGATAGCAATATTCCAGAATTTGAGAGGCTGCCACAAAGAGGAGGGAGTCAACTAATTTTCCAAAACACCAGAAGGCAAGAAAAGAAAGAATGGATGGAAACTAATCAAGGAGAGAAGCAACCTGGAATTGAAGAGAAACTGCCAAACAGGGAGGACAATTAACCCGTGAAACCACTTGCCACCAGAAATTATGGGTTCTTCATCACAGGAGGTGTTTTAAGAAGAGACTGGACAGCCACCTGTCTGCAATGGTATAGGGTCTCCTTCTTAAGCAGGGGGTTGGACTAGAAGACCTCTAAGGTCTCTTCCAGCTCCATTCTAATTGCCGTAGGATGTTTTTTTTAAAAAAATTATATGACACCCAGAGATATTTTCTGTAAAACGGGTTGCTGTATAAATGGGAAAAATATATAAATAAATCTAAAGAAAAAGGCTCCAAGAAATCCATTTTAAAATGCAGCCAGGGTTAAATTCAAATGGTTTCCATCTTTCGTAGATCATGGCCCGTGTTCCTGCAAGAAGCGAGAGAGGGAACGGCATTGGCTGATTGATTTATCAACCATCTCACTGCACAGCAGTGTTTCTCAACTTTAATAATATTAAGATATGTGGACTTCAATTCCCAGAATTCCTCAGGCAATATGCTAGTTAGAGCCGGGGTCTCCAACTTTGGCAACTTTAAGACTTGTGGACTTCAACTTGCAAAGCAAAGGCTGCGGAATTCTGGGAGTTGAAGTCCACAAAATCTTAAAGTTGCCAAGGTTGGAGACCCCTGGGTTGGAGGATTCTGAGAGTTTACATCCACATATTAAAGTTGTGAAGGTTGAGTAAGCATGGCACCAAAACATCCCCTTAAAGGTGATGGAAAGGACAACAGAAGAGGCCAAGAGAAGTATCTTGGAAATTGTCAGAGTATATTCATGAACTGGAATAGAACTTGGTAACAAGGTCAGCCAATGAATAGGCAGAGCAACTTAGTCAGCCAATGAGGACTGTTTTGGAAACTGAAACTAGGAATAGCCTAGGCTGGAAACTGAAACTAGAGGTAGCCTAGGTGTGGCTCTATATCAGGGGTCTCAAACTCAATTTACCTGGGGGCCACTGGAGGCAGAGGCTGGGTGAGGCTGGGCTGCACTGAAGACGTCATTTCTGCTCAGCTTCTACTTGTCACCGACTCCTGGTTTTGCCTTTCCCTTCCCAAGGCAATGCAGGACTGGAGCCGCGCGGAGCTGCGCCGGCGGTAGCAACTCCTAACAGCCCCAGCCGGACACCTAAGCAGAGCCTGGGCGGAACTGCCTGTTGCTGCTGTGGGCGCTGCTGCGGGCGCCTGGCTGCCTAAGTAAAGAACCGCACCAGCTCAGGGCAACTGTGAGGAGCAAGAGGGGAAGCCGGACCATTGGAGAAGCAGAGCAAAGCCAGAGATTAGTAGCTGCCTCTTTCAGCGCAGAAGCTTCCCCCAACCAGCCGGCTGGTCTCCTCCTCCTCGGCCATACAGAACAAACAGGCAGAGAAGGAGGAGAGCAGCTGGCCAGTTGGGGGAGGCTTCTTGAGAGGCGGCTAATGATCTCCAGCTCCGTTCTGCTTCTCCAACATCCGGCGCCGCCCTGTTCTATGTGCTGGCTGCTTGGACTTGCTGGGCCCGAATGTTAGCCATGACGAGGAACGGTGGGCGGGACTTCCTTCAGAGGCCCATTCCCCCCTGCGGGCCGCACTAATATTATACTTTCATATCACAGTGGGGGCCACAGGATATCGTCCTGCGGGCCGCAATTGGCCCACGGGCCGTGAGTTTGAGACCCCTGCTCTATATTAAGCTCTGAAGCTCTGTTGAGCTCTGTGTCTGTCTATTGAAATGAAACGGCTTCTCTCCTCTGCTGTGTATAATGCTTGCCTGCTGAACTAAAGTGAAATTGATGTCTGTTTCTGAGCTGCTGAAGTTGCTGCTGAAGCTCTGAACTTGCAACATGTCTACTCCTGTTTTACTTTGCTCCATGTTGGAGAAAACCACAACTGGTTTGTAAAATTTACTTCATGTATTTATAAAGACATTAAATGAAGCATCAGCCATCTGTGTTTATTTTTCTGGAGCTAAATGGATGGGATTTAACACTGCAAAACTCTGAATAGAAATTACACACATGTACCCACAACTTTCAGCCAATTCTCACCTTCCCACCCAAGGCTAGCATACATAGGTTTGCAGGCCTGCAAATCAAGCCTTCTAGGGTCACCAAACCTGAGCTGCAGAAGGCTAGGTAACCACTAGGTGGCACCAATGAGTGTTACTTTCCCTCCACACATCTCTTTGCTCCATCTAGTGGTCACTTGGAGTTTCACACTCCAGATCTAACAGTTCGAATGTCTGTCTGACAGACTGACCCCAACACAGCATGACAGACCCTAGGCTCTGGTGATGGATTTGGAGCCATGGATGAAGGCCAACTCCTGAAAAAGCATGGGATAAGAACGAGTAAGAAACAGCAGCAACTCAGAGCCAGTTTAATTTTGGACAAGACGGTTGCAACGCGACTGCTCTGATTTAAAGAGCAAATGTAAGATATGCCTGTTAAATGAGTTGTTGAGAGATGTTGGGTGAAAGCTTGAAAGGGCCACCTTTTGCCTCTGTTGGAGGGGTATCAGGTAAGATGGAGCCAGAGAGCCACACAGGTGCACAAACACATTCCATGTATATTTCCCTCACCCCAAGAGGAGAATCAGCCAGGCTCCGTCACCTCCTGGAGTTTGATAAGAGGGTAAAATTATTGCTTTGTTTAGAAGCACCAGGGCGATGTGGAATGTCATTAATGCATGCTTGAAATTCAACACTCCTTGTTTTGAAGGCAGATGAGGAGAGGAGAAATCACAGTTGGTCCAAATGAAGCTGCTCAGGGGATTTAGAGCCAAGCTCCTAAGGTAAACAACTCGGCAAGACCATCTGGGAAGGATCAGGAGATGCTGTCAGCCCTTTACCATGTTCACACTGTTGTGAATTAATAAAAGTGCTTAAATAAAGATTATTAAAACCTTTAGAAAAGTGCAGGGTTCTGGCCCTGCACTTCTGATTGGCCGATAATAGCGACATCTGATTGGTCCATTCAGGAGAATCTGATTGGCTATTAGCGGGCCTCTTTCATTGGTTAAGGGAGCTAACGCTTCCTGTTTCTTATTGGTTGTTTGATCGGCAGCTTGCCTATAAAAAGGGCTATTGCTGCCATAGTTTTTGCTCTGTTCCACAATGTTAAATAAAGAGTTGAAGTTCACTGTTCATCGTCTCGTCTCCACTTCTTGCGCCCAAGCGCAGAACATAACACTGGCGACGAGGATGGGATTTGGAGACGTCAGAGCTAACTGAGCACTACAGAGCGCTAAACAGAGCACGTGGCTGAAGGCGCACCAACGGCTGAACCATGTCTAGCAGCGTCATACCACCCGCTCCATTCGACCCGGCACAAGATTGGGACTCATATATGGACCGATTCCAGATGTTTCTGGAGACCAACAACTTGAAGGATGCCACTACTGGAAAGAAGCGAGCTGTATTCCTAATTCACTGCGGGCCGACCGTGTTTAAGAGGGCCAAGGCACTAGCCAAACCGGCTGAGGTGAAATCCATTTACTGGGACGTCCTCGAGCCCCTTCTACGGGCCCACTACGCACCAACCATACCAACCAAGGCATGAATTTTATCAGAGAGACCAGTGGAAGGGAGAAAGCATTGCAGATTTCATTGCGGATCTCCGGAATTTGGGAGGCCTCTGCGGGTTCGCCGACCTCGAAGAGGCCCTGAGAGACCGAATAGTTCTGGGATTAGATACACCAGCGACACAAAGTAAGCTGATGGCGAAAGGCGACATGAGCCTTACAGAAGCCATCGCTGACGCGACTGCAGCAGAAGCAACCAGGAAGTTGGCTGCCCGAATGCGCCGCACCCACGCCTTGCTCTGCCAACTTGCCGGCAAAATTTCACCTCACCTGGAAGGACAGGCAATGACAGCCCACCACAAGGACCTTGAATCATCATCAGAAAGTGATGAAGAAGAGGTCAACCAGCTCCGGTCTGAATGAGACCAACGCCATCAACGTAACCAGAGAGTGCAGTACCAATGCGCTGGTTGTGGGGCAAACCACTCACGATCAGACTGCAAATTCCTCGACGCGCTCTGCCATGTGTGCGGGAAAAGAGGTCACATCGGAAAAGTCTGTAGAAGCAAGCAAGGATCCAACCCACCTCAGAGGGGGACCAACTACCGCCAGCCCACAGGAAGTCATCCTCTGAATTGGGAATACTTAACCCACCAATGGAACAACCACTCCTACAGAAATAAACCACCAGCCCAGTCAACGAAATGAGAAGAGGCACACCAAACCATGACGATTGGTCACGCCTCATCATTAGACGCCAAGAAGATCCGGGTGAAGGTCGCCATCGAAAACCAGCCCTGCATGATGGAAGTCGATTCAGGATCGTCCCTCTTGATGGTTTCCTGGAAGACCCTTAAACAATTAATTCCCACCGTCCAGCGGCAAGACCTCAGATTCCAAAGAATCACACTTAAGGACTATCAGGGAAATCAAATTCCAGTCATTGGATCCAGCAAAGTCCGTGTCTCATTTAAAAATCGTACTGCATCCCTACCACTAACTGTAGTCGACAGGGATCGGCCTAGTTTGTTAGGCCTCCAATGGTTCGCCCCACTTGGAATTGAAGTAGCCAGCATTCACCGAACCAACAGCAACAACTGGGAAGAGGCCATCGTACAGGAGTTCCAGGACGTCTTTACAGATAAATTAGGCAAGTACAAGGGGACCCCGATATCATTTAACCTTAACCCCGAAGTAGCTCCCATCTGCCTTAAGCCTCGTCGAGTTCCATTTGCCCTTAAACCAAAGATTGACGAGCAGCTTGATAAATTAATAGCCCAGGGTGTGTTAGAACCAACCGACCACGCTCCCTGGGAAACCCCAATCGTAACACCCATCAAGCCGGATGGATCGTTAAGAATTTGTGGGGACTACCGAGCCACCCTGAATCACGCCCTTCAGCAGAACGCTTACCCGGTACCGGTGGTACAATTCCTTCTCCATTCCCTGGGGGGCAGAAAAGTCTTCGCTAAATTGGATTTAGCACAAGCATACCAACAACTGCCTGTAGATAAAAAAACAGCAGAGGCACAAACAATCGTTACGCACCGAGGTGCATTTAAGTGCAACCAACTCCAATTCGGAGTTAGCATGGCCCCGGGAATTTTTCAGAGCTTGATGGAGAGACTACTACAGGGTATAAAAGGGGTTGTACCTTATTTTGATGACGTTTTAATTGCTGCTCCAACTAGAGAAATACTAAGGGAGCGCCTGAGGTTAGTTCTCCAGAAATTTAAAGACTCTGGCCTTAAAGTAAAAAAAAATAAGTGCCAACTGTGTACGGACAAAGTAGAATTTTGGGGGTACTTAATCGATAAACAAGGCATTCACCCCACCGATAGCAAGCTAAGAGCAATCAAAAATGCCCCAAGGCCCAGAAATAAGACTGATCTCCAAGCTTTCCTGGGCCTTATCAATTTTTACAACGTGTTCCTGCCCCACAAAGTGACCGTAGCCGAGCCCCTACGTCGTCTATTGGACAAAAAGGCAACCTGGGTCTGGGGACACTGAGAGAAACACGCGTTCCGACAAGTAAAAAACTTATTGACTTCAGACGCTGTTTTGATGCAGTATAATGAGACTTTGCCTTTAACAATTACATGTGATGCATCACCATTCAGAGTGGGTACCATTTTGAGCCATGTGTTACCAAACGGTAGTGAAGCCCCTATTGCCTACTTTTCAAAAATGCTATCAAAAGCTGAACATAACTATAGTCAAATTGATAAAGAGGCTCTTGCTGTCGTTTCTGCTGTTAAACGATTTCATGAATATATTTATGGGTGAGTTTTTACTATAGTTACCATCTACAAACCTTTGCTGGGGATTATAGTGGGGGATAAGCCAACCCCTTATATATTATCTCCCAGAATGACTCGCTGGTCGGAATTCTTGGCTGCATATAATTATAAGCTGCAACACCGCCCGGGGAAAGCCATCCCCCACACTGATGCACTAAGCCGTGCACCACTTCCGGAAACCATTGATGACCCAGCTCCAACCGTCGCAATGCTCCAGATTGAGACACTTCCATCACCACCACTGACAGCTCGAGATATCGCGATCGAAACCAAAAGCGATCCCGTTTTGGCGTGAGTTCTTAGCTGGGTCGAGCGAGGATGGCCATTGGATCAAACCCCTGACAACTTCAGTCCTTTCAAGAATCGACAGACGGAACTGTTTTCCCAGAAAGGCTGCATAATTTGGGGGGATAGAGTCGTCGTCCCAGAGCAGCTGCAACAAGCGGTATTGAAAACCTTGCATGAAGGCCACCCTGGCATCGTGTGCATGAAGGTGCTCACACGAAGCTACGCGTGGCGGCCGGGTATCGACAAGCAAATCGAGGCCTGGGTAAAGACTTGTTGCAAATGTCAGGAAGTTAGCAATGCCCCACCGAAAGCAACCCCAACAGAGTGGGAAACACCCAGGGGACCATGGTCCCGTATTCATATTGACTTTGCGGGACCTACTAAAGGACACACATTCCTAGTAATGGTGGATGCCTACTCAAACTGGCTTGAAATCCATGAAATGAAAAGTACCACAACCGAATCCGTCATCAGGAAATTGGACAGATTATTCGCAACCCATGGACTGCCAGACGTTCTGGTATCTGACAATGGGTCCCAGTTTACCGCGCTTTCTTTTAAACAGTATTTGGCGGACCGTGATATTCACATGCGCTAACTTCGCCGGCGCATTCTGCGGCCAATGGAAGAGCTGAGCAGGATGCGCCGGCGAAGTTAGCGCATGGCGAATATCACGGTCCGCCAAATACTGTTCAAAAGAAAGCACGGTAAACTGGGGGCCGTTGTCAGATACCAGAACGTCTGGCAGTCCATGGGTTGCGAATTTGCATGGTACAATTCATCAAAAAGACCCTACATAAAATGGACTATGGCGATATCGAGGATAAGATTAACCGGATACTCTTTCTTCAACACATCACTCCGCACAGCGTCACCAACAAGACTCCGGCCAAATGGTTAATGGGACGAAAACTCTGCTCCCACCTTAACTGACTACACCCATCGTACGAACCAGAAAAACCACACGGATCCAGTGGGAAATGCCGCGAATTCCAGATAGGCGACTTAGTCTTCGCCAGAAACTTTTCTGACGATCCTTTGTGGGTAGACGCAACTGTAATCCAAGTCACAGGACCCAGATCATACCGAGTAAAAAGTAGGGACAGAAGAATATGGAAGCGCCATATTGATCAGCTGTGTTCAAGGCTGCAACCTCGTTTCTGCGACTCCGGTAACTTCCAAACTGAGGGGGGAGGAGATATCGAGGAGACCGAGTTCGAAACAGCAGAAAGCACAAGTGGAAGAAGTGAGCATTTGGAAGAATCAGAGAGGGTGGTGGACTTGTCTCAAAGAGACACCTTGTCAGAAGCAAGCCCACAAAGGCAAGAGGACAATGAGGGCATTAGCGGCACCGAGTTTTTAAATGAAGGACCGGAGGCACCCTACTCGCCAGAAAACGTCCCGCCCAAACAAGATCATAAACAAGTACCAGGGGGACAGCGAAAATCTAACAGACAATCTAAACAACCTGCCTACCTCAAAGATTATGTCACCGCATCCCTTAAACGGAACCCGGGAGGAAGGGGTGTTGTGAATTAATAAAAGTGCTTAAATAAAGATTATTAAAACCTTTAGAAAAGTGCAGGGTTCTGGCCCTGCACTTCTGATTGGCCGATAATAGCGACATCTGATTGGTCCATTCAGGAGACTCTGATTGGCTATTAGCGGGCCTCTTTCATTGGTTAAGGGAACTAACGCTTCCCGTTTCTTATTGGTTATTTGATCAGCAGCTTGCCTATAAAAAGGGCTATTGCTGCCGTAGTTTTTGCTCTGTTCCACAATGTTAAATAAATAGTTGAAGTTCACTGTTCATCGCCTCATCTTCACTTCTTGCGCCCATGCACAGAACATAACACACACCATGAACCTAAGTAGGCCAGTTCAAAGGCTAGCTGGAGAATGTGCCTGTCGTGGTCTTTCGTAACTTTCATTTTAATGTATCCTGAGTGTACATTCAACGTGACCATAAAGTTATTATTCTATTCTATTCTATTCTATTCTATTCTATTCTATTCTATTCTATTCTATTCTGTTCTATTGTATTCTATTGTATTTTATTCTATTCTATTTCTTATTCTATTCCATTCCATTCCTTATTCTATTCCATTCCTTATTCCATTCCATTCCATTCTTTATTCTATTCTATTCTATTTTCTATTCTATTCTATTCTGTTCTACTGCTACTCTACTGTTCTATTCTATTCTATTGTTCTATTCCATTCCATTCCATTCCTTATTCCATTCCTTATTCTATTCTATTCTATTCTATTTTCTATTCTATTCTATTCCTTATTCTATTCCATTCTATTCTATTCCATTCCATTCCTTATTCTATTCTATTCTGTTCTATTTCTAACTCTATTCCATTCCTTATTGTATTCCATTCCATTCCTTATTCTATTCTATTCTATTCTGTTCTGTTCTGTTCTACTCTACTCTGTTCTACTCTACTCTACTCTACTCTAATGTTCTATTCTATTCTATTGTTTTATTCCATTCCATTCCTTATTCCATTCCATTCCTTATTCCATTCCATTCCATTCCTTATTCTATTCTATTCTATTCTATTTTCTATTCTATTCTATTCCTTATTCTATTCCATTCTATTCCATTCCATTCCTTATTCTATTCTATTCTGTTCTATTTCTTACTCTATTCCATTCCTTATTGTATTCCATTCCATTCCATTCCTTATTTTATTCTATTCTGTTCTGTTCTACTCTACTCTGTTCTACTCTACTCTACTCTACTCTAATGTTCTATTCTATTCTATTGTTCTATTCCATTCCATTCCTTATTCCATTCCATTCCATTCCTTATTCCATTCCTTATTCTATTCTATTCTATTCTATTCTATTCTATTCTATTCTATTCTATTCTATTCTATTTTCTATTCTATTCTATTCCTTATTCTATTCCATTCTATTCCATTCCATTCCATTCCTTATTCTATTCCATTCCTTATTCTATTCTATTCTATTCTATTCCGTTCTATTTCTTACTCTATTCCATTCCTTATTGTATTCCATTCCATTCCATTCCTTATTCTATTCTATTCTGTTCTGTTCTACTCTACTCTACTCTACTCTAATGTTCTATTCTATTCTATTGTTCTATTCCATTCCATTCCTTATTCCATTCCATTCCATTCCTTATTCCATTCCTTATTCCATTCCTTATTCCATTCTATTCTATTCTATTCTATTCTATTCTATTCTATTCTATTCTATTCTATTTTCTATTCTATTCTATTCCTTATTCTATTCCATTCTATTCCATTCCATTCCATTCCTTATTCTATTCCATTCCTTATTCTATTCTATTCTATTCTATTCCGTTCTATTTCTTACTCTATTCCATTCCTTATTGTATTCCATTCCATTCCATTCCATTCCATTCCTTATTCTATTCTATTCTGTTCTGTTCTACTCTACTCTACTCTACTCTAATGTTCTATTCTATTCTATTGTTCTATTCCATTCCATTCCTTATTCCATTCCTTATTCCATTCCTTATTCCATTCCATTCTATTCCATTCTATTCTATTCTATTCTATTCTATTCTATTCTATTCTATTCTATTCTATTTTCTATTCTATTCTATTCCTTATTCTATTCCATTCTATTCCATTCCATTCCATTCCTTATTCTATTCTATTCTATTCTATTCTATTCTATTCTATTCTATTCTATTCTATTCTATTCCGTTCTATTTCTTACTCTATTCCATTCCTTATTGTATTCCATTCCATTCCATTCCATTCCATTCCATTCCATTCCATTCCTTATTCTATTCTATTCTGTTCTGTTCTACTCTATTCTACTCTACTCTACTCTAATGTTCTATTCTATTCTATTGTTCTATTCCATTCCATTCCATTCCTTATTCCATTCCATTCCATTCCATTCCGCTCTTCTACTCTACCCTAGCCCTATTCTGTTCTGTTCTATTCTATTTTCTGTCCTGTTCTGTTCCTGCCATGCTTTGCTGTGCCATTCCTATTCTTCTTCTACAGCCCTGCTGTGGTTTATAACATTGTGTCTCAACTCAGCAACTCTTAAGATGACTGAACTGCAACTCCCAGAATTGCCCAGTCGGCATTTGAAGTCCACCCACCTTCAAATGGCTGAAGTTGAGAAACACGACTCTTCCACGACCACAACTTCAGCCGTGATCCTGCTCCATGGCCTGGTTTCACGGGTGGAAATGGGAGTCGGTCCCTCCAGGAGGCCTCCCTCTCCGTTTTTAAACTCCCCCCCCCCACTCCAAGGTCCCTCTCAGAGTTAGTGTTTAAGAATAAGAAACAAGGGAAAATAAGAAGAATGGGAGAAGTTGGTTGGAGAGGAGTTTTCAGCTTCCTCTTTCCACAGCTATAGGGGAGGTACATCAAGCGAAGCTATCTGCACTGTATTTTTGAATGTAGATTCCCAAGATGAGGCTTGCACAGTTCTGAACAATCCTTAACAAGCCATGGCTGGTTTATTTAAAACCCCCATAATTTCTGGAAATTGGAGCTTGAGCCTAGCTGATAATGCAATGTTTGTATCTTTACTTTTATTTATCAGCTTCCACGACAGGCTTGAATTCCAATAAAAAAATCCTACAGAATCTTATGAATTCCTGGAATTTGGCCAGGGTGCAGCACCACCATTTCAACTGATTTTCCTAAAGAAAACACACACAAATGAAGAGAGTGTTTCTAAGATTAAATGTTCTTCCCACAGTAATACTGCACAGAGGGTTTCTGAGAATCCCATTTGCAATACAGATTGGCTGTAAACAGCCAAGTTGCAGACACTTTAGATACCAACAATACTTGAACCATACAGCTGAAAACTGACTATATTTAGCATGCATGGAAGTGCAATTATTGGGGATGTAAGGTACCTGGTCAACTACAATGTCTGAAAAGACTCACATCCCTTTGTCATTTTGCAGCTTCTCTGTAACATTCTGTAGCATTCTGTAGCATCTTTATCAGTGAGATGGGCAGCATATAAATTTAGATAGACAGATAGATAAGCAGGTAGGTAGGTAGATGAGAGAGGATAGATGATAGTCTCAGCCAGTCCTTGAGTATTGAAGATTTGTCTTTAAATGAATCCAAACTCCAGTTTCTCTTTAGGACAGTGATGGTTTATTCAATATAGCATCAAACAACAAATACGCTAAGCAGGCAAGAATGGCTAAAAGGCAAGAAAGGTTAACGTTGGGTTTGCGTTTGCTCTCTTCTTTTATTACCATTATGAGACCACCAACACCCAGGCCTATACTCAGTTCTAGTTCTGGCCACGCCTAACCTATTATCTCTAAATGCTATAAACCCTATAACATGTCTACATCCCTAACCTATTCCGACCCTCACTAACTGATCCCCACCTGGTGCCAACTTCACCGCATCTTAACTCAATTACCACCTCTATGTGCCCCAACCCCCTCTAATGATATGCACCAAATCAATACATGAAAAGAAACTATTTCTAGCCCCATAGTTGTTTCAGAATCCACCCTGCAGCTCACAGCTCTGCCAAAGCCCTCTTCAACACCATCCACCAGCACACAAGCAGCAATACAGATGTGGCATCAGCAGACCTGGTGATATTCTCCATACTGCCAGCTGACTTGCTGCGAGGTGTGTTCTGAGCTGATGGGCTCCGTAGCTAACTCAGAGCCCGATAGATAGATATAGATAAATGATAGATGGTAGACAATAGGTAGCTGTGGAGAGATAGAGAGATGGAGATACAAATAGATGCAGATAGATGAGAGAGAGAGAGAGAGAGAGAGAGAGGTCTAGACTGATAATGACAATAGATAGAGATGGAGAAATAGATGGAGATACAAATAGATATAGATAGATCATAGATAGATAGATAGATAGATAGATAGATAGATAGATAGATAGATAGATAGATAGATAGATCTAGATAAATGATAATGACAGACAATATAGAGAAATAGAGAGGTGGAGATACAAATAGATGCAGGTAGATGATAGATATAGATTAGATAGATAGATCTAAATAAATTATAATGATAGACAATAGAGATATAGATAGATGATAGATAGATCGCTTCCCTTCCACCCATTTTTAAATTGTATTTCCATTGTTTTATTTTATTCTATTGCCTTAGGGATTATAAAAATACTTTGATTAATATAATTTAGAAGTGCTTGGTAAGTAATTACATATATATCATAACTTTTTAACAACTTGTTTGTTTCACCCAGCCTTATTTGGCAAAGGCATCTTACAAGATGGGCAATTTTCTACTCTGAGACAGATATACAGATTAACAGAGTTGGAAGGGACCATGTAGGTCATCTAGTCCAACCCCCTGCCCAAGCAGGAGACCCCATACCATTTCTGACAGTTGGCAGTCCAGTCTCTTCTTGAAAGCCCCCAGTGGTGAAACTCCCACAACTTCTGAAGGCAACTTCTGTTCCACTGTTGATTGTTCTCACTGTCAGAAAGTTTCTCCTTATTTCTAAGTTGAATCTCTCCTTGTTCAGTTTCCACCCATTGTTCCTTGTCTGGCCTTCAGGTGCCTTGGAAAATAGCTTGACCCCCTCCTCCTCTCTGTGGCAGCCCCTCAAATATTGGAAGACTGCTGTCCTGTCTCCCCTGGTCCTTCTCTTCATTAGACTAGCCATGTCCAGTTCCTGCAACTGTTCATTGTATGTTTTAGCCTCCAGTCCCCTCATCATCCTGGTTGCTCTTCTGTGTACTTTTTCTATAGTCTCAACATATTTTTTATAGTGTGGTGACCAAAACTGGATGCAGTACTCTAGGTGTGGTCTTACTAAGGCTTTATAGAGTGGTATTAGTACCTCCCTTGATCTTGATTGTATTTCTCTGTTAATAAAACTTAGGATTGCATTAACTTTTTTGGCTGCTGCTGCACACGGCTGGCTCCTATTTAGCTGGTTGTCCACTAAGACTCCAAGATCCCTCTCACAGTCACTGTTATTAATCTTGATTTCACCCAGTCTAGATTTGTCCTTTTGGTACACATATGATAATATACTGAGCCGTTTCTATGAACCTGGGGCTAAACCTTTCTTACTCGCATTGCATGTGGCCTCTCATCAGCTTGAGTGCATGAGATATGAAGAAGAAGAAGATGATGATGACAATAATGATATTCACTCCAGCCAGAACTCACAGAAGTACAGGCAGTCCTTGACTTACAACCACAATTGAGCCCAACATTTTTTGTTGCTACATGAATTTTGCTCCATTTTAGTCACTAAAGGAACTGTTATAAGTTAAGGACTACCTGTAATTGTGGGGTTTTTTTCCTGTTGTTATTTTTATACCTGTAGCTTTTTAAATGAACTCAGTATTCCTTTATATGAACTATTGGGGCCTGATAACGACTTTCTCTTCTCCCCACTTGGGCAGGGGGGTTGGGCTAGATGACCTACCAGGTCCCTTCCAACTCTGTTAATCTGTTTAATCTGTTTTCTGCCCCTGCACTGCCTGTCCAAGCTGCCCTGCGGGAGGCTCCCTTAGTCAGAGGGTGTCCGATCTGCAGTGGGAGGAGGTGGGCCTGGCACAGACCCTCCCCAGCCAGCAAGAGGGAGGAGAAACGGGGTGAACAAGTAGGAAAGCACCAAGACACACGTGTGATGGAGAACCTCCCTCTGCACCAAACTCATGACAGATGCCTTGTTTGCATTCATTTTTATCTCCATTTTACCTCATTTCCCAAAATTAATAATTGCCTTTGGGAAACTCAGACCTGCCAGGGGAGGAAACTTGGAACAGCTTCCCCCGGCCATGAATCATGATGTCTCAGAGAACTTAAGCAAGGATTACACTGTTGGCTTCCGGCCAAGGTTAGATCAACTCTACGAGATGGGAGATCTTCATCCGCCTCCCTGTGCAGCAACATCAGCCACCGTCCCCGTCCCAACCGGGAGGTCTTCCTTGGCCGCCCTTCCAGCAGAGTTCATCGCGTCCAGCCTGAGCTTCTTCTGGCCTCCAGGTGTCTTTTGGGGGAGCCCAAGCGTTTGCTCTCCAGGCGGAGTGTTTTTCATTCTGCCAGCAGGTCCAACTCTTAATGGAGAGAGGGCTGATAAATTACTCCCTGGAGAAGAAAAAGAAGAAGTTTATCTTATCTCTCTCGGTGCCTCTGGGTGGGGGAGAGGAGGGAGAAGTGGTTAGAGCAGGCAGAGAGAGCCAGGAGTTGAGCCAGGGAATGGCTTTTATCTCCCCTGGTTCTACAACTTTTCCTTCTCCCCAGGTTGCCTTGTAGGGCCAGCATGGAGCTTCAAACTATGCATGTAGGTTACTGCCACAATGCCCTACCCCATGACACACATGTATGCACCCACCCAGCCACACAATCATGTCCCCAAAGGATGTGCAAGCTGTCTGGTCTAACCCTGCAAAAGCTCAAAGCTGGATGATTTCATGATCAAAATACAATCTTCCCGTTTGGCTGCCTTGCGTTGCGTCATACTTTGTGCTGTTCCCCTTCTGTCACTCTCCCTCCTGCCTTTGGAGGAGGAGGAGAAACTGGCCACACAATCATGCTTTTGCTGTGTGTTTTGTCGTTGCAGACAGCAAGAATTAAAATAAAAAATAAAAACAGGGCCTGGGTTCCTGCTTCTTAAAAAGAAAGCAAAGGAGACTTAGGAGTTTATAGGCAAGGTTCAAAAAAAGAGTTGCAGGAAGAGGAAACGCCTACAATAATCATTTCTGACAAACCTCCACCTGTGCCTTTCAGATCACTTTATAAACAACCTCATGTTCGTCCCCATTATAGTTTAATACTTGTTCTTTCTAGGTGGATTGGGCTAGTCGCTCTGTCGAGTTTCATTTCATCTGGAAAAATATGCATTTGGGGACACCTGGTAAAATTTACATTTCATTATTGATTAATTTATTAAGTTTATATGCTGCCCATCTTGCTGTCTTAGGTAGCTTACAGAAGTATAAAGCAGAGATACAAAAGCATTAATATTAAGTTTAACAATTAGCAGAGTAACAACAATCCACCCAGAGTTACCTTGCGATAAGATAGGAGGCCTATAAATTTAATAAACAAGCAAATGAACAAATAAATACAAGTTAAAATCAAGAACGCAGAGGGTAAGGGAAGTTTTATTTTAATAAACTTGACTCTCTTTGCAGGGGTTTCTGCAGTGTATGGTCATGTCCACCACAGAAAAACCAGCATAGCTTTGATCCACCATCACAGCTGCCATTTTGACTTCTTTGGCCATACCTTGAAGACATGGCTGTCTGTTTGAGTGAGACGATGGGAGCACATTGTTCAGTTCTTCACCCCAGTCCAAGCTATTCCTGCCTGGAGTGGGTTCCTTATTATATTTAAAACAATCTTTTTCTCATCCAGATGCAAGACAGGAGAAAGGTCTGTCTCTGTCCTTCTGTGGTTTATGTGCTGAAGTTGAAATATATATCACTATAAAAAAGAAGTTGAGACTCTAGAAAGAGTCCAGAGAAGAACAACCAGGAGGATGAGGGAACTGGAGGCTAAAACCTATGATGGGCGGTTGCAGGAACTGGGCCTGGCTAGTCTAGGGAGGAGAAGGACCAGGGGGGACAGGATAGCAGTCTTCCAATACTTGAGGGGCTCCCACAGAGAGGAAGAAAGGGTCAAGCTATTTTAGTTACAGGAACAAGCTCGGTTCCCGTAACTGTTCTTCATATGTTTTAGTCTCCAGTCCCCTAATCATCCTGGTTGCTGTTCTTTGTACTTTTTCTATAGTCTCAACATCTTTTTTATAATGTGGTGACCAAAACTAGATGCAGTACTCTAGGTGGGGGTCTTACTAAGACTTTACAGAGTGGTATTAGTACCTCACTTGATCTTAATTGTATGTATCCCTCTGTTAATGCAATTTAGGATTGCATTGGCCTTTTTGGCTGATGCTGCACACTGCTAGCTCCTATTTAGCTGGTTGTCCACTAAGACTCCAAGATCCCCCTCACAGTTACTGCTATTAAGCCTGGTTTCACCCAGTCTATCCTTTTGGTTTTTCTTGCCTGAGTGCAAGACTTTACTTTTCTCTACGTTGAATTTCATTTTGTTAGATAGGGCCCAGTATTCTAGTCTGTCAAGATTCATCTGGATCTTGAGCCTATCATCTAGGGTGTTGGCTATTCCTGCCAGCTTAGTATCAATCTGCAAATTTGGTAAGTTCTCCTTCTATTCCATCATCTAAGTCATTTATGAAGATATTGAAGAGTATCCCACTTTGTGTGCAAAGCCATCTGAAGGACTTTGGGCTGGTCATTCTCTCTCACCCTGGGAATGAGCCGAGGACAAATCACTTGTGAGAAACCTTGCCAAAGAAAAATGCAGGAACTTGTCTTGGCAGGTACCAGGTGTCCAGGCTGCCTTGAAGGCTACAAAAACAAACCTCTGCCTCTCTTTTTCAGAGCCAGTCCATTTGAAAGCGGCTGGGAACCCGGTGAGTCAGGCTGTGAGTTTGAATCCTGCATGGAGCCAATTGGGTGACCTTGGGCCAGCCTTTCTTCAATCTTAGGAAGAAGACAAGGGCAAGCCAGTTTTGCAAAGGTTGCCAGGAAAACGGCAGGAGCTCATCTGTGTTTTACCAAAAGGCAACTGGAATTTTGGGGGGGGGGGAATCAACACTGCAGCATTACAATAAGTCTTTTAATACATGTTAAAGGGGTGGCAACAAATCAGAGAAAGTTGTATCTTAGTTAATATGGGCAGGAAGGGTCTAAGATTTAAGATAGAGATCTTTCTTGGAAAGACCTATCTAAAGATAACCATGTCCTGGAAACAGACATGGACGATTTCTCGAAATTCTCCACCCATTTTGTGACCGGTGGAAAATTTCTTCAAATTTGCCTGGAACACCCTACCTGACTCTGTGGTTACAGCCTCAACCGCTCGCAGCTTCAACCTCAAACTGTCTACCGTGGACCTCACCCCATTCCTAAGAGGTCCTTAAAGGGGACGTGCATAAGCGCATCAGCGTGCCTATCATCTCAGACTTACTGTCCCCATTTATCTGTATTTTACTCCCTTCATTCTTGTTTACATTCATACCTATATTTGTTATCTTGTACATGTTTGACAAACAAATAAAAATAAAATAAAATAAAATAAAATAAAATAAAATAAAATAAAATAAAATAAAATAAAATAAAATAAAATAAAATAAAATAAAATAAAATAAAATAAAATAAAATAAAATAAAATAAAATAAATTTCTCTAGGTGGAGAAATTATTCAGTCCCTTCTGAACAGGCAAAAGACAGGACTTCATGCTGATGATAGAAGAAAGTTTAAAAAGAAAAGGGGGGGACCTCCTGCGTACTGTATGAAAGGATTTGATGCCAGAGTGCTGGAGAAAGGATTGTGTCAGGAAAGGCAGGACATTGAACCTACTTGGCTTCCTTGCACTAAACAAATGCAAAGACAGCCCCTTCAAAATGTGGAGGCTTCATGGCTCTTGGAAAGCGAATCATCTTTCACCAAACTGGATTAATGAGGACATGGAGTGCTTTCCCTAGCCATGGTTAAAAGAAAAAAACCAAACCAAACCATGGGTGAATGGTAACTATGAACTTTTTGGTGGGAACATGATGAATATTTTATCATTGCAGGGTGTGTATGTATGTGTGGAGGAATAGAATAGAATAGAATATCGGGATGAAGAATAGAATGGAAAATAGAATAGAATAGAATAGAATACAGAATAGAATAGAATAGAACAAGGAATAGAATAGAATACAGAATAGAATAGAATACAGAATAGAATAGAATAAGGAATAGAATACAGAATGGAATAGAATGGAATAGAATAGAATACAGAATAGAATAGAATAGAATAGAATAGAATACAGACTAGAATAGAATAGAATAGAATATAGAATAGAATAGAATAGAATACAGAATAGAATAGAATAAGGAATAGAATACAGAATAGAATAGAATAGAATAGAATACAGAACAGAATAGAATAGAATAGAATAGAATATAGAATAGAATAGAATAGAATAGAATAGAATAGAATAGAATAGAATAGAATAGCTAGAAGGTAGAAGGTCTTGGAGGTCTTCTAGTCCAACCCCCTGCTCAGACAATTCAGACAAATGGTTGTCCGGTCTCTTCTTAAAAGCCTCCTGTGATGAAATGAAGTACCCACGATTTCTGAAGACAAAGCAGTTCCACTGGTTAATTGTCCTCACAGTTAGGAAGTTTCTCCTTAGTTCCATTGTTATTTGTCCTGCCCTCTGCTGCTTTGGAAAATAAATTGATCCCCTTCTTGTTTATGGCAAATACTGGAATCCTGCTATCATGTCACCCCTAACTCTTCTTTTCTTTAGACTAGCCAGACCCAAAACTTGCAGCCGTTCTTCATATGTTTTAGTCTCCAGGCCTTTGATCATCTTAGTTGTTCTTGTCTGAACTTTTCCCAAAGTCTGAACATCTTTTGGGTAGTAAGATGACCAAAATTGGTTGCAGTATTCCAGGTATGGTCTTACTAGGGTTTTATAAAGCGGCACTAATATTTCATGTAAAATATTAAAGAGAATGTTCTGTTTGGCCCCTAATATGCTACCCCAGATCTACTTGGGACTGAGATGCCTGTTATGTGGCTTGAGAAGGTGTTTCCCTGAGACAACAGCCAAGGAAGGAAGAGTTAACACCCCCCTCCCTGCCATGTTACTGTCTCCATTCCAGCTTTTGCCATGTCACAGGTCCTCCCCTCCAGCGGTCTCTCCCGAAGGCTGTGGTTTCCATATCAGCTGATATGCGCTGATTCAGGCCCAGGAACTTGGAGTTTAATTAAACCCTGGAGTCAGGGATCTGAGTGAAACTCTGGGGTTATGTGAGCGTTTCCTTTCCTTTGGGTTAGCTCCACAATTGCCCGTGATACTCATCTCAGCTCTTACAATTGCTTCGATTTTCATAACTCGTTAGCCAAGCGGGTTTTCCTGGCCCCAGACAGTCTGAAAGGAAGCGCTCTCTAGAAATTGCACTGTCGGTGCAAGGCAACAGAAGATCTGGAGAAGAACCGAAGGAGGTCTTTTGCAAAAGATGACGCAAATCTGACAAAACTGCAGACGTCAACAATCTTAGGATTAGAAACACAGAGCTCTTCACGGCTGCAGAATTATTCCATTTATGCATATCAATGTGATATAAATGTGATACAAAGGTGATAATTCCTTCCTTCTCTGGCTCCCCAAACCATGATGGCCAGTGGATTGTTCTTCAGGGCCCGGTGAGCGTGTCTTCTTCTGCTTCTCAGAGGGCAGCTGGATTACTCTAGGGCAGGGGTCTCCAACCTTGGCAACTTTAAGCCAAGCGGACATGTCAATTCCCAGAATTCCCCAGACAGCTGGCTGAGGAATTCTGGGAGTTGAAGTCCACAAGTCTTAAAGTTGACAAGGTTGGAGACCCGTGTCTTAAATAACCTCCTGTGGAATGCCAGCTTTCCCGTTGCGACCTGGAGATGTGAAGACAAGCAATTACCTTCAACACCTCCTTGTAAAAAGCAGGTTTTCAGCACCAGCTACAGCCAAGAACCAATTCTGAAATAAGTTGAATGTTCTGATGCCTGTTAGATTTTCTTGAACAAATCTCACTCCAGAAGTTGATGAAATATGTCAGCATATGAGAACATTCCTTCCCATTAAGTTTTGGAATCAGTGTCTTAAGTGTAAAGGAAAAGGAAAAATATTGTTCACACCTTTTTTGTTTCAGGATTCTTATTTTTTTTTTAAAAAGAAATAATCATGAGTATAGGTGTTTATTGAGAGGAGGAGGAGGAGGAGGAGGAGAGGGAGGGAGGGAGGGAGGGAGAGAAGTGGGGGGACAGATAGTCAGATAGACTTTAAAAAAATGTTCTGTGGTCTTCAAACCTTTACACAATCCAGTCAAAGCCAAAACAATCAACAAACAACAAACAAAGCTTTGCTGGCTGAGGAATTCTGGGAGCAGAAGTCCACAAGTTTTGCTGGCTGAAGAATTCTGGGAGTGGGAGTCCACAAGCTCTGCTGGCTGAGGAATTCTGGGAGCGGAAGTCCACAAGCTTTGCTGGCTGAGGAATTCTGGGAGTGGGAGTCCACAAGCTCTGCTGGCTGAGGAATTCTGGGAGCGGAAGTCCACAAGCTTTGCTGGCTGAGGAATTCTGGGAGTGGGAGTCCACAAGCTTTGCTGGCTGAGGAATTCTGGGAGCGGGAGTCCACAAGCTCTGCTGGCTGAAGAATTCTGGGAGCGGAAGTCCACAAGCTTTGTTGGCTGAGGAATTCTGGGAACGGAAGTCCACAAGCTTTGCTGGCTGAGGAATTCTGGGAGCGGAAGTCCACAAGCTTTGCTGGCTGAGGAATTCTGGGAGCTGAAGTCCACAAGCTTTGCTGGCTGAGGAATTCTGGGAGCAGAAGTCCACAAGCTTTGCTGGCTGAGGAATTCTGGGAGCAGAAGTCCACAAGCTTTGTTGGCTGAGGAATTCTGGGAACGGAAGTCCACTAGCTTTTCTGGCTGATGAATTCTGGGAGTTGAAGTCCACAAGTTTTGCTGGCTGCGGAATTCTGGGAGCGGAAGTCCACAAGCTCTGCTGGCTGAAGAATTCTGGGAGCTGAAGTCCACAAGCTTTGCTGGCTGAGGAATTCTGGAAGTGGGAGTCCACAAGCTTTGCTGGCTGAGGAATTCTGGGAGCAGAAGTCCACAAGCTTTGTTGGCTGAGGAATTCTGGGAACGGAAGTCCACAAGCTTTGCTGGCTGAGGAATTCTGGGAGCGGAAGTCCACAAGTTTTGCTGGCTGAGGAATTCTGGGAGCGGAAGTCCACAAGTTTTGCTGGCTGAGGAATTCTGGGAGCGGGAGTCCACAAGCTCTGCTGGCTGAAGAATTCTGGGAGCAGAAGTCCACAAGCTTTGTTGGCTGAGGAATTCTGGGAACGGAAGTCCACTAGCTTTTCTGGCTGATGAATTCTGGGAGTTGAAGTCCACAAGTTTTGCTGGCTGAGGAATTCTGGGAGCGGGAGTCCACAAGCTCTGCTGGCTGAAGAATTCTGGGAGCTGAAGTCCACAAGCTTTGTTGGCTGAGGAATTCTGGGAGCTGAAGTCCACAAGCTTTGCTGGCTGAGGAATTCTGGGAGCAGAAGTCCGCAAGCTTTGCTGGCTGAGGAATTCTGGGAGTGGGAGTCCACTAGCTTTGCTGGCTGAGGAATTCTGGGAGCAGAAGTCCACAAGCTCTGCTGGCTGAGGAATTCTGGGAGCTGAAGTCCACAAGCTTTGCTGGCTGAGGAATTCTGGGAGCAGAAGTCCACAAGCTTTGTTGGCTGAGGAATTCTGGGAACAGAAGTCCACAAGCTTTTCTGGCTGATGAATTCTGGGAGTTGAAGTCCACAAGCTTTGCTGGCTGAGGAATTCTGGGAGTGGAAGTCCACAAGTCTTAAAGTTGCCAAGGTTGGAGACCTCCTGCTCTAGGGTAGCCCCAAACCAGCAGGAGTCTGGTAGCACTTTGGCCAGCTGATGAATTCATGAGACGGCTCACAAGGGCTTATGCTTTCTAATAAAGCATGTTACTCAGAAAAGGCTCCTCTGATTGTCCTCCTAGAGACAGCAAGAAATTTTCCAGTATAGTTTGCACTTTTCAGTTCTGTTCTGCTTGAGCGACAAAGTAGTGACCTCTATCCGCCCACTTTTAATGCAGGACAGTTGAAGAGTAGCAATTGAGGAAGTCTTCTCCTCCCACGTCCCTTTGCTTCCTGGGAGGAGAAACAGCTGCCAATCTCTCTCCTCCATTCGCGGTGGGGTGGTTGTCTGGTGTGTCATGGAAGAGCCCAGCTGACAGGCCCCACATATGTCAGGGGAGCCCAGGCTGATGTGGGGTGGTGTTTTCCCAGGAGCCTTTCTCCTGCTTCCTCCTGCCGCCATACTTGTGTGCTGTCAGCCACGTAAGGATCAAGCCAGAGGGAGCAAATGCTACGTCTTGCAAGAGGAGGGCTGTGTTCACAGTTCCCGGAAGTAGAGAGTGGTGCCCCCCCAACCTGCAGAATGGGTGTCCACACAAAATTCCTTGTCAGCAGAAGCTGTGGGAACTAAAATGCACCGGCTTGCGACCGCACTGCCAGGAAACTTCTGGCAGAACCTGTTTCTTTTACCAGAGTTTCAGGTCTTTTTTAAATGTTGTTTTAGAAGGTTGTTGATGGAAGGAAGGAAAGAAGGAAAGAAGGAAAGAAAGAAGGAAGGAAGGAAGGAAGGAAGGAAGGAAGGAAGGAAGGAAGGAAGGAAGGAAGGAAGGAAGGAAGGAAGGAAGGAAGGAAGGACAGAAGGAAGGAAGGACAGAAGGATGGAAGGAAAGAAGGAATGATGGAAGGACAGAAGGAAGGAAGGAATGACAGAAGGAAGGAAGGATGGAAGGAGGGAAGGAAGGAAGGACAGAAGGAAGGAAGGAAGGAAAGAAGGAAGGAAGGAAAGAAAGAAGGAAGGATGGAAGGACAGAAGGAAAGACAGAAGGATGGAAGGAAAGAAGGAAGGACGGAAGGAAGGAAGGAAGGAAGGAAGGAAGGAAGGAAGGAAGGAAGGAAGGAAGGAAGGAAGGAAAAAAGGAAAAAAGGAAGGAAGGATGGAAGGAAGAAAGAAAGAAACGAAAGAAACCCCCAAGATATGTGTGCATCAAGAGATATGGCACACAGGGAAAGGAAGGAAGGAAAGACGGAAGAAGGGGCCTATGTAGACAAAAGGCCCGCATAATGTCCCGTCATGCATTAAGGGGTTGGTTGTAAGGTGTGCTGTCCAATCTATTTTGTGGCCCCAGCCCCAAAGGCTACGGTAGGCATTCAGCAGTAACCAGAGCGATAGGAACAGCCTGAGGCACCCCAGAGGATAGCCAGATCCCAGCCCATCCCCAAAATCATCAAAAAGGCAAGGACTCAATGCTGCTAGCCTCCCCATCTGTAACTTTTTATATCGCAGTAGGGAAAGTATTCAATGCACACATGGTAATTGTATCCATTGGGTTTAATTAGTTCACTTTTTAACTGAGTTTAAATTGTATTCAGAAGTAGATTTAGCTCTGTCTCAATCCATATTTTGGAGTGCAGTTCCTGGCATACCCAGGGGTGGGATTCAAATTTTTTTAACAACTGGTTCTGTGGGCGTGACTAGGTGTGCGTGGCCATGTGACCCGATGGGCATTGCTTCTTTTTTTTGCAAAACAACCCCCCCCCCCATTGAAAAATGTTGCCTCCTGGGCCTCAGGGAAGCTTCCTGGGGAAAGCAGGAAGACATCAGGGCGATTCCAGCACAGCTGATCTTGGAACAGCTGATTGTTGGGAGGCAAAAAAAGAAACACCTTAAAGCAGGGGTCTCCAACCTTGGCTCCTGGAAGCCTGGCGGACTTCAACTCCCAGAGTTCCACAGCCCGCTGGCTGTGGAACTCTGGGAGTTGAAGTCCGCCAGGCTTCCAGGAGCCAAGGTTGGAGACCCCTGCCTTAAAGAGTACCTGGGCGGGGGAGAAGACAGTCAGCGATGTCGGACATGTGTGATAAGGACTGACTGGGTAGGGAGGGGAGGAGAAGTTGGAGGGGGCCATGACCAGCCAGGAGCGCGAATTGCCATTTCTCCAAACTGTGCAGAATCATAACAACCTGTTCTATCGAACCGGTCTGAACCGCTAGAATCCCACCCCCAGGGCATACCCCTCAAGGACCCGATATGTTTGAAATGGCTTCTTCTTGTTCTAGAACCGTGTATCTCCACCTCAACAACTTTAAGATGTGGAGACTTCAAGTTCCAGAATTCCAATGAAATGCTGGCTGGGGAATTCTGAGAGTTGAAGTCCACCCTTCTTAAAATAGTTGTTGAGGTTGACTATCCCTGTGGTAGAAAGTTCCATTTCTCCATCAGTTTGGTGTCATCCACAAAAGGAGACCCTGCAACTTTCTTCCATTGACAATTGCCTGAAACCAAAAGATTTTGATTGATCAGGATTTGCAAAGCATCTAAGGGAGATTGTCTCAAAATTGTGTTGAATGGGTGGAGGGAAGCCATCAGTTATCTTTCCTTTCATTCCTTACCTGTTGGATTCTACTGAAGAATGTGTGATCTTCAAGCTGGAACTTGTTAAAATTCCAAATATTCCAACCAAGGAGAACCCCGGAGCAAAAGGGTCAGCTTGGCCTGTTTCAATCCTATCAAGGTTTTTGTGACACAAATCAATTCTGATCCAACTGATTGGCAGCCAGCATTCAGTGGAGCCTACCTCAGTGGCTGAACCCTGCTTCATTTTGATAATCGGATAGAATGAAGAGAATTGGAAGGGATCTTAGAGGTCTTCTAGTCCAACCCCCCTGCTTAGGCAGGAAACCCTATACCATTTCAGACAAATGGTTTGTCCAATCTCTTCTTAAAAACTTAAAAAATGCTCCAGTGTTGGAGCATTTAAAACTTCTGGAAGCAAATTGTTCCACTGATCAATTGTCCTCACTGTCAGAAAATTCCTCCTTATTTCCAGGTTGAATCTCTCCTTGTTCAGTTTCCATCCATTATTCCTTGTCTGGCCTTTGGAGGCTTTGGAGAATAGCTTGACCCCCTTCCTCCTCCTCTCTGGGGCAGTTCCTCAAATATTGGAAGATGATCTCCTGTCTCCCCTGGTCCTTCTCTTCACTAGACTAGCCAGGCCCAGTTCCTGCAACCATTCATGGTTCATCATATGTTTTAGCCTCCAGTCCCCTAATCTTTACAGATTAACAGTGTTGGAAGGGACCGTGTAGGTCATCTAGCCCAACCCCCTGCCCAAACAGGAAACCCTACACCATTTTTGACAGATGACAGTCCAATCTCTTCTTGAAAGCCTCCAGGGAAGCTCCCACAACTTCTGAAGGCAATTTTTGTTCCATGGGTTGATTGTTGTCACTGTTAGGAAATTTCTCCTTATTTCCAGGTTGATTCTCTCCTTGTTCAGTTTCCATCCATTATTCCTTGTCTGGCCTTCAAAAGTGCTTTGGAGAATAGCTTGACCCCTTCCTCCTCTCTGTGGCAGCCCGTCCAATATTGGAAGACTGCTATCTTGTCTCCCCTGGTCCTTCTCTTCCCTAGACTAGCCAGGCCCAGTTCCTGTAACTAGAGATAGTTCTCAGCTTACATTAATTCCTTTAGTGACCCCTCAAACTTACAATGGCACCGAAAAAAGGTGACTTATGACCAGTTTACAACCAGTGCAACATCCCCATGGTCACGAGATCAAAATTCAGACACTTGGCCACTGACTTGTTTTTATGACGGTTGCAGTGTCCCAGGGTCACATGATTCCCTTTTTGTGACACGCAAAGTCAATGGGGAAGGCAGATTTCCTAAACAACAGTTTGACTAATTTAACAACTTCAGTGATTCACTTAACAACGGTGGCAAGAAAGGTCGTAAAATGGGACAAACTCACTTAACAAATTATTTCACTTAGCAACAGAAGTTTGGGGCTCAATTGTGCTCGTAAGTCAAGGACAACCTCTATCTGGTGCATGGATGACTTGGACACCAAAAAGGCTAATTCAAACCAGCTTCTTTGATGTCAGTTTATAAAAGAACTGTTTGCAAAAGAGTGTATTTCAGTCTCCGGAAAAGCGCCAGTCCTGATTGCTAGGCTGGTTTGAGACTACCTGATATTATAAGTGGAAGATATATTTCCATCTCAACTAGTTGCAGTTCTCTGGTGTGTAGTTGTTAATAATGCAACTTGGCTCCCTGACAGTCACTGAGATAAAGCTGTGTTGTATGGTGGCCCCTAAAGATTTTCAACCTTTTATCTATCAAGGACGTATTCTTTTACCTAGAAAACACCCCATGTGTCATGATTACTTTTGTTCTTCTTGTAAAGTGGGTAAAAAAGGCTGGGCAAGGGAAAGACAGGCAGCCTGGGATTGGAGGTGGAGATACACATTTTAGAAAGAAGAGAGGACAAAAGCTATAACTGGGAGCCAATTCCAGAGAAATGAAATGGATACCAGCCAGAGGCAAGAAAAATAAGTACCCAGTTTGGATCAAATGCAGAGTTCTTTAGGGGGTGATCTTATCTGAAGAAGGAAAATAAGTTCCAGATTGAAAGTCAGAGGTACTGAAGTCTGTGCAACCCATGAAATCATTAGGGACAAATTTCTTCCAAAAAGTAGAGCCTCCATCTCATTACCATTAAGGAACTACTGGAGAAAGAAAGAAAGAAAGAAAGAAAGAAAGAAAGAAAGAAAGAAAGAAAGAAAGAAAGAAAGAAAGAAAGAAAGAAAGAAAGAAAGAAAGAAAGAAAGGAGAGGGAGAGGGGGAGAGAGAGAGAGAAAAAGAAAATGAAAGAAAGAGAAAGAGAAAGAAAGAAAAAGAAAGAAAGAGAAAGAGAAAGAAAGAGAGAAAGAAAGAAAAATAAAGAAAGAGGGGGAGAGGGGGAGAGAGAAAGAGAGAAAGAAAGAAAGACAGAAAGAGAAAGAACGAAAGAAAGAAAGACAGAAAGAGAAAGAAAGAGAAAGAGAAAGGAAGAGAAAGAAGCAAAGAGAGGGGGAGAGAGAAAGAGAGAAAAAGAAAAAGAGAGAAAGAAAAAGAAAGAGAGAAAGAAAGAGAGAAAGAAAGAGAAAGAGAGAGAAAGAGAGAGAGAGAAAGAAAGAAAGAAAGAAAGAAAGAAAGAAAGAAAGAAAGAAAGAAAGAAAGAAAAAGAAAGAAAGAGGGGGAGAGGGGGAGAGAGAAAGAGAAAGAAAGAAAGAAAAAAGAAAGAGAAAGAACAAAAGAAAGAAAAAAGACAGAAAGAGAAAGAGAAAGAAGCTTAGAGAGGGGGAGAGAGAAAGAGAGAAAGAAAAAGAGAATGAGAGAAAGAAAAAGAAAGAAGGAAGGAAGGATTTATGATTCAGAAGTGTGGCGCAATGGTTGAAATATTAAACAAAAACTCGAGGGGCTTCCACAGAGAGGAGGAAGGGGACAATCTATTTTCCAAAGCAACTGAAGGCCAGAGAAGGAACAATGGATGGAAACTGATCAATGAGAGATTCAACCTGGAAATACGGAGAAATTTTCTGACAGGGAGACTAATTAGCCGGTGGAACAGAAGTTGCCTTCAGAAGTTGTGGGAATCTGAGTTCAAGTCCCTCCTCAGGTACTGCTCCAGCCCTGTCTTAGTTCATGCCTCACACTAAGTTGTGGTTTGAGTAAATGAATTCTCATTGCCCTTAATATAGAAAAAACACTGATATTGCATCATTGGAAAGTTACATTTATGGCCCCATTTTCTCAATGGATGAAGACCTGATTGCATTTGCCATCTATGAGTAGATTGCCTATAGGTTGTGTATAGATCAGTTTAATAAAATGTGGAACTCATTTATATATAATGCAGTAGGCTAAAAAGGAATGTCTGTATTAGTAATGAATATATAGGCACTTCAATATTTATTTTATTAAATGTATATATATTAAATATTTGTATAGATAAGAATATATGTTTACTGCTAAGTGATTTATCTTACTGTGTTTTCCTGTTATATTTCTTTCCCCTTTTTGTTAAAGCACCTTTTGTTATGAACTAAAAAAACAAACAAAAATAAATTGGATTGCTTAATAATTCAATCACTGCCTTGAAAGTATGGATTACAGCTACTGAATTATATCTGGATTGACACGCATTCCTAGCTGAACAAAATCACGCTCAGGATTGTCCTTCAGAACTTTTTCGCATTTGTACCCATTTGTGGCACACTGGGACTCCAACACCTGCGTTTTGTGTAGCATTCTCACGATGTCTCCTTCCTTTGATCTCCAGTCCACATCTGACTGACTCTATATGTTCTGTACGCTCATTTGAATTCTTGAAACTCCACGCTTTGATTGGCCAAAGCGCGGGGCGATCTGATTGGTTTAGCGAGCCGCGCTGATTGGCCCGCTGAGAATCTCCCGCGATTGGTAGAAACGAATTGCGGGAGATTCAAAGTGGTGCCATTGGCTGCAGCTGCCGCGGATTGAGAATAAAAAGCCGTTGTTTTTCCCTTGGAGCCAGATCGGTTCCGGGGACTAAATAAAGAGCTGAAACCCTAGTCACTGCCTCCTGGTCTCCTTGCCAACGGACACGACACTGGCGACGAGGGTGGGATCCCAAGTTTGAACCCCATCGAGCACGTGTCTGACGGAAGCAAGACCGACGAGATGGCCAGCATCGCTCTGCCCGCGCCCTTTAATCCCGCTAGCGAGGACTGGGAATCCTACACAGACAGATTCCTCATGTTCCTCGAATGCAGCAACATGAAGGACGCCACCGGGCCGAGAAAACGAGCTGTCTTCCTGACACACTGCGGGCCCGCAGTGTTCAAGATGGCGAAAGCCCTAGCGAAACCCACTGACGTCACAGGGATGGACTGGGCCGACCTTGAACCTTTGCTCCGCAACCACTACGCCCCCACCGTGCCCACCCTCATCAAGTGGCACGATTTCTACCGGCGGAACCAGAGACCGGGCGAAAGCCTCAGCGACTTTGTTGCAGAGCTGCGGAACCTAGGAGGCATGTGCAGATTCTCCGACATGGACGAGGCCCTACGGGACCGAGTCGTGCTCAGACTTCAGGATCCAGTCCTACAGAGTCGGCTGATGGCCAAAGGCGACATCACCCTCGCCGACGCCATCGCTGAAGCCACCGCAGTCGAGGCCACCCGGCAGTCGGCGAACCGCATGCGGAGATCGGACGCAGAGGACCGCACCGCGACCACCAACCCTGGATTGGTGACCGAGGCCCAACCGGAAGCAAGTCACCGCGAGACCACCACCCACCATGGCGAATTCCACTCCGCCTCCGACACCTCGGACGAGGAGGAGGAAATTCACCGGCTCCAGGCAGGACGCGACCAGCGCAGTCAGCGGGGTCATAAGTCGGGGACCGCGTGTGCCGGTTGCGGAGGTGACCACCCTAGATCTGAGTGCCATTTCTTCGATGCAGTCTGCCGGCACTGTGACAAAAAGGGTCACATCGCCCGAGTCTGCCGATTAAAGAAAGCCTACAGCCCCAGACGGCAGGACCACAGCGAGCGGAGACAGGACAGCACACCCCCCAGAAGCAGAGATCGCCCAGCCGACAGCCGATGGGACCGGAGCGGGCGAACCCGACGAGGTGGCGAGACCCGGCAGAAGGAGGAAACCCACCAGACAGTCATCATCGGCCACGCATCAACCACTGAGGCCCGAAAAGTCTACGTGGAGGTAGGCATTGAAGGCAAGCCATGCAAAATGGAGGTGGACTCTGGGTCCTACCTCTCCATGGTCACCTGGCAAGAGATCAAACACTTGGTGCCTATGATCCACAAGAAGGGACTGGAGAACCAGAGACTAATCATCAAAGACTACCAGGGAAACCACATCCCGGTTGTCGGAACCGGACAATTCAAAGTGACATTTAAGGGCCGCACTGCAAAGCTTCCCCTGATGATCGTGGACCGAGACCGACCCAGCCTTTTGGGACTGCAATGGTTCGCACCGCTCAGCATCGAAGTCACGGGCATCAATCACATCGCCGAGACCGATTGGGAGCAACAACTGGCACGGGACTTCCAGGAAGTGTTCAACGGCACCCTAGGCAAGTACCGAGGGCCCCCCATCTCCTTCAGCCTAGACCCTAACATTCCCCCGAGACACCTAAAACCAAAACGGGTACCTTTTGCACTCAGGCCAAAAATTGACAAGCAAATTGACAAGCTCGTCAAACAAGGGGTCCTACAACCAATTGACCATGCCCGGTGGGAGACCCCAATGGTCACCCCAGTCAAGCCCGATGGGTCGGTGAGAATCTGCGGGGACTATAAGGCCACCCTGAATTGCGCCTTGCAACAAAGCGCCTACCCCGTCCCAGTAGTGCAGCATCTTCTACACTCACTGGGGGGAGGCAAGGTTTTTGCGAAACTCAACCTGGCCCAAGCATACCAACAGCTGCTGGTCGACGCAGAAACCGCGGAGGTGCAAACCATAGTCACCCACCGGGGAGCTTTCCGATGTAACTGACTCCACTTTGGAGTCAGCGTGGCGCCTGGAATTTTCCAAAGCGTCATGGAGAGACTCTTGCAAGGCATCAAGGGGTGGTGCCCTACTTCGACGATGTGCTGGTGTCGGCAACCAACCAGCGAGAACTAGAGGGTCAGCTAAGGGAGGTGCTAACCAAATTCAAGGAAACCGGGCTAAAGGTGAAGAGGGAAAAGTGCCAACTTTACACAGAGCGGGTCGAGTTCCTGGGGTACCTCCTAGACTGGCACGGCATCCACCCAACCGCAACCAAAATCAGAGCCATTAAGGAGGCCCCCACACCCAGGACTAAAACGGAACTGCAGGCATTTCTGGGACTGCTTAATTTTTACAATGTTTTCTTGCCCCAAAAGGCGACCGCGGCGGAGCCTTTGCATAGGCTCTTGGACAAGGCGGCTACCTGGACTTGGAGAAAATGTGAGGAAGCCGCCTTCAGGAAAACCAAGGATCTGCTCACCTCGGATGCCGTCTCATCCAATACAATGAGACCCTACCACTCGCCGTTACATGCGACGCCTCACCCTTCGGCGTCGGTGCCGTCCTCAGCCACACAATCCCGGATGGAAGAGAAGCACCCATTGCTTTCTTCTCTAGGACACTCACCAAACCAGAGTGGAACTATAGCCAGCTGGACAAGGAGGCCCTAGCCATCGTCGCAGCAGTGAAGAGGTTCTACGAGTACCTCTACGGCCGCACGTTCACAATCATCACAGACCACAAGCCGTTGCTGGGCATCCTGGCAGGGAACCGGGCCACCCCAAACATTTTATCTCCCAGGATGACAAGGTGGTCTGAATTCCTTGCCGCCTACAGCTACCGGCTCACACACTGACCCGGTAAGACTATCACACATGCAGATGCTTTGAGCCGCTCACCGCTACCCGATCTAGACACCGACCCAGCACCCACGACGAGTGCCCTCAGCAAAGAGACTCTGCCCGATCTACCCATAACCGCGTCAGACATTGCCCGAGAAACAATAAAGACAAATGTCTGGCGCAGGTGTTACATTGGGTAGAGAAAGGGTAGCCAGAAAAGGACAACGACAAAGCATTCAAAACATTCCAGAACCAGCAAACGGAACTCTCACTGCAAAAAGAGTGTGTACTGTGGGGGGATAGGGTGGTTATCCCAGAAAAACTGCAAGGGAAGGTATTGGAATTGTTACACGAAGGGCACCCGGGCATAGTTAGAACGAAAGCCCTGGCCAGGAGTTATGCTTGGTGGCCAGGGATGGACAAACAAATCGAGGCCTGGGTGGCAAGGTGTCAACGCTGCCAAGAAACCAGACCAAGCCCTCCCATGGCACCGATCCTAGAATGGGAAACTCCCAGGAGACCTTGGTCTAGGGTCCACATAGACTTTGCCGGGCCCACCAAGGGACATACATTCCTAGTAACCGTAGATGCTTACTCCAACTGGTTGGAGGTAAGCAACATGAAATCCACCACCACAGAGGCCGTGACCAAGGAAATTTGCAAACTATTCGCAACACACGGCCTCCCGGATGTCATTGTGTCGGACAACAGGCCCCAATTCACCTCACCTGGAATTTGAAATATTCCTAGCAGAACAGCATACGACACGCACTGACAGCTCCGGCGCATCTGGTGACGAACGGAAGGGCGGAACGGATGGTTCAATTTACGAAAAAAACCATCCAGAAAATCGAACACGGGGAAATCCAAGACAAAATAAATAAAATGCTTTTTATACAACATAAAAAGCATGTGTGATAGTCTTACCGGGTCGGTGTGTGAGCCGGTAGCTGTAGGCGGCAAGGAATTCGGACCACCTTGTCATCCTGGGAGATAAAATGTTTGGGGTGGCCTGGTTCCCTGCCAGGAACAAAAGCCCGACAGAGCTACTAATGGGGAGGAAAATAAGGTCCCCACTCGATAGACTGCACCCCACATACAACCCGGAAAAACCCCCAAACTCCTCTAGCAAGCACCGATCCTTTGCACCAGGTGACGCCGTCTACGCAAAAAACCTAACCGGAGACCCACTATGGGTACCACCAACCATAACCCAACTGACAGGTCCCCGCTTGTACCGGCTGCAAACAATCAACGGACGAGCATGGAAATGCCACATTGATCAAATAAGATCGAGAACAGCCACGAGAAATACAACCGACACGCAACCAGACATAAACAATCCCTTTAACACAAGCCAAGAGGGGAGGGAATACCCCGGGAACCAAAACCCAGAAGAAAGGAACCAACCATACTCACCAGCAAGCAGCCAGCTCGGAACCTCACCAGGGAGAAGCAGCCAGGCCAGCTCGACCAGCCCGGAAAGACCAGGCGGGAGCGGCGAAAACCGCAGCTCAACCAGCCCGGGTAGACCGGGAGGGAGCTGCGACAAGCAGTCCGGCAAGGCCTACCAGGCGGTTCCATCGACGAGGCCGAGAGACACAGAGAACCTGACCGAACCGGCTGGGAGCCAACCAACGACTGACCTGCGCAGGTCCAGTAGGCAAGTGCGGAGCCCCGCCTACTTACGGGACTACGTTACGTAGGACCAAACCAAGAGGGGAGGGGTGTTCTGTACGCTCATTTGCATTCTTGAAACCCTGCGCTTTGATTGGCCAAAGCGCAGGGTGATCTGATTGGTTTAGCGAGCCACGCTGATTGGCCCGCTGAGAATCTCCCGCAATTGGTGGAAACGAATCGCGGGAGATTCAAAGTGGTGCCATGGGCTGCAGCCGCCGCAGCTTGAGAGTAAAAAGCTGCTGTTTTTCCCTCGGAGCCAGATTGGTTCTGGGGACTAAATAAAGAGCTGAAACCCTTGTCACCGCCTCCTGGTCTCCTTGCCGACGGACACGACACTATAATCTGCTCAGAGAGCAGTGGTGGTATTCAGCCGGTTCGCAATGGTTCATTCGAACTGGTAGCAAGGATCTGGCATGGGTTGCAGGACCGATAGTAACTTCTGGCTGGCCATGCCCCCAACTGGGTCACCAGTCACTCGCTTGCCCCACCTGCCCGATGCTTGCTCACCCCAGGAGGCTTGCCTGAGGCCCAGAAGGCCCAAAAGATGGGGGGGGTGTTGCTGCAAAAAAGCCACACCCACCCAGTCACATGGTCATGCCCACCAAGCCACACCCACAGAACCAGTAGTAAAAAATGTTGAATCTCACCACTGTCCAGGAGGACTGTGAAGTACTCTGTAGCAGTATATAAGTCTAGGCTAGGGGTCCCCAAACTTGGCAACTTTAAGACTTGTGGACTTCAACTCCCAGAATTCTGGGAGTTGAAGTCCACAAGTCTTAAAGTTGCCAAGTTTGGGGACCTCTAGTTAGGTGCTATTGTCAACAGCAAAACCCAAAATCAAAGTTTCATTTTTTTTCCACCTCAAGCTCCTCAAAGTCCAGAAGTGGGCATCGGGTGTTTTATAAATGTATCTAACCTATGATGAGAGCCAGTTGGATGTAGTGGTTCAGGCAGAGGCTACAACCCGGGAGATGGTGAGTTCTGGTGCTGTCTAAGAAGGCACCAAGCCAGCTGGGAGACCTTAGGTCCCAGGAAGATGGTAAGAGCCAACCACTTCTGAAAACCTTGCCAAGAAAACTGCAGGGATTAGACTAGGCAATCAATCAATTGAAGTCAACACTTACTTAAAGGTGTGTTGCACATGCACCTCTATAATCAGAGGTGGGATTCTACAGGTTCACACCTATTCATTAAAACCAGTTGTTAACATTCTAAGCAGTTTGGGGAACCGGTTGTTAGAAGAAATTACTGGCCTAATCCTGTAAGGAAGGCAGGAAGGAAACATTCTGGTGTTGCTTACAGAAACTGCCTCTCCGTTAACCCTGGTTACATTCTTGGCAGGACTAGACTTCCTACCTCAGGAACCTCTCTGGAGTTTTTTTTCCCCCTCCTTTGCTGGTACTTTGCTTGTGTGGAGTGACCATTCAAAGTTACAATGGCACTGAAAAAGGTGACTTATAACCATTTTTCACACTGCAGCATCCCCACAGTCATGAGAGGCCAGGCGAGGAGATGCGTGCCTTGATGTGAGTGATATTGAGTTGGCCACACCCACCCAGTCACATGACCACCAAGCCACGCCCATCAACTAAGCCACGCCCACAGAACCGGTTGTTAAAAAATTTGAATCTTACCCCTGTCTATAATGATTAACTTTGATCTCGAATCTCATCCACCATAATCAAGCAATAGAGTAGAATAGAACAGGGGTGTCAAACCTGCGTCATCACAGCCATGTCAAGTGACAGATAGGGACTTCTCCCCCTTCGCTAAACTGGGTGAGGGCATGGCCAGTGCATGATAAATGCATCTCACAGGCTGGAAGTTTGACAGCCCTGGAATAGAATAAGCTGGAAGGGACCTTGGAGGTCTTCCAGTCCAGCCCCCTGCTCAAGCAGGAGGACCTATACCATCTCAGACAAGTGAGGGTCTAGACTCTTCCTTAAAACTTCCATGATTTCTGAAGGCAAAGTTGTTCCACCGGTTAATTGTCCCCCCTGTTAGGAAGTTTCTCCTTAATTCCAAGTTGCTTCTCTCCTTGATTAGTTTCCATCCATTTTTTCTTGTTTCTCAGTTGCTGTGGGGAATAAATTGACTTCCTCTTCCCCATGACTACTATTTGTCAAATACTAGAAAACAGCTATCCTGTTACTCTTAATCCTTCCAGTATTTAAGGGTCAGAAGGAGTCAACTTATTCTGCAAAGCAAATAAGTTCAGGACAAGAAGCCCATTAAAGAGAGGTCCAATCTGGAACTAAGGAGAAATTTCCTGATAGTGAGAATAATTAATCAATGGATTAAATGGGACAGCTTGCCTGAGGGGCAACAAGGGTTTTACTTGTCCCTCCAAGGTATAATGGAAAATAGATCTTGTTTTCTTTTGCTAAGAACATACAAGGTAGTTTCCCACCAGGCCTGGAAAGACTAGAAAGGATTTTTGACATACTGTGGGAGCTTGATAAAGATCAGAAAAACAACTCAGAATAACTGGTTGTTATACATTTAGTCATCCACTAAGAGTACTTCCACACAACCTTGTCTGCAAAGTCCGGCATCTGTTCCAGACTCAGGCATTTTCACCATGTCACCTATCATCTCCCATAATCCCATAAACATGGGGTTTCCAACTCCATAATCATCTTGGCCATGTTGGCTAGAGACTCACAGGAGTTGACGGCCAATGTATCTGGGAAGGTCCCCTTTGGGATAGGTTGGTGAGATCACCTTGCTGTCCTTGGGCTTCCTCAGGAAGAATCAGTCTGGGCCCAGCCCAGCACCAGAAGGGAACAGAAAAGCAAAAGGAAGCTCCCATCTGGGATAGGTTGAATTAGAATCAGAAAAGAGCTGGAAGGAATAGAGTAGAATAGGACTGGAAGGGATCTTGGAAGTCTTCTAGTCCAGCACCCTGTCCAAGCAGAAGACCCAAGCATTACAGACAAGTGAATGTCCAGTCTCTTCTTAAAAACCTGCAGGGATGAAGCATCCACGATTTCTGAAGGCAACTTCTGTTCCACTGGTTAATTGTCCTCACTGTTTGGAAGTTTCTCCTCAATTCCAGGTTGCTTCTCTCTTTAATGAGTTTCCATGCATGACTTCTTGTCCTGCCCTCTGGAAGGACAGAGTTGACCCCCTCCTATTTATGGCAGCCCCTCAAATATTGCAATACTGCCATCATGTCCCATCTAGTCCTTCTTTTCTCTGGACTAGACCCAAATCTTGCAACTGTTATTCATAAGTTTTAATCTCCTTTTCTGAAAACTTCCCTTTGACCTGAAGGGTCTTCATAAGTATTGAAGCATTGGCTTTCTTCCAGCTAGTACATGCATATTTGGTATCGGTACACCATACTCAGCATGTACCAATCCATTGCCAGACAATGATCCCACCTGCTGAGGACATATCAGGTCTTTGATGTGAATATTGTGATCAGCAAAATCCTAAACTGGTTTTCTTAGAGATGTTTCTGCCTGTCAACGCACACATTTAAAGGATCCATGACTGGGACATGCAAATTTCATGCTGTGGAGGTGAGTTACACCTGTTTGGCAAAATGGGATTTGCTGCACAGAGCAAAACCTACCCAAGGAGGAAAAATATGATATATGCTGACATGTTTCTGCTGCTAACTGTGAAAAATGAGATGTTGAGAGTAGAAATCAGTTGGATTGTATTTAGGCTGGGGTGGATCTCACCTGTATCCCAGGAATAATAAGTCATGTCTATAAAAGACGCTGCAATATATAATATTACACACTCTTCTTAGAAAGGCCCAGAATTTCTGCTACTAATGAGGCTGCCTGTAGAAAGTTGGCAGTGTGCGGAATAAGCCTTGGCCTTAGGGCTACCCAGGCCTTTGCAAGGACTCTTTTGCAGAGCATGCTGGCAAAAGTCTTGAGATTTTCCATTTTCCCCTGGGCCACTGCTCTGAAGGCCGTCCCTCCCATTTCCCTTGCATGCATGTGGGCCTGAGGATAGCACTTCTGCTGAGACAACTCTGGAGCAAAGCACAGGACATGGTTCCTCACCACTTCAAGGAAGAACCTGTCAGCTCTGTCGCAGCTTGGACACCTAGGAAAGAAAGACCCTGAGCTTCACTGGTAGGGAAAAGGTATGCTTTTACTAAGGTCAAGGGGTTGCAGCCTAAGCAAAGCCAGATCTAAATATTCTCTTGCAAATTCGGCATATTTCCCCTTTTCCTGGGTCCTCCCAGGTCCCAGCCCCCTTGATCATTTGTTCTGTGTCCAGTAGTATTCAAATTGGTTGCTTGGGTAACAATTCTGGGTTTGGAATCTCTTTAGTGGATGTTTGCAATCGGTTCTCATGCTTGTGTCCTTGGTTTTCTCTCAATCATTGCCTCTGTTGGGCACCTCTGGTTCCTGTCATCCAGGGGTGGGGTGCAAATATTTTTACTACCGGTTCTGTGGGTGTGGCTAGGTGGGATTGGCTAGGTGGGCATGGTCATGTGACTGGGTGGGCGTGGCTTCTTCCTTTTTTTTGGTGCCGCACCTCCCCCCATGCTCTGTTTTGTTTTTGCCCCCTGGGCCTCAGGGGAGACATTTTTGCTCCCAGGAGGCTTCCCTGATGCCCAGGAAGGCAAAAAATGGAGCAAGGGGGGGGCGTGCAACAGCACACCCCCCCGTGCTCCTTTGTTTGGCCTCTTAGGCCTCAGGGAAGCCTCCTGGGTGAAGCAATAAGACACCATGGGGGATATTGGAACAGCTGATCATTGGAACAGCTGATCGTTGGGAGGAAAAATAATACCAGTTCGGCTGAACCAGTAGCTAATTTTTTTTACTACTGGTTCACTTGAACTGGGCTGAACAGGTAGAATCCCACCACTGCTGTCATTCCCCCCTCCCTGCATTCCCTTCCTTTGCTTCCCGCTCCTTCCTTTTATGGCAAGATGCCAGCAATGCAAAGCGAAGCTCAAACAGTTTGATGGCAGATCGGAAAGAGTCCCTGCTCCTGCTGATGCACTTTCTCAAACCTCTTTCTGAATGCTTTGCGCTATCCTCCCATCCATAAAAAAACAAACAAACAAACGAGGACAGCTTGACATACTAGAGCCAGACATTTGTCCTATCACTTTCTAAATTGCCCAGGAATCAAGATTCTTGAATACCATTTCAATAGACGGTGACAATGTTTTTCATTGTTTTGGGTCACAGATTATACTGTCATGGCTTGTTTAACCAAGAGTTAAACCAAACGGATTGAGAGACAAGATCAAAGACCTCCTGTAGCAATGAAGGACATGGAAGAATGCTTTTAACTCATAAGAAGGCAGAGTCCAACAAAAAGTTCAGGGTAAGTTTCAGATTAAACAAGGGGTGAGGAACTATGGCCCTTTAATGACTTTTGGACTTCAACTCCCATGCTGACTCAGGAATTCTGGGAGTTGAAGTTCACAAGTTATAAAGGAGCCATACTTCCCCACTTCTGAGATACCGTAGAATCAATGAATTAGGGGGAAGAGGAGGACATGGAGTCCTCCTATGACTTCTTCATGGCTACCTTGATTACAGACATTATAGTCCAGGTTATGATAGCTGAGGAATTCTGGGAGCTGAAGTCCACCAATCTTAAACTGTCCAAGTTTGGAGACCTCTGTTATAGACAGATGCTTTGGCCCAACCTGATCTTCTCAGGGAAACAAACAGAAGCGCCTAATGCAAAACTGAAGAAACAAGGAGGATATGCTCAGCAGGTGTTTTCCAAGTTTTTCAAATGGTGGAACCTGTCTGTTAAAAAAAAGAAAAAATCACAGAGTGCCTGATCAAGACCTAAAAATTAAAGGAAAAGGAGATTCAGACTTTTTCATAACATGGGAACTATTCTATAAATGGTTAAATGACAGATATTGAGGTTAGAGGAGCGGAACTAGGTGAAATATGGTTTATAAGAGAAAAAAAACAGATCAGTAAATATTTCTGACGGTTATATAATCGATACATCATTGAAAAACTCTGTTCTAGAGCATCTTGTGAGGCCACAGATGAGGAACTCCAACGTGAGATGGTTGACCCCCTAGAAAGATATATAACTAGTCTTTCAAATCAGAGCTGAAGGACTGGAGAATTGTTGACATGCCCCTGCTTTTTGTAAAAGGGAACCAGGAGGGATCTGGCAGATCAACCTTCTAGTTTTTTGAATGCGTATAATGCAGCATTTCTCAACCTCATTGGCTTTAAGGTATGAGACCTCCAACTCCCAGAGTTCTCAAGCCAGCTTGAGTTGGAGTTCACACATTTTAAAATCACAGAGGTTGAGAAACACTGGCTATAAAGACATAGGAACAGAACTGATCCTGTTGATGTTGATGTTGATTACTTTCAGAAAGTCTTTGACAAATAGCTTCATTCATGACTCAGATCTCTAACTTGGATATAGATGCTAGAATAGAATAGAGTAGAATAGAGTAGAATAGAGTAGAATAGAATAGAATAGAATAGAATAGAATAGAATAGAATAGAATAGAATAGAATAGAGCTGGAAGGGTGCTTGGAGGTCTTCTAGTCCACCCCCCTGCTCAATCAGGACACCCTATACAATTTCACACAAGTGACTGTCCAGTCTCTTCTTAAAAACCCACAACTTCTGGAGGCAAATTGATCCAATGGTTAATTGTGCTCACTTAGGAAGTTTCTCCTTAACTCCAGGTTGTTTGTCTCTTTGATCAGCTTCCATTCCTTGCTTCTTGTCATGCCCTCTGGTGCTTTGTCTGTAAATAATCAGAAAAAGAAAATCTTGGGGTCATGTTGAACAGCTGAGATGTCAGATATTGAGAGAGAGAACCTGTGGTGGATATGTTAGGGTGGATTCTTGCTCTGAAGATGAGCTTGGCCTGAAAGATTTTAACAATCCAATTTGGACTTCCAGTTTGCAAGGTTTCAGCAGCGGCAGGGATTTGCGATACTGCACAATCCCTGCTGCGTTTGCCGCCAAGGTTCCCCCGATCTGTTTGGATCTGGGGGATATAGCTGCCCCGTAGAGGCAGCTGAAGACAGGGGGGATCCGTCAGGGGCCTGGGGTGTCGCAGACCCCCTCCCCAGCTGGCAGAACCCCCTTTTCCCAAGGTGGAGGAGCGGCGGTCAGCAATGGCCACCACGAAGAAATCTGCAGCCGGACAAGCAGGTGCAGGAGGGAGAAAGTTGGAAGAATCATGAAAGTTGCTTTCAACCGGGACAAGGCAAGAGAAAGTGGCCTGGAATCTTGAAGGCTGCTAAGGATTCATTGTTTCCAGAGAGAGTTACAAGCTGCCAATATCCTAAAAGGGAAAGGTTTTTTTTTTTCCCCGTTTCACTCTCCTTCCTAACATGACAGCGGATGAAAAAAATCTTTTTGGCTGTGAGTGGGAAGGGAGAGGAAAAAAAATTGGAGCAAAATTTGAAAATAAGGAGAAGATTGCCTAGAATTCTAAAGAGTTACTAAACATCAATAAGACTTCTAAAAGATATATTTTAAAGGGAATTTTGTGACTAAACTTTAACCCCAGAAAGAGAAAGTGAAGAAGGAGAAAGTATTTAAAAGAACAGCTTGTTTGGATTGTTTGGTGATTTTGGAACTTCTGAGAATTATTTCTGATTAAAAGCACTTGGGTGGTTGTTTGGAAAAACCTTTTCTCTACACAATGGCATCATTTGTGGATGGACTGAAACTTGTATACCAAAAATATGAAAAAGAAAAGCAAGAAGGGAAAGATGTCCTTGGCACTCTTTTTCAATTTTTAGAAATGGCGGTTTGTACTTATGTAAAGTTGAATGAGCAACAGGATAACTGGGACAAAGAAGAAGCCATCTTTGATGATCAAATAACTTTGGTCGGAGAAGGGAAAAAGAAAGAGAAAAAGGAAAAGAAGACTTTAAGACCTGGAAAAACAGCCCAAAAAAAGAAGAATAAGGTGAAAAGGGGACATTATGTCAGGAAACAACAGAAAGGGGGAAAGCAGAATAAAAGGGAGGTGGAGAGACAAGGGGTTAAAGAGGACAAGGAGAAGAAGAAGCAAGGGAGAAAGGAAGGGATGAGAAGCCTTAATGGTGGGGAGCAAGATGCAAAGAAACAAAAGTCTTTTAGAGATAATGGATAAATTTTATTGAAAAAGGGATTCTAGAAAGGTACATAAGACTGCATTTCTATATTTGTATTTAGAAATAACCATAGAAAATTGGAAGTAATATGTAATTTAAAATGTGATAAAATATTTAGTATAATCTAGTGAAATTTTTGTTAAGAAAAGGGGAATACTTTAATGAAACAATGATTTAAGATATGTGATGGGGGGGATAATTTTGGAAAGCATAAGTGTTCCCATAAAGGCATGATATTTAATTGAAATGGGTAAAATGCTTAAGATATAAATGATTGTTAATATTAATGATTAGACTATGTTATCCTAGTGAAACTTTTTGTGAAATGAGAGATTTGAAGTAGGAGAAGGGGGAACATTGTAATGAAATAATAATCTATAATATGTGATGTGGGCGGGGGGGAATAACTATGGAAAATAGGTGCTCCCATAAAAGTATGTGATTTAACTGAAAAGTAATGTGCTAAATGTTTAAGATATAAATGAATATTAATATTAATGAATAGATTTGTATTGTTTTTGATAATACTGTATAATTTTAGAACGTACCAGACAGAATCCCAATGTAAGTTAAGTATTCCATATTAAGTATTATAAATATAGGGGAAAGAGATGAAGGCATCATACTCCATTTAGTGTACAGGAGAAGTTTTTTTTCAAAGAAGAAAGATAAATGGATAGCTGGAAATAGAACAGACAAAGAATAAAATATTATGATTTGAATTGAGAGGAGAAAAATAAAATAAAAATTGAGAAAATTTAAAAGAGAGAAGAAGTTATATGAAAATTGAAAATGCTAATAAGATATGGAATGGTATACAAAATGAATATGAATTTGAATTTGTGTCTGTACCAAGAGTTTTAACCCGGGACTAAGCAACTTTCAGAAAAGAGATTTCTTATGCTTTTATGTTTTGTGTTTTTGTGTATTTATGTTTTGTATGTCTTTAAAAATTAATAAAATTTGTTCAAAAAAAAAAAGAAAAAAAGAAACCCAATCCAATTCATAGCCAGAACCCCACATAGCAGGCCTACAGCCCAAGGTCTCAACTCCCAGAGCAGAGTTTGCTGAAACTGAAACGGGAATGAAACTAAGAAAGGCAAATATGTTGTAGGCAGTGTTGGGATGAGTCCCTTGGGAGCTGGAGCTGGTGGTGTCAGGAAAAGAAGAAGAAAGAAGAAAGAAGAAAGAAGAAAGAAGAAAGAAGAAAGAAGAAAGAAGAAGAAGAAGAAGAAGAAGAAGAAGAAGAAGAAGAAGAAGAAGAAGAAGAAGAAGAAGAAGAAGAAGAAGAAGAAGAAGAAGAAGAAGAAGAAGAAGAAGAAGAAGAAGAAGAAGAAGAAAGAAGAAAGAAGAAGAAGAAGAAGAAGAAGAAGAAGAAGAAGAAGAAGAAGAAGAAGAAGAAGAAGAAGAAAGAAGAAAGAAGAAGAAAGAAGAAGAAAGAAGAAAGAAGAAAGAAGAAAGAAGAAAGAAGAAGGAGAAGGAGAAGGAGAAGGAGAAGGAGAAGGAGAAGGAGAAGAAGAAGGAAGAAGGAAGAAGGAAGAAGAAGAAGAAGAAGAAGAAGAAGAAGAAGAAGAAGAAGAAGAAGAAGAAGAAGAAGAAAGACAAAGTGTCTCCAGGAAGAGAAACTTCTACTCTGCCTTCAGGCAATCCTGGGATATTTCCATATTGTTGCTTTTGATTCACAGGTTGAGAATTACCCACCAGGCATCCCAGCCAGCAGACACTTGTTCTGTTTTGCTCCAGGCCACTTTGGGGTGTGTTTTGTACTTAATCCACATTTTATGTGACGCCTTCCGTTAGCCTGATAAGGTGATCAGAACTTCTTTTGGTTCTGCCTGGGTGAATAAAATTCTTGCCCTCCTGGGGCAGCTTGTTCTGATCTCAAGTGCTTCTTCCTCCACCAATTTCTCCCATTCTCCTTACTGGCCTGAAAATATTGGATATTTCAGATGAAGAGCAAACGGTGCCTTGATCCTTTCACAGGGTGATGTCTCCAGATGTCTCCCCTTTGCTTTAGACCTTCTGAAAAGAGCCGCAAGCTAGTTGGGCAAAATGCAGGGAAAGTAAGTCAAATCCTGAGCCAAGCAGGAAGACTCAAACCTTTGCCGTGCTTAAATTGGGATGCTATTCAACCAGTTAAATCCAGTTAATATTATGACGCCACAACGACCCTGTTTCTCCAACAATACGGCCTCCCCCAATAGGAAGTCCCAGCATGTTTTATAGGCATGAAATGAAATTAAACCCCTCCCCCCAAATTAAGGCCTATATTAAAACATGCGAAATGGGGGGGGGAATGGTGGGGGGGGGGCTTGCCATTAGGAAGTACTTTTGTTGCACACCCGGATATGGTGCTGCCTGCGTTGACCGCGATACAAAGTGCCCCACCAACGCCAAGGTCAACATCCAAGCCATCGCCACCCGCCTGCCCGAAGATGCAAGGGGGTGGGAATTAAATCACCCCCGAAAAGACGGCCTAGCCATTTTTTCGGGGCTCAAAAAAAAATAAGACCCGGCCTTATTATATGAGAAACATGGTAGATGTATAGAAGGCTCTCATCCCTAAACCTCGGTTAACAAAACAGGACTGTTGTACTGAAATCACAACTGCTCTAATGAAATAATTTTTTGCAGATTGTGGCTTACCCATTGCCCTGCTTCAAGAAGACCACGCACAAACCGTCTGGGTTTCTCACAACACATCGAACCCATTTTAACCCAGCCTAACCTATTGTGTGAAAGCAGTCAAGGTAAACATTGCATGAACATTTAAATAATGGCGGCACCTTTTGGACTTTCCAATGGTACCTTCCAGTCCAAGGTGCAAAGGACACCAAGATGGTGTTAGATACAGATACAGATTAACTGAGTTGGAAGGGACCTTGTAGGTCATTTAGTCCAATCCCCCACCCAAGCAGATCCGATACAATTTTTGACAGATGGTAGTCCAATCTCTTATTGAAAGCTTCCAGTGATGAAGCTCCCGCAACTTTTGAAGGCAACTTCTGTTCCTTGGGTTGATTGCTCTCACTGTCAGAAAATACCTTCTTATTTCGAGGTTGAATCTCTCCTTGATCAGTTTCCATCCATTATTCCTTGTTTGGCCTTCAGGTGCCTTGGAAAATAGCTTGACCCCCTTCCTCCTCTCTGTGGCAGCCCCTCAAGGGTGGGAAGACTGCTCTCATGTCATCCCTGGTCCTTCTTTTCATCAAACTAGACATACCCAGTTCGTGCAACCATTCATCATATGTTTTAGCCTCCAGTTCCTTAATCATCCTGGTTGTTCTTCTCTGCAATTTCTCTAGAGTCTCAACATCCTTTTTATAGCATGGTGACCAAAACTCGATGTGGTCCTCTAGGTATGGTCTTACTAAGGCTTTAAAGATTGGTGTTAGTGCCTCCCTTGATCTTGATTGTAACCCTCTGTTAATGCAACTTAGGATTGTTGGCTGAACAATTTTGCACTCAGGCTTTTAGACTATGGACTATGGAAAATGTTGGGCAGGCTTCCTTAGCAAGTTGTGTTCCAAAGACCTTCAAGGAATTTCAGGCCAGGAACAGCTGATGTGGAAGATCTTGGTGTTTAGGATCTGTAACAATGGAACAGAAGTTGCCTTCGGAAGTTGTGGGAGCTTCATCCTTGGAGGCTTTCAAGAAAAGACTGGACTGCCATCTGTCAGAAATGGTGCAAGGTCTCCTGCTTATGTGGGGGGGGTTGGATTAGATGACCTGCATGGTCCCTTCCAACTCTGTTAATCTGTTATCTGTTATTTGATAGAGTTTGAGATCTGTTGTGCAAAGGCAAGTGTTTTCAAGTAGTATTATGGAAGCCTCTAAAGTTGGCTGGGGTTTTCCAGTGGTTCAATTGTACATGGAAGGCAAGACTTCTCAAACTCATGTTAGGCTGCAGGAATCCATTTTATAGCATGTATTTGGTTCCTGCTTCCCATGGTGAATTTAGCAAACTAGATCAGCTCAAAAAGCAACAACAACAAAAAGCATTGGGAATCCTATAGTGCTTAAAAAGTTGAACATCATGGAGTTTCTGACATCAGAGATTAATTTTCTCTGAATTGAAAGTTGCACTGATTTAACATACGATATTACCATTCTTACTCCAAGGAAGATATAACACGTTTCTTATTCTGCAGAGGACCCAAGTTCTGCTTTTCCCTCTGTTGCTCTTTCCTAAAATTGTGTCCACCAAACCACAGTTCTTAAGCAATCCAACTTTGCCAAAATAACTATACAAAAATAAATTGCACGTAATGAAATTGTTCTTGACTCAGTTTCCTCTTCTTCTTCCAGACTGCTGTTTTAGACAATTGAAATGGCAATGAAAAAGTCAGGTTCTAGGTCATGTTTCCATTGCTGGTGAGACTTTGAGCCAGACTGGAACATCGTTTTACACTATACCAGTGTACAAAGTTAGCACTCACCCCTCTCCTAGAAGAGTGAAATATTTTAGGAAATATTAAAAAAGGCAAATATTATATTTCTTTAAAGCAGAAACCTGCTCTTGGAAAGCAGTCCCCACCTTTCTTAATAGACCCAGCAGGATGGGGGCAGACTATCTACAAGGCAAAGGACCTTCAGCTCCAGGGTGTTGGGATTAAGACATGACCCCTCAGGACATAGTAGGATTAGCCCTCTAGTAGCAGAATTCTGGCACATGGCACAACAAGCCCCTTCATTGCATCACCTGGCAAGCTTCAACCAAACCTGGGACTCAGACAGCTTACAAAGTGAGCAGTGACCCCTATAACAACCAATAGAATACATATTCTTTGTACAGGAACAGGAAGCTCAAGTTCAAGGCCCAAGGAGAAGGTATAAATCAGTGGTTGTTAACCTTTTCGAAAGAATCGCCCCCATGAGCCATTGAGGAAGTTATCATCGCCCACCTCCCCCAACATAACCTCTCAATCACAACACAGGGAAATAATTCTTCAATTTATGCAAACACGTTTTTTATTTTCTTTAAAATTATAATCAGGACATATCGATGCAAATAATTTATTTCCAGTCTTTTTCCCATATCTCAACTGATGCTACCCATCACTTTACTCTCAAACTTCGTGATACATGTGTTTCATTATTATCTTATTTATTCAAGACACTTAAATGCAACGACCACTGAAAACAAAATTCAATTGCAAGAAAATAAAATGCCCGAAAAAAACCAGTAACATTTAATGATTTAATTACAAGTGAATTTTAAGATGCAAAAAGAAATTTAAAAAGGGCATAGGAACAAACGGCAATGCAGGAACTAAGAATTTCAAGACGAAAACTCTGAAACTAAATTAAGATTTGAGGAAAATATATATTCATGCACACTGTAAAAAGGATTAAAAAGACACAACGAAAATTTTTACAGAAGGAAAGCAACAAAAATCAGAGTGACAAATTTAATGGGTAGAATGATAGAAGCTGCTGTGCAAAGCGCATGAAGATGAACGATACGTATTCACATATGTACAGCGTTCTGTACTGAAGCTAGCTGGGGGAACATTTTAAAACACAGTTCAATCCACTAATAGCGAGCGATCTGATGTTTTTGTACGACAGATACACAGTGGTTCACTGTACGAAAAAAGTCTCAAAAGTGTCCCCAAAACTTCTCGCTCCATCGCCCCCATATTGCCACCCCTTCCATTCCTTCACCCTTGCGTCGCCCATTTTCATTCCATCACCCCCCTGAAAAATGAAATCGCCCCCTGGGGGGCAATATTGCCTGGGTTAAGAACCACTGGTATAAATAATCCTCACTCTCTACTCCATGCGGTCAGCTGCCCAGGACCTCAAACCCATGTGGTGGTCCTTTCCATCAATAAACCATCTTTCCAATCAGCCTCCATGTTTCCAATGTTTTTCTCCCCATTTGGAACTGAACCAGAGGGATATTTCTCCCAACACCAGTTTTTCTATGCTTCTTTGCTGAATGGCAGCAGACCCAAAATACAATCTTTTAGGTTGCTGAAGGATCTCCCATCCTCAAATTTCTAATAAACAGCCAGCCTATTGGATCCACTTACAGGTGACAACTGACCGATGACCAAGAATGATGGGAGAAGGAGAAAAGGTGGACTCATTGTGGTCTTCCTCTTCAGAAAGACTATGAAGGCCAAGGGTTAGGGGGAAATACTATCTTCCAATATTATGCTTCTCCTCTGGGTTTAAATTTACTATTTTCGTGTAAAAAAAAAAAGATAAAGAAAGGGAAAGGGAAAAGATGGAAGGGAGATAAAATATGAAATAATAGCTAAAGAATGACAATGCTGTCATAACAGAAATGAATTGTGCCCAAGGAATATGAAAAGGCCTGCCTGAAATCAGCCTTAGCTAGTTCTAACCATTGTTATTCTGGCACAGGGAGAGGGATCAGAAAAATCTCAGCACACCACAATAGTTCCCAGGGGCTTGATGGGAGAAGCCGTGATGTGGAAACTAGTATAACTAGTTCCCGGATGGTGGGTTGTCCAGAAATCTCAGGAATCTCCTCCAACCTTTATAACAGTCCCAAAATTACCATGGAGATTAATAGCAGAGTGTTGAATTATACTTTCATAGGTTTCTCCCCCTGCCCCCAGCTTTATTGAACAGATAACAGAATATCAGAGTTGGAAGGGACCTTGGAGGTCTTCTAGTCCAACACCTGCTCAAGCAGTAGACCCTATAGCATTACAGACAAATGGCTGTTCAATCTTTTCTTAAAAACCTCCAGTGATGGAGAACCCACAACTTCTGAAGGCAGTTCCACTAGTCCCACAACTTCTGGAGTCCCACAAATTCTGGAGTCCCACAACTTATAGAGGTAAGCTGTGCCACTAATTAATTGCTCTCACTGTCAGGACATTTCTCCGTAGTTCTAGGTTGCTTCTCTCCTTAATTAGTTTCCATCCATTGTTTCTTGTCTTCTGGTGCTTTGAAAAATAGTTGAACCTTCCAGGAAGAAGCTGAATGACTACAGACTAGTAACACTGACATCTGTAGTTTTGAAGACCTTTGAAAAAGGAGTAGAGAATAGAATGGAATGGAATAGAATAGAATAGAATAGAATAAGAAAAAATAGAATAAAATAAGGAATGGAATGGAATGAAATAAAATAGAATAAAGAATGAAATGGAATAGAACAGAACAGAACAGAAAATAGAATAGAATAGAATAGAATGGAATGGAATGGAATAGAATAGAATAGAATAGAATAGACCTTGGGGGTCTTCTAATCCAGCCCCTGCTCAAGCAGGGGAACCTATACCCCATCTGAAATGTAGCTGTGGAGTCATCATATATTAACAGATGTGTTAAGGCTTTGAAAAGATCTATTTGTTGCTTTGCTTGAAAGAATTCTAAACTTCCACAAAGTTTTATTTTTAAAAAAAAAAGTCTTGGGTCCATCATCACATCTACTGTCATCGTGTAATCAATATGTGGAGACAAAAATAAGTCATTTTCTGGCCACAAAATGCCTTGCCTCTCCCAGGTGGTCAGCGCTGAATAATGCTGAAGGGCGTGTTCACTGGAGGGCTCACCAGGGCAAAGTAAATGAAAAAGAGAGGTCAGGAGAGGTTGCACATTGCAAACATTGCCAGGAAATCAAAATTGGAAGAGAAAGGATGTCAGAAACAAGTCTATTGTGGAGAATTAAATTGTTGCAAGGGCACCCTTAGTCCTTAATATTTGAGGGGCTGCCACAAAGGAGAGGGGTGTGTGTCAAATTATTCTCCAAAGCACCAAAGAAGGCAGGACAAGAAGCAATGGGTGGAAATTGGTTAAAGAGAGAAACAACTTGGAATTAAGGAGAAACTTCCTAACAGTGAGGACAATTCACCATTGGAATAGCCTTCAGAAATCATGAGCGCTCCATTGCTGGAGGTTTTTAAGAAGAGATTGAGCAGTCACTTGTCTGAGATGGCAGAGGGTCTCCATTTCCTGCTTGAGCAGGAGGCTGGACTAGAAAGCGTCCAAGCTTCTTTCCTGCTCTAGTTTAGTTAGTTTACTTTACTTTATTGTCATTTCATCTCATACAACGAAATCAAACGCCATCTTCAGTGCACAACATGACCATGAAAATAAATACAAACACACATCCTTCACACTCCACACATTGAACCAAAACCTCCAACACCACACCAACACTGCACTATACAGCAGAATTCAAAAGAGCTCTTGCCCTGGGATAGAAGCTGTTCTTCAGCCTATTTGTCCTTGTTTTTATTATTCTGTGCCATCTACCAGATGGTAATAGTTAAAAAAAAAAATTCTATTCTATTTTATTGCTTGATTATGGTGAATAAGATCTGAGATCGAAGTTAATCATTATAGAGGTGCATGTGTAACACACCTTTAAGTAAGTGTTGACTTCAATTGATTGATTGCCTAGTCTAATCCCTGCAGTTTTCTTGGCAAGGTTTTCAGAAGTGGTTAGCTCTTACCATCTTTCTGGGACCTAAGGTCTCCCAGCTGGCTTGGTGCCTTCTTAGACAGCACCAGAACTCACCATCTCCCGGGTTGTAGCCTCTGCCTGAACCACTACATCCAACTGGCTCTCATCATAGGTTAGATACATTTATAAAACACCTGATGCCCACTTCTGGACTTTGAGGTGCTTGAGGTGGAAAAAAAATGAAACTTTGATTTTGGGTTTTGCTATTGGCAATAGCACTTATATACCACTTCACAGTGCTTTTACATCCGTCTCTGAGCAGTTTTACAGAGTCAGCCTCTGCTCCCAACAATCTGGGTCCTCGTTTTACCCACCTCAGAAGGATGGAAGGCTGAGACAACCTGGAGCCGGTCAAGATCGAACTGCTGGCAGTGGGCAGTGAGTCAGCCTGCAATACTGCTTTCTAAATACTGCGCCACCCTGGCTCATACATAAGTTTGTTGTTATAGAAATGGTTAGTATGCATTATTATGTAAAAGTAAAAAGTTGAGGTTGTTATGTTATTGTCTACTGTATCAAAAAGAATTTTTGACTCTATACTTTTTATTCTGTCTAGTCTGTGAATAGGTTAATTCAGTGACTGTTTTAAGTGTCAGGAGTGTGATGCAGAACACAACCAAGGAATCATGGATGGAAACTGACCAAGGAGAGATTCAACCTGGAAATAAGGAAAGATTTTCTGACAGTGAGAACAATCAACGGATGCAACAGAATTTGCCTTCGGAAGTTGTGGGAGCTTCATCATTTGAGACTTTCAAGAAGACAATGGATTGCCATCTGTCAGAAATGATGTAGGGTCTCCTGCTTGGGTGGGGTGTAGGACTGGATGATCTCCAAGGTCCCTTCCAACTCTGTTATTCAGTTAATAGAGAGTCCAATAAGCAGTTTCAACGCAAAAATTGGGGTAAGACAATAAATGAAACCACCATCCGAATATCTAGTCTTCTTTTCTTACTGAATTTCAAAGATGATGTCTCTTTAAGCAGTTTGAATCCCTTCCTCCTGGTTTTTTTTCTCTTTATGAGAAGCAACCACCAATTTCTGTCTCATCCTTGGTTTTTTGATGACTCAGAGAGCCAAGTTCCAATCAGTTGCCAAGTTTCAAAGGTTACCTGGTATGAGCTCGTCAGTTGAACCACCCATAACTACCCTTAATGAACCCAGGAAGTTTATCTCCAAACAGATCTGGCTTTGTTTGGGATTCAAATACCACCCCCAACCAGTGACTCCCTCTTGATCATGCAACTACTTACCAAGGTGTTATTATTATAGTTGTTATAGAAATGGTTAGTATGTATTACTACGTAAAAGTAAAAGTTGAGGTTGTCATGTTATTGCCTACTGTATCAAAAAGACCAATGACTTCTTCATTGAGAAGACCTGGAAAATGTTTTTGAAATTTCTATCTCCAAGTAGCCACTCAAAAACCAAGATCTGGGTTTAGCCAGAAAAAAAACAAACATTAGGTTCATAGGAATGAGGTTGAAGGCCAGGGAGATGTGGTCCAATGAGAAGGATCTGAGTGGACAAAGATAATTTCCATTAAGATGTCCCCATACACTTATATTCCCATTCAATTCTGTTCTTTTCTGCCCTAGGTTTTTCCTGTGCATCATGATAATAGGTGGAAGTTTTAGAAGGCGTCTTTTGTTCTCATGTTCTGAGCACTTAATAAACTATGTGAAAGAATTGGCAGAATCTAATGATGGATGGACTCCATGAAGAGGATTCAAAGGCTTAGGAAGAGATGGAATGGAGGTAGGCCTACTCAACAGTAATTCAAGGGGTGTCTTCTCCCTTCGGTCTGTCTAGGTCAGGGGTGTGATGACCCAGGTGAGATACAAAAAACAGGGGAAGCCCCTTTTATTCCTTCACTTTGCTTGGAAACTCCAAATATCCTAGACTGGAGACAAAAAAACTCCCACACGAGTAGTTACAAGAAGGAGGAAATGCTGTTTAAATTATAAAGAGTAAAAAACAACACAAACCAGGCAAGATCAGGGCAGGAAGACATCCACAGATATCAGACCACACGCTAAACTCAGAGAGGAACCATAAACTAAATTTCCACACTTTGTTTCCAGCGTTGCCTGCACACATGTCCGTCCTTTTATCCAGTTGTCACAGCTGCAGCCCATGAAGAAGATCAAGGCCTTCTCTTCCTGAGTAGACCACATCTCTCCCATATCCTCCCCTCCCTGTATGCCCTAGGATGGAGAGGGGATGGGTCTGGGTCCTCCTCTGACTGCCCGGCTGGCCTCTGCCCTTCCCCAGTCTCCCCCACAACCTCCAAAGCCACACTTCCACTACCTGTTGGCTGTTTCTCCTCTCCCTCAGAGTCAGTCTCCACCAGGGGCATGTCAAGGGGTCCTCAAACTTGGCAACTTTAAGACTTGTGGACTTCAACTTAAAGTTGCCAAGTTTGAAGACCTCTGGACCTAGGTAACATAACCTTCCCAGTCATAGAACCATAGAATTGCAAGTTCATCAAGTCCAATCTCTTGCACACTTCAGGAGTCATCACAATACACCAGCTGACAGATGACCAACAGATGACAATCCAGCCTCTGTCTGAAAACTTCTACTGATGGGAAAGAAGTCAATCCATGCAACAAACCCATTCCATTGACCGATGGCTCTTTTACTGTCAAGAAGTTCTTCGTAATATCTCATCTGTAATATTTTCCATAGTATTTACAATCTTTAGATGGCAGCTTCTAGATGTGTTGTACTCAACTCATAGGATGTCCAGCTGAGCATGAGAAAAACATTGAGGTTTGTTATGAAGGTGATGATGCAACCAAGGCCAGTCTGATCATGATAAGACATGATAGCAATGTTCCAATATTTGAAGGACTACCACAAAGATGAAGGGGTCAACCTATTTTCCAAAGCACCAGAAGGCAAAACAAGAAAGAAAGGATGGAAACGAATCAAGGAGAAAAGCAACCTAGAGCTAAGGAGAAATTTCTAACTGTGAGAACAATTAACCAGTGGAATGCCTTACCTTCAGAAGTTGTGGGTTCCCCATCACTGGAGGCTTTGAAAGAGACTGGACAGTCACTTGTCTGAAATGGTATAAGGTCTCCTGGTCAAGCAGGGGGTTGGACTAGAAGACCTCCAAGGTCCCTTCCCACTCTGTTATTCTATGTTCTATGACATAGTGTAAGATTTATTATTATTATTATTATTATTATTATTATTTATTTATTTAGTCAAGCATGTGTTAGATAACAGATATGTATAAACATCATTATTAATACATGAAATGGATATGAATAAAAGGGAACATTAGGACAGGGATGGTAGGCACATTGATGTGCTTATGCACGCCAATTACAGAATGGGGTGAGATCAACAGTAGACATCTGAGGTTAAAGGGTTGGAGGGTTGGAGGAAAAACCACAGAGTCAGGTAGAGTATTCCAGACATTGACCACTCTGTTGCTGAAGTCGTATTTCCTGCAGTTGGGTTTGGTGCGGTTTACCCTGAGTTTGTATCTATTGTGTGCTCTTGTATTGTTGTGGTTGAAGCTGAAGTAGTCATTGATTAGTAGGACATTGTAATGGATAATTTTATGTACTACGCTTGGGTCAGACCGAAGGCGGTGTATTTCTAAGTTGTCTAAGCCTAAAATTTCAAGTCTGGTGGCATAAGGTATTCTGCTGCAAGTAGAAGAGTGTAGTACTCTCCTCATGAAATACTTCTGGGTTCACTCAATTGTATCAGAGGGATACAATCAAGCTCAAGGGAAGTACTAATACCACTCTATAAAGCCTTAGTAAGACCACACCAAGAGTACTTCATCCAGTTTTATCCACCACATTATAAAAAAGATGTTGAGACTCTAGAAAAAGTACAGAGAAGAGCAACCAAGATGATTAGGGGACTGGAGGCTAAAACATATGAAGGATGGTTGCAGGAACTGGGCTTGACTAGTATAGTAAAGAGAAGGATCAGGGGAGACATAATAGTGGTCTTCCAATATTTGAGGGGCTGCCACAGGGAGGAGCAAGGGGTCAAGCTATTTTCCTGAGGGCCAGACAAGGAATAATGGATGGAAACTAAACAAGGAGATATTTAACCTGGAAATGAGGAGAAACTTTCTGACAGTGAGAACAATCAACCAATGGAACAGAAGTTGCTCTCAGAAGTTGTGGGAGTGCCATCACTTGAGACTTTCAAGAGAGATTGGACTGCCATTTGTCAGAAATGGTATAGGGTCGGGGCGGGGGGTTGGACTAGATGGCCTACAAGGTCCCTTCCAACTGTGATTATCTGTTAACTGTTATCTGTATTAATGTTTGATATGCAATGCGGGTTCCAGACAGATGAGCTGTATTCAAGAATTGGTCTAGCAAATGTTTTGTATGCTCTAGTTAGTAGTACAATATTAACAGAGAAAAAGTTGCACAGGATTAGGTTAACAACTCTTAATGCTTTTTTGGCAATGTTGTTACAGTGGGCTCTGCCACTTTGATCGTTAGAGAAGAGTACTCTAAGGTCCTTGGCAGAGTGAGGGTCGTCTACACAATCATCTCCCTCCAGCTTGATGGATGGTCTGGTCAAGTGACAGAGTAGGAAGGTTGTCTCATTGGGATCCAGGTTTCACAAGCCTTTGCCAGCTATACCAGACATCCTCCTACTTCAGAAGCTCCTTGGGGTTCCTCTGCTTGGAGTAGACAAGAAAGCAACCCCAGACCCAGTCCCATTTAAGCATGGCTGGCCTGCAAGAAGGTTGCACCTCCAAATAGCAAAATTCCCATGATAACAATTATTATCTTTCCCCTCCTTGATCTAAATGATACATTCACAAATATCAGGATTGATCATACTCAGGGTGTGTCCTTGATCTTTGCTAATATATACTTCCTGAAAGTCTTCTCCCTTTTCTCCTACCTAACTGAACAGAGGGGAGTTTCACTCACGCAGGCATTTGGCAGGCTGCCTCCTTGAATTATGCTCAGAAGCTCTTGAGAAACCAAGTCAATCAAGACATTCTCTCCAGAGTCAACAACCTGTATGAATCATAGCAAGGGGAGACAGTAATTTCACTCAAGCCAATGTCATGAGAACTGTCATCAAAGCTGGTAGTCTGCTTTTCTTATTAATTCATGCAAAGTTATTACAAATGGTTGCAAAACCTCCTAATTATTCCCCGGGTAGCATTGGACCTGAAATCAAAAGCTGCCCAAACAGAATTCCTCCATTCGTCGAAACTGCAGAAGTTCCTCAGTTCCTCTGCATAATCATTCTTCAATTAGTTTCTCTTTGGAAACTGTTGATAGGTTCGGGAGCATAACTTTAAAGCCATGTTGAAATTCCAAAGTAATAAGGGGGTATTAAATGTTATGTATGTAAATAGTTGAATAAAGGCAAGCTTGAGGTAAAGTGCAGGGTTCTGGCCCTGCACTTCTGATTGGGTGTTAAGCGGCTAGATCGGATTGGTCGGGTTCTGAGAATCTGATTGGCCCTTAATGAAGGACTCTTATTGGTACTGGAGCTAGCATTTCACATGCTCCTATTGGTTATTTAACATTAGCATTACCTATATAAGTAGAGTTGTTGTTATACAAGTTAGAAGTCACTATGCAATAAAGAGTTGAAAGTCACCAACTAAGACTGTCTCCATTCATTCTACCCATGCCTGAATTTATGACATTAAATACACCAGATTTTTGCTTCAGACTGATGATACACCTGTAATGATGGTATCTGCAAAGTTATTGTTTGCATTTAAAAGATTAACAGAGTTGGGCCAAATGCTGCTTTGGGCACTCTGTAAGAGGTATATTTATAATGGTGTAAAATTATACTCCAAATTTTTCACCATCCCTACACAACACTTTGTTTTAGCTTATTTATGTTTCAGTAATGAGCACATGTTCATCAAAATAGACAACCTACCAGGACAAAGTGCTAACAACTCAATAGTCACCACAAAAACGCTGCCTATAGAATATTATTTATGAATGGCTTAACTATGATGATACTGCCTTCTTCTGCTCTATCTATCTGTAAATTAGGCACACTTCGGCTGCCCAGCAATGGTCCTACCATTGACTGTAATATACTATTACCGTGATGGCAAACCTATGGCACATGTGCCACAGGTGGCATGCAGAGCCATTTGTACTGGCATGCAAGCTGTAGGCAAACTTACCTCACTGCGCATGCAGTGAGATTCTTAAAATCTGCAGCAGGGCCCTTCCAAATTTATTAAGCAGTTTCCAGCCCAAAATGGGAAACTGTACCATGGTGCCACTCTCTTTGCTTGTAGAAAAGTTGTTTAAATCTTACTTCAGTTCATGATTGCATAAAACCCCAGAAATACATATATGTGTCAAATAAACATCAGCATTAACTAACTTCTAATTGTATGATATTAGTGACCCTTCAGGATTAATGTCTGCTAATTGCAACATGCAAAAGGAAACAAAAAGAAGGAAAGAAGGAGACCTGGAGAACTTGCCAGGTTGATTGCATCTTATCGGGAGGATAAAAGTACATAAATCAACCTGCCTATTTGTTAGGGAAGAGGAAATTAAGCCTAAAGAAAACAGGGCTTGAGCATTTCTCCAAAGCACCTGAGAACAGGATCAGAAATAATGGGTGGAAGATTATTACTGTGAAATCCAACCTAGAATTAAGGGGAAACTTCCAGACAGGAATGACTTGCCTCCAGAAATTTTAGGTATGGAGTTTTCAGTGGTGGGATTCAAAGATTTTTACCACCAGTTCGGTGGGTGTGGCTTGGCGGGTGCACTTTGCATGCATGCGCACGCCAAATGGGCACTTTGCACAGGCACAGAGGCATTCCAACTTACCTCCTGCAAGCCTGCATTCTCCCCATTGCTTCAGCAGCTGCCTCACGGCACTCTGCTATGCCGCACAAAGCAGCAGCACTTCAAAAGCAGCTAGGGAACAAAGGCGAGTATGAGAGCCCTTGCAGGCCCCACAGCCGGTTCGGTATCTGCTGCTCAACACTGCTATCTGCTTGGCCAAACCGGTAGAATACCACCACTGAGAGTTTTGGAGGTTTTTAAGAAGAGAATGGACAGCTATTTGGCTGAAATGGTATAAGAGCAGGACCGACAAACTCCGGCCCACGGGCCAATGCATCATGCACTGGCCATGCCCATGCTCAGTTTAGCAACGGGGAAAAAAAAACGTCCCAATACGTCACATGACACCGCCGTGACGATGTGAGTTTTATACCCCTGGTATAAAGTATCCTGCTTGAGCAAGGGGTTGGACTAGAAGACCTCCAAGGCCCCTTCCAAGTGTTATTCTATTATTCTGTTTATCTATATGGTCAGTAAGAATCAACATTGACCTGATGGTACATAATCTACTGTATATATATAAAAGTGAAATACCCCACACGCATCATCACAAAATCTCCAGGACCGTAAAGCCTACAAACTTGAAATTTGGCACGTATGTTCCTCTTGGCTTCTAGGGGTTCGCTAAGAAAGGATTTTTCAAAATGACCATCAGAGCATTTAGAGTATTTATTGTATTATTATTAATTATTATTAACACGCTCTGATGCTAAGGAGTTCTGCTCCCCCTCCCCACCTGGAAAGAAATCTGTTCCAAATGCAAAACACAAGCAGAGGAGAGGAGGTTCAGTTTCAGAGCACCAGGCAGCTTTTGTACAGAACAGTTGAGCTAAGCCACGCCCCAGCTCCTTGCTGTCTCCTTCTTGCTCACACAGCAAATACCGCTTCAGTTTCCAAACAGCCCTCAACTCTCTCACACACTGACAAGACGCTAGCCAGATGAATACTGATGGATGCTGGTAGGCAGAGGCAGAATTTTGTTTTCCTTATTTTCCTCCCCAAAAACTAAGCCCGACCACAGAAAGGCATGGGTATCGAGTTAGTCAATAAATAAAATTAAGTTGCCATCGATTAAAATATGGGCTGTTTTTTCAATGGCTCTGGAATCAATTCATTTGTCAGAGACATGGGTCCTTATGCTGGTAATCAGAGTTGAATCAGCTGATCTGGCTGGCTTGGGGGGGGGGTGACCCTTTCCTTTCTGCTGGCTGAGGAATTCTGGGAGTTGAAGTCCACAAGTCTTAAAGCTGCCAAATTTGAGGACCCCTGCTCTAAGCTGTGCCTTGAAGAACAATGAAAATGTATCTCTTTAGCTACAGAAAATAATTACTTTTTATTCTACATTTTATATTGATTTGCTTGTTTTTGCATTGTGTATACTTATTTATGATATAGTTTTCTGTGAACCATAAAAGAAATGCAAAGGCAGCAGATCTTTTATTGTGCTATGGATGAATAAATAGTCTTAATGGGTTGAAGCTAAGCCTGAGTTACACACCCACAGTGCCTGACATACTTCTGCACAGAGTGACAAATATTTATCTTGGCCCAGCCCTCTAAACTTGATGTGTCTTGTACCCTAAGTGAAGCTTTGGACTGGGATTGTTGCTGGAGGTTTTGTAAAGGTCATTCTCATGCTGATCAGTCTGAGCATTGGAACCTCAGTTAGTTCTGGTGGGGCTCGTCTTATTCATTCACCTGCACATGGACACTTTGGATTCACAGGTACATGCCCTGAAGAGTATGGGCTGCAGCAGATTTGGGTATTCAGCAGGTTCTGACCAGTTCTGGAGAGCAGGAATGAGTAGTTTGGGGAACTGGAAAATGCCACCTCTGACTGGCTCTGACCCCATCCATTCTCTGGCTTCCAATAAGTGCCAACTTGGTCTCCTTTGGTTGCCCTGCACAGGAGAATGGAGCTGGAAAGCAGGTTAGTGGGGCTGGGAGGGAATAGGATTTTGCAGTAACCTTCTTCCCCCAGGAGTGGGATGGGAATGGAGATTTTACAGTAGGAGGGTGAAAATGGCCTCCTTCGACCCCAGAGGCCCTCTGGAAGCTGGAAACAGGGCCGTTTCCGGACTTCCGAAAGCCAATTTTTCCCCCTCTCAGAGCCTCTGCACTTACCTGCATCCAAAATGGACCATATGGAGACTCCTCGGAGAGGAGGGGAAAGGTGAGCAGGGCCAGCCGGTTGGTTCAACAACCAGCTTGGTGAAACATATGTAAATTTAACATCCAGTTCGCCCGAACTGGTTTGAACCGGCTGAATGCCACACCTCTGTGTGTTTGTGTGTGTATACATATACATACACACATACACGTACACACACACATGTATACATACACACATACATACACACACACACATATATATGTTTTATTGATACATTTTTCTTTGATAAACATAAAAAACCCATCTGAACAGTATGTTGTACAATTAGTTTTGAATAACAAAAAGAGGATACGCATAATAATCACAATATACATATCATTAATAATACACATATAGTACTAATAAGATTAGCTTATCCATACTGGAAAACTTTCATTCTATAATTAATCATTTTCTTAATCTTTTTAGTTTCTAACCTCTGTTTCTGTTAGTTAGCCATTGGTAAAACAAGTCCCATGTTAAAAAGTCTTCTGCTTCTTCCTTCTCCTTTATTTTAATGTTAATCTGTCCATCTCTGCACATTCTAATTTTTTAAAAACAACACTTTCATCTGAAGGGATCTCTTCATTTTTCCACTGTTTTGCAAACACAATTCTAGCTGCTATCAACACATGTAAGATTAGATATATATTCCCTTTATCATACTGTTCTGGTAAAATACTCAACAAAAATATTTCTGGTTTAAAATCAATATGTTGCTGTTGTGAATGAATAAATGTTAATAAAGTTATCTAGAGCTTGAAGTCAAGTGCAGGGTTCTGGCCCTGCACTTCTGATTGGCTGTTAAATGGCGAGATCAGATTGGTCCGTTCAAGAGAATCTGATTGGCCATTAGCAAGCCGTTCTCATTGGTCAACGGAGCTAGTGCTCCCAGGTTTTCATTGGTTGAATAGTTAATAGGTTGCCTATATAAGGAAGGCTATAGCAGCCATAGAGCTGTGCTGCCACACCATGTAAATAAAGAGTTGAAGTTCACTGTTTTACCGGCTTGTCTCCATTCTTCGCACCCATGCTCCACACTTAACAGTTGCTTTATCATTTTTTCTAATTATGTATGTATTTCAGTCCAATATTTTTCAATCCTGATTGTCACTTGACCTGCATTAGATCATGGCACCAGGGCATGTGTTTGTAAATAGCTTATGATCAAGAGCAAATCCCAGAAACACCAATACTTGGGAAGATAGTGGAAAAGATAATCAAAAAACAGATCTGAAAACATCTAGAAACAAATAAAATTATAACTAAAAGCCAGCATGGGTTTATTCAAAACAGATCATGCCAAACCTAATAGCAGTATTCCAGCATTTGAGAGGCTGCCACAAAGATGAGGGAGCACTAGAATGCAAGACAAGAAACAATGGATGGGAACTGACCAAGGAGAGAAGCAACCTGGAATTAAGGAGAAACAATTAACCAATGGAAAAGCTTGTCTTCAGAAATTGTGGTGCTCCATCATGGGAGGCTTTTAAGAAGAGATTGGACAGTCACTTGTCTGAAATGCTATAGATCTCCTCAGTGGTGGGATTCAAAAAATTTTACTACTGGTTCTGTGGGTGTGGCTTGGTGGGTGTGGCAGGGGAAGGATACTGTAAAATCTCCAGTCAGAGGTGGGATTTGCTGGTTCTCCAAACTACTCCAAACTTCTGCTACCGGTTCTCCAGAACTGGTCAGAACCTACTGAATACCACCTCTGGGTCTCCTGCTTGAGCAGGGAGCTGAACGAGAAGACCTCCAAGGTTCCCTCCAGCTCTGTTCTGATTGGGTGTTTTAGAAGTACCAGTTGACCATTTGAGGTGGTGAAAGTGCAGCTTCTCTCAGTTGCTAGCCAACTTTTTCTAGTCTACAAAGCTGGATCTGATTAGCCTTTGGATGTGGACATTGGTGGACTAGATCAATCAATTGAAAAACCTCCCAGAGGAAGACAATTGAGAGCCATTTATGTACTGCTGTTTAAAAAAAAATATGCCTAGACTTTATGAAGTGAACCAAACCTTTCTTGATCTGAAAGCCTTTTATCTTGAATTTTAGCTTAACCTTCCCAGATATGAAGACACATGAAATATAGAAAGCCAAATTTGTTTTGTGATCCAGGATATGTACACATTGGATAAGCTTATTGGTCAATATTTTCAAACTTCCCTGTGAGGAAGAACTGAGGACTTCTTGGCCCTTAAAAGTGGAGCTCTCTTCTGAATTATTATTTCCTCCCAATGGTGTTTGCAGATTGTGGTCAAAGATGGTTAAATGACTATCTTGTTCACTAACTAATTTTAATGTTATTAAAATCACCACAATGACACAAATTAAAAGCAGCTATGACTTACTGTAGGACAAAAAAACCCATGCAATTGCAAAATTCAGTGTTAACATGAACAGAATCCAAAAACCAACTTCAGACCTCTCTCTGAGAAGTTTCAGCTGCATGGAAGGACCAGATCTTATTTTTCCCTGACTGTAACTCCCCAACCTGCCTCATCCCTGCCTATTATAGAGATAAATCTGCTGCCTTCCTAGTTCCCTCATTTTGGCCTCATTTTGATTAATTTTGTAGAATTTCACCCAATCAGGACAATTTTGAGGCAACCACAATATCTCTCTTTTTTTCCTGAGACGGTCTCATTTTCTTCTTCTGGATGATTGATCCCCTGTCCAAGAACACCGAACAAAAGTGTCCCTGTTTCTGGGGTTTCCAGAGAAGGCTCTTATTTTATTTATTTCTATAAATGTATATTAACATTTTATATCAAATTCTGGGCTGCTCCCAACCAACAGTTAAAAGAACAACAGTAATAATGCAATACATATATCCATTAAAACCCACAAACCTGGCACAAAGTTAAGCTATGTTTATGATGCAATCATCTCTTCTTTCACAGAATCATATGAAGAGTTCAGACATTGTTATTTTCTAGTTATTCTCTTTTCGGATTTTCACTCTACTTGATCCGTTTTCCTCTATGGAAGCAAACTCCAAAATGAAGCTGGATGTCTTCCCATCTATCATCATCGGAGCTATTTGCAAGAACCAAACTAAAGCATGTTCAATCAGGGCAGTGGCGGTGTTGAACGCCATCGATCCCCTGGCATAAACACAGGATAGAGATATTCAAAGCTTGGGAGGTCCTGGCCAGGTCTTCAATCTTAAGAACATTCCAAATATGACTGGGTCTGATTCTATTGCAGAAGAACTTCAAGTTTTGTGAAGGGTGGCATCAGGGGTGTCTTACTGCTTCACCCAGGAGGTTTCCCTAAGGCCCAGGAGGCAAAAGGGGGTGTGTGGGATGGTGCTGTGTGGCCTCCCTACACTCCATTGTTTTCTGGGAGCAAAAACACTCCCCCAGGAGACTTCCAGGAGGCTCAGGAGACCCAAAAATGGAGTTGGGGGGGGGGAATGCTGCAAAAAAAGAGAAGAAGTCATGCCCACCTAGCCACGCCCACAGAACCAGTTGTTAAAAATGTTGAATCGCACCCTTGGGTGGCATGGTGGGTGAGAGCAGTGTTATAGGGACTTCTGATGAGCATGCACGCTGAGCTTGTCAATCAGAAAGGTTGGCAGTTCGGCAGTTCGAATCCTAGCACCGCATAATAGAGTGAGCTCCCGTTCCTTGTCCCAGCTTCTGCCAACCTCGAAGTTTGAAAGCACGTAAAAAAAAATGCAAGTAGAAAAATAGGGACCCCTTTGGTGAGAAGATAACAGCGTTCTGTGCGCCTTGCTGGCCACGTGATTACAGAGACGACTTCGGACAGTGCTAGCTCTTTGGCTTTGAAACGGAGATGAGCACTGCCCCCTTGAGCTGGAAATGACCAGCACGGATGTGCGAGGGGAAACTTTACTTTTAATCGAAGTGGAACTCTGAGAAATAGATCTTCAGGATCTTCCTCCTCTGCTTCTACCTTGCTATCTACAATATATCCTGTTGGTAGTATGCCCTGTCTTGGAATTTTATAGTCTAATCAGCAATGTAATACAAATTATGAAAATCAACTTTATGCAAAAAAGCCCAGCAAGATATTATGGCGTGTGCCCAAAAAGACTGTAACAAATGTCATCAGAGTTTCTACAGAGAACTATAATGGTCAAGTGGGCAAGCATGGGATTTGATGAATGGGGTGTCCTGATTCCCTGTACTCATCCATTACTCCTTTTTTCTGAAGACCTTTGGGTGGGATCTCACAAAACCCTCTGGGGAGTCCATGAAATCAAAATTATTTGCCAGATATTGAAGATATTTGCAAAAATGTAAAACAATGTCACCTTTCTCGTTGTTATTTTTTTCTTTGTTAAAAATACAGAGCTTTTCATGAACAATATTTTGTGTTAATATTTAATGGGTTCAGTGTTGTTATTTGGGGGGACGTCCATCATTTTTAAAAGTGGGAAGGGTTCCTGAGATTAAAAAGTTTAAGAAACTCTGCACTTGAGAATAAGGAATTGCAGAGGTCACGTAATCTCTTTTTGCTAGCTTTTGACAAGCCAAGTCAATGGGAAGCCAAATTCACTTTACAACCATGTCGCTAACAACTGCAGTGATTCACTTAACAAACGTGGCAAGAAAGGTCATAAAATGGGGTGAAACTCATTGAACAACTGTTTGGGGCTCCATGGTGGTCGTAAGCCGAGGACATTCCTAAAATGTCAGCTTTGACTGGAGTTGTCCTCCACCTAAAAAGGAACCATTGGACTTTATCTGATCTTCCATCCTGTTTAAAAGAAGCCCCCTCTCCTCCTTGAACTAATAGGGTTTCTTAAAGGAAGGTTTGCCAGGTGCTGCAAACAGCTGGTGGCTTGCCCTGCTTATATCTGCAGCAGGCAGATTCTGGGTGGCAACGGCACCTGGCACATTGCCTGCTTGGATGAACCATCATCTATAGGTGGAACTGATGAGTGTCACTATGATTGTGAGGATGACTGAACCCTTCAGGCTGATGACTAAGGAATCTCCCTGCAGTTCAGGGATTCCCAGAAATAAGTGCTCGCTCAGCATCCCTGAATGGCGTTTCCGCAGCAAACAGAGAAGGTGTTTTTCAAGTGGTTTGAGAGCTCAGGCAGGGGGGTTACATGGATTAAGGCACCTTAGGGGGTATTCTAAAGTGACACGGTGGCTCAGTGGCTAAGATGCTGAGCTTGCTGATCAGAAAGGCCGGCAGTTTGGCGGTTCAAATCCCTAGCGCCGCATCATGGAGTGAGCTCCCGTTGCTTGTCCCAGCTTCTGCCAACCTAGCAGTTCAAAAGCACGTAAAAAAATGTAAGTAGAAAAATAGGAACCACTTGGGTGGGAAGGTAAAGGTGTTCCGTGCGCCTTCGGTGTTTAGTCCTGCCGACCATGTGACCACGGAGACATCTTCGGACAACGCTGGCTCTTCGGCTTTGTAATGGAGGTGAGCACTGCCCCGAGAACCGGAAACGACTAGCATGTATGTGTGAGGGGAACTTTTGCCTTTACCTTTATTCTAAAGTGAGGGAATAGATGCATTGTAGTGCTATTTAGAGGATGCAAAATATTTCTAAATTGCCACCCATCCCATACATTAGTACTTACAAGTGCTTGGGCCTCTGGTGCTCCTTTTTTTTTTTTTTTTTTTGTATAATTTTCTTCTTGATACAATACATGAAGGACGAAGGAAAAATAGGCTTGTACGGATGACTCCGTAAGGAACCTTATTCCAATTTTGTTTTTGGAAAATTGCAGTATATTGTAACTGTGTCATAGTGCTTTAATAAAATAAAATCATTTGAAATAATTGAAATGAAACAAAAAGATGTTTCAATTGAGATTAATGAAAGAGGCTAGAATTAATGTGTTTGTTTCTCTCCTTACTGAAAATTTGGAATGGAAAAGGTAATAATAGAATTAAGTATGCATATATGAATGGATAATTGCTGTCATATTTGTATGTAAAGGTGATGACCTGGAAATATGTTGTCCATTAAAAAGAGATTTTTGTTTTTAATGTGAAAAACTGAGTAAAATTTGTTCAAAAATAAAATAAAATAAAAGTTGCATCAGAGATGACATGCACTGTAGCTGCCCAATATTCAGAATAATAAAGATTACCCTTTCTATTCTGCATGCTAAGGATAGTCCTTGTTTAACGACTGCCTTGTTTAGTGGACAGTTATGACCTTGATAAAAAAGTAACTGTATTTTTGGACAATTCTCACATTTATGTCCTTCACAGATCTGTAAAGCAAAGGAAAACTGAAATAAGCTGATAAATACTGCCATGGTATCACCTTGTGACTGTTTCATTTAATAACCAAATTGCCACTGCCAATTGTGATAGCTAAACAAGGACCAATTGTACATTTTCTGAAATGCACAGACCATTTCTAGAACCCCTAGATCAGTGCTCCCCAACCTTTCCAATTTTGTGGGCAGCCACAAGCACATGCGCAGCTCCATTTGCATAAGCAGTGGGCATGCATGCCTACCGCCTGCGCAAATAGATCATATGCGCATATGCTCAGCCACTGCTCATGCCAGTCAGGATGCTTGCATGCATTCACCCACCACTTCCCTGGCCAGGTTCCAAACAGCTCAAAGCCCAGTAGGAGGGTTAGGGAACCATTGCCTTAGATGACCCACTCCAAGGGGGAAATTGAGCACATAAGAAGAAAACAAGATATTCCGGAGAGAGACCACTTTATTTTGCAAATTACTTTGGAAAAAGTTCAGAGAAGAGCAATTAAGGCCTGGAGACAAAAACATATGAACAGCTGCAGAATTTGGATTTGGCTAGTCTAGAGAAAAGAAGGACCAGGGGGTGACATGATAGCAGACCTCCAGTATTTGAGGAGCTGCCGCAGAGAGGAGGGAGTCAACCTATTCTCCAAACTTAACCCAAACCCCAGAAGGCAGGACAAGAAACAATGGGTGGAAACTCATCAAGGAGAGAAGCAACCTGGAATTAAGGAGAAACTTCCTAATAGTGGGGACAATTAACCAGAGCTTGCCTCCCAAAATCGTGGGCGGTCCATCACTGAAGGTTTTTAAGAGGAGTCTAGACCAGGGGTGTCAAACTCACACGACATATTGGGAACCTTTTCCCCCTTCACTAAACCAGGCATTGGCATGGCCAGTGCATGACACATCCGGCCCACCGGCCAGGAATTTGACAGCCCTGGTCTAGACAGTCACTTATCTGAAATAGTATAGGTTGCTCTGCTTCAGCAGGGGGCTGGACTTGAAGACCTCCAAAGGTACCTTCCAACTTCTATTTTATTGCTTCTAACCTTAGCCTATTCTCTTTTGTCCACGGCTCTTTCTCTGGCGTATTATACCTGCCTGTCAGTCTGCCTGCCTGTCGTCTCTTGCATAGACTCTCAAAAGTCCTATATAAGAGATTTCCACCAGTGCTAGCATTAAAGAATGCGTTATCATAAATTAAGTGTAAGCGTCTGTATTTGGTTTCAACATCCTTAAGAGAATGGAATGGAACAATGACTGGATAAATAAGAGCGCCAGCTTTGTTTGCCTCAACCCTGAGTTGAGCAAATGCTGGTATCTGCGAACGCTGAAGCTTTTCAACCAAGAAAAGAAAGAAACAAGAAAAACCAGAGCCTCTCTCCCAAATGCTCTCAACTCATTTCTGCAATGACATAATGTGCCCTCAAGGAGTTTCTAATTAATACAAACAATTACCATTCATGATCGAGAATCATCGTATTGACTGGCAAAGGCCAACACTCTCACCTTGTTGATGGTGCATCTGAGGTGTTTGTGACTCACCTGCAGTGTTTCAGCTGAACATTCATTTGTAAGAGGAAGAATGAAGTAATGAAGGAAAGATCCCATCAGCAATGTAAACTTTGTCACATCATTGCAAGCATCTGCCAGATCATACATTTCTTTTAAAAAAATCCACCTGGACAAATTCTGGATAAAAACAGAAAGAGACCTGTTTTCTAAGACTCTGTGCCTGGGTAGTAACAGCCCTTATTTGGTGCCTTAATCTCAAATATTTAAATCAGGGCTGTCCAACCTTGGTAACTTTAAGACTTGTGGACTTAAATCTCCCAGAATTCCCCAGTGAAACTATGCTGGCCACAGTATTCTGGGAGTTGAAGTCCACAAGTCCTAAAGTTGCCACGGTTGGACAGCCCTGATTTAACTGCTACTTTTCAGATACTACTAATATGGTAATAGAATAGAATAGAATTCTTTATTGGCCAAGTGAGATTGGAGACACAAAGAATTTGTCTTGGTGTAAATACTCTCAGTATACATAAAGAAAAGATACATTCGTTAAGAATCAAGAATCATAACATACAACACTTCATGATTGTCATAGGGTACAATAAGCAATCAAATCATACTAGGAAGCAGGCATTATAAATCGTAAGGATACAAGCGACAAAGTTACAGTCATACAGTCACAAGTGGGAGAGGATGGGTGATAAGGAGTGATGAGATTAATCGTAGTAGTGCAGACTTTGTAAGTAGTTGGACAGTGTTGAGGAAATTATTTGTTTAGCAGAGTGATGCGTTGGGGGAAAAAACTGTCCTTGTGTCTAATTGTTCTGGTGAGCAGTGCTCTATAGTGTCATTTTGAGGGAAGGACTTGAAATCTGTAGATATTTTCACAGCCCTCTTTTTGACTCGTGCAGTATGCAGTTCCTCGATGGAAAGCAGGTTGGTAGCAATTGCTATTTTCTGCAGTCCTAATTCCTCTCTAAAGTCTGTGTCTGTCCTGTTGGGTTGCAGAAGCAAGCCAGACAATTATAGAGGTGCAGATGACAGACTCCATAATTCCTCTGTAGAACTGGATCAGCAGAGGATCAGTATCAGTATCAGTAATGCAGAGTTTACAGCAATATGAAAGTCTGAGTTTAAAACATAAGTTCCAGGATTAGAAATTCACCAAAGGCTTAATTGAAGGAATTTGATTGTTGGAGAAGGAGTCTGGATTTCATAGAATTCTGCTTTAGCCATTCGTGATCAAATGCTTTTCCATATAGCAATTCCCAACTAAAAATGAACAATTAAAAAAAAAAATCTGGGAGAGCATATATAAAACACTTCTCTTTTTATCATACATGTTTAACTCAAGGAACAAGCACACTCTAGGAGTGTTTTACCCACCAAGGTTTTTTATTTATTTATTTATTTATTTATTTATTTATTTTTATTTATTTATTTATTTATTTATTTATTTATTTATTTATTTATGTCAATTGCTTACAAGATAATAGGTATAAGTAAAAACATAATCATGAATACATGGATACATATAAGAAAAAAAAATAAAAGAAAAGAAACAATAGGACAGGGATGGTAGGCACGTTGGTGCACTAATGCATGCCCCCTACAGACCTCTTAGGAAAGGGGTGAGGTCAATGGTAGACAGTCTAAGGTTAAAGTTTTTTGAAGAAACCACAGAGTCAGGTAGAGTATTCCAGACATTGACCACTCTGTGGCTGAAGTCGTATTTCCTGCAATCAAGTTTGGTGCCGTTAACCTTGAGTTTGTATCTATTGTGTTCTCCTGTGTTGTTATGGTTGAAGCTGAAGTATTCATTGACTGGTAGGACATTGCAATGTATAATTTTATATACTATACTTAGATCGGACCGAAGGTGGCATAGTTCTAGATTTTCTAGGCCTAGAATTTCGAGTCTGGTGGCATAAGGTATCTTGCAATGAATAGAGTGGAGAACCCTTCTTGTGAAATATTTCTGGACTTTCTCAACTGTGTTAATATCAAATACATAATGTGGGTTCCAGACTGATGAGGTGAATTCAAGTATTGGTCTAGCAAATGTTTTGTATGCTCTAGTTATTAGTGTTACGAACTAAGCAAACACGTTATTTTAAAATCCTAATAGTTTTGCCTCCACAGCAGGCTCGTAATCCTGCACTTCTGATTGGCCCGTGAACAGTGGATCATGATTGGTCATTTCTGGCTGATCTGATTGGCTGCTAGCGGGTCACTGCTGATTGGACGCTCCCAGTGCGGCAAACTCAAATCATTGGTTATTGTGACAGCAGCCAGCTCTGTAAAAGGAGCTGCTGCTGCCCCAGTATTTGGCTCTGTTCTGAAGTCACTAATAAAGAGTTGGAGTCACTATTCAATGCCTCGTCTCCGTTCTTTGCGCCCACACTCCAGATTTAACACTGGCGACGAGGATGGGATATGGAGACGATAGAGCTGACTGAACGCTCACTGAACGCTAGCAGAGCACGTGGCTGAGAGCGCGTCAAGAAATGGCAGAATGACCAGCAGTGCTATACCACCCGCTCCATTTGACCTGGCTAACGAAGACTGGGACTCGTATATGGACAGGTTCCAGATGTTCCTGGAGACCAACAATTTGAAAGATGCTACGCCTGGCAAGAAACGAGCTGTATTCCTGACCCATTGCGGGCCCGCCGTTTTTAAAATGGCAAAGGCACTTGCGAAACCAGCAGAAGTCAAGAGAATGGACTGGGACAACCTCGCCCCAATCCTACGGGCTCATTATGCACCCGCGGTGCCAACACTCATCAGGAGACATGAGTTTTACCGGAGGGACCAACAGGAAGGCGAGAGTGTTGGAGACTTCATCGCTGACCTCAGGAACCTTGGAGGACTCTGTGGCTTTGCAAATCTTGAGGAAGCCATGAGAGATCGAATTGTTCTGGACCTCAAAGACCCTACGACCCAGAGCAAGATTATGGCGAAAGGGGACATTGGCCTCACAGATGTCATCACTGATGCTACTGCAGCAGAAGCAACCAGGAAGTCAGCCGCTCGAATGCGCCGAGCGAATGCACCGCACCGCCCACTCGCCAGTGACATTACGCTTTTATCCGAAAGGCACACAACTACCACCCACCATGAAGACCTTGAATCTTCATCAGAAAGCGAGGAAGAAGAGGTCAACAGACTCAGGTCAGAACGCGACCAGCGAGACCAGCGAAATTGTAAGCCTTTGTACCAATGCGCTGGATGCGGGGGAAATCACCCGCGATCAGTGGAAAGAGGGGCCACATCGCAAAGGTCTGCAGAAGCAAGCGAGGGTCCAGCCCAACCCGAAGAGAACATTTCCACCATACAATGGGCACCCCACCATTAAACCGGGACCGCCAATGGAACCACTACTACAGAAATCAAGCACCCGCCACTTCAACCAGATGGGAAGAGACCCATCACCATCGGCCATGCTTCATCGCTTGATGCAAGGAAAATCTGAGTGAAGGTCACAATTGAGAATCGACCATGTGTTATGGAGGTTGACTCCGAGTTGTCCCTATCGATGGTCTCCTGGAAAACCTTAAAACAGCTGATTCCTGACATCTGTCGCCAGGAACTCAGCACTCAAAAAATCATATTAAAGGACTACCAAGGAAATAGAATCCCAGTTGCCGGTTCCAGCTACGTCCAAGTATCTTTCAAAGACCACACCACAACTCTACCACTTACCGTCGTCGATCAAGATCGGCCCAGCTTGCTGGGTTTGCAGTGATTTGCACCACGAGGAATTGAACTAGCGGGCATTAACCAAACTGGAAGCGATGACTGGGAAGCGGCCCTCATCCAGGAATTCCAGGACGTTTTCACCGAGAAGCTAGGCAAGTACAAGGGATCCCCCATATCGTTTAATCTCAGCCCTGATGTTGCGTCCATTCGCCTTAAGCCTCGTCGAGTGCCCTTTGCACTCAAGCCAAAGATTGATGAACAATTGGACAAATTAATAGCCCAGGGCGTGTTGGAACCGATTGACCACGCCCGATGGGAAACCCCAATTGTAACCCCCATAAAACCTGACGGGTCTTTGAGAATTTGTGGGGATTACCGGGCCACCCTAAATCACGCGCTTCAACAGAGCGCTTACCCTGTACCTGTGGTCCAGCACCTTCTTCATTCCCTGGGAGGTGGGAAAATATTCGCAAAATTGGACCTAGCTCAAGCATACCAGTAGCTGCCCATAGATGCAGAGACTGCAGAAGCCCAAACTATAGTCACGCACAGAGGTGCCTTCAAGTGTAATAGACTCCAATTCAGAGTGAGTGTAGCACCTGGCATCTTCCAAAGTCTGATGGAAAGATTGCTTCAAGGCATAAAAGGAGTCGTGCCATACTTTGATGATGTCTTAATAGCTGCCTCCACTAGAAGCATACTAGAAAAATGACTCAGAATGGTCCTCCAGAAATTTAAAGATGCTGGCCTGAAGGTCAAGAAAGACAAATGTCAACAATGTACTGAGCGGGTTGAGTTCCTTGGGTACCTTCTGGACAAACAGGGAATTCACCCGACGGAGAAAAAACTGACTGCAATAAAAAACACCCCAAGGCCTAGGAATAAAACAGATCTCCAAGCCTTCCTGGGACTCATTAAGTTTATAACATCTTCTTGTCCCAGAAGGCAACTATTGCTGAACCCCTGCATAGGCTCCTCGATAAGAAGGCTTCCTGGGTCTGGGGACATCGTGAAGAGCGAGCCTTTCAGCAAGTAAAAGACCTGTTAACTTCAGATGCTGTATTGATACAATATAACGACACTTTGCCTTTAACTGTCACCTGCGACGCCTCACTGTTTGGAGTGGGAGCCATCCTTAGCCATGTCCTACCAAACGGTACTGAGGCACCTATTGCGTTTTTTTCAAGAACTCTATCTAAAACTGAGAGAAACTATAGCCAACTTGATAAAGAGGCTCTCGCTATTGTGTCTGTGATCAAACGATTCCATGAGTATGTATATGGAAGATCCTTCTCCATAATAACCAACCACAAACCATTACTTGGCATTTTAGGGGGAGATAAACCCACTCCTCACATATTATCACCAAGAATGACATGTTGGTCAGAGTTTCTAGCCGCATATGATTACCAACTGCTACACCGCCCGGGAAAAGCCATTCCCCACACTGACACGTTGAGCCGCTCTCCACTACCCGAAGTCATAGACGACCCAGCTCCAACCATGACTACGCTACAAATTGAAACTCTTCCTTCACCACCGCTGACTGCACAAGACATCGCCTCAGAAACAAGGAAGGATCCTTATTTGGCACGAGTCCTCAGCTGGGTGGAAAGAGGTTGGCCTGACAACGAACCAAACGACACCTTCAAGCCCTTCAAAAACCGGCAGACAGAACTTTTCTCCCAAAAAGGATGCATCTTGTGGGGAGACAGAGTTGTCATTCCAGAGAGACTACAGCATAAAGTTCTAAAACTATTGCACGATGGACACCCAGGCATTGTGCGAAGGAAGGCACTAGCGAGGAGCTACGCTTGGTGGCCAGGTATAGATAAGCAGATAGAAACCTGGGTGGCCACTTGCAGCAAGTGTCAGGAAACTCATTCAGCTCCACCAAAAGCACCACCAACTGAATGGGAAGCACCCCAAGGTCCCTGGTCCTGTATTTACATCGATTTTGTGGGACCTACCAAGGGGCATACATTTCTTATAACAGTGGATGCCTACTCCAACTGGCTGGAGGTCCACAAAATGAAGAGCACCACCACAGAAGCCGTTGTTAAAAAACTAAATAGACTATTTGCTACGCACAGGTTGCCAGATGTCCTAGTTTCAGATAATGGCCCCCAATTCACCGCTCTGGCATTTGAACAGTGCCTCACAGATCAGGGGATACGCCATGCCTTGACCTCGCCAGCTCACCCTGCGGCCAACGGTAGGGCTGAGCGAATGGTCCAATTCATAAAGAAAACTTTACACAAGATGGAGCAAGGGGATATTGACGACAAGGTGACCAGGATGCTTCTCCTCCAACATATTACCCCAAAGAGCACCACAAACCTCAGCCAAACTCCTGATGGGCCGGAAACTTCGCTCACACCTTGACTGCCTGCACCCTGCCTATACACCGGAAAAACCCTTGGGATCCAGCAGCAGGTATCGCACTTTCAAGGTAGGCGACCCAGTGTTTGCAAAAAACTTTTCCGGTGACCCATTGTGGGTCCCCGCCACCATAACTCAACTAACGGGTCCACATTCCTACCATTTACAAACTACTGATGGGAAAATGTGGAAGCGCCACATCGACCAATTGCGCTCCAGGCTGGCCTCGTCACAAACCCCAAATCTCAAACCTGGGGGGGAAGGGAAATCAAGAGGCCCGGACAAGAACTAGCACACGACCCAGTACTTGGAAACCAACAATCAGCACAACCAACCCGGGGATATTCACCTTCCGAAGGAGAGCCCAGTCAGATGATCGCCTCACCACAAAGCAGCACTGCGACAGCAGCAAATCCAAGGGTCCCGGATGACAGCTGTGACGGAAGCAGAGATAACAACCCCGAGTCACCCAACGGAGAGGTTGGACCATCTGCTCCGCCGAGCTCAGCAAGCAGCCCACCAGGACCAGAGTCAGGGCAAGGACTGGTGGAGCAATGTAGATCAGGTAGACAGGTGAAACGACCTGCCTACCTGCGAGAATACATCATCCCACCCCTCAAACGGAACCTAGGGGGGAGGGGTGTTACGAACTAAGCAAACGCGTTATTTTAAAATCCTAATAGTTTTGCTTCCACAGCAGGCTCGTAATCCTGCACTTCTGATTGGCCCGCGAACAGCGGATCGTGATTGGTCGTTTCTGGCTGATCTGATTGGCTGCTAGCGGGTCGCCGCTGATTGGACGCTCCCAGCACAGCAAACTCAAATCATTGGTTATTATGACAGCAGCCAGCTCTGTAAAAGGAGCTGCTGCTGCCCCAGTATTTCGCTCTGTTCTGAAGTCACTAATAAAGAGTTGGAGTCACTATTCGATGCCTCGTCTCCGTTCTTTGTGCCCACGCTCTAGATTTAACAATTAGTGTAATATTACCAGAGAAAAAGCTACATAAGATTAGATTAACAACTCTTAATGCCTTTTTGGCTATGTAGTTACAGTGGGCTTTAGCACTTAGGTCATTTGAGATGAGTACTCCAAGATCCTTGACAGAATTTGGAACCTCAACAAGGTCTTGACTATTTTATATTTTATTTTATTTTATTTTATTTTATTTTATTTTATTTTATTTTATTTTATTTTATTTTATTTTATTTTATTTTATTTTATTTTATTTTATTTTATTTTATTTTATTTTATTTTATTTTATTTTATTTTATTTTATTTTATTTTATTTTATTTTATTTTATTTTATTTTATTTTATTTTATTTTATTTTATTTTATTTTATTTTATTTTATTTTATTTTATTTTATTTTATTTTATTTTATTTTATTTTATTTCATTTCATTTCATTTTATTATTTTATTTTATTTTATTTTATTTTATTTTATTTTATTTTATTTTATTTTATTTTATTTTATTTTATTTTATTTTATTTTATTTTATTTTATTTTATTTTATTTTATTTTATTTTATTTTATTTTTATTTTTATTTTTATTTTTTTATTTTATTGCCAATATGTAAGACAGAGCATTTGTTTGTTGAGATTTGAAGTTGCCATTGGTTTGACCATTCTGATACATAGTCAGAAGGGTAGCAGTATTGTCTGCATAGCTTTACATCATCAGTGAAGAGAACACAGTTGCTCTTAATATGATCACATAGGTCATTTATGTAGAGTATGAAGAAAGTTGGTCCTAGAACTCTGCCTTGGTTTTCTTCCTTAGTGCAAAACAAAATCTGTTAAGGAAGAAAAGAATGAATAAGTTCTAGAACAGAGGTCTCCAAACTTGGCAACTTTAAAACTTGTGAACTTCTGGGAGTTGAAGTCCACAAGTCTTAAAGTTGCCAAGTTTGGGGACCCCTGTTGTAGAAGAACTCAGTTTGACAGCCTGTTTGGGACAACAAATTCTTGAAGATTTAGCTGCTGTTGTACAAGTGATGAGCAAAAGCCCTTCAGAAGTCTATCAGGGTCAGGTGGAAACTGCACAGTGACTTTGGCTGAGTTAAATAAATCAAATCTCTTCCTTCTGGTCTTTGACCAGCCTTTACAATACAAGAGTACAGGACAAAGGGAAATAATGTAATACAACTCTTTGTTACATGTATTCCTTGGCTTACCACAGATCATATAGTGACCATTCAAAGTTACAATGGCACTGAAAAAATGTGACTTTTGACCATTCTTCACAGTTACAAATCTTTGCAGCATCCCCCTGATCACAGGATTAACCTCAGATGCTTGGTAACGGGTTCATATTGACGATGGTTGCAAAGTCCCAGGGTCAAGTGATTCTCTTTTACCACCATCTGACAAGCAAAGTCAATGGGGAAACTGACAGGTGAATTAATTTATCAGCTCACTTCATATATTCACTTAACAACTGTGCAAGAAAGATCATAATCTACAGACCCTTCATATCCTGGACATAATTTTTTTCAACTTCTATCTTCAAAACAACACTGTAGGGCACTGCACACCAGAACAATGAGACACAGGAACAGGTGTGGAACAAGTTCCATCACTCTGCTAAACAACAAATTCCCACAACACTGTCAAACTACAGAGTAAGATTGTATTACTATTCTTCTTCTCATCCTTCCTATTATCTATCTCTTGCCCCTTATGACTATAAGCGTGTTGCTTGTATCTTGACAATTTATATTGTTTTGTTTCCTAGTATGATTTGATTGCTTATTAGTAACTTACGATTATCACTAAGTGTTATATCTTATGATTCTTGTTTAATGTATTTTATTTTTTCGTTGTGGACATGAGAGCTTGTGCACCAAAGACAATTTCCTTGTGTGTTCAATCACACTTGGCCAATAAAGAATTCTATTCTATCCTATTCTATTCTGTTCTGTTCTATTCTGTATTCTATTCTGTATTCTATTCTTTATTTTTATTTATTTATTTATTTGATTTGTCCATCACTTACAAGATACAGGTATAAGAATAAACATAGTTTTGAATACATAAGATGGATACTTATAAGAAAAATAAAAATAAAACAATTCTATTCTATTCTATTCTGTATTCTATTCTATTCTAAAATGGGGCAAAACTCACTAAACAAATGTCTCATTTAGCAACAGAAATATTGGGCTCAATTGTGGTCATAAGTTGAATACTACCTGTATTGGAGAAGAGGAAAAAAAATAAGTAGATAATAAAACAGTATATACAATTAAAAGTTTCATGCAATTGTATAACTTCAGTAAGATACCTGGCCAGCTGGTATGTGAGTGTGAGGTTAGCAACGTCCCTTAAAAAACCATAAACATCAAATTTATCTGTGTGGCCCTATGTTTGGAAATGGTTCGGCGATCAGAGTACATCTTGAGGCATTGTAGAAAGGGCATCCTATGAGGACATGACTTTGGGACAATCACCAGGAGATGGTGAGTTCAGGTCCTGCCTTGGGCATAACTGCCAGCTGGATGACTTAACAGAATAACAGAATATCAGAGTTGGAAGGGACCAGAGGTGGCATTCAGCAGGTTCTGACCAATTCTGGAGAACCAGTTGTGGACATTTTGAGTAGGCCAATCCCACCTCTGACTGGCCCTGCCCCCATCTATGCTCTGCCTCCCATCGAGTCCCAGCTGATCGGCTGGGTCTTCTTTGGTTGCCCTGCACAGGAGAATGGAGCTGGAAAGCAGGTTAGCGGGGATGGGGAGGGAATGGGGATTTTCTCCTTCGCCTGCTGTGCCCACCAAGCCACGCTCACCAAGCCACACCCAAAGAACCGGTAGTAAAATTTTTTGAATCCCACCCCTGGAAGGGACCTTGGAGGTCTTCTAGCACAACCTACTCAAGCAGGAAGCCCAATACCATTTCAGAGAAATGATTGTCTAATCTCTTCTTAAAAACTTCCAGTGTTGGAACATTCGCCAATGAGTGAGGCTGTCTCCTCCCTGGATCCATGAGGGCAAAGTCTACAAATAGTGAAACCTTCCTGCCAGCTGAGCTGATAGGAGGGCATCAAAGAGGCACTGGAAAAGGCTCATCAGTGTTTGCTTAGTTATCAGTCTGAGCACATATTTTCACCTGTGAAATTTTAGAAGCTATGGAAGGTGAATGGTGGTGTGGGGGAGGCGTTTTACTCCAAAAGTAACACTGGAGTAAATATCATCTTATCTGATTTTTCTTCTGCATGTCTGCAGAAGAATCTGAAAGAGGGAAAAACTGCTTGTCTAAATCCAACTTGGTAATTTTTCAATCCTATAAATGTCTTTTTTTTTAAAAAAAAAATCTTTTTTTTTTAAAAAAAATAAAATATAAATGAACACGTAAAGGAAAAAAAAAAGGAACAGGATGAGAGGGTGAAGTTAAAAAGGAACACACAAAAATACATAAAAATATTAGAAAATTGACCTCTGACTTTTTTCAGTACAGAAACAACAACAATATACAACAAATTCTAAGTTGACATAAATAACATTAACCATAATTTTTAGAATACTAACAACTAACATTGAAATAAATTATTTATTCTTTGTTTAATATCATAGAATTATTTATTTATTTATAAAATTTATTGGCTGCCCATGTTACTCTAGGGCAGTGCCCCCCCCCCCAATCATTTAGGTGCCAGGAACCGATTCCATGGAGAGAGATTTAAAAGTTGGTAAAATAAATTAATAATTTATCAATTTCACAAATTAAAACCAAAAATAAATTAAAACCAATAGCCTATTAACTATAAACAAATCATAATGATTTGAAGAGCCATAGTGGCACAGTGGTTAGAGTGCAGTACTGCAGGCTACTTCTGCTGATTGCTGATTGTCAGCAGTTTGGCAGTTCAAGTCCCACCAGGCTCAAGGTTGACTCATCCTTCCGAGGTGGGTAAAATGAGGATCTAGACTTCCTTCCTTCCTTCCCTCCCTCCCTCCCTCCCTCCCTCCCACCCTTCCTTCCAGAAAGGCTAATTCTGTCCTCTGCCAGGAGTTTGATCCTGATTGACTCAAGGTTGACTCACCCTTCAATCCTTCCAAGATGGGTAAAATGAGGACCCAGATTGTTTGGGGCAAGAGGCTGACTCTGTAAACCACTTAAAGAGGGCTGAAAAGCACTGTGAAGCAGTATATTAAGTGCTATTGTTATAACCATATATTTAACAATCCTCAAATCCCAAAGTCAACATTTCTTTTTTCTCCTTTTCCTGCAGGAAATCTAACAGGGGTCCCCAAGCCACAAGGAATTTAGCCTAATTATTGTCTCTAAACAGAGCAGTCAAGTTCCCTATCTCTAATCCCATAAACCTCAGCCAATTTAAGCTAATTAATCCACCTGGAGGGTAGGGAAGGCTGGGTCTAGCTCAGGTTCCAGATGGTACCTCTGCTTATGACATTTGCACATCATGAGCAAAAGCCAAATCTGTGGAAGTTCATCCAGTTGATGTCAGGCCCAAGGAACCAAGGTTTCTGACCAAGGTTTCTGGACACACTTTAAGCACACACTTAATCCAAACAGCTCTTGTTTTATTTCAACGCTGGGAATTATGTTCATTCCCAGCCCGTATTGAGTCCCAAACAGTCCCTCGAAATAAGCACCCACCTTTCTCTCCTTTGAATTGCTGCCAGCAACTAAAGTGCCAAATGAACTGTAGAAAACCAAATGAAGTACAAAGTCCACACAGAGCTTCAAGGTTTAATCAGAACAGAGTGAACGACTTTGCTTCCTGCAAAGGTTTTTCTACCTTTGCACTTCTTTTATGCCTTAGGGAAGGGGCAATCACCTCCAAACCTTACTCCCAAATTGCCCCTTTTGTCTCTTAGCTGCTCTTGTCTTCTAGCAGCTCTGTGCACATGCACACTGGGAACCACTTAAAGAGGGCTGAAAAGCACTGTGAAGCAGTATATTAAGTGCTATTGTTATAACCATATATTTAACAATCCTCAAATCCCAAAGTCAACATTTCTTTTTTCTCCTTTTCCTGCAGGAAATCTAACAGGGGTCTCCAAGCCACAAGGAATTTAGCCTAATTATTGGCTAAATTGGCACTCCCCTTGTTCCTCTGCCTCGCTGCTGTCAGACTCTGGAGGCTCTGGTGTGAGCACCCCACTTCCAGATGGTCCTGGCCCCATCTCTGCATTGGATGCAGGACCCTCATCCGAGTCCTCCCTAGATTCCTGGACTGGTCCCTGTTCTTCCTCACTGTCCAATTCTTGAAAGCTGGCAAACCACAACATCATGAAGGACATGAGGAGTTACTACAAAATATAGGTGACTGCTTACCTATAGACAGGAATCTTATCAGATTCAAATACTTATCTGCATCATTATTAGATATAGCCTGTGGACTGCTGGCGGGGAGAGGGCGGCACCTTCACTCTTTTCTTGAATACCAAAAATTCCAGGCTGTGTTGTACCTATGCTCTCTTCTGTGACTTTGGGCTACCTTCTGTACCAATTGGGATAAACAGAGGCATAGAATCAAAATGAGGTGATGTACCGCTTTATAAAACTTTACTAAGACCCCACCTGGAATACTGCATCCAGTTTTGCTTGCCACAATACAAAAAAAGATATTGAGGCTTTGGAAAAAGTGCAGAGAAGAGCAACTAAGATGACTAAAGGCCTGGAGGCTAAAACGGGATATGGCTATCTAGAGAAAAGAAGAAATGGGGATGACATGATAGCAGTATTCCAATATTTGAGGGGCTGCCGTAAAGAAGAGGAAGGGGTCAGATTGTTCTCCAAAGCACCAGAAGGTCAGGACAAGAAGCAATGGATGGAAACTAATCAAGGAGAGAGGCAACCTGGAATTAAGGAGAAACTTCCTACCAGGGAGGACATTGAACTAGTGGAACAGAAGTTGCCTTCCGAAGTTGTAGGAGCTCCATTCCTGGAGTTTTTTTAGGAAGAGACTGGACAATCACTTGTCTGAAATGGCATAAGGTCTCCTGATTGAGCAGGGGAGGGGGGGCTGGACTAGAAGACCTCCAAAGTCCCTCCCAGCTCTATTCTGATTATTCCCATGAAGTCAAATCTGAATGGGATGGGTTTGATCGCCTCATTCAAAATACTGTTTTCTCACATCTCAGAAATTAACTCCCCCCTGTTAAATCTGAAAAGGACAAAATGTCATGGATCAGGAGAAAAGTTGAGGGCATAATCCACTGGGAAGTTTTCCTGGTTAAACTCCCTGTAATTGGTTTGCAGAGACCTTCATGTGTTGGAAGAGGCTAGGAGCATACCTCTTTTGGATCCAGATGCTCTGTTTTGGGAAGTTTCTTCTTCAAGGTCCTTGACATTGTTTCACAGACAAATAAATAATATCCTGCCTGTCCCAAGAAGCGGAAAACGATCAAAGAGCTCTTTCTTCCAGGATCATGCCTGAGGTTTAGTTTTGCTCTTCTTAAGAAAGGCGAAACCTTCTTCGGATACAAACGTTGAGTTTTATGAAGCAGAATATATGTAAATAGCAACCGATCATCATATTCCCACTTATTTTCAAAAGCAAAAAAAATAACAATAGCATAAGCGAGTTGAAAGGGACCTTGGAGGTCTTCTAGTCCAACCTCCTGCTCAAGCACAAGACCCATTCCAATCTCTTCTTAAAAGCTTCCAAGGAAGAAGCACCCACAACCTCTGGAGGCAACTTCTGTTCCAATGGTTAATTGTCCTCCCTGTTAGGAAGTTTCTGCTTAATTCCAGGTTGCTTCTCTCCTTGATTAGTTTCCATCCATTGTTTCTTTTCCTGCTTTCTGGTGCTTTGGAAAATAAATTAACTCTTTGTGGCAGCCCCTCAAATACTGGAGTATACCAGTACTGGAGTATCATCAACTGCTGGAGGCATCTTGTTCCACTTATCTGAATTAGTATCGGTTCTACTGCTTGATCAGGGACTAGAAGACCTCCAAGGTCCCTTCCAACCTCTTCTCTTCTCTTCTCTTCTCTTCTCTTCTCTTCTCTTCTCTTCTCTTCTCTTCTCTTCTCTTCTCTTCTCTTCTCTTCTCTTTCCATTCCATTCTATTCTATTCTATTCTATTCGATATTCTCTTCTCTTCTCTTCTCTTCCTTCCCTTCCCTTCCCATCCCTTCCCTTCCCTTCCCTTCCCTTCCCTTCACTTCCCTTCCATTCTATTCTATTCTATTCTATTCTATTCTATTCCATTCCATTCCATTCTAAATCTCTTCTCTTCAATGTATTCCCTTCCCTTCCCTCCCTTCCATTATTCTATTCTATTCTATACTATTCTATCTATTCTATTCAATTCTATTCAATCAATTCTATTCAATTCTATCTATTCATTCCATTCTATATTCTCTCTCTTCATGTATTCCCTTTCCCTTCCTTCCATTATTCTATTCTATTCTATTCAATTCTATTCTATCTATTCTATTCTATTCTATCTATTCTATTCTAACCCAACCCCAATTCTTTCTTATTCCTCTTCCCTTCTCTTCTCTTCTCTCTCTTCTCTTCTCTTCTCTCTCTTCTCTTCCATTCCATTCCATTCCATTCCATTCCATCCCTTCCCTTCCCTTCCCTTCCTTCCCTTCTCTTCTCTCTCTTCTCTTCTCTTCCTCCCTTCCCTTCCATTCCATTCTATTCTATTCTATTCTATTCCATTCTATTTCTTCTTTCTATTCTCTATTCTATTCTATTCTATTCTATCTAATCTATTCTATTCTATTCTATTCTATTCTATTCTATTCTATTCATTCCATTCCATTATATATTCTCTTCTCTTCAATGTATTCCCTACCCTCCCTTCCCTTATTCTATTCTATCTATTCTATTCTATTCTATTCTATTCTATTCTATTCTATTCTATTCTATTCTATTCCTTCTCTATTCTATTCTATTCCATCCCATTCTATAATCTATTCTAATTCTCTTCAATGTATTCCCCTTCCCTTCCCTTCCCTTCCTATTCATTCTATTCTATCTATTCTACCCAACCCCATTCTTTCTTATTCCTCTTCTCTTCTCTTCTCTTCTCTTCCATTCCATTCCATTCCATTCCATTCCATTCCCTTCTCTTCTCTTCTCTTCTCTTCTCTTCCTTCCCTTCCATCCATTCCATTCCATTCTATTCTATTCTATTCTATTCTATTCTATTCTATTCAATCTATTCTATTCCATTCCATTCTATATTCTCTTCTCTTCTCTTCAATGTATTCCCTTCCCTTCCCTTAAACATTCAATTCTATTCTATTCTACCCAACCCCATCTTCTTATTCCTCTTCTCTTCTCTTCTCTTCTCTTCTCTTCTCTTCTCTTCCATTCCATTCCATTCAACCATTCCATTCCTTCTCTTCTCTTCTCTTCTCTTCTCTTCTCATCTCTTCCTTCCCTTCCCTTCCTTCCCTTCCATTCCATTCTATTCTATTCTATTCAATTCTATTCCTTCTCTATTCTATTCTATTCCATTCCATTCTATATTCTATTCTCTTCTCTTCAATGTATTCCTTTCCTTCCCTTATTCTATTCTATTCTATTCTATCTACCCAACCCCATTCTTTCTTATTCCTCTTCTCTTCTCTTCTCTTCCTCTTCTCTTCTCTTCTCTTCTCTTCTCTCTCTCCTTCCCTTCCATTCCATTCCATTCCATTCCCTTCCCTTTCCCTTCCCTTCCTTTCTCTTCTCTTCTCTTCTCTTCTCTTCTCTTCTCTTCTCTTCTCTTCTCTTCCCTTCCCTTCCCTTCCCTTCCCTTCCATTCCATTCCATTCTATTCTATTCTATTCTATTCTATTCTATTCTATTCTATTCTATTCCATTCTATTCCTTCTTTATTCTATTCTATTCTATTCTATTCTATTCTATTCTATTCTATTCCATTCCATTCTATATTCTCTTCTCTTCAATGTATTCCCTTCCTTCCTTATTCTATTCTATTCTATTCTATTCTATTCTATTCTATTCTATTCTACCCAACCCCATTCTTTCTTATTCCTCTTCTCTTCTCTTCTCTCTCTCTCTTCTCTTCTCTTCTCTTCTCTTTCCATTCCATTCCATTCCATTCCCTTCCTTCCTTTCCTTCTCTTCTCTTCTCTTCTCTTCTCTTCTCTTCCCTTCCCTTCCCTTCCCTTCCCTTCCTTCATTCTATCTATTCTATTCTATTCTATTCTATTCTATTCTATTCTATTCTATTCTATTCCATTCTATTCCATTCTATTCCTTCTTTATTCTATTCTATTCTATTCTTCCATTCAATTCTATATTCTTTTCTCTTCAATGTATTCCCTTCCCTTCCTTATTCTATTCTATTCTATTCTATTCTATTCTATTCTATTCTATTCTATTCTATTCTACCCAACCCCATTCTTTCTTATTCCTCTTCTCTTCTCTTCTCTTCTCTTCTCTTCTCTTCTCTTCTCTTCTCTTCTCTTCTCTTCTCTTCTCCATTCCCTTCCCTTCCCTTCCCTTCCCTTCCTTCCCCTTCTCTTCTCTTCCCTTCCCTCCTTCCCTTCCCTCCCTTCCCTTCCCTTCCATTCCATTCCATTCCATTCCATTCCATTCTATTCTATTCTATCTATTCTATTCTATTCTATTCTATTCTATTCCTTCTTTATTCTATTCTATTCTATTCTATCTATTCTATTCTATTCTATTCTATTCCATTCCATTCCATTCCATTCTATATTCTCTTCTCTTCAATGTATTCCCTTCCTTCAATTCCTTCCCTTATTCTATTCTATTCTATTCTATTCTATTCTATTCTATTCTATTCTATCTATTCTATTCCTTCTCTATTCTATTCTATTCCATTCCATTCTATATTCTCTTCTCTTCTCTTCAATTATCCCTTCCCTTCCCTTAATCTATTCTATTCTATTCTATTCTATTCTATCTATCTATTCTATTCTACCCCAACCCCATTATTTCTTATTCCTCTTCTCTTCCTTCTCTTCTCTTCTCTTCTCTTCCCTTCCCTTCCCTTCCCTTCCCTTCCCTTCCCTTCCCTTCCATCCAATCCATTCCATTCCATTCCATTCCATTCCATTCTATTCTATTCTATTCTATTCTATTCCATTCCATTCCATTCCATTCTATATTCTCTTCTCTTCAATGTATCCCTTCCCTTCCCTTCCCTTCCCTTATTCTATTCTATTCTAATCTATTCTATTCTATTCTATTCTATTCTATTCTATTCCTTCTCTATTCTATTCTATTCCATTCCATTCTATATTCTATTCTCTTCTCTTCAATGTATTCCCTTCCCTTCCCTTATTCTATTCTATTCTATTATCTATTCTACCCAACCCCATTCTTTCTTATTCCTCTTCTCTTCTCTTCTCTTCTCTTCTCTTCTCTTCTCTTCTCTTCTCTCTTCTCTTCTCTCTCTTCTCTTCCCTTCCCTTCCCTTCCCTTCCATTCCATTCCATTCCATTCCATTCCATTCCATTCTATTCTATTCCATTCTATTCTATTCTATTCTATTCTATCAATTCTATTCTATTCTATTCTATTCTATTCTATTCCTTCTTTATTCTATTCTATTCTAATCTATTCTATTCTATTCTATTCTATTCTATTCCATTCCATTCTATATTCTCTTCTCTTCATGTATTCCCTTCCCTTCCCTTCCCTTCCATTATTCTATTCTATTCTATTCTATTCTATTCTATTCTATTCTATCTATTCTATTCTATTCCTTCTCTATTCTATTCCATTCCATTCCATTCTATATTCTATTCTCTTCTCTTCAATGTATTCCCTTCCCTTATTCTATTCTATTCTATTCTACCCAACCCCATTCTTCTTATTCCTCTCTCTCTCTCTCTTCTCTTCTCTTCTCTTCTCTTCTCTTCTCTTCTCTTCTCTTCTCTCTCATCATTCCATTCCATTCCCTTCCCTTCCCTTCCCTTCCCTTCCCATCTCTTCTCTTCCCTTCCTTCCCTTCCCTTCCTTCCATTCCATTCCATTCCATTCCATTCCATTCTATTCTATTCTATTCTATTCTATTCTATTCTATTCTATTCTATTCCATTCCATTCCATTCTATTCCTTCTTTATTCTATTCTATTCTATTCTATTCTATTCTATTCTATTCTATTCCATTCATCCATTCCATTCTATATTCTCTTCTCTTCAATGTATTCCCTTCCCTTCCCTTCCCTTCCCTTCCCTTATTCTATTCTATTTTATTCTATTCTATTCTATTCTATTCTATTCTATTCTATTCTATTCTATTCTATTCCTTCTCTATTCTATTCTATTCCATTCCATTCTATATTCTATTCTATTCTCTTCAATGTATTCCCTTCCCTTCCCTTCCCTTATTCTATTCTATTTTATTCTATTCTATTCTATTCTATTCTATTCTATTCTATTCTATTCTGTTCTGTTCTGTTCTATTCTATTCTATTCTATTCTATTCTACCCAACCCCATTCTTTCTTATTCCTCTTCTCTTCTCTTCTCTTCTCTTCTCTTCTCTTCTCTTCTCTTCTCTTCTCTTCTCTTCTCTTCCATTCCATTCCATTCCATTCCATTCCCTTCTCTTCTCTTCCCTTCCCTTCCCTTCCCTTCCCTTCCCTTCCCTTCTATTCTATTCTATTCTATTCTATTCTATTCTATTCTATTCCTTCTTTATTCTATTCTATTCTATTCTATTCTATTCCATTCTATATTCTCTTCTCTTCAATGTATTCCCTTCCCTTCCCTTCCCTTCCCTTATTCTATTCTATTCTATTTTATTCTATTCTATTCTATTCTATTCTATTCTATTCTATTCTATTCTGTTCTATTCCTTCTCTATTCTATTCTATTCCATTCCATTCTATATTCTATTCTCTTCTCTTCAATGTATTCCCTTCCCTTCCCTTATTCTATTCTATTCTATTCTATTCTATTCTATTCTATTCTATTCTATTCTACCCAACCCCATTCTTTCTTATTCCTCTTCTCTTCTCTTCTCTTCTCTTCTCTTCTCTTCTCTTCTCTTCTCTTCTCTTCTCTTCCATTCCATTCCCTTCCCTTCTCTTCTCTTCTCTTCTCTTCTCTTCTCTTCCCTTCCCTTCCCTTCCCTTCCCTTCCATTCCATTCCATTCCATTCCATTCCATTCTATTCTATTCTATTCTATTCTATTCTATTCTATTCTATTCCTTCTTTATTCTATTCTGTTCTATTCTATTCTATTCTATTCTATTCTATTCCATTCCATTCTATATTCTCTTCTCTTCAATGTATTCCCTTCCCTTCCCTTCCATTATTCTATTCTATTCTATTCTATTCTATTCTATTCTATTCTATTCTATTCTATTCTATTCTATTCCTTCTCTATTCTATTCCATTCCATTCCATTCTATATTCTATTCTCTTCTCTTCAATGTATTCCCTTCCCTTATTCTATTCTATTCTATTCTACCCAACCCCATTCTTTCTTATTCCTCTTCTCTTCTCTTCTCTTCTCTTCTCTTCTCTTCTCTTCTCTTCTCTTCTCTTCTCTTCCATTCCATTCCATTCCCTTCCATTCCATTCCCTTCTCTTCTCTTCTCTTCCCTTCCCTTCCCTTCCCTTCCCTTCCCTTCCCTTCCATTCCATTCCATTCTATTCTATTCTATTCTATTCTATTCTATTCTATTCTATTCTATTCTATTCCTTCTTTATTCTATTCTATTCTATTCTATTCCATTCTATATTCTCTTCTCTTCAATGTATTCCCTTCCCTTCCCTTCCCTTCCCTTCCCTTATTGTATTCTATTTTATTCTATTCTATTCTATTCTATTCTATTCTGTTCTATTCCTTCTCTATTCTATTCTATTCCATTCCATTCTATATTCTCTTCTCTTCTCTTCAATGTATTCCCTTCCCTTCCCTTATTCTATTCTATTCTATTCTATTCTATTCTATTCTATTCTACCCAACCCCATTCTTTCTTATTCCTCTTCTCTTCTCTTCTCTTCTCTTCTCTTCTCTTCTCTTCTCTTCTCTTCTCTTCTCTTCTCTTCTCTTCTCTTCTCTTCCATTCCATTCCATTCCATTCCATTCCCTTCCCTTCCCTTCTCTTCTCTTCTCTTCTCTTCTCTTCTCTTCTCTTCTCTTCTCTTCCCTTCCCTTCCCTTCCCTTCCATTCCCTTCCATTCCATTCCATTCCATTCCATTCCATTCTATTCTATTCTATTCTATTCTATTCTATTCTATTCTATTCTATTCTATTCCTTCTTTATTCTATTCTATTCTATTCTATTCTATTCTATTCTATTCTATTCCTTCTCTATTCTATTCCATTCCATTCTCTATTCTCTTCTCTTCTCTTCAATGTATTCCCTTCCCTTATTCTATTCTATTCTATTCTATTCTATTCTATTCTATTCTATTCTATTCTATTCTATTCTATTCTATTCCATTCCATTCCATTCTATTCTATTTCAGCTCTGCCTGTGAATCTGCCTTTCTTTCACTTGAGTGTATCTCTAGAGCTGAAGGATATATTTATTTCTACTTAATTGTATAAATTAGGAGATTTTAATCCAGGCATTATGAATGCAAAATGCTCCTGTCTTATTTCCATTTGTTCCAAGAGGATTTGTGGAAGATCGCTGTTGAGGGTATTTCATATTTTATCCCTGGATGGAATTCAGCTATGGGCTCAAATGAAATAAAGTAGATAAAGGAAAAATATGTAATGGAAGCACACCCTTACTTTCACAAATCTAAACTGTATCACGGCCATCACTAATCTGAAGCAAAGTGGGGGGAAACTCAACGAAGTGAAGGGTTTGTAACTTGCACTATTTACAAATGTCAGGATGGGTCTGTTTGCTCAAATGAAAATAAAGGTCAAGGTTAGGAACCCAGTGTCTCCTTTGTTAATCAATAACTGGAATCTCGGTATAAAGCCTTTTTATGAATTCTACATGCCCATAGCCATTGTTATCAGATTAGAAGGCCCAACAGTTCTGTTTAAATGTTCTGGTTTTCCACTCTCTCCAGAGTAGTTCATGATGAAATGTTTTGACCATTTGAACAGTTAGTTATTTTAGATTTTAACAGATTAACAGAGTCGGAAGGGACCTTGTAGGTCATTTAGTCCAACCCCCCCCCCACCCAAGCAGGAGACCCTACACCACCTTCTGAAGGCAATTTCTGTTCCATTGATAGATTGCTCCAAGGGTGGGATTCAAAATTATTAACAACTGGTTCTGTGGGCGTGGCTTAGGTGGTGTGCATGGCTTGGTGGTCATGTGACTGGGTGGACATGGCTTGGTGGTCATGTTATTGGCTGGGTGTGGCCAACTCAACATCACTCACATCGAGGCACTCATCTCCTTGCCTGGCCTCTCATGACTGTGGGGATGCTGCAACAGTCGTAAATGTGAAAAAGGGTCATAAGACACTTTTTTCAGTGCCATTGTAACTTTGAATGCTCACTCCACACAAGCAAAGTACCAGCAAAAGAGGGGGACAAAACTCCAGAGAGGTTCCTGAGACAGGAAGTCTAGTCCTGGCAAAAAGGTAATAAGGGTTAATGGAGAGGCAGTTTCTGTAAGCAACACCAGAATGTTTCCTTCCTGCCTTCCTTACAGGATTAGGCCAGTAATTCCTTCTTACAACTGGTTCTCCAAACTGCTTAGAATGTTAACAACCGGTTCTAGCGAATGGGTGCGAACTGGTAGAATCCCACCCCTGGACTGCTCTCACTGTCAGAAAATCCCTCCTTATTTCTAGGTTGAATCTCCAGTAAGTAGCCTGGTATGAAAATTGCAGAGAAGAAATATATATAATATTTTCCCCTAAAAGCTAATCATTTAATTGTGAGTGATTCTTGAGTATTTCTTCTTCTTCTGCATGTTGTCTTTTAGTCCAAACTATCTGATTTCAGACAAGACTATATATCTATGTTTATGGCTGCCTGCAAACTCTTTCAATAATTTTTTTCACAAAACAGAAAAAAATGCACTTAGATAATAAAAAATTTTCTTTCTGCACTTTTTTCTTCTTTGCTCTCTCTCTCTTTTATTTTCACAGAACCATAGGGCTGAAGGGGACTTTGCAGATCTTCTAGTCCAGCCCTCTGCCCAGGGCAGGAGTCCTTATTCTATTCCAAACAAATGGCTGTCCAATCTCTTCTTGAAAGCCTCCTCTGATGAAGCACCTACAACTCCCAGAGGCAAGTTATTCCATGAGTTAATTGCTCTCGTCAGGAAATTTCTCTTTAATTCCAGGTTAGATATTTCGTTCATGAACTTCCACCCATTGTTTCTTGTTTTGCCCTCAAGTGCTTTAGATTATAATCAATCCCCTTTTCTCTGTGGCAGCTCTTCAAATGTTGGAAGACAGATATCATGTCCCCTCTAGTCCTCTTTGTCAGACTAGACACACCTAGTTCCCTCAACTGTTCATTACCCAATTAAACCTCCAAACCCTTTAAACATCCTTGTTGCTCTTCTCTGCACTTTCTCTATTTTGTAGTAGTCTATGACAGCGTTGGAACAAATGTCCATCTGGGTTTAGTTCCAGGTGGGGAGAAAGACACTGGAAACATGGAGGCTGCTTGGAAAGATGGTTTAACGGTGGACAGGACCACATGGTTTGAGGTCCTGGGCAATTGAGCACATGGGGGAGAGAGAGAGAGAGATAGAGAGAGGGAGGGGGAGAGAGAGAGAGGAGGGAGAGATGGAGAGAGGAGAGAGGGAGAGGCTTGGGCTTTGAACTTGCTTCCTGTTCCTGTGAAAGAAATGTATTCTGATTGGTTGTCAGATTTCCATGGGGTCATGCAGGGGTAACTTTGTAGGTTGTTTTGAGTCCCAGACTTGGTTGAATCTTGCTGGGTGATGCAATCTTCCCAGGTGCCATGCGGTGAGATGTGTAGAGGGCTAATCCTATTATGTCCTGAAGGTCTTTTGTGTTGTAGATAAGCTGGCCCAGCCGTTTGTCTTGTAGATAGGATGGACCAGTCTTTCTGGGTCTATTAACAAAGGGTGGGGGCTTCTTTCCAAGACCATGTGTCACCTTTTCTCATTCAGGGAGGTATAATATTCTTCCTTTTTAATATTTCCTACAATATCTCATTCTTCTAGGAGAAGGGTGCTAACTTTCTACAACAGTTTTTATGTTCTCTTTAAAACTTTTAACAAAAGATACAGGTTTTACTAAAAACAAACTGATTGCATTGGTCAAATCAGGTACTAACTGAAAACTACTCAGTCCAACAATGGCACCTTTCCTAATATAGATGTGTAAACTGTTCTCTAGAACATAGTTTCTCAATCTTGGCAATTTGAAGACAGGTGGATTTCAATTCCCAGAATTCCACTTACCTTAAAATTGCCAGAGTTGGTAAACATGGATGTCAATGGGTCAAGTGGTCTGATTTTAATATTAAAAGGGAGACCTTTCTCTCCCCTCCAGTAGTCATAAATGAGCTAGGCAGGCGTTAGAATGACATGTATGATGAGCAGTTAAAGCAGGATGGTAAATGATTGGTCTCCTTCACTGCACACCCCTGAAATGGAAATGAAATCACCCCCTCCGCGGTCACACACAAAAAGCTTATCTAGGAAGGCAGAGGCAAAGAACTGAACAAACAACGCCGTCACATTTCACCTGAACCAACGTTCAACTTGGAACGTGGTCAGACGCATTGACGTTGTCACTCCTCAGAAGGTTTCATACTTGCATCACTTCTGAATTTGGCCTGCCAAAAGTTACACTATCATCGCATGGCTGCATTTACTCTGTTTTTAAATGTGGTTGGCAGGCATTCGGCAAGCTAAGCGTAATTTTCAAGAACAACCTGCCCCTGTGCCAGAACAGAAAAAAACTTTCGATCAGCATATGTGTTACCCTGTTCTAACATATGCCGGGGAAACATGGACGCTAACCTCACAATAGATACAAAAACTAGGAGTGGTGCAGAGAGCCATGGAAAGATACATGTTCAGCATCACAAGACAAGATAGAAAGACCTGTGCATGGATTAGAGCAGGGGCAGTGGTGGGATACTAGTGGTTCGGACCGGTTTGGCTGAACTGGTAGTCAAAAAAGCCTCCGACGATCAGCTGAGAGAAGGAAAAAAATCCTGGACAATCAGCTGAGAGGAAAATGAAGAGAAATGTGCAGGATTGGGCCTCTCGCAGACCCCTGAACTTTTTTCTTCTTGATCCTCTCAGCTGATGGGTGCTGCAGATCTCAGCTGGTCTGGGGAAAGCTGTGCACTGGCATTCGGCAAAGCACACCCAGCAAGCCACGCCCACCGAAACAGTGGTAAAACCATTTTAATCCCGCCACTGAACAGCGCTCTCCCACCTTGGCAACTTTAAGACTTGTGGACTTCAACTCCCAGAGTTCCTGAGCTAACTGGACTGGAGGAGGAATTCTGGGAGTTGAAGTCCACAAATCTTCAAGCTGCCAAGGTTGGAGAGCCCTGGATTAGAGAACAAAAATAAGTATCAGCTATCATCAAGAGAGTAAAAGAACTGAAATGGAAATGGGCTGGTCGCAGAGCAAGAAGAACTGATGGCAGGTGGACCAAGGCAGTCATAGAATGGATCCCAGTGAATCAAAAGTGTCCACGAAAGAGACTTAAAACAAGATAAAATGATGACATCAGCAAGTATGGCAGGCCCAACTGACCAAAAGAAAGTTCAGGACCGTCTTGGTTGGAAACATACAGAAGAGGCCTTCACCCTGCAGTAGATAGACAAGGGCTAGAATGATAATGATGATGACGACGACTCTGGTTCCCAGCAGAAAAGGTCATAGGTCATAGTCCTGTGACCCTGGACCCTGGTTGTAAATGCAGACCGGTTGCCGAGCGTCTTAAATGTAATCATGTGACTGTGGCCATTGGAACTTCAAATTTGGGTCATAAGCCTGCCATCATTTTGACAGGAGGTCTGTCGCAATGTTAAATGGTCACTTTAAGTGGCAAACATAAATTGGGAACTACTTCTGTACTTGGGCTTACATGAATTCTACAACCCATTGAACAATTTAAATTGAGCTTAAATCTTTATTAAATCATGTCCCTCTTCCTTTAGTCTCAGGCCCCTCCCCTCCCCCGGTCCATTTTTGCAACGCCTCCTCCCAGTCTCTGATACCCCTCCAAGGACAGACAGATAAATGAACAGAAGGGACCTTGTAGGTCATCTAGTCCAACCCCCTACCCAAACAGGAGACCCTACACATTTCTGACAGATGGCGGTCCAGTCTCTTCGTGAATGATGTGATGAAGCTCCCATAAAAGGTTGCTGACCTCCCTTCCAAGCATTCTCTGAGGAGATTACCATGGGATCTCTTGCTCATTTGGGCAGGAGTCTGCAACCTTAAACCTTCAAAGAGCCATTTGGACCCATTTCCCACAGAAAAGAAAACACCAGGAGCCACAAAACCTGGGTTGGCATGGCCAAGTCAACATCACTCCCACCCAGTCACATGACATCCCCCTAGCCACGCCTACCCAGGTTTTGTGGCTCCCGGTGTTTTATTTTCTCTGGAAAATGGGTCTCTCTCTCTCTCCCATTTCTGTTTTTTGTGTTTTACCTTCTCAGGCCAGGCCAGGAGTGATTGGGAGGGGAGGGGAGGGTGAAGGACAGGGGCAGCCAGTGGTGGGATCACCTGAAAGGAAGCCACAGCAGAGGACCCAAAGAGCCGCATGCGGCTCCAGAGCCATGGATTGCTGACACCCAGGATAGGAGATTATCCAACAGAAAAATTCTCCTGGCTGCTTGGTTACCTTTCCCTCCTTTCCAGGGTGGGGGTTTGATTCATTGCCCCTCCCCCGCTGCTCCCCCACTTTGCAGACCTTTTGAAGGAAGCCCCATCCAGAGGAAAAGCCACCAGAGATCCCCTTTGAGCCTCCAAAGAATCATCAGCACCAAGGTTGCTTCTTCTCCCTTCCCAGAGGCATCACCTGGCGGGAAGCTGTGCCTGATCCTGCTGGGTTTCAGAGGATCATGCTCGACCTGGCAGCCCCGAAGGCTCTTCCACAGAGGGAGGGTTTCTCCTGTTGGACTTTCGGGCAAACGTGGGTGGATTCTGAGCCTTTGCCAAGGGCTGCACGAGAATCAAGAGCAACCTGCTATTTCAAACTGCCTCTGGCAATTACCTCACCTAAACCTCTTTCCGTGCCAATTTTTCCACGGCTTGTTCTCCCTGCGCAATGTATCCTCTTTTTAAGCCTGGACTGGCAACAACCACCCTCTTTGTTGGGACATCCAAAGCCCCACCTGCCTCTGCTCTCTGGATGTGTCAGGCAACCACAGACCTTGGCTTGCCAACTCCCCTCACTCTCCTTTTCAACCTTCCTAGGGACAGGTCCTTTCTTCACCAATCGAGAGTGCGGTCTGTGCCCCCCCCCTGGAAATGGGGAGGTTTGCATGAAGGTCACTCCTTTCTCACAGCCTCCCTCCAACTCGCAGAAGCCGCATTGCCCGGATCTAACTGCATTCGGTACAACCAAGGCCGGGAGCACATCCCAGAGCCCGGAGAGTTAGCTACGCCCTTCCCACAAGATGGATCAGGCCAAGGCAGAGAAACTCATCCTTGTCAAAGGGTTGATTGATGTCGTTATCTGGGTTCTTCATTTATTTTTTTACTTTGATCTATTATTATGGTCTTAACTCAGGGCCGAAGCATCTCTGGCGGTGGGGAAATGGTGCGTGTTTCTAGCCAGCCTCCTCTCCATGCACGCACCGTGATCTCATGAACTGAGAAAAAGAACACGAGGCAGGTAATCCTTGACTTACAACCATAGTTGAGGCCAACATCTCTGTTCTTAAGCAAGACATCTGTTAAGTGAACTTTGCCCCCATTTTACGATTTTTCTGGCCACAGTGGTTAATTCAATCACTGCAGTTGATAAGTTAATAACATGGTTGTTGAGTGGATCTGGCTGACCTGTTGGCTTTGCTTGTCAGAAGGTCACAAAAGGGGGTCACGTGACCCCAAGCATCAGAAATATGAGTCAGTGGCCAAGCATTTGAAGTTTCAACAATGGATGGAAATCAAGGAGTGAACCAGTGGTGGGATTCAATGTTTTTAACTACCGGTTCTGTGGGCTTGGCTTGGGGGCATGGTGTGGTGTGGCTTAATGGGCGTGGTATGGCTTGGTGGGCGTGGCAGAGGAAGGTTACTGCAAAATCCCCCTTCCCTTCCCTCCCCACCCCACTAACCTGCTTTCCAGCTCTGTTTTCCTGTGCAAAGCAACCAAAGAAGACCCAGCTAATCAGCTGGGACTCAATGGGAGGCAGAGAAGAGATGGGGTAGGCGGGGCCAGTCAGAGGAGGGATTGGCCGATTCTCTGAACTACTCAAAATTTCTACCACTGGTTCTCCAGAACTGCTCAGAACCGGCTGAATTCCACTTCTGGAGTGAACCAATCTAGAACTAAGGAGGAATTTCCTGACAGTGAGAAAATTAACCAGGGGAACTACTTGCCTCCAATAGTTGTGGATACTCCAACACTGGAAGCTTTTAAGAAAAGACTGGACAATCATTTGTCTCAAATTGTCCCCTGCTCAAGCAGAGGGTCGCACTAGAAAAACTCCAGGTTCCTTTCCAACTCTATTATTTTATGTTTGTGGTCTCCTGCTATAGCCAAGAAACATTTCCATTCTTATTCTAGTTCTGTGGGGGTTTCGGTTTTCATTTGGCTTTGTTTTGTTTTGTTGTTAAAAATCAGGAGTCCAGAGCTTCCGGTTTCGCATGGCTTCGGGGCAGCAGGAATTCGCAACAGCTCGTGATTCCTGCTGTGCTAGCCGTCGAGGTACCCCCAATCCAGATGGGTCAGGGGGATATGGCTGCCCTGTAGGGACAGCTGAAGAGAGAGGGGAGTCGGACAGGGAGGTGGGGGTATCGCAGACCCCCCCCTTCTCCGGAAAAACCCCTTTTTCCCAAGGCGATGGACCGGCGGTCAGCAATGGCCGCCACGAAGAAGCCAGCAACCGGGTAAGATTGTGCTGGAGGAAGTGTGAAGAGTGAAAGTTTTGTCTGAGCCGGGTCAAGTAACATCTTTTAAATTGCCTGGAACTGAGCTGTTTGAATTGCTGGAGGATACATTGTATCCCTAAGAAGAGTGAAAGCGACGGAGAAGCTGTTAAAGGGAACTTTTGTTTTTTCTTCACTCTCCCACCCCATGGAAACAGCAGAAATGTTTGGATATTGGACATTGAAAGTGAATTGTTTTGAGAGTTGAAGCTAAGGGACAAAAGGATTCTTGGACATTGAAAAATTTAAGAAATTGGAAAACCCTTGTTGGAGGTATGGATTTCTGATTATTTAAAATTGACATTGCAAGTGGGAAGGGAGAGGAAAAAAAAATTGGAGCAGAAGCTGAAAAAGGAGGAGATTGTCTAGAATCCCAAAGAAAGATATATGGTAATTGGACCTCTTTGATTAAACATTAACCCCAGAAAGAGAAAGAGAAGAAGGAAGAAAAGTATTAATTTTTGGAACTTTTTTTAAATTGTTTTTGATTAAAAATACTTGTGGTTGTTTTGGGAAAAGTTTCCCTTTTCATAATGGCATCGTTTGTGGATGAACTAGAGATTGAATATCAAAAATATAAAAAGGAAGATACTTTGGGCGCTTTGTTTCAATTCTTAGAAATGGCGTTATGTACTTATGAAAAGTTGATTACGCAGCAGAAGGACTGGGACAAGGAAGAAGAGGAAGAAGAAGCCTTCTTTGATGAACAATGGGTCCTTTCCGGAGAGGAGGAGAAAAAGGATAAGAAAAAGGGGATTTTAAGAATTATAAAAACAACCAAAAAAGAAAAAAATGAGCGAAAAGGTGGAGGCAAGGTTAGAAAGCAAAGGAAAAGGAGTAAGAAAAGCGAGGAGAAAAAACAAAGGGGTAAAAAGGGCAAGGAGAAGAATAAACAAGAGAGAAAGGGGGGGAGGAGAAGCCTCAATGGGGGGAAGCAAGATCTAAAGAAAAAAAGTTTATTTAGAGACAATGGGTGAATTTAATTTAGGATAAAAGAGGGATTCTGGAGGGTACATAAGTTTGTGTTTTTATATGTGTATTTAGAGTATAAAATTCATTATGTAATCTTAGAATCTTTTAAACAGAATCCCAAGAAAAATTGCTATACGAAGTATTTTTAAGTTAGGATAATGAGTTATAGACATTACTCCAATTGGTGTATAGGAGAAGTATAGTAAAAGAAAAAAGATGAATGGATAGTTGGAAATAGAACAGACAAAGAATGTTATTGAAAATGGGAATAAGATATGGAAGGATATATAAAGGTTTTGTTATGGTTTTTTTTTTGGATTTTGTATATTAATAAAAGGCAATAAAATTTTAATTAATAAGAAATAATTTGGATGAAAAGGAGAAGTAGGGATAAGATATGAAGTTAAATAGATAAAGTATTGATATTATAATTTGGAATTGTTATGCTCTATTGGTTTTTTATTATTATTTTTTCCTAGAAAAGAATTTATAAGCTGTTATGCCTTGATTCTTTGTGCATTGTTTTTATAAAATTGATAAAAATGGTTTTTATATATATATAAAAAAAAGAAAATGATAATAAGATATGGAAGGACATATGGGATGAATATGATGTTTGAATTTGTGTCTGTGTGAAGAGTTTTAACCCGGGATCAGACAACCTTCAGAAAAGATCTTTTAGTTTTGTTTATGTTTTGTGTTTTGTATGTTTGTGTATTGTGTCTTCTGCAAAATTAATAAAATTTGTTTAAAAAAAAAAAAATCAGGAGTCCAGGAGCAGCTTTTTGCACTGGCATCAGCTGAAAAGATACGATGTGATCTGATCTGATGAGTTGTTACTTGGGAAAGATACTCCCAGTCGCCTTCTGATTTTTGCCTATAACATGCAACTCCCCGCTTGCCATCCCACTATCTCCAGGATCAAAGGGAGGGGTGGGATTCAAATTTCTTCACAACCGGTTCTGTGGGCATGGCCTAATTTGTGGGTGTGGCTAGGTGGTCATGTGACTGGGGTGGGTGTGGCCATGTGGCCATGTGACTGGCAAACCAAATGTAAGTGGTCCTTGCTTAATGACCAGGTCCTCGCTTAATGGCCAGTTGCTTAGCAAGTGTTCTAATTTACGATTGACTTCCACAGAGCTACTTGGCCTGTTTTTGGTATTTTGACAGCCACACACACACACACACCCTTCTAACCCTGCTATTCTTTGATTCTGCTGGAGAGGGTTGGACTAGATGACCTCTGAGATCCCTTGCAGGGCAGCCCTAGATTGCTGTGCTGCTTCAAAGTCTTCTGAAGCCAGGGTTTATGTCCTTCCTTCCTCTCCTTTTTTTTTCTCTCTCTCTCCCTCCCTCCCTCCTTCCATGTATTTATCTATCCATGTATTTATCTCATTTACTTTCTCCTCTCTTCCTCTTTCTTTCTTTCTTTCTTTCTTTCTTTCTTTCTCTTTCTTTCTTTCTTTCTTTCTTTCTTTCTTTCTTTCTTTCTTTCTTTCTTTCTTTCTTTCTTTCTTTCTTTCTTTCTTTCCTTCCTTCCTTCCTTCCTTCCTTCTTTCCCTTTCATTCTGCCTCTTCCTTCCATTCCCCTTTCTTCCTTTCACTTCCTTTCTCTCTCCCTTTTTTTTCTTTTCCTTTTCTCTTTCTTTTCTTTCTTGTTTCTTCCTTCTCTCTTTTTCTCTCACTTAATCTCTCTCTCACCTTTCCCTCTCTCCTCTCTCTCCTCTTTCTCTCTCTTTCTGTCCCTTCCTCCTTCTCTCTCTCCTTTCAAAGCTAGGAAGCCCACCTGAAACACACACATACCCCCCCCCCCCCGGGATGGGATTCTCCCAGTTTGGCCCTGTTCTATTGTACTCTGGCTCTCAGAGAATAAGCCTTCAGGCAGGGACTGTGCTTTTTAATCTATGTGCAGGGTCTTAAAAAATATGTGCAACCAGCAGAAACAAATGAGGCAGCTTAGAAACAATAGGATGCTCAGAGCAACCCCAGTTCTACAGTATCATAGAATAAGAACAGCCCAGAAGGAAGGCAATAGCAGGAAGGAAGGAAGGAAGGAAGGAAGGAAGGAAGGAAGGAAGGAAGGAAGGAAGGAAGGAAGGAAGGAAGGAAGGAAGGAAGGAACCACCCTACTCATGCAGCCTTTAACGTTTCAGATTGATGACCCTTCCTAGACCCAACTGATGCTTCTTGTTGTATCTACAGTACATGAGTTTCAGTCCCAAAGATGCTCCTTTTCTCCAGGGGAAAATAACTCCAGAGAAGTTCCAGAGACAGGAAGTCTAGTCCTGCCAAGAATGTAAGAAGGGTCAACAGAGAGGCAGTTTCTGTAAGCAACACCAGAATGTTTCCTTCCTGCCTTTCTTACAGGATTAAGCCAGTAATTTCTTCTAACAACTGGTTCTCCGAACAGCTTAGAATGTTAACAACCGGTTCTAACAAATAGATACGGACTGGTAGAATCCCACCCCTGACTATGGGGATGCTGCAACTATCATAAGTGTGAAACTGTGGGAAATGGTTATGTCGCTTTTTTCAGTGCTTTGTAACTTTGAACGGTCACTAAGAGAACTGTTGTAAGTCAAGGACTATCTGTACTCTAGGGCAGGGGTCTCCATCCTTGTCAACTTTAAAATTTGTGGACTTCAACTCCCAGAATTTCTCAGCCAGCTTTGCTGGAATTCTGGGAGTTGAAGTCCACAAGTCTTAAAGTGGACAAAATTGAAGACCCTGGTCTAGGGCCGGAAGAGATTTCTGATTGAGCTGGGAATGTTGCTCCTGCTTTTCTTCCTAGCCTCTCTTTCTGGGAGTGTCAGGGTGGATTTATTTGGACAACAGGATCATTGTAACTGAAACACAATCCTTCTGCTCTCTGAATGGAGGAGAGACGCTTCTCTCACCTCCTCCTCCTCCTCTGCCTGGTGATGAGATTTCCAGTGGGATTATGGACAGATCCTTCTTAAGGTCACAATTGGAGTTGTGCGGTACCGTCATGCAGGAGGGCTTGCCGTTCTCAAAGCACATAATTAGCCTGTGTGAATTCAGGGCTGTGAAATATGGGAGGTGGGGGATGGATGCCTGCCTTACAGAAGGGATTAAGCCGGCTATTAGTCACGCCTTAGTAGGTGAAACGTGCACATTTGCATCAGAGGACAAAAGAGGACACAGAACGGCTTGAAAAAAACCATGGCTGCTCACTTCCAGATTCTCTGTTCCTCCAAATGGGGAAATAATGACCATCAATGAAATACAAAATTTGGTATTTTCCCCCATAGCAAAGAAGATGAAGGCCTGTTTGGATGCTGGCTGCCAAGAGGACGTTTCAAAAGCTTCTCCTGTCTATTTTAGGTTCTGGCTTTGACTAGATTGTGTAAGATTTCCTAAAGGTTTGAAGACCACAAAACATTTTAAAAATAGTCTGTCTAGAAATAATTTCAAAGAAATTATTTCTTTAAAAAAATAACAGTAAGAATGCTGAAACAAAAAGATGTGAAAAGGTGTGACACTAATTCCAAAACTTAATGGGAAGGAGGTGTTCTCATATGCTGACATATTTCATCAACTTCTGGAGTGAGATTTGTTCAAGAAAATCTAACAGGCGTCAGAACATTCAACTTATTTCAGAATTGGTTCTTGGCTGTAGCTGGTGCTGAAAACCTGCTTTTTACAAAGAGGTGTTGAAGGACAAGGTAATTTCTTTTTTTTTTTTTTGAACAAATTTTATTAATTTTACAAACACAATAAAACATAAACTAAAACATCTTTTCTGAAGGCTGCCTGATCCCAGGTTAAAACTCTTCACACAGACACAAATTCAAACATCATATTCATTTTATATATCCTTCCATATCTTGTTATCATTTTCTTTTCTTTTTTTTTTATAAACCAATTTTATTAATTTTACAAAAACAGTGCACAAACAATCAAAGCATAACAGCTTATAACCATTTTCAATAACATTCTTTGTCTGTTCTATTTCCAACTATCCATTCATCTTTTTTCTTTTACTATACTTCTCCTATACACTATTTGGAGTGACGCCTTTACCCTAACTTAAAAGTACTTCATATAACATTTAATTTATCTTGGGATTCTGTTTAATAAATTCTAAATTTACACAATAAATTTTATACTCTAAATACACATATAAAAACACAATCTTATATACCTTCCAGAATCCCCCTTTTATCCTTAATTAGATTCACCCATTGTCTCTAAATAAGCTTTTTTTCTTTAGATCTTGCTTCCCACCATTGAGGCTTCTCCTCCCCCCCCCTTTCTCTCTTGCTTATTCTTCTCCTTGCCCTTTTTAACCCTTTGTCTCTCCTCTTCCCTTTTCTTACTCCCTTCCCTTTGCTTTCTAACCTTGCATCCACCTTAAGGACAAGGTAATTTCTTGTCTTCACATCTCCAGGTCGCAATGGGAAAGCTGGTATTCCCCAGAATGAAATTCTGGGATAGAGGACACTTTCAGACCGAACACTGTCCTTTGCTCATACCACTCTAGTTCAAGGTTACAGTATTTTAAGCCAGAATCTGGACCACAAAGAAAGTGGTTTGATTCACACATTATGCTTTGCCAGTTTATGGTTGACTTGGTTTGGACTTAGTGCAATATACTGACCCAGTCCTAAGTAGCTTGCAATCCATAGTTTATAGTTCTGTTACTCAGCCTTGGCACCTTTAAAATCTATGTGCTTCAATTTCCAGAATTCAGAAGTGGTTTGCCATTGCCTGCTTCCTAGGGCTGAGAGATAGTGACTGGCCCAGGATGATCTAGATGGCTTTGTGTCCAATCTCCCAGTTTTCATCCTATGTCTTAACCACTGCACCAATGTTTCCTAAAAGGAAAGGTGGGATTGTTTTATTTATTTACAGCATGTAGTTAAAGCAAAGGTGTTCCTAAGGGAGAGAATCAGAGGTGGGATTCAGCCGGTTCTGACCAGTTCTGAAGAACCAGTAGCAGGAATTTTGAGTAGTTGGGAGAACCAGCCAATCCCACCTCTGACTGGCCCCGCCAACCGCATCTCTTCTCTGCCTCCCATTGATTCCCAGCTGATCGGCTGGGTCTCCTTTGGTTGCCCTTCACAGGAGAATGGAGCTGGAAAGCAGGTTAGCGGGGTGGGGAGGGAAGGGGGATTTGTCAGTAACCTTCCCCTCCAAGCCCACCAAGCCACACCCACAAAACCATTAGTAAAAAAATTTGAATCCCACCACTGGAGAGAATGGTAAAGCATAAGAGAAGAAAAAGCCTCCCTTGTTTTGATATCCTTTCCAAAGAGAAATCTTGCGAGGGGCCCTTGGTCCTCCAGCCATCATAAGGAAACAATGGGCATTATTTCCCTGAGTATGTGCTATTTATTTATATATTAAATTTATTTGCAGCCCATCTTGTATCAAAAACAATTGTATGTATGTATGTATATATATATATGTGTATGTATATATGTATATGTATATGTGTGTATATATATATATATATTTGTTTTCAGCCATAGAGATTGAAAAAAGACCAGAAAGCATGAATAGAAGAGATGATTCCACCTGGCTGTCAATCATTTGGAAGCCTGCACTCACAAACAAAAAAATCTCCACGCCACAAGCCAGACAAACACCTGGGCACAAACAGATCCCCCCTGATACCTCCAGCTCAAACACACCCCAACCAGGCACCCAGATGAAACCCAGCTTCCTAACTAATGATAGCCGTCCATTTACCCGAAGCCAAGCTGCACTAAAGGCCTCCAATAAAGTAACACAATGTTGCCAGCCAATCAAGATACAAAAAGAGCCCCCCCCCAAAAAAAACAAAAAACAAAAACAGACAGAAGATATTAGTAGCAGAACACAGCAAACTCCAAGACCAATAAACACAGACCAAGACTCGGAGCTGGAGGAAAACCCACAAACTTGTATCATGTCAACTCCTGTCCTAGCAATGAAATTCTAGATATTACTCTCCATGAGCTGGCCAGTAGATTGGTAGATTCTTGGATCTCATCAGTTACTGTGGTTTTGCCTTGCCCAGGTGTGATGTGGTTGCTCTTGCTTTGTTTTTACTGTGGGAAAGGGAGTGGACCATTTCCCAGGCTGCTCTTCTGCACAGCTGGGAAACCAAGCTTTAGGACTCAAAGGAGGTATCGCCATGTCTGAGGCTTCAATATGCATGTGCCAGAATCATGAATGAGGCTCTGTTTCCCCACAGACCTCTCCAGAAAGTGCAGCAAGTCTAGGCCGTTATCAACAGAGGGACGGAATCAAGATCACGTGAAGTGTTAATACCACTTTATAATGCCTTGGTAAGGCCATACTTGGAATACTGAATCCAGTTTTGGTTGCCATGATATAGAAAAAAAGATGTAGAGAGTCTGGAAAGAGTGCAGAGAAGAGCAACTAGGATGATTAGAAGGCTGGAAACTAAAACATATGAAGAACGATTGCTGGAACTGTGTATGTCTAGTGTTGGAAGAAATATATCCTTCTGGGTTTTTCCAAGTGGGGAAAAAGACACTGGATTCATAGAAGGTGCTTGGAAAGAAGGTTTAATGGTGGACAGGACCACATGCCTTGGAGCTCCTGAGCGAAAAAGGAGGAGATGATTACAATCCCTTGGTTTTATGTCCTCTCTAAGCTTTGAACTTCCTGGGGCACAGGAAGAGTATCCTGATTGGATGCTGTCAGGGGTCATAGCTAGCTTTGTAGGTTGTATGTGTGCTAAGTTTGGTTGAATCCCGCTGGGTGAGGTAATCTTCCCAGGTGCCATGTGGTGAGATGGGTAATCCTATCATGTCCTGAGGGCCATGTCTCAATCCCACCACCCTGGAGCTGAAGGGTGGGGGGCAAGGAGCTGCTTTGTCTTTAAAAACATGTTTCTCCTTTTCTCATCCAGGGAAATATAATATTCTGCCTTTTTAATATTTCCTAGAATATTTCATTCTTCTAGGAGAGGGATGGGTGCTAACTTTCTACACTAGTTTGATGAAAAGAAGGGCTGGGGTGACATCATAGCAGCCTTCCAATATCTGAGGGGCTGCCCCAAAGAAAAGGGTGGGTCAACCTATTTTCCAAAGCACCAGAAAGCAGGACAAGAATCAATGGATGGAAACTAATCAAGGAGAGAAGCAACCTGGAACTAGGGGCAAATTTTCTGACCGTGAGAACAATTAATTAGTTTGCCTGCAGAAGTTGTGGATGGAAGTATTTAAGAAGAGGTTGGACAACCATTTGTATGAAATGGTCTAGGGACAGGGTCTCCTGCTTGGGGCAGGGAGGGTTGGACTGAAAGACTTCCAAGGTCCCTTCTAACTTTATTATTCTGTTCTGTTATTCTGTTATTCTTTCTATGATCATGTGCATCCATCCCATGAAGCCCAAAGAAAGTCCAGAATGGTATAAGATCTCCTTCCATGGGCAGGAGCTTGGAGATCATTTCCATCCAGTTTTGATCACCATATAAAAAGATGTTGAGACTCTAGAAAGTGCAGAGAAGACCAACTAAGATGATTAGGGAAGTGGAGGCTAAAACATATGAAGAATGCTTGCAGGAACTGGGCCTGGCTAGTCTAGGAAAGAGAAGGACCAGGGAAGACAGGATAGCAGTCTTCCCATACCTGAGGGACTGCCACATAGAGGAGGAAGGGGTCAAGCTATTTTCCAAAGCACCCGAAGGCCAGACAAGGAATAATGGATGGAAACTGAACCAGGAGAGATTCAACCTGGAAATAAGGAGGAATTTTCTGACAATGAACACAATCAACCCATGGAACAGAAGTTGCCTTCAGAAGTTGTGGGAGCTTGATCACTGGAGGCTTTCAAGAAGAGACTGGACTGCCATCTGTCAAAAATGGTATATAGGGTCTCCTGGTTGGGTGGTGGGTTGGACTAGATGACCTACAAGTATCTTCCAACTCTGTTAATCTGTAAAATCTGTAAGACCCCGAATTCCAATTCATGATCCTCTCTAGGGAGAAGTTCCCTGAAGATGGGCTCCAACACAAGTCCAAAAGCTCAGAAGTCAAAACCTCTGGTCCCAGTGACCAACCCAGATTGGATCCTGCAACATTATCCTCTGTTCAATAACAGGGACCAAAATCTACCCCTCTTCAACTGTCTCTTGAGCTCCATTGGCAATAAAGACCATGAGCTTATTTAGTAGGGCCTATGAAAGGCAGGTCCATGCAACTTGTCTCAGATGGTCTCTTCATTGTCATTGTGGCCTTCCTGAGATTAGGCGATTCAGAGAGGAAGATGTTTCTAAAAGAGAAAAGAAGGAATTTTCACTAGACATGGCAATCACACTGTCAGCCTTGGAAGCCATATTCCACACTGCCACATAGCCTGGGAGAATGGGTGATTTCAATTAAGTAGCTCTAAGTAGACAAAATAAAATTATTTTGTTAGTCCAAGGTAATTTAGTATGGCACAGGATGAAATAAGGATCTTACCTTTGGATGGATCGTAATTGGGCCATTTGATGTGATGATGACTAAGTGGGGATGCACTTGTAGTTTGAGAAATTGTGGCAAGCCAAAAAAAACTTTTAGATTAGGGTTTCCACTGATGTGCCAGGTGCTGTTCTAATAAAGGTACTTTTGAGATATGTTTGTCTTGGAGTTACTGAATGAAATGGAGGTTTGCTGGAACACTGACACACATGGTGCCCTCTGTAAAAAGGCAGGTTGCTACTGACACAAGAATCTTCTTGATTCAGAAGATATTTTGCAGTATTGTCCACCAGTGTCTGGTGATAGATCCTTAGTTTCTTTGGGTCATCATCCTCTGAAGACTTTGAACCCTCCTTCCTAGTGAAAAGCAGAGCTTGGCCATCTTTTCAGTAGCAAGGGCCACTGTGTGACTTTAAACAATTATGGAGGTGTCGCCTCTACTTCAACTGTTTAATAAAATACTCTACCTCTTTTGAAATTGCAAAATCTCATAATTTTAATCCAGAGAATCCCTGCTGCAAAATTTCCATCTTGAGAGTTTTTTTCCCTACAAGAATTATGACATTTCTTAAAGTTTGGCAAACTCTTTGAGGTTTTTTTTTTTTTAATCATTTTACATATTTTAAACCGATTTTCTATTTCCTTTGAAATCCAGGCTCACCAAATGATATATGCTGGTTTTCAGGATCCACATTGCAGAGGATTTATTTATTTATTGCTGTCTTCTAGCTGTCCACCACGATGAGATGCGATCTTTAGGTCACAGGGCATGCTTGTTGAGGAATGCTTTCCTTTAACCCTGGATTTTATGGGTTGCTGTAGAGATAAGCAGAACTTGGTCCTTGTTAAACTTGTTTTGGAGCAACAAGGCGGAATTAGAAGCATGAGTGGCTGCCTTGGGCATGTTTGTCTCTCAACCACCTCTGGGAAACTGACATTCACCAGGCTGAAGGAAGTGAAAAGGGTGGGTTGGTGCCCCACCACTGGCCATTCCTGCTGAAGTGGAGGATGGCACATGGGTTCACAGACCCACGCCCTAGTTATTTCTGCATGGCACCCATGGGCGTGGAGGTTTGCACTCACCACAAACAGTGAAGATCATCAGCAGGATGGTCTTCACCCAGAGGTGGTAATTCAGCCAGTTCTGACCAATTCTGGAGAACTGGGAGCAGAAATTTTGAGTAGTTCGGAGAACCAGCCAATATCACCTCTGACTGGCCCCACCAACCCCATCTCTTCTCTGCCTCCCATTGAGTCCCAACTGATCGGCTGGGTCTCCTTTGGTTGCCCTGCACAGAAGAAGGGAGCTGGAAAGCAGGTCAGTGGGGTGGGGAGGGAATAGGGAGTTTGCAATATCCATGTCCACCCTTAATTTTTTTTTTTTTAATTCCAATTTCTGTAATTTGTCCATTCTGGGTTTTTGTGGTCTTTACATTCAAGTAGCAATGCAATGTGTGCATCTCACTTACGGCCTTGGTGTCCTCAGCTACAAAGCTAGAAACCCTTCAGAGGTGGGTTTTCAGCAGGTTCTGACCAGTTCTGGAGAACCGGTAGTGGAAATTTTGAGTAGTTCGGAGAACCGGCCAATTCCACCTCTGACTGGCCCCGCCAACCCCATCTCTTCTCTGCCTCCCATTGATTCCCAGCTGATTGGCTGGGTCTCCTTTGGTTGCCCTGCACAGGAGAAGGGAGCTGGAAAGCAGGTCAGTGGGATGGGGAGGGAATAGGGAGTTTGCAGTATATCCTTCCTCTGCCATGCCCACCAGCCACAACCACAGAACCAGTAGTAAAAAAAAGTTTGAATCCCATCACTGGCTCTTCAGTCTGGAAAGTTCAACCTGATGGCTCCTACCTAAGGCTGGAAAGGTCTCTTCTGAAGGAGTTTTTGGGATTGTTGTTCCCAAAGCTTCTGACTCATCTCCAGCTACAGGCAATTAAGTGATTATTACAGGCTGTTGACTCCCATGATAGATTTTTGTCTGGAGTGGGTTGTTGTGATGATTAATGACAGAACAAATTCATTGTTTTCTCAGGATCTCTAAGTTGGCTCAACCCGCTAAAGTTTACTTTACACCTTTGCTAGTTTGGAGTGTAGATTTCCCCCCACCCCCTGCAATTATACAGCAAACCATTATCCCTCTGGCTGCCTTTACCCACTTCAAACTCTCAACACCCATATATTTATTTAGTACTTTCGTGGCTGCAGGCAGGAAAGTAACCCGTGGCAGAAGGAAATTCTAACATCAGAGAGGTTGGGATGAGCCACACATGTTATGAAGTTGACTTGGCAACAACTCCAAGTTCTATAGGACCATTTGTCTCCCTCCCACCCATCACCCACCCCAGGCAGCATGAACCCTGGATTTAAAATTGCTGGGAGAAATATCCATCTGGTTCAGTTCCAAGCTGGGAGAAAGACACTGGAAACGTGGAGGCTGATTGGAAAGAGGGTTTAATGATCAACAGAACCACCAAGCCCATGGTTCTGGTGCATCTGACCACATGGAGTTGAGAGGGAGGGTTTTTTATACCTTCTCTTGGGCCTTGCCCTTGAGCTTCCTGTTCCTGTGCAAGAGCATGTCTTCTATTGGCTGTTGCAGTGGTCATAATTGGCTCTCTAGGTTGTCTGAGCTCTCAGGTTTGGTTGAAGTTTGGACTCTGTTGCAATGACCTTAGGAGATTGTGCGATGTAGTGAGCTCTGCTGCTGGATGGGTTAACCCTACCATGTCCTGGAGGGTCAAGGCTTAAACCCATCATCCTGGAGCTGAACGTCTTTTGTTTTGTAGATAGGATGGCCCAGACTTTCTTAATGGGCAAAAATATCTGCTGGAGGCTATTAAGAAAGGTTGGGGCTATCCAGTGGTATTCAAATTTTTTTTACTACCAGTTCTGTGGGTGTGGATTGGTGGGCATGGCAAGGGAATCCCATTCCCTCCCCACCCCACTAACCTCACTAACCTGCTTTCCAGCTCCATTCTCCTGTGCAGGGCAACCAAAGAAGACCCAGCCAGGGTCAGCTGGGACTCCGGAGGCAGAGAATAGTTGGGGCAGGGACAGTCAGAGGTGGTATTGGCCGGTTCTCCCAACTACTCAGAATTCCCACTACTAGATCTAGGGCTACCTCTTTCTCTCTCCAAGAGCATGTTTCTCCATCCCTCCTTCAGTGGAATATAATATTCTGCCTTTTTAATATTTCTCAGAATATTTCACTCTTCTAGGAGAAGTGGAGGAGGGGTGTCTTCAATATCTTTTCCGGCAAATGGAAAAACTGGGGGCAAGAAATAAGCAAGAGGACAGCTTCAGTGGAAGAAAGTGCAAGAGATTTGGGGAAGAGTGGTTGCAAGGTTACAACCAAGTTCATTTTCTCTTTTTAAAAAATCTTGTAAATGCCCAAGACCAAGCTGATGTACATGTACAGTTCATTTAGTGACCATTAGCGCTGAAAAAAGTGACGTATGACCATTTTTTCACACTTATGACTATTACAGCATCCCCGTGCTCACGTGGTCAAAATTCAGAGGCTTGGCAACGGACTCATATTTATGACGGTTCCAGTGTTTTTGGATCATGTGATTCCCTTTTGTGTCCTTCTGCCAAGCAAAGTCAGTTGGGAAGCCAGATTCCCCCAACAACTGTGTTACTAACTTAAGAACTGCATTGGTTCACTTAACAACTATGGCAAGAAAAGTCATAACCTGGGGCAAAACTCATTTAACAAATGTCTCACTTAGCAACAGAAACGTTGGGCTCAATTATGGCCGTAAGTTGAATATTACTTGTATTGGAGAAGGGGAAAAAAATAAGTGGACAATAAAAGAGTATATCAATAAATAAATAGATAAATAAATGGAACCTCTATGGTGTAGTGGTCAGAGTGCAGTACGACAGGCTACTTCTGCTGACAGCCAGCTGCCTGCAATTTGGCAGTTCGAATCCCAACAGGCTCAAGGTTGACTCAGCCTTCCATCCTTCCGAGATGGGTAAAATGAGGACCCAGATTGTTGTGGAGCAAGAGGATGACTCTGTAAACCGCTTAGAGGGGGCTGTAAAAGCACTGTAAAGCGGTATATAAGTCTAAGTGCTATTTCTCTTCTTTCCTTCCTTCCTTCTTTCCCTCCTTTCTTCCATCCATCCATCCATCCATCCATCCATCCATCCATCCTGTGAAGTGCTTAGAATTCAGTATTGCAGGATAATTCTGCCCACTGCCAGGAATTTGATTCTGATGGGGCACCAGGTTGACTCAGCCTTCCATCCTTCCACGGTGGGAGGGCCCTTCCCTCCCTCCCTCCCTCCTTCCTTTCTTCCTTTCTTCCATCCATTCATGATGCACAGTGGTTAGAATGCAGCATTGCAGGCTAACTCTGCCCACTGCCATGAGTTTGATTCTCACTGGCTCAGGGTTGACTCAGCCTTCCGTCCTTCCGAGGTCAGTAAAATGAGGCTCCAGATTGTGGGGGCAAGAGGCTGATTCTGTAAACCACTTAGAGAGGGCTGTAAAGCACTGTAAAGCAGTATATAAGTCTTACTGCTATTGCTAAATACAATAAAAAGTTTTATGCAGTTGTATAACTTCACCAAGATGCCTGACTACTTGTATTCCTTCGGCTTCAAATTCAACTGAGAGTTGATAATATAATGGAATTGAACTGGAGCCCCTGAAAAAGAGCCAGAGGCTCTGGAAAAATTCTAAGTCTGCAAAAGTGCAGCTTGAAAAACAAACAAACCCCCCCATCCCATCCCACCCACCCCAAAAACCAGGGGTGGGTTTCTACTGGTTCTGTCCACCTCTGTAGAGCCGGTAGCTCTGAAGAGCAGTAGACATAGAACCGGTTTTATGTCTGCTGATGTTTTTGCCCAACTGCCCGCCTGGGCTCTTATCTGATCTTTATTTCCTGATTTTTCAACTTTAGCTGCCGAATGAGGCACAGCTTCAGTGAAAAAAACCAAGAAAAGAGGGCTGTTTCAAAGGCTGCTTCTCGGCTCGCAGCGTGCTGATGACGATTTACAGGCATGCGGCTCACAGCCTGCAGGGAAGCTCGTAAATCCCAAACTGGTAGTTAACCCTGTCATATCCCACCCCTGCCAAAAACCCTTGCTCATATCCAAGGAACGTTGTACAATCTGAGAAAGAGCAACGAAAGAGGAGAAAAGGTGGAATGGAGCACCCAGAGAAGGAACCATGGTAAACTTACATCTGTGCAGGTGCATTTTGCTTGGAAGATGGCAGTACATTCCATAACCTTGCAAAGTCCTAATTGTACCCAACCATAAGAATAGCCAGAAAATTTAACAATCCTGGAGGTCTCCACACTTAGCAACTTTAAGATTTGTACAGCCAGTTATGGGCTGGTCTGGGAGTTGAAATCAACCCACAAGTCTTAAAATTGTCAAGTTTGGAGGGCCCTGGTCTATTCATTTCCAGCCTCCTATCCATCCAGCCATCCAGCCACCCACACCTCTGTCACTCTCTCACACACATGTGGTATTCAGCAGGTTCTGATCAGTTCTGGAGAACCAGTAGGAGGAATTTTGAGTCGTTCGGAGAACCGGCCAATCCCACCTCTGACTGTCCCCACCAACCCCATCTCTCCTCTGCCTCCCATTGAGTTCCAGTTCATCAGCTGGGTCTTCTTTGGTTGCCCTGCACAGGAGAACGGAGCTGGAAAGCAGGCTAGTGGGGGGGGGAGGGAATGGGGATTTTATAGTCCTTCCCCTGCCACTCCCACCAAGCCACGCCCACAGATCTGACAGTAAAAAAAATGGAATTCCACCACTGACATATACAAACATAATGTCCACTCAAGGGTATAGTATATGGTACCCCTAGCCTATATTGACTGTCAGTGCCACCTCCTGCCAATATGAAAATTCATATTTTAAAAATGATTCCATTGGAGGGGCAGCATTGGGACCCTCTATGCTTTGGTGGCTCAGTGGCTAAGACGCTGAGCTTGTTGATCGGAAAGGTCAACAATTCGAATCCCTAGCGCCACGTCACCGAGGGGGCTCCCGTTCCTTGTCCCAGCAGCTTCTGCCAACCTAGCAGTTCAAAAGCAGTAAAACAAATGCAAGTAGAAAAATAGGGACCCCTTTGGTGGGAAGGTAATCAGCCTTCCATGGGCCTTCAGTGTTGAGTCATGTTGGCCACATGACCATGGAGAGTCTTGGGACAGCGCTGGCTCTTCTTTGGCTTTGTAACTGAGAGGAGCAGCGCCCCCTAGAGCCAGAAACGACTAGCACCTATGCGTGAGGGGAACCTTTACCTTGGTGCCCCAGGCCAGCACAGCCCTGGGCTTAGCCCAAAGCTGACCCTGCACACACACACAGGAGCATAAGTTATTCATTCCGCTTGTCTTTTGCAACCTCTCCTGCTGTATTGCTGTATTTTTCCTGAACTTGCATGGCCTCTTTCACCTTCCCTCATTACGACGAGAGTTCTCTTGGGGAACTTCTGTCCCATGCAGAAAGCTGGATTTCCAGACAGCCATAAATATAGATATTGTCTCCTCTCTAATTCAACATTTTCACCAACCATCCCTCCCGCCGGTGCTATTGCCAAACCTTTCTACATCTTGAGATATACACTCAGTCAAGTCCTGGATGTATGACTGCAACTGGACCCAAAATTTAGGTTGCTGAGATAGTTAAGCGAATGTTGCCGCATTTTATGACCTTCCTTCCACAGTTGTTAAGGGAATCACTGCAGTTGTTAAGTTAGCAACCTGGTTGTTAAGAGAATCTGGATTCCCCGTTGATTATAGCAATACAAATAGGACTTAAACTTATATATTGCTTCACAGAGCTTTCCAGCCCCCTCTAAGTGGTTTACAGAGTCAGCCTGTTGGCCCCAACAATCTGGGTCCTCATTTTACCCACCTTGGAAGGATGGAAGGCTGAGTCAACTTTGCTGCATTCTAACCACTGGGCCACTATGACAGGAAGGAAGGAAGGAAGGAAGGAAGGAAGGAAGGAAGGAAGGAAGGAAGGAAGGAAGGAAGGAAGGAAGGAAGGAAGGAAGGAAGGAAGGAAGGAAGGAAGGAAGGAAGGAAGGAAGTGTTATATCTGGGAGAGTGGGCGCAAGAACGGAGACGAGGCATCAAATAGTGACTCCAACTCTTTATTAGTGACTTCAGAACAAAGCAAAATACTAGGGCAGCAGCAGCTCCTTTTATAGAGCTGGCTGCTGTCACAACAACCAATGATTTGAGTTTGCCGTGCTGGAAAGCGTCCAATCAGCGGCGATCCTTTAACAGCCAATCAGATCAGCCGACAACGACCAATCATGATCCGCTATTAACAGGCCAATCTGAAGTGCAGGTTTATGAGCCTGCTGTGAAAGTAAAACTATTAGAATCGCAAGCTAACGAGTTTGCTTAGTTCGTAACAGGAAGGAAGGAAGGAAGGAAGGAAGGAAGGAAGGAAGGAAGGAAGGAAGGAAGGAAGGAAGGGCAGTAGTACTTATACTGCTTCACCGTGCTTTTACAGCCCCCTCTAAGTGGTTTATAGAGTCAGACTCTTGCCCCCAACAATCTGGATCCTCATTTTACCCACCTTGGAAGGATGAAAGGCTAAGTCCACCTTGAGCCTGGTGGATTCGATCTGCCAAATTGCAGTAGGAGCAGCTTGCAGTACTGCACTCTAACCACTGTGCCATCAAGGCTCCTTATGATGTGCTTGTTAGAAGGTCACAAAATGGGATCACATGATTCCAAGACCCTGCAACCTTCTTAATATGAGTCAATTGCCAAGAATCTAAATTTTGATCACATGACTACGAGGGATGCTGCAGTGGTTGTAAGTGTGAAAAATGGTCATAATAAGTCACTTTTTCCAGTGAAGTTGCAACTTTCAACAGTCAGTAAGTGAACTGTTGTAAGTCGAGGACTACCTGTAATCTCCCTGCAATTGTTTTACGAATAAATACAAAGTTCTAGCTGTCTTTCCATTAATCCCAAAAGAAAAGCCTCCCGTTTCCAGTTTACATTTGTCTTTTAGTCAATCAATCAATCAATCAATCGATCGATCAATTAGAATAGAGCTGGAAAGAACCTTGGAGGTCTCCTAGTCAGTCTTGGTGTGTTCGGGTCTTTTCCCGTGTAAGATTGAGAGCATCTTGGCAACGTTTCGACGAGGACCCACTCGCCGTCTTCAGGCTGATGCTTTCGACTTCGTGCTTTGCTCGCACAAGAAAAGACCTGAACACACCAAGACCTGCAAATGTATATATATTTATATATAAATTATTTAGAGGAATAGAATAAAATGTCAGAATTAGAATTAAGTTGGAAGGGACTTTGGAGGCCTTCTCGTCCAGCTCCCTGCTCAAACAGGAGAACCAATACCACTGGTGATTCACCTTTTTGGGCTCCTGTGCCAAAAATTGTGCACGCACTTGCATGGTCATGCTTGCGTGCCAGCATCCAGAAGGCAATGTGCATCCAGCATCCAGAAGGCAACATCCCCTATGCATATGCATGCAATCCCCCCGCTTACTTACACTGCACCGCACAGCTGATTTTCAGCCAGTTTGAAGCCGGTTTTTTGGCCTCCCAGAGGCTTGAGGAAGGCTTCTGTAGGCTTTGCTGGCCGAAAACTAGGGCTGTTTCGTCACTTCTGGTATTTTCAGAAAAACAGGAAATGACAAAACGGGCCTAATTGTTGGCCTTCAAAGCCTGCAGAAGCTTTCCTCAAGCCTCTGGGAGGCTGAAAAAGGCCTCAAACCCACCAAAAACGTGTCGCGTGACCAGTTACAATGGCACTGAAAAAAGTGACTGATGACCATTTTTCACACTTATGACTGTTGCAGCATCCCCACAGTCACGAGAGGCCAGGTGAGGAGATGCGTGCCTCGATGTGAGTGACATTGAGTTGGTCATGCCCAGCCAGTCACATGACCACCAAGCCACGCCCACCAACTAAGCAACACCCACAGAACTGGTTGTTAAAAAATTTGAATCCCACCTCTGTCCTGTACCATTTCAGACAAGTGACTGTCCAGTCTTTTCTTAAAAGCCTCCAGTGTTGGAGTATCTACAAGTTCTTGTGGCAAGCTGTTCCACTGGTTAATTGTCCTCACTGTTAGGAAGTTTTTACTTAATTCCAGGTTTCTTCCCTCCTTGATTAATTTCCTTCCATTGTTTCTTGTCCTGCCCTCTGGTGATTTATATTATCAAAATCAGGTAGATTTCTCTAACCATTTTCTTGCTTATTTTAATTTTTATTTCTAGTCTGTCTTTTACAGTTAAGATTTGGTAGCTTGGGCTATAGTTTCTTTTTGCATGAAGACTGATGCAAAGAATGAGTTAAGCAGCTCAGTTAGGAATCTGATCTCCCACTTGCTGCAGAGTTTGTCTCCCACTCGATATCAGGATAGTTAAAGTCTTCCATTACTACTGTGGTATATTTCCTACATACATTTGTTCATTGATTAGCAAAGAATTCATCTATTTCTTCTGCTTGGTGTAGTATACGCCTTTAGCAATGCCATTCTTATTTCCTTTTTATATTGCCCCATATCAATTTTAGGAGGTTTTCATCCTTGGTTTTGTGGATTTCTGTAGAGGTGGTGATCTTTTAATATACAATGCAACTCCACTTCCTCTTTTGCCCTAGGTCTGTTTCTTTTGAACAGTTTGCATCCTTCCATCAGTACATTCCAGTCATGAGTTTCATCCAACCAAGTTTCAGTAACGGCAACTATATCATATCTGCCTTCATGTACTAACATTTCAAGTTCACCCTGTTTATTCCCTAAACTTTGAGTGTTCATGTTTAGGCATTTGAGTTCTTTATGGGTCTGAATTAGATTATATATTTGTATCCATGTAGAACTTTATCCAAATACCTAATTCTGGACATTGACTGAAATGAAGGAAGTTGCTTGCTCACTTACTTGCATGAAAAGCTTTGCTGAAATTGTGGTAGAATAGAATAGAATAACAGAGTTGGAAAGGGGCCATGGAGGTCTTCTAGTCCAACCCCCTGCTTAGGCAGGAAACACAACAGAATTTCAGACAAACGGTTATCCAATCTCTCTTTTTAAAAAATAATTTTATTAAACATAACAGTTAAAAACATTGAACGTGGTGAAGTTGTTTTCACATAACCTTTGATCAGTATAAGTATATATATATTCCTATATACATTTGTTCATATATATATATATATATATATATATATATATATATATATATACACACATACACTTATATACATTTATTCATTCTTACATTACATCCTCCAACATCTTTAGTCTTATTTTCATCTCATTCTCTCATTTACCCTCTCAACTCTTTTCCATCTTAAGTCCTTCCTTTCTGTCCCCCACCAAAAACTTCCAGGGTTGGAGCATTTACAACTTCTGGAGGCAAGTTGTTCCACTGATAACTGTCAGTGGAAATTCTAACTGTCAGAAAATTTCTCCTTAGTTCTAAGTTGCTTCTCTCCTTGATTAGTTTCCACCCATTGCTTCTTGTCCTGCCACTTCAGGTGCATTGGAGAATAGTTTGACCCCCTCTTCTTTGTGGCAACCCCTGAGATATTGGAACACTGCTATCATGTCTCCCCTAGTCTTTCTTTTCATTAAACTAGCCATGCCCAGCTTCTGCAACCGTTCACTGTATGTTTTAGCCTCCAGTACCCTAATCATCTTTATTGCTCTTCTCTGCACTCTTTCTAGAGTCTCAATATCTTTTTTTATATCATGGAGACCAAAACTGGATGTACTACTCCAAGTGTGGCCTTACCAAAGCATTATAAAGCAGTATTAACAATTCATGTGACCTTGATTCTATCCTGTTGTGAATGCATAAGGTTTAATAAAGTTATCTTGAGCTTGGAGTCAAGTGCAGGGTTCTGGCCCTGCACTTCTGATTGGCTGTTAATGGCAGGATTGGATTGGCCCGTTCCGGGGGAATCTGATTGGCCATTAACAGAGCGTTCATATTGGTTAAGGGAGCTAGCGCTCCGAGATTGTTATTGGTTAAATAGTTATTGGGTTGCCTATATAAGGAGGGCTATAACTGCCATTAAGATTAAGCTGTCACCATGTAAATAAAGAGTTGAAGTTCACCGTTCCAGAGGCTCGTCTCCATTCTTTCTCGCCCATGCTCCAAACATAACACTGGCGATGAGGATGGGATGTGGAGACGTCAGAGCTGACTGAACTAAGAAGAAACACTGAGCACCTGGCTGACAGCGCTACAGGACGGAACCATGTCCGGCGTCATCGTACCACCCGCTCCGTTCGATCCAGTGCAAGAGGACTGGGAGTCCTACATGGATCGTTTCCAAATATTTTTGGAAACTAACAATTTAAAGGATGCCACAACCGGGAAGAAACGGGCGGTATTCCTAACGCATTGCGGGCCAACCGTATTTAAGATGGCTAAAGCACTATCCAAACCTGCAGAAGTGAAGGCGATGGACTGGGACGTCCTCGAATCCCTACTAAGAGCTCATTACGCACCGACCATGCCCACGCTCGTGAGACGGCACGAGTTCTATCAAAGAAACCAGCGAAAAGGAGAAAGCGTCGCCGATTTCATAGCAGACCTCCGAAATCTGGGAGGCCTCTGCGGATTCGCCGATTTGGAAGAGGCACTGAGAGATCGAATAGTTCTGGGACGAGATGCGCCAGACGTGCAGAGCAAGCTGATGGCAAAAGGCGACATCAGCCTTGCCAATGCCATCACTGATGCTACTGCAGCAGAAGCAACCAGGAAGTCAGCTGCACAATTACGCCGCAACCGCGCTCCGGTACACCAACCGACAGGCGACATTTTACCCAAGTCAGATGGGCAGCTTACAACGGTCCACCATGAGGACCTCTCTTCGTCGTCAGACAGCGATGAAGAAGAGGTCCATTGACTGCGGTCCGACCGGGACCCCTACCTGAAGTCCCTACACCCTTGCGCTGGCTGTGGAGCCAACCATGCCAGGTCCGAATGCAAATTCTGCAACGTGCTCTGCCATGAGTGCGGGAAGAGAGGCCACATCGGACGGGTCTACCGAAGTTTACAAGGACCCAGCCAGGCCTCAAAAGGGGCTAACTATTGCCAATTGACAGGAAACCGTCCTGTAAGGTGAGAACCAGTAAACCACTCCTACAGAAACCGAGTTTTGAATCGCCCCACGAAGCGAGAAGAGGCTCACCATACTATCACTATCGGTCATGCCTCTGCCTTGGATGCCAAGAAAATCCGAATTACAGTGGCCATCGAGAACCAGCCTTGCCAAATGGAAGTTGACTCGGGATCGTCCCTCTCGATGGTGTCCTGGAAGACCCTCAAGCAACTCATCCCCACGATCCAGCGCCAAGACCTCCGTTCCCAAAGACTTATTCTTAAGGACTATCAAGGGAATCGAATCCTTGTCATTGGTTCTAGCTGAGTCCGGGTCTCATTCAAGAAGCACACAGCGTACTTACCGCTAACTGTGATCGACAAAGATCGGCCTAGTCTGCTAGCTCTCCAATGGTTCGCGCCACTTGGCATTGAAGTGGCAGGCATAAACCAAGTCAGCGGAAGTGACTGGGAGCAGGACCTCATCCATGAATTCAGGGACGTCTTCGCGGAAAAATTAGGTGAGTACAAGGGGACCCCAATATCGTTCAGCCTTAATCCAAAGATAGCTCCCATCTGCCTTAAGCCCCGTTGAGTTCCGTTTGCCTTAAAGCCGAAAATCGACGAACAACTCGATAAATTAATAGCTCAGGGGGTGCTAGAACCTACCGATCACTCCCCCTGGGAGACCCCAATCGTAACACCAATTAAGCTGGATGGTTCAATTCGAATTTGTGGGGACTACTGGGCCACCCTGAACCACGCCCTACAGCAAAATGCATATCCGGTGCCGGTAGTGCAGCATCTCCTCCATTCCCTGGGGGGTGGAAAAGTCTTCGCTAAATTAGACTTAGGTCAGGCATATCAGCAATTACCTGTTGATGAAAAGACAGCACAGGCACAAACGATTGTGACGCACTGAGGTGCCTTTAAATGTACCCGGCTCCAATTCGGAGTCAGTGTAGCCCCGGGAATTTTTCAGAGCCTTATGGAGAGGCTACTACAAGGGATTAATGGCGTGGTCCCCTACTTTGACGATGTATTAATTGCTGCACCTACAAAAAAAATCTTACGGGATCGTTTAAAATTAGTTCTACAAAAATTCCAAGACGCCGGTCTTAAAGTGAAAAAGAATAAGTGTAATTTGTGTACAGATCGTGTCGAGTTTTTAGGGTACCTAATTGACAGTCAGGGTATTCACCCTACCGACAGTAAATTGAGAGCAATAAAAAATGCTCCCAGGCCTCGGAACAAGGCCGATCTCCAGGCGTTCCTAGGCCTCATCAACTTTTATAATGTATTTCTACCACATAAAGCAACTGTCGCTGAGCTGTTACATCGTTTGCTAGACAAAAAAGCAATGTGGTTATGGGGTCATAAAGAAGAACAGGCGTTCTGTAATGTAAAAAAACTACTGACTTCTGACGCTGTACTCATGCAGTACAATGAAACTTTGCCGTTAAATATCACATGTGATGCTTCGCCTTTCGGAGTGGGTGCCATTTTGAGCCATGTACTGCCTAATGGTAACGAAGCCCCTGTTGCATATTTTTCAAAGACAATTTCAAAAACTGAGTGAAATTATAGCCAAATCGAGAAAGAAGCCCTCGCAATTGTATCTGCCATTAAAAGATTTCACGAGTACGTGTATGGCCGGGCTTTTACTATCATGACTGACCACAAACCATGATTGGGGATAATAGCTGGAGATAAGTTGACTCCCTACATATTATCCCCCAGGATGATTCACTGGTCAGAATTCTTGGCTGCTTATAATTATCGGCTGCAATACCGCCCGGGGAAAGCCATTCCCCACGCCGACGCATTGAGCTGAGCACCGCTTCCAGAGACTCTTGATGATCCCACACCAACGGTAACCACGTTACAGATTGAAACACTCCACACGCCGCCATTAACTGCCCGAGATATCGCGAGAGAAACCAGACGTGACCCCACCTTAGCGCAAGTCCTAGGCTGGGTAGAATGCGGATGGCCATTGGACTAATTATCGGATGACTTCACACCATTCAAGACTCAACAAATGGAGTTGTTTTCTCAAAAAGGCTGTGTCATCTGGGGTGATAGAGTCGTTATCCCAGAACGACTCCAAAAAGCAGTACTGAGGACCTTGCACAATGGCCACCTCGGTATCGTGCGAATGAAAGCCCTCGCACAAAGCTACGCGTGGTGGCCGGGCATCAACAAGCAAATCGAGAATTGGGTTAAAGCTTGTCATAGATGCCAGGAAGTGAGCAATGCCTCACCAAAAGCCATCCCTACTGAATGGGAGACACCACGGGGACCCTGGTCCCGTATACACCTGGACTTTGCGGGGCCGACCAAAGGCCACACCTTTCTTCTAACCGTCAACGCCTACTCGAATTGGCTCGAGATTCACTGCATGATGAACATGACCACCGAAGCGGTTATCAAAAAATTGGAAAGACTGTTTGCAACCCACGGATTACCAGACGTTCTGGTATCCGACAACGGGCCCCAATTTACCGTGCTGTCCTTCGAGCAGTACCTGGCTGACCGCAGCATCTGACATGCGCTCACCTCGCCTGCGCACCCTGCGACCAATGGCAGGGCTGAGCGCATGGTCCAATTTGTTAAGAAAACTTTGCAGAAATTAGACTACGATAACATCGATGACAAAATCAACCGAATCCTTTTTCTACAACACATCACACCTCATAGCGTCACCAACAAAACTCCCGCCGAATTGCTAATGGGACGAAAGCTCCGCTCCCACCTCGACCGGTTACACCCAGCTTATGAACCAGAAAAACCACTAGGATCCAGCGGCCAATGTCGTACCTTCCAGGTAGGCGATTTGGTATATGCTAAAAACCTATCGGGCGATCCGCTGTGGGTAGAGGCGACAGTAGTTCGTGTAACCGGCCCGAGATCCTACCTTGTACAATGCCTTGACGATAAACTATGGAAACGCCATATCGATCAATTACGATCATGGCTCCGGTCGGGCATTTCTGAACTCCCTTATGACCAAACTGAGGGGAGGGGGGAGATACGGAAGAAGACGAATTTCAATTAGAAGAAAACCCGTTCGAAGGGAACGATAGCGGAATAGAGACACAGGAATTGGAACCAGAGATGGGAATAGATTCACCTCAGGGAGTTGCCAAAGATATTGGTGACGACAGAAACGTGAACCCTGAACCAGAGCCAAACAACGATCTACCTCAGCGAGATTGCAGCCAAATGCAAAACACACAGCGAAAATCAAAAAGACTAATAAAGCAACCGTCCTACTTTACGGACTATGTAACTGCGCCCTGTAAACAGAAGCCAGGGGGAAGGGGTGTTGTGAATGCATAAGGTTTAATAAAGTTATCTTGAGCTTGGAGTCAAGTGCAGGGTTCTGGCCCTGCACTTCTGATTGGCTGTTAATGGCAGGATCAGATTGGCCTGTTCCGGCGGAATCTGATTGGCCATTAATGGAGCGTTCATATTGGTTAAGGGAGCTAGCGCTCCGAGATTGTTATTGGTTAAATAGTTATTGGGTTGCCTATATAAGGAGGGCTATAACTGCCATTGAGTTTGAGCTGTCCCCATGTAAATAAAGAGTTGAAGTTCACCGTTCCAGAGGCTCGTCTCCATTCTTTCTTGCCCATGCTGCAAACGTAACATATCCCTCTGTTTATGCAGCCTAGAAGTGTGTCGGCTTTTTTGGCAGCTGCAGCACACAGCTGGCTTATATTTAAATGATTGACTCCAAGATTATATTCACAGCAGTAAACAAACAAAAAGAATATATATATCCCTAGTCCACTAAAATAGTTATCTTATTAAAGGAAAGGTTAGTCTCATCTGTCTTATTTGTACTTCTTAGCAATCATGGCATTGTCTTCAAGTTAATTACAGCTGGCCTGCTTTATTATCTACTCTTATGTCTTTCCAACAATTAATGTTAATTGTTAATAATTACTAGAATTATCTTTTTTTCCCCTTTCTTGAAAGGAAAAGTATATATGCCCTTCCCTAGTCCTCTGGCACTTCCCTCATTCTCGAAGCCTGTCCCTGCTATTTGAGATTACCTCCAATCAAAGCAAACCATTTTAACATGAAGGCAGATTCCACAATATTGTATAAATGAATAGCAAAAGCTGAATACTTAGCTGACATATGTATTGGTCCCAAATTCTGAGTCAGGAACAGAGAATTCTGGGACCCAGAATAATTTGTCCCTCTGAGTTTGCATGCAGAAATTATTCTGCAAATTTAATCTGTGTTTATGGATCATGGAGGGTGACCTCAAGTTTGCATTGGTGCACGTAAACCTTCCAGGTTTTGAGCTTCTGGACAAGGTCACCCCCTCCCAAAGTGTTTGGAACTGATATTCTTCACACTGGATACAGGACTCCTTCATTGGCACATTCTTTGCCTGGTTTTGGCTCACCATTCAAATTTCAGTGAAAGTAGGAAACCAAAGATGGACAGGTGACAGTCAACAGCACCAGGAACTCCAAAATAAACAACAACTTGTTAAGGAACATTGACCAGGTTTGTTTTGAATCGCATGCTCCAGCATGAAAATTCATAAAGCTTCTGTACCAGGTGCAATCGTTACTCAGTAAATTAATCATACATAATTACCGACTTTGAATCTCATTCGCTTGGCTTCCAATTCCCACCAGCAGCTCCGCGAATCTCCTTTTCCTTCCCTGACCTTCCCTCCCTCCCTCCTTCCCGTCTCCCTCCCAAACTCCCATGCACACAGAGCCACAGATCTGCGACCATTGGAGAGGAGCCATCATTCCTGACTCATGGTTTAAGCACCTTTGGTATCTTGGTTTTCCCTTTACTAGCCCGAAAACCAAGGGGATGTTTGCACTTGCCAAGGAATGGGGCAACAGGTTCTCATTGGGCCACGTGACACGTCTGATCCTGGAGAGAAAGAGGACACTGCTAAAAAAGAGATCCAGAAAAGGGAGAATGTAGGACAATACATTTTGGGAACTGCGGGGGATGTTTTCTGTTGGTGTTTATGTAAGCCATGGATCTTTCCAAAAACAAATATGCTACCCCAGAAATGGCCAAATCAGAATCAGAATTAGAATCAGAATAGAGCTAGAAGGGACTTTGGAGGACTTCTAGTCCAGCCCCCTGCCCAAGCAGGAGATCCTATACCATTTCAGACATTCTCTGTGGCTGAATTAAGTAGAGACTGCTCTACTTAGAAACCTCCATTGATGAAGCACCCACAGTGTCTTAAGGCAAGCTGTTCCACTGGTTAATTGTCCTCCCTGTTAAGAAGTTTAGTTCAAGATTGCTTTTCCCTAGGGGTGGTGTTATGTCTGGGCGGTGGGTCCCAAAGAGAGACGAGACTTGAAGTAGTGACAGCAGCTCTTTATTAAGGAAACCAGATGCTGAGACAAGACTCCCAGCCAAAGCAGCTCCTTTTATAGAGCTGGCTGCGGCTAGGCAGCCTATGACATGCATTTGAGCTTGCTGCGCTTGGTTTTACCCAATCGCGGCAGCCGAATAAGAACCAATCAGAACGCTTAGTTTTGTCACGGCCCGGCTTTCCCGGACCAATAGGAATGCAGGCCTACAAGCCTGCTAGTATGGAACACCCCTCCCTTCTTGGTTTTGTCCAAGGGGCGGGATAACGTAATCACGCAAGTAGGCGGGTCTTCGTACCTGCCTACTAGACTTGCGCAGTTCACAATGTCTCTGTTCACTATCGGGTTCAGACGGGCTCTGCGTTGCTCTCGAGCTGCAAGATGGAACTGCCTGGAAGGGTGAGCCGGTCCACTGGCTGCGACTCCCGTCTGGTGATTCCGGGTCGGTTGAGTCGTTTGCTCTGCTCCTCCCGCCTGGGTTCTCTGGGCTGGTGGAGCTTGTCCGGCTGCTGCTTCCAGGCGAAGTGCCTGTCTGCCACGATTCCCTTCTGGCTGGTAAGTATTGTTGGTTTTTGTTTAATGTCTGTGGGGGGTGTTCTACTTGTACAGATGTTCGTTCATTTTCTGAACTTGAGGTCCCCCCCCCCTTTGATTTCTTGGTTAGAGTATATGAGGGGGAAAGCGGCCAGCCTGGATCTTAGCTGGTCAATATGACGTTTCCACGACCTCCCATCGGTGGTCTCGAGCCGGTAGGAGCGGGGGCCTGTGACTTGGGTGAATTTTGCAAGGGTCCAAAGTGGGTCCCCTGTAAAGTTTTTGGCAAATACAGTGTCTCCTACCTTGAAGGCGCGGTGCTTGCTGCTGGAACCCAGGGTTTTTTCCGGAGTGTAAGCAGGGTGCAGGCGGTCCAGAGGTGGCCTGAGTCTTCTGCCCATTAATAGCTCTGCTGGGCTCTTGTTGGTGGTGGTATTTGGTGTGATATGTTGTAGAAGAAGCATCCTGGTGATCTTCTCATGGATGTTGCCATGTTCCATTTTGTGCAGAGTTTTTTTTGGAAATTGAACCATGCGTTCAGCTCGACCATTCGCTGCCGGGTGAGCTGGTGATGTCAATGTGTGTCGGATGCCGCGGTCTGCCAAGTATTGTTCAAAAGCCAAGGTGGTAAATTGTGGCCCATTGTCAGAAACGATGACATCTGGCAGACCATGCATTGTGAAAAGTTTCTTTAATTTTTTGATGACAGCTTCCATGGTGGTTGTCTTCATTGTGCTCACCTTGAGCCAATTTGAATAAGCATCAACAGTGATTAAGAAGGTGTGCCCCTTGGTTGGCCCTGCGAAGTCAATATGGATGCACAACCAAGGGCCTCTGGGTGTTTCCCATTCTAATGGTGGGGCCTTAGGGGGAGCCGAGCGAGTCTCTTGGCATCTGTTACAAGCGGTGACCCAGGTTTCAATTTGCTTGTCCATGCCTGGCCACCAAGCGTAGCTCCTGGCCAGGGCTTTTATGCGCACAATACCAGGGTGCCCGTCATGCAGCAAGTCTAAAACTTTTTTCTGTATTGTCTCTGGTATTACTACCTAGTCTCCCCACAACACGCAACCTCTTTGCAAAAAGAGTTCAGTTTGTCGGTTTTTAAACGATTTAAAAAGTTCGTTTGGCTCGGTTTCTGGCCAACCCCTCTCCACCCAGCTGAGAACTCATGCCAAGCGTCTGTCCTTCCTAGTTTCATGGGCGATGTCTTGCATGGTTACTGGTGGCATGGGGATCGTTTCAATTTGCAAGACTGGTAATGTGGGTGCTGGGTCTTCTTGCAGGTCTGGCAAGGGGGAGCGGCTTAAGGCGTCTTGCCAGGGTGATGTATCAATTTGTAATTATACACGGCAAGAAATTCAGACCATCTTGTCATTCTAGGTGACAAGATGTGTGGGGTGGGCTTGTCACCCGCCAATATGCCAAGTAGGGGCTTATGGTCTGTAATAATGGAAAATGTCCTACCATAAATGTATTCATGGAATCTCTTTACCGCTGAAACGATGGCGAGGGCTTCTTTGTCCAGCTGGCTATAGTTCCTCTCTGGCTTGGACAAAGTTCTGGAAAAGAATGCAACGGGAGCTTCTGTTCCATTTGGTAAAACGTGGCTCAGGATGGCGCCAACCCCGAAAGGCGATGCTTCGCAAGTAACAGTCAGAGGTAGCGTTTCATTGTATTGCATGAGGACTGCGTCTGAAGTCAAAAGGTTTTTTATCTGGTGAAAAGCGTGCTCTTCTCGCCGTCCCCATATCCAGGAAGCCTTTTTATCAAGGAGTCTATGCAGAGGTTCTGCGACAGTCGCTTTCTGGGGTAGAAAAATGTTATAGAAATTAATGAGTCCGAGGAAGGCTTGGAGGTCCGTTTTGTTCTTTGGTCTGGGGGCGTTTTTGATGGCTTTCAATTTTTTATCTGTGGGGTGAATTCCTTGTTTGTCAAGGAGGTAGCCAAGAAATTCAACCCTTTCAGTGCATAATTGACACTTTTCCTTTTTCACCTTGAGGCCAGCATCTTTGAATTTCTGTAGGACCGCCCTCAGTCATTTTTCCAATTGTTTTTTGGTAGGGGCTGCTACCAGAACGTCGTCGAAATAGGGCACGACTCCTTTAATGCCCTGCAGCAATCTCTCCATTAGACTTTGAAAAATGCCCGGTGCGACGCTGACCCCAAACTGGAGCCGGTTACATTTGAACGCCCCTCTGTGTCACTATTGTTTGGGCTTCGGCGGTTTCAGCATCGACTGGCAGTTGTTGATAAGCTTGAGCCAGGTCGAGCTTTGCAAAGATCTTGCCACCCCCAAGTGAGTGCAGGAGATGTTGGACTACTGGCACCGGGTAGGCGCTCTGCTGCAATGAGTGGTTGAGGATGGCCTTGTAGTCACCACAAATTCTCAGGGAACCATCAGGTTTGATGGGGGTGACAATTGGGGTCTCCCAACGGGCATGATCGATGGGTTCTAACACGCCTTGTGCTATTAGTGTGTCTAATTGTTTGTCTATTTTAGGCTTGAGTGCAAAAGGCACTCGCCGTGGCTTGAGATGGATGGGAGCGATGTCAGGGCTGAGATTAAAGGAGATAGGGGACCCCTTGTACTTGCCTAGATGTTCACTGAAGAATTCTTGGAAGTCCTGGATGAGCATTGCTTCTCAGTTTTCGTCTTCTGGTGACATAATGACATCGGCTGTCATTATGGCGGTCCTGGTTTATGGTGGGGGTGCCACCTCTTCTTCTTGGGCTGTTTCCCCGTTGTCGGGGGCTGGAATTTCGTTTGTTATGGCATACTTTGGCAATATGCCCCCGTTTTTTGCAAAAACGGCAAACAGCATCCAGGAACTTGCATTCAGAACGCGGGTGATTTCCTCCACAGCCGGCATATTGGTAACTCGACTTACGACCCTGCCGGTCTCATTGCTCACGTTCCGACTGAAGTCTGTGAATTTCTTCCTCTTCGCTGTCAGAAGGGGATTCGATGTCGCCGTGGTGGGTGGATGCTGCATGTTTGTCTGCTGCGGTTGCTGTCTCGCTGGTGGGTTGGCGGTCGTTTCCATTTGAATGCCGCATTCGTGCCGCTGACTTACGGGTGGCCTCGGCTGCAGTGGCTTCGGCTACGGTGTTGGTGAGGGAGATGTCCCCTTTAGCCATCAGTCTGCTTTGGAGAGTTGGGTCTTTCAGGCCGAGGATGACTCGGTCACGCATGGCCTCGTCTAGATTGGCGAATCCGCACAAGCCTCCTAGATCCTTCAGGTCGGCTACGAACTCTCCAACGCTCTCACCCTTGCGCTGATCCCTCTGGTAAAAATCATGCCGATGGATGAGAATCGGCACCAACGGGGTGTAGTGGTTCCGGAGGATGGGAGCTAGGGTATCCCCATCCATGGTCTTGATGTCTGTTGGCTTCGTGAGTGTTTTGGCCATTTTAAAAACGGCGGGTCCGCAGTGTGTTATAAAAACCACTCGCTTTTTGCTGCCGGTGGTGTCCTTCAGGTTGTTTGATTCCAAGAACATTTGGAAACAATCAATGTAGGATTTCCAGTCCTTGCTGGCCGGATTGAATGGTGCGGGTGGCACGGCGCTACTGGCCATCTTGCAGGTTGTCTATGCGCTATCTGCCATGTGCTAGTCAGCTCTATTGTCTCAGTATCCCATCCTCATCGCCAGTGTTATGTCTGGGCGGTGGGTCCCAAAGAGAGATGAGACTCGAAGTAGTGACAACAGCTCTTTATTTAGGAAACCAGATACTGAGACAAGACTCCCAGCCGAGGCAGCTCTTTTTATAGAGCTGGCTGTGGCTAGGCAGCCTATGACATGTATTTGAGCTTGCCGCGCTTGGTTTTACCCAATCACAGCACCTGAATAAGAACCAATCAGAACGCTTAGTTTTGTCCAATCACAGCCCAGCTTTTCCGGGCCAATAGGAATGCAGGCCTACAAGCCTGCTAGTATGGAACAGGTGGCATTCAATTTTTTTAACAACCAGTTCTGTAGGCATGGCTTAGATGGTGGACGTGGCTTGGTGGTCATGTGACTGGCTGGGCGTGGCCAACTCAATATCACTCACATCGAGACATGCATCTCCTCGCCTGGCTTCTCATGACTGTGGGGATGCTGCAACAGTGGTAAGTGTGAAAAATGGTCATAAGTCACTTTTTTCAGTGAGATTGTAACTTTGAATGGTCACTCCATACAAGCAAAGTACCAGCAAAGGAGGAGAAAAAAGCTCCAGAGAAGTTCCTGAGACAGGAAGTCTAGTCCTGCCAAGAATGTAAGAAGGGTTAACGGAGAGGCAGTTTCTGTAAGCAACACCAGAATGTTTCCTTCCTGCCTTCCTTACAGGATTAGGCCAGTAATTTCTTCTAACAACCGGTTCTCCGAACTGCTTAGAATGTTAACAACCGGTTCTAGCGAATGGGTGCGAACTGGTAGAATCCCACCCCTGCTTCTCCCCTTGATTACTTTCCATTCTTGGTTTCTTGTCCTGCCTTCTGGTGCTTTGAAGAATAATTTGATTACCTCTTCTTTGTGGCAGCCCCTCAAATACTGGAAGACTGCTATCATGTCACCCCTAGTTTTTCTTGTCTCTAGACTAGTCATACCCAGTTCTTGCAACCGTTTTTCATGTGTTTTTATCTCAAGGTCCTTAACCATCTTTGTTTCTCTTCTTTGCACTTTTTCCAAAGTCTCAACATCTTTTTTGTACTTTGATGACCAAAGCTGGATGCAGGACTCCAGGTATGGCCTTTCCAAGGTTTTATAAAATTTTATACTAATACTTCATGTGATTTTGATTCTGTGCTTCTTGATTATACAATCAAGGATCATATTAGCTTTTTTGGCTGCTGCTGCACACGGCTGGCTCATGTTTAAGTGATCGTCCAGTAGGACTCCAAGGTCTGTTTCACAGTTATTGTTTTGGAGCCAGGTTTCACTTAATCTGCAATTGTACCTTTAGTTTTTTCCTGCCTAAATATAAAACTTTGCTTTTCTCCACATTAAATTTCATTTTGTTGGATAGGGGCCATTGTTCAAGTCTGTCAAGATCTTTTGGGATCCCGAGCCAAAGGAGAGAACAGTGAGAGGAAGCTGGTGCTATACACTACCTGAGGGTTTTACCCAAAAACTGCACCAGATGATCCTCCCACCTTCATCCCAATGAAAATTCCAAGAAGACATTCACTCATATATTAAGTGTTTATGCAGGTAGTCCTTGACTTACAACCATTCAGTGACTGTTTGAAGTTACACTGAAAAAAGAGACTTATGACCATTTTTCACATTTATGACCATTGCAGCATCTCCATGGTTGCATGGTTTACATCCGGATGCTTGACAACTGGTTCCTATTTATGACAGTCTCAATGTCCCAGGGTCACGAGATCCCCTTTTTGTGACCTTCTGACAAGCAAGGTCAACGGGGAAGACAGATTCGATTAACAACCATGTTACTAATTTAAGAATTGCAGTGATTCACTTAACAAATGTGGTGAGAAAAGTCGTAAAACGGGGCAAAACTCACCTAACAAATTTCCCACTTAGCCACATAAATCCTGGACTCGATTGTGGATGGAAGTCCAGGAGTACCTGTATATTAAGTGCCTGCTGCCTAGGGGATTCTGGGAGTCAGCGTTCACACATCTTAAAGTTGCCAAGGTTAAGAAGCACTGATTCAGTGAATCAGGATGGCTGGGTCCATAAAGTGGACGTTTTAAACCTTGCCTCCCAGAGACCAACTGGATCTTACCCATCTTAGCTCCAAGATCTCACTGCCACCACCTGTCTTCTGGGCTGGGCACTTTCCCTGGCACCAGGGTGGGATTCAGCCGGTTCAGGCGAACCAGATGTTAAGTTGACATCTGGTTCACTGAACTGGTAGTTGAACTGATAGGCTGGCCCCACCCAGGAGTCTCCATGTGGCCCGTTTTGGATGCAGGTACATTCAGGGTCCACACAGACTTTGGGAGGGTGAAAAATGGCTGTCCTGGAAGTTCTGGTAAGCCACACCCACCACAGCCACGCCCACCCAGCAACCAGGCAGTGAACCAGTTGTTGGGACTTTTGAATCCCCCTCCTGCCTGGCACCCTTCCTCCCAATGCTGGCACATGAACTCTCCATCCTGCTAACTTTCTGGAGAATAAAAGACAAAATGTGGGGAAGGAAGCCTCTTGATTTTCTAATCTAACATAAAGGTACCTGATTAGCTCTCCCCTTGGAGAAAGACATCAATTTTGCAAAGGATAATTAAAAACTAACCTTGTTTTGAAACAAGAACCTCAAGAGGTTTGACATGGGAAGCCTGACTTACAAAAATACCGGCCATGCTTTGGATATCCACAATCCTTAGCTGTTTGGGGAGAGATACAGCTTTCAAATTCTATAGAAAAGGAAATTAAGTTCAATATTGGAGCCCGCTTGTGCAGAGAAATAGAATAAAGCTTCTGGGATGGGAATCTTTGTTTCAGCTAACATTTATTGCAAACAAATGTTTATTATGCAGCCCCATAAATGAAATGCTTATTATTTTCTTTCTTCTTTCTGGACACGGCCCTTAGTCAGTGCCTCTTATCATGTACCCTAATAACAGTAATTCATAAAGCCTTGTATATCAATTAGCATAAGATAATGGCAGACAGATTGCCATGGTTTGTTATTTACATGCAGAATAGTTTGTCTTGATCTCTGGGGGATACAGTTCTCTTTTATGTGTTTACTAGCTCAATACCCACGCTTTGCTATGAAACTATGTGGTCAGGCTTAATTTTTGGGGAGGAAAATAAGGGGCAAAATTCTGCCTCTGCCTACCAGAATCCATTGGTATTCATCTGGCTAGCATCCTGTCAGTGTGTGAGAGAGTTGAGGGCTATTTGGAAACTGAAGCAGTATTTGTTGTGTGAGCAAGAAGGAGACAGCAAGGAACCTGGGCGTGGCTTAGCTCAACTGTTCTGTACTAAAGCTGCTTGGTGCTGTGAAACTGAAACTGAAACTCCTCTCCTCTGCTTGTGTTTTCAATTTGGAACAGATTTCTTTTCAGGTGGGGAGGGGGAGTGGAACTCCTTAGCATCAGAGCGTGTTAATAATAATAATATAGGAAACACTAATGCTCTGATGGTCATTTGGAAAAATCCTTTCTTAGTGAGCACCTAGAAGCCAAGAGAAACATATGTGCCAAATTTCAAGTTTGTAGGCTTTACAAACAGTCTACATTGTGATGATGCATGAGGGGTATTTTGCTTTCATATATATAGATTTTTTAAATCTGGTATGCAGGTCAGATAGGTTCTCCTAGGAGGCTCACAGCTCCTAAATTCCTGGAGCTTCACTAGATGATCTTGAGACACTGGTTGGCATTTTAAGGCTGCCTCCAAGATTTGCTCCTGCAAAGTGAGAAGTTCAAAAGAATGGAATAAAAAAAAAACATATTATCAGAGGAAACAGAACAGGGGGTAGCACATTTTCCTTTCAGGAATGTGCAAAGCTGTACTTACTGTTATCACGAAGCCCACTCAGATTCTGACAGATCTTTGCAGGCAAACTATGTAGCCAATTGGTGCAATATCTTGGATTCCTTGATCCTCAGGTATGAACAATTTACTCAAACAAAGATACTATAGTCTGCTCTTCTCATGAGTCACACACATGCCTGTAATCCTAAAATTGAGATAATTGCAAGAAATTACGGTTCCTCCCCCCCCCCTGCAAAAAAAATATCCATCAACAGGGATGGCATTCAGACTTCACCATAGATTGTTGGTTGTCAGTGATTGTAAACCACAACCCAAAGCAAACAATGAGTGGGGAATTCTGGGCTTGGTGCTCAGATTTCAGCTGCTGTATTGAGTAGCATTTCCTGAAGGGCCTCTAACAAGCAAGCAGGAGAACAGGCTCAGGCTTAGAGCTCCAGTGAGTGCTAAGGCCTTTGGAGTAAGGGAGCCATGAAAGCAGCCTGTGTGGCAGAGTAGCCATTGGCACTGGCCTGGCAAGCTGGTTTTTATATATCTATAAAGCAAGACCACACCTAGAGTACTGCATCCAGTTTTGGCCACCACACTATAAAAAAAGATGTTGAGACTTTAGAAAGAGTGCAGAGAAGAGCAACCAGGATGATTAGGGGACTGGAGACTAAAACATATGATGAACGGTTGCAGGAACTGGGCCTGGCTAGTAGGGAGGAGAAGGACCAGGGGGGACATGCAGTCTTCCAATATTTGAGGGGCTGCCACAGGGAGGAAGAAGGGGTCAAGCTGTTTTCCAAGGCACCTAAAGGTCAGAAAGGGAATCATGGATGGAAACTGAACAAGCAGAGATTCAACCTGGAAATAAGGAGAAACTTTCTGACAGTGAGAGCAATCAACCGATGGAACAGAAGTTGCCATCAGAAGTTGTGGGAGCTTCATCACTGGAGGCATTCAAGAAGAGACTGGACTGCCATCTGTCAGAAATGGTGGAGGGTCTCCTGCTTGGGCAGAGGGTTGGACTAGATGACCTATAAGATCCCTTCCAATTCTGTTAATCTGTAACTAATATTCTTCTCATTAGGATCAAGTTATCAGGAAAGCTTCTTAGATGAATCACTAGGAATGCAGAACCAACTTAGATGAAACACTTAAAATGCACAAAAGCAATTGCTTACAAATCCCATGCTGTGGGATTGATACCCTTCCCCTTTTCAATGGGCATGGCATGCCTAATCCATGTTAAACAGCTAAATGGGTACAGCTTCCCTTCTAACTTTTTTGACCCTCCTCCTTCTGCAAAGGATTTTGGTTGGTTCACTGATAAAAATTATCTTTCATTGGGAATCTCTTGGTGAATACGTGCGCAGGGGAGATTTTAAGTGATCTGTCCTTCTCACTTGTAGCCTTTTTTTATGTACACTGAGAGCATTTCTACCAAGACAAATTCCTTGTGTGTCCAATCACACTTGGCCAATAACTTGGCGCCATCAGACGAAATGATCATCAAAAAAATCTCAAAGAGTGCAGAAATGGACAAACTAACCTTGGCACTAAAAAACAAAGATACCTCAATATATTACGATAGCTGGAACTGTTGGTACAATTGGATTGGCCGAAGATAGACTTTATACTATAAGGCAAAAGAGGACAGGATAAACCAATAGCAGTGATATATAGATATATGTAAAGAATAGGTGTGTGTATAAGGCATAAATTAAGGGCTATGAAAAAAAAAAAGAGAGATCTTACAAACTGGAAAATGAGAATGTTTTTAATTGGTTTCTACTCTTTCTGTCTATCTTCTTTTCATTCTTTTTGCTTTTTTTCTTTTTCTTTCTCTTTCTTTCCTTTCATTTGTGTATGTTTGTTTTAATTGTAAAATTAATAAAATTTATTTATTAAAAAAAAAAAGAATTTTATTCTGTTCTGTTCTGTTCTGCTCTACTCTACTCTATTCTATTCTACGGTTTTTGAGCAGATCAAATGAGGCAGTCAATAAACCTTCTATTAAGTTTAGGCAGAGGTTTGTCCTCTGAGCTTGCTGCTTGGCTCCTGGACGTTTCGTTACCAAACCAGGTAGCATCTCCAGCAGGGTTTGGTATGTTGTTAAACTGCTTGGCAACGAGTGAGTGCAGTCCAGGAAAATGTTCCAGGTAAAAACCATGCAGTCCATCTTAAAAACATTTTCTTCCAGTAAGTCCTGCAGCTGCTGGCCCCCGTTGCTCGGTCAACAGTCCTGAATCCTGTAGCCAGGGATGGAAGTCAAAAATCCCAACAACCAGGGGTGGGATTCAAAGTTTTAACAACTGGTTTTGTGGGCATGGCTTAGGTAGTGGGCGTGGCTTAGGTGGTGGGCATGGCTTGGTGGTCATGTGACTGGGTGAACATGACTTGGTGGTCATGTTATTGGCTGGGTGTGGCCAACTCAATATCACTCACATTGAGGCACGCATCTCTTCTCCTGGCCTCTCATGACTGTGGGGATGCTGCAACAGTCGTAAGTGGGAAAAATGGTTATAACTCACTTTTTTCAGTGCCATTGTAACTTTGAATGGTTACTTCACACAAGCAAAGTACCAGCAAAGGAGGGAGAAAAAACTCCAGAGAGGTTCCTGAGACAGGAAGTCTAGTCCTGCCAAGAATGGAATAAGGGTTAATGGAGAGGCAGTTTCTGTAAGCAACACCAGAATGTTTCCTTCCTGCCTTCCTTACAGGATTAGCCCAGTAATTTCTTCTAACAACCGGTTCTCCGAACTGCTTAGAATGTTAACAACCGGTTCTAGCGAATAGGTGCGAACCGGTAGAATCCCACCCCTGCCAACAACCAGTTCTCTGCCTGGTTGCTGGGTGGGCGTGGCCATGGTGGGCGTGACCTACTGGCACTTCCGGGAGGGCCATTTTTCACCTTCCCCAGTGTCCGGAGGCTTAACTTGGGCCTCTGGGATAGTGAAAACATCCTCCCTGGGCTCCAGAGTCCCTCTGGAACCCAGAAACAGGCCTGTTTCCAGACTTCTGGAACTTCCAGGGGGGGGCATTTTTTGCTCTGCCAGATCCTCTGCATGGACCCTGCACTTACCTGCATCCAAAATGGGCCGTGTGGAGACTTCTGGGAAGGGTGGGGTGGGCGGGGCCAGCCGTTTGGTCCAACTACCGCTTCAACAAACCAGATATAAATTTAACATCCGCTTTGCCCGAATTGGCCCGAACCGGCTGAATCCCACCCCTGGTGCCTGTAGCCCCTATGTCATCAGATGTCCAACATCCAGCCTAGTCCTTACAGATACAGATACAGATTAACCAAGTTGGAAGGGACCTTATAGGTCATCTAGTCCAACCCCCCCAGCCACCCAAACAGACCTACAGATAGCTATTTTTCACAGATGGCTCTCCAGTCTCCTTGTTGACCCAGAGAACAATAGATGCGGTATGGGTTTGTGTAGTTTACACCTCACCATTTAGTTTATGGAAAGACATTCCTTCATCTCGTCCCTTTGATGAAATCTGTCCCCTATGCTTGAATCTCTGGCATAGCTCTCATCTTCCTCTGAGCACACAAGCCCCACAACCTTGTCAAGGTAGGGCCTCATTGGGGGGATTGTTATTATTGCTACTTTCTTTTTTCTAATTCCATCCATGGAGATATTACATCAGCTGTTTAATTCTTCTAACATGGACTCTGTGAATCTTTTCATGGCTGGGTAGGGAGGAAAATACAGAAAATTCCCTAAATTTTCCTCAATTTTAGGGAAAAATACTCCTGACTTAGAAATGGATTGATCAAGATAGTCTTCTCCATAGTGGAACAACTTTTGTCTGGTTACAATTCCCAGCTTTAAAAACAAAGAAATCAACATTTTTGAGGGCTCCAATCCAGATTGAATGGAAAGCTAAATACTGTTAAATCTAAGCCCTGATCTGCATTATCTTCTTACTCCAACACTGTCATACTTTCCGGAAATAAAAAAAGACATTAGTAAATATGTTTACAATCATCATCTAATAGCAATAGCACTTAGACTTATATAAAGCACGCCACAGTGCTTTACAGCCCTCTCTAAGCAGTTTGCAGAGTCAATATAATGAAACCCTAACCCTAACCCTAACCCCTAATAATCCGGGTCCTCATTTTACTGACCTCAGAAGGATAAAAGACCGAGTCAACCTTGAGCTGATGAGAATCAAACTGCTGGCAGCTGGCAGTTTGCAGAAGTAACCTGCAATACTACATTTGAACCACTGTGCCACCACGGCTCATGATTTAACTGAATTGTATAAAGGCAGGGAAGGACTGTATTTAAGACATTTCTTCAAAAGCCTGAAGCTCTTCCCTTCTTTGTTAAATTGACCTTACATTTAAGGCAACTTTTATTAACTTCTATCATTCAGATGTGGATTTTGTTCTGTGGTAAAAAAGGACTCCCCCCTCCCCCCCACTTGACAAGCCAGAAATTATTACCTTTTCAGAGTGATATTAGATTTTTATTTTTTTTTACAAAGAATTCATTCTTGTTTATACATGAAAGTCCATAAATTTCTCTGTTTGCCAAACCCTGGCATTATGCCCGCCTCTCTTTTTCATGGCCCAGGCACTCTCTCAACCTTAGTAATCCTTGTTTCTGCCTCAAAACGGACATCCTTTCCATGCAAAGAATATTTGTCTAAAGCTTGATCAAAGGGGCAAAAAAAGAAAGAAAAAGAAAGAAAGAAAGAAAGAAAGAAAGAAAGAAAGAAAGGAAGGAAGGAAGGAAGGAAGGAAGGAAGGAAGGAAGGAAGGAAGGAAGGAAGGAAAGAAAGAAAGAAAGAAAGAAAGAAAGAAAGAAAGAAAGAAAGAAAGAAAGAAAGAAAGAAAGAAAGTAGGAGAAAGTCAACTGACCACACAGAATTTCAAGATAATTCCCCAGCCTATTTGTCTTTACATACCACAGCCTATACTTACCAAGACTGAGTTCAAGAAGCAAATCATTGAGCAAGGTCATCAGAAACCAAAAATCCACAAAGGGCAAAAGGCTCCTTCCCTTCCACCCATTATTTTGCTCTTTCTGTGGCAAAGGCATCCATTGGCTTTGGGAGGAATTTCAGGAAAAAATACAGTTGTTGCATTTTGAATTCTCTATAGTCCAACTCTAAGGGCAGTTTAGCTAGATGTGTTTTATAGGAAACTGCATGGAGGATTCTTACAAATATATTATTCACACACGATATTTATTCCTTGCCAACCAGTTAACCAGCCCTACAAAATGCTGCATTGATGCTCAATGAGCTAATATGCAGCCCCAAAGATGATGCCTGTTTATTTCTTTGTTTTATCACTTAGTTTCTGTACTTTTAGTGTTTCTGAGCAAATAGAAGTTTTGTAAATATTCAAAAATGCTTTCTGTATCAGAGCCATGGTAAATAATTTTTCAGCTCAATGGAATAAAAACTCTTGCACTAGGTTGTTGACAATCATTTCAAGAATCAGAGCCTGGCTTCACTGCTTCATTGCTTTTCATTTATTTAATGATGAGTTTCCTATACTATTGTTCTTCTCTTTAAATTGAAGTCTTCATTGGCCACTCTCTGTGGGCCTGTATGAACAAAAGCATCCATTAATAGTCACAGACATGCCAAATGGTCATCATGATGTCTGTTGTAGTTCACCGGCAGCCTGTGCAGATGGCAACAGAATCAGACAGTGGGGAGGAACATAGGCCAGTCCTGGAATCTGGGGAGGATTTGGATGAGGGTCCTGTGTCCAATGCAGAGATGGGGCCAGGGCCACTGGGTGCTGACTCTGGAGCCTCCAGAGTCTGGCAGCAGCAAGGCAGAGGAACCAGGGGAGCCTGTTCTCAGTGCGTGTGTGCACAGAGCTGCTAGAAGGCAAGAGCAGCTGAAGCAAAAGGGGTGACTTAAGAGTAATGCTGGGGGTGTGATTGCCCCTCCCCTAAGGCATAAAGGAAGTGCAAAGGTAGAGAAACCTTTGCAGGAAGCAAAGTTGTTCATTCTATCCGGATTAAACCTTGAAGCTCTGTGTGGAATTTATACATCAGTTGGCTTTTTACTGTTACTGTTGGCAGCCATTCAAAGGAGAGAAAGGTGGATGCTTATCTCAAGGGACTGTTTGGGACTCATTACGGGCTGGGAATGAACGTAATTTCCAGTGTTGAAATAAAACAAGAGTTGTTTGGACTAAGTGTGTGCTTAATTACAGTCTCAGGAAGCCTTGGTCAGAACAACATCACAGGACAAGCACCAGCCCTTTGTACGGGCACCACAATTTCATCGCACCCAAGCACGGTAGGAAAGGGATGAGTTTATGTTGCGAAGTCACAGGGCACAATTTCTCACCTGTCAGCTCTTGCCTTCCTCCTTCTTGAAATTAAGGGTATCTTATGTAGCACTGTCTTCAACCACAAAATGGATTTGTTTGGAACGTTGCTGCCAAGCTGCAAATGGGGCCAACTGATAAAAATTGTATTGCACACATTCTTAAGCAAGTACAGGAGCTATCAGACTATAACAGGTTGCAAATCATAGTACTGCTGGCCAGTAAAGTTCTTGGAACCTGAATTGACCCATCCAAGGGAATTGAGGGCCTTCTCTGAATAAATTTCCATTCTTACAACATTTGATGATTCAGGAGAAAGACACATTCGGTTATCCCACGGTTGATTTCCACAGCTGAATCTTCCGTTGGAGGAGGTTCTACCTGCTAATTTGCTGTCTTCCCATCCTCAGAGCAAGATCTTCACGTGTGCTACAAATATCCAAATGGGCTTTAAATTAATGATTTTTCCTCTCTTTCTGCTGGCTTTATTGCGCGTTGGAAAATTACAGCATAGAACAGAATAGAATAACAGAGTTAGAAGAGACCTTGGAGGTCTTCTAGTCCAACCCCCTGCTAAGGCAGGAAACCATTTCAGACAAATGTTTATCCAATCTTGACTTAAAAACTTCCAGTGTTGGAGCATTCACAACTCTTGGAGGCAGGTTGTTCCACTGGTTAATTGTCTTCCCTGTTGGGAAGTTTCTCCTTAATTCCAGGTTGCTTCTATCCTTGATTAATTTCCATCCATTGCTTCTTGTTCTGCCTTCTTTGGTGCTTTGGAGAATAGATTGACTCCCTGTGTCACTTTATTCAATGGGTATTTCCCTTCAAATTCACATTCTCAGTTGTACATGAACTGCGTGCAAGATTCAAACAAGCAGCTCCTCCCATTGCTTCCCTGGATTAATTTCAGAAAGCAACTCTATTGAGACAGATGAACATAAATGATACGATATAAATAAAAACATTCAAAGCTCTCCCCATTCATTTCTGAGTACCAGTATATTCTGAGCATCATTCTACTAATTGTTGACCTTTGTTTCTATTTTTGTTCTGCCAAAAGGAACACGACAAGAAAGACATCAACCCAACTAATTGTGGTTGAAACTGTTAGCTTATGAATATATTTTAAAGAAATTATGTTGTTTTGACAACACAAAATCACCGCCTTTTAAAATAAATATCTCCCAAACAATTCAACTGGTAGTTTGCACAAAAGATTCTCCTTGTTAAACATGCTTGCTAACTGAACTGACTCATTGTCTAGTTTTACAGAGCCTACAGAATCATCTACAAACCAAGCAAGCTGGGTCTACATACCTAGTAAATTTTAAAATAAGTTGAAAAGTACTAAGTTTAGCATGCTGTGCGAGTGGGGCTGTTAGTGTTGTGAATTAATAAAAGTGCTTGAATAAAGATTATTAAAACCTTAAAGTAAATTGCAGGGTTCTGGCCCTGCACTTCTGATTGGCCGATAATAGCGATATCGGATTGGTCCGTTCAGGGGGATCTGATTGGCTAATAGCGGGCCTCTCTCATTGGTTAAGGGAGATAACGCTTCCCGTTTCTCATTGGCTGTTTAATCAGCAGCTTGCCTATATAAAGGGCCATTGCTGCCGTAGTTTCTCGGAGTTACACCATGTTAAATAAAGAGTTGAACTTCACTGTTCATTGTCTCGTCTCCACTTCTTGCGCCATGCGCAGAACGTAACACTGGTGACGAAGGTGGGATGTGGAGACGTCAGAGCTGACTGAACACTACAGAGCGCTAACAAAGCACGTGGCTGAAAACGCACCAACGGCTGAACCATATCCGGCAGCGTCATACCACCTGCTCCATTCGACCCGGCACAAGAAGACGGACTCATATATGGATCGCTTCCAGATGTTTCTGGAGACCAACAATTTGAAGGATGCCACTACCGGAAAGAAACGAGCGATATTCCTAACTCACTGCGGGCCAACCATGTTTAAGATGACCAAGGCACTAGTGAAACCGGCTGAAGTGAAGTCCATGGACTGGGATGTCCTCGAGCCCCTGCTATGGGCCCACTATGCACCAACCGTACCAACGCTCATTAGAAGGCATGAATTTTACCAGAGAGATCAGCGGAGGGGCGAAAGTGTTGCAGATTTCATTGCGGAGCTCCAGAATTTGGAAGGCCTCTGCGGGTTCGCCGACCTCAAAGAAGCCCTGAGAGACCGAATAATTCTGGGATTAGAAGCACCATACGTGCAGAGTAAGCTGATGGCGAAAGGCAACATCAGCCTTGCAGATGCCATCACTGATGCTACTGCAGCAGAAGCAACTAGGAAGTTGGCTGCCCGAATGCGCCGCACCCACGCCCTGTTTCGCCAACTCTCCAGCAAAGCCTCACCTCACCTAGAAGGACAGGCAACGTCAACCCACCACGAGGACCTCGAATCATCATCAGAAAGCGATGAAGAAGAGGTCAATCGGCTCCAGTCTGAATGAGACCAATGCCATCAACGTAACCAGAGATTGCAGTACCAATGCGCTGGTTGTGGGGCAAACCACCCACGATCAGACTGCAAATTCCTCGACGCGCTCTGCCATGTGTGCGGGAAAAGAGGCCACATCGGAAGAGTCTGTAGAAGCAAGCAAGGACCCAGCCAGCCTCAGAGGGGGGCTAACTATCGCCAACCCACAGGAAGTCATCCTGTAAATCGAGAACCCTTGAATCACCAATGGAACAACCACTCTTACAGAAACAAACCACTAGCCCATTCAACGAAACGAGAAGAGAGGCACCAAACCATTACGATTGGTCATGCCTCATCACTGGATGCCAAGAAGATCCGGGTGAGGGTCGCCATCGAAAACCAGCCCTGCATGATGGAAGTCGATTCAGGATCGTCCCTCTCGATGGTTTCCTGGAAGACCCTTAAACAACTAATCCCTACCGTCCGGCGACAAGACCTCAGATTCCAAATAATCATACTCAAGAACTATCAGGAAAATCGAATTCCAGTTGTTGGATCCAGCCAAGTCCGTGTCTCATTTAAAAATCGTACTGCATCCCTACCCCTGACCGTAGTCGACAGGGATCGGCCTAGTTTGTTAGGCCTCCAATGGTTCGCTCCACTTGGTATTGAAGTAGCCGGCATTCACCGAACCAACAGCGACGACTGGGAAGAGGCCCTCATCCAGGAATTCCAGGACGACTTTGCAGATAAACTAGGCGAGTACAAGGGGACCCTGATATCATTTAACCTTAACCCCGAAATAGCTCCCATCTGCCTTAAGCCTCGTCGAGTTCCATTTGCCCTTAAACCAAAGATTGATGAGCAGCTTGATAAATTAATAGCCCAGGTTGTGTTAGAACCAACCGACCACGCTCCCTGGGAAACCCCAATCATAACATCCATCAAGCCGGATGGATCGTTAAGAATTTGTGGGGACTACCGAGCCACCCTGAATCATGCCCTTCAACAGAACGCTTACCCGGTACCGGTGGTACAACACCTTCTCCATTCGCTGGGGGGTGGAAAAGTCTTCGCTAAACTGGATCTAGCACAGGCAAAGAAACAACTGCCTGTAGATAAAAAAATGGCAGAGGCACAAACAATCGTTACGCACCGAGGTGCGTTTAAATGTAACCGACTCCAATTTGGAGTTAGCGTGGCCCTGGGAATTTTTCAAAGCTTGATGCAGAGACTATTACAGGGGATAAAAGGTGTTGTCCCATATTTTGATGATGTTTTAATTGCTGCTCCGACTCGAGAAATACTAAGGGAGTGCCTGGGGTTGGTTCTCCCGAAAATTAAAGACTCGGGTCTCAAAGTTAAAAAAACAAGTGTCAACTATGTACAGATAGAGTAGAATTTTTGGGGTACTTAATCGATAAACAAGGCATTCACCCCACCGATAGCAAGCTTAGGGCAATCAAAAATGCCCCGAGGCCCAGAAATAAGGCCGACCTCCAAGCTTTCCTGGGCCTTATCAATTTTTACAACGTTTTCCTGCCTCACAAAGCAACCGTAGCCGAACCCCTACATCGTTTGTTGGACAAAAAAGCAACCTGGGTTTGGGGGCACCAAGAGGAACATGCATTTCAACAAGTAAAAAACTTATTGACCTCTGATGCTGTTTTGATGCAGTATAATGAGACTTTGCCTGTAACGAATGCATGTGATGCATCATCGTTCGGAGTGGGTGCCATTTTGAGCCACATGTTACCAAATGGTAGTGAAGCCCCTGTTGCCTATTTTTCAAAGACGCTATCAAAAGCAGAACACAACTATAGACAAATCAATAAAGAGGCCCTTGCTATTGTATTTGCTGTTAAACGCTTTCATGAATATATTTATGGGTGAGTTTTTACTATAGTTACTGACCACAAACCTTTCCTAGGGATTATAGCGGGAGACAAACCAACCCCTTATATATTATCTCCCAGAATGAATTGCTGGTCAGAATTCTTGGCTGCATATAATTATAAGTTGTAACACCGCCCGGGGAAAGCCATTCCCCATGCTGACGCATTGAGCCGTGCACCACTTCCGGAAACCGTTGACCCAGCTCCGACCGTCACAACACTTCAGATCGAGACACTTCAATCATCGCCACTGACAGCTCGAGATATCGCGATCGAAACCAAACGCGATCCCATTTTAGCACGAGTTCTCAGCTGGGTAGAGCGTGGATGGCCATTAGACCAAATCCCTGACAACTACATTCCTTTCAAAAATCGACAGACGGAACTGTTTTCTCAGAAGGGCTGCATCATTTGGTGGGATAGAGTTGTTGTCGCAGAGCGGCTACAATGAGCAGTACTGAAAACCTTGCATGAGGGCCACCCCGGCATCGTGAGCATGAAAGCACTCGCACGAAGCTACGCGTGGTGGCCGGGTATCGACAAGCAGATCAAAGCCTGGGTAAAGGCTTGTTACAAATGCCAGGAAGTTAGCAATGCCCCACCGAAAGCAACCCCGACAGAATGGGAAACACCCAGGGGACCATGGTCCCGTATTCATCTTGACTTTGCAGGACCTACCAAAGGACACACATTCCTATTAACGGTGGATGCCTACTCGAACTGGCTTGAAATCCATGATATGAAAAGTACAACAACCGAATCAGTCATCAGGAAATTGGACAGATTATTCGCAACACACTGGCTGCCAGACGTTCTATCCGACAACGGCCCCCAGTTTACCGCGCTCTCCTTTGAACAGTATCTGGTGGACCGCGGTATTCACCATGCGCTAACTTTACCGGTGCATCCTGCGGCCAATGGAAGAGCCGAGCGCATGGTACAATTCGTCAAAAAAACTCTGCATATAATGGACTATGGCGATATTGAAGATGAGATTAACCGGATACTCTTTCTTCAGCACATCACTCCGCACAGCGTCACCAACAAAATTCCGGCTGAGTTGTTGATGGAACGAAAGCTCCGCTCCTACCTCGACCGACTACACCCATCATACGAACCTGAAAAACCACACGGATCCAGGGGGAAATGCCGTAATTTCCAGATAGGCGACTTAGTTTTCGCTAGAAACTTTTCTGGCGATCCCTTGTGGGTCGAGGCAACTATAATCCAAGTGACTGGACCCAGATCGTACCGAGTAAAATGTCACGATGAAAGAATATGGAAGCGCCATATTGATCAGCTGCGTTCACGGCTGCAGTCTGGGTTCTGCAACTCCAGTGATTTCCAAACTGAGGGGGGAGGAGATGCCGAGGAAGCTGAGTTTGAAACGGCAGAAAGCACGAGCTGAAGAAATGTTCATTCGGACACAACGTGTGAAGAAGGATCTGGGACCGGGGTAAACTTGCCTCAAAGGGACACCGAGGACATTAGCGGCAATGAATTTTTAGATGAAGAACCGGAGGCACCCTGTTCGCCAGAAAATGTCCTGCCCCAACAAGACTATAGACAAATACTGGGAGGACAACGTAAATCTAATAGACAATCAAAACAACCTGCCTACCTCAAAGATTACGTCACCGCACTCCTTAAATGGAACCCGGGGGGAAGGGGTGTTGTGAATTAATAAAAGTGCTTGAATAAAGATTATTAAAACCTTAAAGTAAAGTGCAGGGTTCTGGCCCTGCACTTCTGATTGGCCGATAATAGCGATATCGGATTGGTCCATTCAGGGGGATCTGATTGGCTAATAGCGGGCCTCTCTCATTGGTTAAGGGAGTTAACGCTTCCCGTTTCTCATTGGCTGTTTAATCAGCAGCTTGCCTATATAAAGGGCCATTGCTGCCGTAGTTTCTCGGAGTTACATCATGTTAAATAAAGAGTTGAAGTTCACTGTTCATCGTCTCGTCTCCACTTCTTGCGCCATGTGCAGAACTTAACAGTTAGGTCATTGAGACTGTGTTGCCCACACATAGTCAGAAATTTATGTGCCACAGGGGTGTCTCCAGCCTCTAAGCCAGGGAGAACGGAGAGACCCAGCATTCTCTTTGCAAGGATGGAGCAAGGATGCCAAATTTTGACTGGGGTTGGGCCTGTTACTTTAGTCCAAGAATTGGAAGACATTTAAATACAAGGCCTCTTTTGTTACTGTTATGTCTCTATTAAGGTTGTGGGAAGCCCCTTGTCCTCCTAGAAGAATGAAATGTTTTGGGGAAATATTGAAGCAGAATATTATATTTTCCTAAAAGAGAAATAGAGAAACATGCTCTTAAAGACAGAAAGCAGACTCAGTCTTTCTTAACAGTCCCCAGCAGATATTTTGTGCTCATGAAAAAAGATTGGGCCAGCCTATTCACAAAACAAAAGAATTTCACCTCCAAGGATGGGATTAAAACTTCAGGACATAATAACCCACCACCATTTAGCAAAAGATACAAACCCCTTCATTGCACAACCCCTCCCCCCAGAACAGTTCACACTTCAAAGTCACAGAAACCTATAAAGATCTATCCACTCATTCAACCATTTGTTCAACTGTTCCAGAACTACATGCTGTTGGTTCTGTTCATCATTAAACTTTCTTTCCAATCTGTCTCCATGTTGTTTCCAGCCTCTTTCTCCCAGCTTGGAACTGAACCAGATGGATTTTCCTTCCAACATAGGTGTTGTGTGTCGTGTGCTATCTAGCACCCAAGCCTGAGCAAGCAACTGCAGTACATAGATTTCAGTGACATCCCCTTAATGCCGAATCTTGAAAACCACAGGAGGAATTTTAGTGAGTTCATGAAGGCTGAACTTTCTTAAATGATTTGAGATGTTTCACAGTTCTTCTACAGAGGAATGATGGAGTCTGTCATCTGCACCTCTATAACTCTCTGGCTTGGTTCTGCAACCCAACAGGACAGACGCAGACTCCAGAGAGGAATTAGAATGCAGAAAAAATAATGGCTACCAACCTGCCTTCCATCGAGGACCTATATGCACGAGTCAAAAAGAGGGCTGTGAAAATATTTACAGACCCCCTGACATCCCGAACATAAACTGTTTCAACTCCTACCCTCAAAACGATGCTATAGAACACTGCACCCCAGAACAACTAGACACAAGGACAGTTTTCCCCTGAATGCCATCACTCTGCTAAACAAATAATTCCCTCAACACTGTCCAACTCTTTACAAAGTCTGCACTACTATTACTATTAATCTTCTCATCACTCCTTATCACCCATCCCCTCCCACTTGTGACTGTATGACTGTAACGTCGCTTGCATCCTTGCGATCTATATTGACTGTTTCCTAGTATGATTTGATTGCTTGTTGTACCCTATGACTATTATTGTTATACCTTATGATTCTTGACTCTTGATGAATGTATCTTTAATTTAATGTATACTGAAAGCACTTGCACCAAGACAAATTCCTTGTGTGTCCAATCACACTTGGCCAATAAAGAATTCTAATGCTTCACATATTTCTGGCCACCTGGACTGAACTGCCACTGACAAATTCTCCTTGACTTACGACCATTAGTTCAGCAATCATTCAGTTACAATGACCTTGAACAAACTGACTTATGATTGGTCCCCACGGTTATGACTCTCACAGCATCCCCCAAAGTCATGTGATCAAAATGTAAGTTCTTGACAACTGGCATGTATAGCATGGACAGAGGCTGCAGCATTCCATCATCTCATGTGATTTCCATTTATGATCTTTCCAACTGGCCTCTGACAGCAGCCAATGGTGGAAAGCTAAATTTGTTTTACCCCTGTGGGATTCATTTAACAGCTCAAATAGAGATTTCATTGCTGCCACCAGGGCAAAAAACAGGTCTTAAAATTGAATGTACCTCATGTTGGAAGAAAAATCAAGTCCAGTTCCAAGCCAGGAGGAAAAAAAATGCTGGAAATAAAATGGAGGCGGGCTACAAGGAAAGAAGATCTCTGTTTATTTGGTTTTCTAGAAACTTCAGTGACAGCAGCATGGTTTTGGGGTAGCTGACGAAATGGCTGAGTGAGTGGATGGATTTTTTTTTTGGATTCTGGGACTTGATAATTGAGATGCTCCAGAGAGTTGTGCAATTTCGTGAGCCTTGTGTCTTTTACTATTTCAGTGGTAGTGAGTCATTCCTATTATGTCTTAAAGATCATGCCTGTCCTTAGAATTTGGGTGGGGGAATGTAAATTCTTAATCCCATCAGCTCTAATCTTTGGCGGGAACTGTGGCTGAAGGCGTTTGATTTATGAATAGTTTGACCTGGATTTCTGTAAATGGAGACTAAATAAATACATTTTATTGAATTTTCACATTTAAAAACAAATTCTGTACACATTTTTTGCAGTTATTCGTGGCATCAGTTATTCCATTCTCCTGTATGCACACACACACATATACAGTACATACAGTATATACAGTACACACACACACACACACACTATTTACAATTACACTTTTACACTTTTACTTTTACATTATCTTTGCTTTCTATTGTCTAGCCAGACCTACCATTTCCCCCAGACCCTATAGTATTCTTTTTCTTCCCTCTTCTGCAATCCCATTGTAAGTTTGCTCATTTCTGCGCAATCAATTACTTTTTTTATGATCATATCATCTGTGGGACTGCTATCTAATTTCCAGTATTGAGCATATAATATTCTAACTGCTGTTTGTAAATGGATACTAAATGGAATACTAAAGTTTTCTCAATTGTTACAATAGGATCTCATTCGTAAAACTTAGCAACATAAATTCTGACCTGAAATTGTGATCATCAGTTGAGGACTACCTGGATGATCTCATCTGCCAACTGGCTTGCCTTCCATCTCTGGATGGTTTTTGCTAGTGCTTTTCAGACTTGCAACCTTAAGATGTATGGACTTCCAACTCCCAGAATTCCCAGCCAGCTCCCAGAAGCATGAAAGCAGCCTGACTTATTCCAAGTTTTGGAGGAATCAGGATGAAAGTTGCTACGGCTTAATAAGAAGCTTTAATTGAGTTCATGCAACTCCTAAAGCAGCAGTGCTATTTTCAGAGGCACCCAGAAGCTTGAGGCTGATTTCCAGAGAGGTCCTAAGCTCAGGTAAGATCCTGAAGTCTTCTTAACAGAATAACAGAGTTGGAAGGGACCTTGGAGGTCTTCTAGTCCAACCCCTATTCAAGCAGGAGACAAGGGACTGCCCAGTCTCTTCTTAAAAACATCCAATGATGGAGCACCCACATTTTCTGAATTCAAGCTGTTCCACTGGTTAATTGTTTCTCCTTAATTCCAGGTTGCTTCTCTGTTCCCATCCATTGCTTCTTGTCTTGCTTTCTGGTGCCGTGGAAAACAAATTTTTTTGTGGCAGCCCCTCAAATACTGGAATGCTGCTATCATGTCCCCCCTATCATAATGGTAATAGACTGAGAGAGGTTAATATCATGACTGGAAGCTTTCAGAAACATTCCTTCCTAAGAGTTTTCAAAGGCTGCCCAGCTGAAGCAAAATCGGAGCAGTGTCCAGCCAGACTACAAAACGAGGATTCCTTCCTCAGCCAGACCTCCCTGAACATCTGTAATAGGCTGGAATAAAATGACCATATAGCCACAGACCTTCTATGAGTGCTTTTGAGCATCAAGACCTGCCTTTGACCCCGGAGTGCAAACTTAGGAATCAAAAAGTCATCTTAAGAGAGAGAGAGAGAAGACAAGGGGGAAACAAGAAAAAACTTGTTGCTACAAAGCAACATAAACACAGGATTTCCACCTGGCATGGCCGAGCAGGCGAGATGGTGGCCACGATGGCGGGATCAAAGCCTGTAAAAATGAGGGGCTGAACTGTTCCAGCTCAGCAGATACCCCAATGTGCACAGGTTAGCATGACATGTGAAAATGAAGCTAATGGGATTGTCTCTGGATGCAATACAGGTAGTCCACAACTTACAATCACAATTGAGCCCAAAATATCTGTTTCATTGCTGGAAGTTTTTAAGAAGAAACTAGACAGCCACCTATCTGAAATAGTATAGGTTCACCTGCTTGGGCATGGGGCTGGACTAGACCACCTCTAAGGTCCCTTCTAGCTCTCTTCTCTTCTCTTCTCTTTTCCTAATTCTTATTTCTATTCTATTCTATTCCACTTCACTCCATTCCATTCCATATTTTCTCTATTCTGTTCTAATTCTAATTCTAATTCTAATTCTAATTCTAATTCTAATTCTAATTCTAATTCTAATTCTAATTCTAATTCTAATTCTAATTCTAATTCTAATTCTAATTCTAATTCTAATTCTAATTCTAATTCTAATTCTATCCATGAAAGGCAGAAAACATTGTCAACAGAGCTAGTCTAGGAGGCACAAATCTCCACTCAGATCACTTCTCTTTTCAGACTCAAACAAAAAATGTTTAACATCCAGATTTAAAGACTAAAAAAGAGTCTACCATTATGGACCTGAATCCAAAACTGTGGGAGTGACTCCTAAAGCTACACCAAGGCCTATTTAATACCGGCAGTCCTCAAGTTATGACCACAATTGTGCCCCAAATTTATGTTGCTTTTTTATTATTAAAATTTTAATTTTTTAAATATAATAATACCATCTTCAATTGGACAGTGTGTCATCCAGGTACAAATATCTTTGTAAAATAATAATCAAAATGTACAGCATTATTCATTACATTAGTATTAATTCTACAATATTAAAATAGTAATATTCAACATACTAATCATAATATTTGCTTCTCTCTTTATTCACTAATATTTTGTTTATCTGTTTCTAACTTTTATTTTTGTTATTTAACCATTGATAAAATAGACCCCATAATATTCAGTTTGTTCTTTCTCCTTAACTGCAAATGTCAGTCCATTCATTTCTGCACACTCTAATATTTTCCTGATTTCATTCTCGTCTGTGGGTATCTCTTCACTTTTCCAGTTTTGTGCAAATTCAATTCTATCTGCAATTAATATATGAATATTATGAATGAATATATGCAGTTAATACACGAATAATTAAATATGCACTTCTCTTACTATATTTTTCAGGTAAAATCCTCAAGAGAAATATTTCTGGCTTTAAATCAATATGCTGCTTTATCATTTTTTTCCACCCACATGCGTATTTTTGTCTAGTATATTTTTGCTTTTGAGCAGGTCCACCACATATGATAATGTGACGCAGGTATCTAGTGACACTTCCAGCATTCAGCTGACTTACCAAATTCCTGTTTCTAAGTGAGACATTTGTTAAGTGAATTTTGCCCCATTGTATGACTTTTCTTGCCACTGTTGTTAAATGAATCACTGAGGTAAAGTTAGTAATGCAGTTTTAAGTAAATCTGGCTTCCCCATTGACTCTGTTCATTAGAAGGTCACAAGAACAAGTCATAAAAGCTTCAACTCAGAAATTCTGGGAGTCATAAAAGGCCCATCGTGACAAAAAAACATATAGACTTGAACCAGAGATATTTTTATTGGGAATTTTACCTGAAATATATAGTAAAAACTTGAAATACCTGATTGTAACTGCATTAACAGCGGCTAGGATTGTATTTGCTAAAAACTGGAAAAATGAGAAGATACCATCACAGGAGGAAATCATCAAGAAAATATTGTTGTGCTAAAATGAGTAGATTGACATTTGAAATTAGAGAACAAGAGGATAAACAATTTTATAAAATTTGGGATCTTTTCTATCAATGGTTAGACAATAAAATACAGTAATGAAATACGTAGACTTTTAGAAAATAATAAATATATAAAGATGTACTTCTTTCTTATTATATCTACAAAATGATTTTACGATAGATTTGGGATGATAATATGAACTGTTATAAAATAAACTAAGTAAATTATGATTATCTTGTAAAACATGAATGAATAAAAGTATAGTCAAATGATTGATTAATAATGATACTAAGGTATTTAACTTTTGATTGACAATATGAGATTATATGCAATGTAATTGTAATTGAAGACTACAAAATGGAAGCACAAAACAATCTGTAAACCAACCGGCACACTGTATGTACACATATGGAAGATAGCGTGATGTTTTTATGTTTTATTTGTTTATGTTTGTTTTTAAAAACCAATAAATTTTTTTAAAAAAAGAAATGGAATAGAATAGAAATAAAAAATTTTATTGCCCAAGTGTGATTGGATGCACAAGGAATTTGTCTTGGTGCAAATGCTCTCAGTGTACATAAAAAGAAAATATACATTCATCAAGAGTCACGAATCATCAGGTACAGCACTTAATAGTCATAGGTACAATAAGCAATCAAATCATACTAGGAAACTGTTATGTTCTGCGCATGGGTGCAAGGAGCGGAGACGAGGCAGTGAACAGTGAACTTCAACTCTTTATTAAGCATACTGAACAGAGCAATCACCTAGGGGAGCAGCAGCCCTTTTATAGGGTTGGCTGCTGTCCTATTAGCCAATGAAAAACAGGGAAATGTTAAACCCTTGAACCAATGAGAGTTGGCCCGTTAACAGCCAATCAGACTTCCCAGAAAGGACCAATTCGATGTCGCTATTATCGGCCAATCAGAAGTGCAGGATTTGAACCCTGCTTTTTACTTAAGGTTGTTAAAACTTTATTAAACGCCTTTATTAGTTCATAACACCCTTCCCCCCAGGTTCCATTTGAGGGGTGCGGTAACGTAATCGCGTAGATATGCAGGTCGTTTCAATTGCCTATTAGATTTGCGCTGTCCCACCAGTTCCTGTCTGTAGTCCGGTTCCAGTGGAACGTTTTTTTATTTATCTGGTACAGGCGGTTCCGCATCCCCACAGGACGACTCGGCGCCACTAATTCTGTCATCGTTGTCCTCCGGTTCCTGTGGGCTCGCCTCCGTTGAGGTATTTCTCTGTGGTGAGGCACACCCCCTTCCTGGAACACGCCTGGCTGCTGACTTTCTTCGATTTCATCATCCAGCATCTCGAATTCGATTCCCTCGACATTCCCTCCCCCCTCAGTTTGAGGGTCACAGGAGTCGTGGGAACTGGGTTGCAACCTAGAGCGAAGCTGATCTATATGGCGTTTCCATATTTTCCCGTCCATTGTTTGTACGCGGTACGATCTGGGCCCGGTGGCTTGGGTTACGGTTGCTTCGACCCACAACGGTTCACTGGAAAGATTTTTAGCGAAGACTAAGTCGCCTAACTTGAATTCACTGCACTTTCCGCTAGATCCACAGGGTTTCTTTGGCGCGTAGGCTGGGTGGAGACGGTCGAGGTGGGAGCGAAGCCTGCGTCCCATCAACAGTTCAGCTGGCGTTTTGTTGGTTACGCTGTGCGGGGTGATGTGTTGGAGTAGGAGTATTCTGTTCAGTTTGTCGTCAATGTCCCCATGGTCCATCTTGTGGAGAGTTTTTTTAAGAAATTGGACCATGCGCTCAGCCCTTCCATTGGCCGCAGGGTGTGCCGGTGAGGTTAGCGCATGGCGGATGCCCCGGTCCGCTAAGTATTGTTCAAACGCCAGGGCAGTGAACTGGGGTCCGTTATCAGAGACTAAAATGTCTGGCAGTCCATGTGTTCCGAATAGTTTATTTAATTTGCGGATGACTGATTCCGTTGTAGTAGTCTTCATCTTGTGGATTTCGAGCCAGTTGGAATAGGCATCCACTGTTAGGAGGAACGTATGTCCCTTAGTAGGTCCCGCAAAGTCAATGTGGATGCGGGACCACGGCCCGCGGGGAGTTTCCCACTCCATTGGAATTGCTCTAGATGGGGCACTGCTGACTTCTTGGCATTTTAGACAAGTCTTCACCCAGGCTTCGATCTGTTTATCGATGCCCGGCCACCACGCGTAGCTTCGTGCGAGCGCTTTCATACGCACGATGCCGGGGTGACCGTCATGCAATGCTTTCAAAACTGTTCGTTGTAACCGCTCTGGAATGACGACTCTGTCTCCCCATAGGATGCAGCCCTTCTGCGACAAAAGCTCTGTTTGCCGGTTTCTGAAAGGGGCAAAGTCGTCATCGGGTTTGGTCTGCTGGCCATCCTTGTTCGACCCAGCTGAGAACTCGCGCCAGGACAGGATCTCGTTTTGTTTCGATAGCGATGTCTCTGGCTGTTAGCAGTGGTGAATGTAGGGTTTCAATCTGGAGTGTCGTGAGGGTTGGAGCTGGGTCGTCGACGGTTTCCGGAAGTGGAGCATGGCTCAATGCGTCAGCATGGGGAATGGCTTTCCCCAGGCAATGTTGCAATTTATAATTGTACGCAGCTAAGAACTCCGACCAATGAGTCATTCTGGGTGACAATATATAAGGGGTTGGTTTGTCTCTCGCAATAATCCCCAGCAAGGGCTTGTGATCGATAATTATCGTGAAGGCTCATCCATACACATATTCATGAAACCGTTTCACAGCAGATACAACAGCAAGAGCCTCTTTGTCAATTTGGCTATAGTTGCATTCAGCCCTCGATAAGGTCCTTGAAAAATAAGCAATAGGGGCCTCACTACCGTTTGGTAACACATGGCTTAAAATGGCTCCTACTCCAAACAGTCACGCATCACATGAAATGGTTAAAGGCAAAATCTCGTTATACTGCATTAAAACAGCATCGGAGGTTAGTAAGTTTTTCACTTGTCGGAATGCATGCTCCTCTCGGTGTCCCCAAACCCAGGTTGCTTTTTTGTCGAGCAGTCTATGTAGGGGCTCAGCTATGGTCGCCTTCTGGGGCAAGAAGATGTTATAAAAGTTAATGAGCCCCAGGAAAGCTTGGAGGTCTGTTCTATTCTTAGGCCTTGGTGCGTTTTTGATCGTTCTTAGTTTGCCCTCAGTGGGGTGAATTCCTTGCTTATCGAGGAGGTACCCCAGGAACTCTACTTTCTCTGTACACAGTTGACATTTATTTTTTTTAACCTTTAGGCCGGAGTCTTTAAATTTTTGGAGGACCATTCTAAGACGCTTCTCTAGTACTTCTCTATTAGGGGCCGCAATGGGTCAGGAACACTGCTCGCTTTTTCCCCGTAGTTGCGTCTTTCAAGTTGTTGGTCTCCAGAAACATCTGGAACCGGTCCATGTACGAGTCCCAGTCTTCTTGTGCTGGGTCAAATGGAGCGGATGGTATGGCGCCACCAGACATGGTTTCCATTGTCGATGCGCCTTCAGCCACGTGCTCTGTTTGGTGCTCTGTAAGTGTTTAGTCAGCTCTGATGTCTCCACATCCCATCCTCATCGCCAGTATTATGTTCTGTCCATGGGTGCAAGGAGCGGAGACGAGGCAGTGAACAGTGAACTTCAACTCTTTATTAAGCATACTGAACAGAGCAATCACCTAGGGCAGCAGCAGCCCTTTTATAGGGTTGGCTGCTGTCCTATTAGCCAATGAAAAACATGGAAATGTTAAACCCTTGAACCAATGAGAGTTGGCCCGTTAACAGCCAATCAGACTTCCCAGAAAGGACCAATCCGATGTCGCTATTATCGGCCAATCAGAAGTGCAGGATTAGAACCCTGCTTTTTACTTAACGTTGTTAAAACTTTATTAAACGCCTTTATTAGTTCATAACAGAAACAGTCCATACAAATCACAAGGATACAAGCAACAGTCATATAGTCACAAGTGGGAGGACATGGGTGAGAGGAACAATGAGAAGATTAAGAATAATAGTAGTGCAGACTTTATAAAGAGTTGGACAGTGTTGAGGGAATTCTTTGTTTAGCAGAGGGAAAAACTGTCCTTGTGTCTAGTTGTTCTGATGTGCAGGGCTCTATGGCCGTGATGGTGAACCTATGACATGCATGCCACAGGTGGCACACAGAGCCATTTGCACAGGCACACAAGCCCCAGCCAAACTTATCTGCATTGCGCATGCATGCATCTCCCAGCTGATTTTCGGCCCGTTTGAGGCTTTTTTCACCTTCCTGGAGGCTCAAGGGAAGCCTCTGCAGGCTCAGGAGGCCAAAAAACAGGCCTTCTGGAAATACCGGAAGTGCCCTTTTTCGTCCCCCTGGGGGCTCAAGGGAAGCCTCTGCAGCCTTTGGAGGTCAGCCTCCTGAGGCTGCAGAGGCTTCCCTTGAACCTCTGGAAGGGCGAAAAAGGCCTCAAAGGGGTCAAAAATCAGCTGGGATGCATGCATATGCACAGTGCAGGTAAGGGGGGCAGGGGTGGGATTCTACCAGTTCGCACCTATTGGCTGGAACTGGTTGTTAACATTCTAAGCAGTTCAGAGAACCAGTTGTTAGAAGAAATTACTGGCCTAATCCCGTAAGGAAGGCAGGAAGGAAACATTCTGGTGTTGCTTACAGAAACTGCCTCTCTGTTAATCCTTATTACATTCTTGGCAAGACTAGACTTCCTGTCTCTGGAGTTTTTTTCCCCTCCTTTGCTGGTAGTTTCCTTGTGTGGAGTGACCATTCAAAGTTACAATGGCACCGACTAAGCCACACCCACAGAATCGGTTGTTTAAAAAATTTGAATCCCACCCCTGAAGGGCGGGGTTCCACACGTATGCACAGGGGCAGACGGACGCATTGCATTGTGGGTGCTGGCGCGCATGCATGCTTTCAGCACACCACAACAAAAAGGTTTTCCATCACATCTCTATAAGCATCATTTTGAGGGAAGGAGTTGAAACAGATTATGTCTGGGATGTGAGGGGTCTATAGATATTTCCACAGTCCTCCTTTTGACTTGTGCAGTGTACAAGTCCTCAATTGGTAGCCATTGTTTGGTAGATTGGTAGCCATTGTTTTTTCTGCAGTCCTAATTCCTCTCTGGAGTCTGTGTCTGTCCTGTTGGGTTGCAGAACCAAACCAGACAGTTATAGAAGTGCAGATGATAGACTCCATAATTCCTCTGTAGAACTGGATCAGCAGCTCCTTGGGCATTATTCCTTTTGTATTGTGAGAACGGCCCTTTTAAAGATACAGGGCAAGTTGCTTTTCTTCCAAAGGGCCTTCCCTACATTTGGAAACCTGTAAATGTCCCGCGGATTTTATTTTCTCTTTCTCCATCAAGATCAACTGACTCATGAGAAAGTTTGAGGTGGAGCGCTTAAAACCAAGGAGTGTAAACGATTATAAAGGGAAGGTCAGTCTACTCCTCCTGCAAGACTGAACATGTCTCATTGTGGATTGCACATAAACAATGCTCAGGAGATGCCTGTGGTTGGAGATGCATTGTTAATGTTCTCCAAGCTTTGTCACCCTTTGCTGTCCGGAAACATTTACTAGTTGAATATTGCAATGTCCTGGGTGGGTTGCTAGGAAGGGTTGTTGTGGGAGCATAGCCAGTGGCCAGTTAAAATGGGAAGAGGACTTTTGGGCAAACTCATGAAACCAAACTTAGAGCTGTGCTATACAATACAGTGGTATTGCAGGCTAATTCTGCCCACTGCCAGCAGTTAGATTTTCAAAGTTGACTCAGCCTTCCATCCAATGGTGGGATTCAAAATTTTTTACTACCGGTTCTGTGTGCGTGGTTTGGTGGGTGTGGAATGGCTTGGTGGGCATAGCTTGGTGGGCATGGCAGGGGAAGGATACTACAAAATCTCAATACTCTCCTCACTCCTCGGGGAAGTTTATTGCAAAATCCCCATTCCCTCCCCACCCCACTAACCTGCTTTCCAGTTCCGTTCTCCTGTGCAGGGCAATTAAAGGAGACCCAGCCAATCAGCTGTAGGTGTGGCTTGGTAGGCGTGGTGTTCTGCAGGCAAGCTTGATGGCATTGTGGCCATGGCAGGGGGAAGGTTACTGCAAAATCCCCATTCCCTCCCCACCCCACTAACCTGCTTTCCAGCTCCATTCTCCTGTGCAGGGCAACCAAAGAAGACCCAGCTGATCAGCTGGGACTCAATGGGAGGCAGAGAAGAGATGGGGTTGGCAGGGCCAGTCACAGGTGGGATTGGCTGGTTCTCTGAACTACTCAAAATTTCTACTACTGGTTCTCCAAAACAGGTAAGAACTTGCTGAATACCCCCTCTGCTTCCATCCTTCCGAGGTGGGTAAAATGAGGACCCAGATTATTGGGGACAGATGTGCTGACTCTGTAAACTGCTGAGAGAGGGCTTTAAGGCACCGTGAAGCAGTATATAAGCCCAAGTGCTATTGCTATTGCTTATCTTTTAAGATATTTGAGAAAAATGCCTATAGAACAGAGATAGCACCAGTATCCACAGCCCTGTGCTCAAATTAGCCAAGATGGCAGCCATAATGATGAATTAGTTCTGTCTTTTATGTGCAACACATTTTAAAAAGGTACATTGTTATGGTCAGGCATCTTGACTTTTTTGACTACAGGCTGCAGACACCCCTAGTTGTAAGCAATATAGTGGTCAAGGGTGACATTTTTACTTTCAAACATTTATCTTGGCATTCAATAAATTCTCTGCCCCATACCTAATATTTTTAAGGAACATGACCACATTATTTTAAGGGGAAGGGACAATGACAAAATAAAAGCTGGCAAAGTATTTCCACCTAGCATCATCTTTCTTTTCAAAATTTTAATTTATAAAAATGATGATAGTTGCAACTACCAAACCTTGTTGGCTGGTTTGTCCATCTGCTTAGAAAAAGTAAGCAATTAAAAAAAAAAATCTGGGGGAGGCTAAGAAACCAAAGGACTTTCTGACCATTTTTAAGCGATCAGTTATAGTTGAGTTTCATCTCAAGTACAATAACTATGGTATTTTGTGCAACTATCTGCAGCCTCCACTTACTGTTCCATTCTAGCTATAAAAGCCCACAGTGGAGACAGAACTAATCTCTAAGGAAACTACAGAAGTCAATCATATGTTCATAAAACTGTTTAAAACAGCCTGACCTCTGCACTTATGTTTCAATGGCTACATTTGTCAAAAGGAACAATCTCCCCTCCTCTCTCTCTCAAATTATTTTGTTCTTTAGTAAAATGAGAACAGAAGGAACCTACTTATTGGAGAGAAAAGCAAAATGTGTTACGAATATCCACCTCTTTCCAAGATGTCCAAAATGAATTTTCCCTCCCTCCCTCCCTCCCTCCTTCCTCTCTCCCTCCCTTCTATCTTTCCTTTGATCCTTCAATTTTCAGGGGATTGGAGATCACTAGATGTGGACCCAAAGGAGCCATGTAGCACTCACAATTTTAAAATATTGGCAAAAATCATAATAGATATAAAATTGGCCTACTAAAGAAAATCCAAAGGACCTTGTGCCCATCATGTTCAGAGGCCATGCAGGTGAGAAGCCTGACTTGCCTCCTGGGCTAAACTTGAGCTCTTGATTTTTATCTATTGATGACAGTATCCATTCCTTTTAATCTGATCCCAGTAACACCTGGGCCTCTCTTTGGGCACCTCCCTTAAATTAGAAATCTAATCCAATCCAAACATCACATGTGAATCTGCTTGACAGCGCTTGATGGGTCCCAGCCCAGATCAGCAGGTTTTATCACTTGTCAAACTCCAATATGGCTGGCAATTTCATCTCCAGAGGGTTGTAAAATCCCACCACAGGAAAGAACAGAGGCCTCGTCTCCTGCAAGACTAAAATCCCCAAATTTGTTGCTGCTCCAGGCAGCAGATCAAAGAAATCAGGTGGGAGAAAAGCCCTTTTTTAAAATAGGTAGAAGATAGAAAGAAAGAGGGAGGGAGGGAAAGAGGAAGAGGAAGAGGAAGAGGAAGAGGAAGAGAAAGAAAGAAAGAAAGAAAGAAAGAAAGAAAGAAAGAAAGAAAGAAAGAAAGAAAGAAAGAAAGAAAGAAAGAACAATGTCATCCTTCCCACTTTCTTTAGACCAAGAGTATACTTTGCTGAAAAGGGACATGGTGGCTCAGTGGCTAAGACACTGAGCTTGTCAATCAGAAAGGTTGGCAGTTCAGCAGTTCGAATCCCTAGCGCCACGTCACGGAGTAAGTTCCTGTTCCTTGTCCCAGCTTCTGCCAACCTAGCAGTTCAAAAGCATGTAAAAAATGCCAGTAGAAAAATAGGGACCCCTTTGGTGGGAAGGGAACAGCGTTCCTCCGTGCACTTTTGGCGTTTAATTCTGGTGGCCACATGGCCACAGAGACGTCTTCGGACAGCGCTGGGTCTTCTTTGGCTTTGTAACGGAGATGAGCAGCGCCCCCTAGAGCCGGGAACAACTAGCACGGATGTGCGAGGGGAACCTTTACCTTTACTTTATACTTTGCTGACAGCACAAGTGGTTCCAGAATTAACAAAGCGGAATCCACCCATTTGGCACACAAACAATATACAGTACTTAACTTTCCTTTCCCCCCAGAACTTCCCCTTCTTATCACTCTTTGACCAATTAAAAGCTTTCATGCCGTTTGGGTAACGGACCTCCTGCTCCATCTCCACATTCTTTCAGGTGACCTTGGGCTGGATTGGTGCATCTCGTTGGGCCAGCACTGTTTGGCCCCCAGCCCCCCCCCATGTCCTCCTACATTCCCTTCTCCTCCCTCCCCCGTTGCAAGTGTCAGGCTGGCAGGTTGTGATGCTAGCAGGATGGCAGCCATGACAGACAGGCTAGTTAACAAATCTTTTTCAAAAGCAAGCAAGCCTCCAACAAGTAGTTCTTTGATTGACAACCACAATTGGGACATGAATGTTGTTAATTGTTAACCAGTGCAGACATTAAGTAGGGCATACCTGACTTCATCCAATTTTATGCTGTGGTCATCACATGATCCCAATTTGTGACTTTCCCTGCCAGGCTCCCCGTTAACTTTGTAGGAAGCCACTCGGAAGGTTGTAAATGGCAATCATGTGACCCCAGGATCCTGCAACCGTCATAAATGTGATCCAGTTGCCAAGCACAAGAGTGAAGTCACATGACCATGGGGATCCTGGGAGAGTCATGAGGACCTGTGATAAATCACTTTTTCAGTGATGTTACTTGGAATGGTTGCTAAATGGCAAGCAATAGACTTTTATACCACTTTATAGGGCTTTCCAGCCCTCTCTAAGCAGCTTAGAGAGTCAGCCTGTTGCCCCAGCAGAAGTAGCCTGCAGTACTGCACTCTAACCACTGTACCACCACAGAAGGAAGGAAGGAAGGAAGGAAGGAAGGAAGGAAGGAAGGAAGGAAGGAAGGAAGGGGCAATAGCAATAGCACTTAGACTTATATATTGCTTGACAGTGCTTTCCAGCCCTCCCTAAGCGGTTTACAGAGTCAGCCTCTTTTTCCCAACAATCTGGCTTCTCATTTTACCTACCTCGGAAGGATGGAAGGCTGAGGGAGGGAGAGAAGGAAAGGAGGAAAGAAGGAATAGAGGGAGGAAAGGAAGGAAGGAGGGAAGGAGGGAGGAAGAGCAATGGCACTTAAACTTATATACTGCTTCACAGTGCTTCACAGCCTTCTCTAAGTGGTTTCCAGAGTCAGCCTCTGGCCCCCAACAATCTGAGTCCCCATTTTACCCACCTCGGAAGGACAGAAGGCTAAGTCAACCTTCAGCCTGGTGGGATTTGAACTGCCAAATTGCAGGCAGCCGGCAGTCAGCAGAAATAGCCTGCAGTACTGCACTCTAACCACTGCACCACCGAGGATGGTCAAGGACTGTCTCTACTCTACAAGTTGCTACTCTTTGAATGGACAAAGTAGCATCTCCTCACCTAGGCATTGAGGGAACATCCGTGTCAGCTCAACTTGGAACATAACTGAATGTGACGATTCTGGAAAGCTATGAGAGATTTGGGTCCCAAATCAGGTATGGACACAACAATAGCAAATGGCAAAATACATAGCAGAAATGGGTAAGGCATGAATTGGACTGTGGTCCAACTTTTATTTTGCTTGTCATGCCATCTATTTCCTGACTAGCAGGACCCAGAATCAATGTTTGACACCTTATGGGTAATGCCTGGGAAGATAAGAGAAAAGAGAAAAGTATTCTGATCTTCATATTAAACATCTGGCCCAGTGGGAGGCCCATATTAAAATAATATACCTCCTGAGTGGCCAGAATCTGAAAACAACATTTAATACAGCACAATTTCAGACTCAAATGGTCATAAAATCGGCATACGTGGGCCTGATTGGGGTAGATTGCAGGGGTGATAAAGAAATACAATCTTTATTTATATTTATTCTAAATTATTGTATTTTATCCTATAACTATTTTATTTTAACCTATTCTCATTTTAAATTGTTTGTTTAGAATTTTATTGTTAATATGTGTTTGAACCTATACACTGATATGGTCTATAGGTTAATCAGTATATATCCATATATCTGAATCTGAATCTCTACCTTTCTGTCTCTATCTCTATACCTATATTTATCTATCTATCTATCTATCTATCTATCTATCTATCTATCTATCTATCTATCTATCTATCTGTCTGTCTGTCTGTCTGTCTGTCTGTCTGTCTGTCTGTCTGTCTGTCTATCTATCTATCTATCTATCTATCTATCTATCTATCTATCTATCTATTCTGTCTAGTTCTATCTATAGCTCTATCATATCTATTTAATCTATAACTATATCTAAATCTGTGTGTGTGTGTGTGTGTATTTGTTTTCTTAAGTTTTTGTGGGTACTTACATGTATGGCATTCAGCTTTGTTCGGGTATTTTCCCACATCACTGTAGTTGTGCTTTTAAAGTTGTAGCAATGTTTCGGCAGAATCTCATCTGCCATCATCAGGTTTCTGTATTGTGTTCGTCTGTGAGTCAGACTTTTACAGTTGTTTCAGTTTTAAATTTGGGGCTAGCCTACTGCTAGACAACCACTGAGACATCACCTGGGCACAAACAGATCCCCCCTGATACCTCCAGCTCAAACACACCCCAACCAGGCACCCAGATGAAACCTAGCTTCCTAACAAATGATAGCCGTCCATTTACTCAGAGCAAAGCTGCACTAAAAGCCTCCAATACAGGAACACAATGTTGCCAGCCAATCAAGACACACAAAAAAGCCACAAAACAGACAGAAGATATTAGAAACACCAATCAAGCAGAACACAGCAAACTCCAAGACCAATAAACGCAGACCAAGACTCCCAACCAATCAAGATGAAGAAAAAACCATTCTGGCACAGCAGTAGGCTAGCCCCAAATTTAAAACTGAAACAACTGCAAAAGTCTGACTCACAGACGAACACAATACAGAAGCCTGATGATGGCAGATGAGATTCTGCCGAAACATTGCTACAACTTTAACGAAACATTGCTACAACTTTACAACTTTTAAAAGCACAACTATAATAACGTGGGAAAATACCTGAACAAGGCTGAATACCATTCATGTAAGTACCTGCAAAAACTTAAGAATATATGAATATATATATATGTTTTCTTAAGTTTTCGTGGGTACTTACATGTACATGTACAGAAGCCTGATGATGGCAGATGAGATTCTGCCGAAACGTTGCTGCAACTTTAAAAGCACAACTACCATGATGTGGGAAAATACCCGAACAAAGCTGAATGCCATGGCATTCAGCTTTGTTCGGGTATTTTCCCACGTCATTGAAGTTGATACATAAAATTTACACACACACACACACACACACACACACACACACACACACATATATATATATATATATATATATTTCTTTTCTGAGGTTCTCGCGGGTACTTGTATGTGGATCTTTGGTTATTCGGGTTTTCTCCCGCGTAAGATTGGAAGTATCTGGGCAACGTTTCGATGAAGTCTCATTCATCATCTTCAGGCTTGGTCTTCAGCTCTGTGCTTCTCAGAGTGATGTGAGCTTGCAGCTGCCTCTTCCTTTTAACTGCTCCTGGGGGTGTGACTTGATTGGCTGGGGGCTTGGCTGTGTTCTGATTGGATGGGGGGGTGTTCTCATTGGTTGGGGGTTTGGCTGTGTTCTGATTGGTAGGGGGGTTGGCTGTGTTCTGATTGGCTGGAGGCGTGTTCTGTTCAGGTGGGGGCTTGATTGTGCTCAGGTTAGTCTTAGTTGCTGGAAGGTTTGAGCTGGTGAGCTGTGATCTTGCTGTTTGGCTTCGAGTTCGTGGTCGTGCTGCATCTTCATGGTGGGGGTCAGTTCGCTTCATGTATGGCTCAGAGGGGTTTGAGGTGGGTAGTGATGCAGCTGCAGTGCAGCTTCTGGTCCGTGGTCGTGTTTCATCTTCTGTGTGGGTGTGAGTCTGCTTTCTACGTGGAAGTGTGGTGGTGGCATCTTGTGTGGCTATCAGGGGTGTGGGTCTGGTGTCACTCTTCATGTTAGGTACGCGTCTGTTCATGAGGGCGGGTTTCCAGCCATTTGGAAACCCGCCCTCATGAACAGACGCGTACCTAACATGAAGAGTGACACCAGACCCACACCCCTGATAGCCACACAAGATGCCACCACCACACTTCCACGTAGAAAGCAGACTCACACCCACACAGAAGATGAAACACGACCACGGACCAGAAGCTGCACTGCAGCTGCATCACTACCCACCTCAAACCCCTCTGAGCCATACATGAAGCGAACTGACCCCCACCATGAAGATGCAGCACGACCACGAACTCGAAGCCAAACAGCAAGATCACAGCTCACCAGCTCAAACCTTCCAGCAACTAAGACTAACCTGAGCACAATCAAGCCCCCACCTGAACAGAACACGCCTCCAGCCAATCAGAACACAGCCAACCCCCCTACCAATCAGAACACAGCCAAACCCCCAACCAATGAGAACACCCCCCCATCCAATCAGAACACAGCCAAGCCCCCAGCCAATCAAGTCACACCCCCAGGAGCAGTTAAAAGGAAGAGGCAGCTGCAAGCTCACATCACTCTGAGAAGCACAGAGCTGAAGACCAAGCCTGAAGATGATGAATGAGACTTCATCGAAACGTTGCCCAGATACTTCCAATCTTACGCGGGAGAAAACCCGAATAACCAAAGATCCATATATATATATATATATATATATATATATATATATATATATATATATATATATATATATGATATTCAGCTTTGTTCAGGTATTTTCCTACGTCATTATAGTTGTGCTTTTAAAGTTGTAGCAACGTTTCGGCAGAATCTCATCTGCCATCATCAGGCTTCTGTATCAACTTCAATGGCACCAAAACCCTAGCCACTATAGAAAACCCCAGCCACAGAATTATCAGAGAAGCCATAGAGATTGAAAAAAGACCTGAAAGCATGAATAGAAGAGGTGATTCCACCAGACTATCAATTATTTGGAAGCCTACACTCACAAACAAAAAAATCTCCACATCATTGACAGACCTACTCCAAGACTCCATATACAAACCCATAAACACGGACCCAACCACATATCTGGAAAAATTAACCAAGAAGAAAATTATAACCAGCCACATGAGCAAAGAGATCCAACAGACAATCATCCCAAGAGAAAAATCTTCCAGATGCCCCAAACTATACGGCCTCTCAAAAATACACAAAGAAGGCATACCTCTCAGACCCATAGTCAGCTCCAGAGGAGCACCACTACAAAACCTGGCTAAACACTTAGCAAAACAGCTACAGCTCCATGCTGAAACAGTGGTAGCTTCACAAGTACAAAACTCATACCACTTCTTGGAAATGATCAAAGATCTATACATGGAGCAAGAAGATCTGCTTGTAAGTTTCAATGTGGTTTCACTATTCACTCAAGTCCTGATAAAAGAAACTCTTGAAATCATGAAAAATAAATACCTACCAGCTAAACACCTCATGGAACTAGCGGAACACTGCTTAACCAACACATATTTCATATACAAAGGACAAAGATACAAGCAAATTGAAGGAGCCCCTATGGGATCACCACTGTCACCTGTCATTGCAAACCTGTTCAGGGAAGAATTCAAATCCAGAGCCCTGGCTAATGCCACCCACAAACCCAAACTATGGTTAAGATACATCGATGACACATTTGTGATTTGGCCCCATGGAAAAGAAAACCTAAACAATTTCCTAACACACCTAAATTGCACACACCCCCAAATCAAGTTCACCATGGAAACGGAAACAAACAAACAACTACCATTCCCAGATGTACTAATCTACAAAAAAACAGATGGCACACTAGGACACACCATATACCAGAAGAAAACACACACCAACTGCTCCCTCAACACCCAATCCCACCACCACCCAGCACATATAAAATCTGTGGCCAAAACACTAATTGCCAGAACCAAATGCCTGGCAGACAAACACACATAAAGACTGAACTATGCACCCTGACTAAAGTACTGACAGCCAACGGCTTCCACAAAAGCAAAATCACCGGCTTGATCCACAAAAACACACTGAGACATAATGAAGACCTAGAAGATGAACAGACCTATGGAACAGCTGTCCTGCCCTACATAAGAGGCACTACAGACAAAATCAGTAAGATACTACACAGGCATCACATCAAGACTGCCTTCAAAACAGACAGAAAAATAGCAGCCATCCTTAGAAACCCCAAAGACAAAATTGACCTGGAAAACCAAGGCATATACGAAGTCCCCTGTGCATCATGCCCTGCCACATACATTGGACAGACCAATAGAAGAATAAGCACCCGCCTGGATGAACACAAAAATGCAGTAAAAAAGCTGGAACACACTTCCTCACTCGTCCAACACATGGAAGCCACAGGTCATAACATCAACTTCAATGGCACCAAAACCCTAGCCACTATAGAAAACCCCAGCCACAGAATTATCAGAGAAGCCATAGAGGCAATCATGTGACCCCAGGATCCTGCAACCATCATAAATGTGATCCAGTTGCCAAGCACAAGACTGAAGTTACATGACCATGGGGATCCTGGGACAATCATGAGGACCTGTGATAAATCACTTTTTCAGTGATGTAACTTGGAATGGTTGCTAAATGGCGAGCAATAGCATTTAGACTTATATACCATTTCAGGCAAATGGCTATCCAGTCTCTTCTTAAAAGCCTGGGCCGCAAGAGTCATTTCTCTACAATGCATCCCTTCATCAATTGTACCTTGCTCCTTCCTTGTACTTCACGACTGTGTTCATTGTTGAAGCCCCAGAAACCATACTGTGTTCGTCCTCTAGAGCAGGGCTCTCCAACCTTGGCAACTTTAAGCCTGGTGGACTTCAACTGCCAGAATTCTGGGAGCTGAAGTCCTCCAGGTTTAAAGTTGCCAAGGTGGGAGGTCCCTGCTCTAGAGGGAAACTTCAATAGCCAAGCAGTTAACTACAAAGATAGGTAGCCTTGGCTACATGTGGGAGAAAGGGCAATTTATGGAGAAGAAGGATTAATGAGACATTTCCAAGCTGTAATTAGGCTGGTGTTTTTCCAGCCTGAAAACTTTAAGAAGTGTGGAAAATTCAATTCACAGAATTCCCCAGCCATCCATCTGGCTGGAGAATTCTGGGAGCTGAAATCCAAACATCTTAAAACATCCCCGAGTTTGAGATACCCTGAGTTAGATGGTTGTGTGGAACAGCCTTAGAAACAGGTGATTCCTGGCCTGGAACAACCCCTAGCTTCTTTCCCAGGATTTCTTCAACTCTAAGTTCAGCAGCCAACAATTTAAGTAAATTGGCGCCATTTTCATTTTCTTCCTTGGAAGCCCACAGAGGCTGAAAACATTAGAGAGAAAGTACAGCCCTTGATCCAAAACATTTCACGGATTCCTAGAGTCCCACATGGAGCATTGAATGCCCTGATGTAACCTCTGCCCATGTGGGATATATGGGGCTTAATTGGACTAGAGAGGTTGCAAATATTTAAGCTGAGCAAAGTGTCTTTAGTTAGAACCACAGATATACAAAACGGAATCAAATACACAAATAGTCTATTTTAATGTGAAAACAATGCAGACCAATCATCCCAGCCAAGTATATGCTTATAACTTTGTGGTCAACCAATCTAAATGTTTTTTTGCTTCTCTAAGGTTCTGAGCCATTGAGCTCCGAGCCCGTGGCAGCTTATGATGTGCCATTTGACATTTTGTGCAAACCTTAGGAATGTCAGACGAAGGGAGAGAATGCTCTCTCTATTTAATGTACTTAACCTTTGCTCATGTTACCACCTCACATTTCAATGTTTTGAACCTGTCTTTTCAAGATGTTTTGCAAGCCACACAGACTCATTGACTACATGATGCCAGCATATACATTTAATGAATAAATAAATTTTGCAGTCAAATTGTCTGTCCAGGTTTTGTAATTTGAGCAATTGGCATGGGAAATTGTTTATGGTCAAACAACCAAGCATACACATTGATTAAGCTACAAGTGTTTTTGTTGCTTTCAGGAAGAAGGGCTCTGTAAAAGTTAAGAGATTAACAGAGTTGGGAGGGATCTTGTAGGTCATCTAGTCCAACCCCATGCCCAAGTGGGAGACCCTAGCCCATTTCTGACAGATGGCAGTCCAGTCTCTTCTTAAAATCCTCCAGGGATGAAGCTCCCACAACTTCTGAAGGCAACTTCTGTTCCATGGGTTGATTGTTCTCCATGTCAGAAAATTTCATTATTTCCATTATAATTATAATTATTTTATTTCCATTATTCCTTGTCTGGCCTTTGGGTGACTTGGAAAATAGCTTGACCCCCTTCCTCCTCTCTGTGTCAGCCCCTCAAATACTGGAAGATGCTATCCTGTCTCCCCTGGTCCTTCTCTTCACTAGACTAGTCATCCTTCTTTTCTGATTATTTGCTTGGCTCTGCAGCTGAAGTCAACCTCTTCCTACACTCCATTGATTTCCCTTGAGTGATGACTCCCTTCCCAGCTCAGCTAAGCCACTCTCATTTTGATGACTGAAGGGACATGTAAAAAAAAGCAGAGGGGCTCCAGTGACACTGTAGAATTAGGGTGGGGAACTGTGGCCCTTTTATGACTTGTGGACTTCAACTCCCAGAATTCCTGAACCAGCCATGAACCATGCCGACTCAGGAATTCTGGGAGTTGAAGTCTATAAGTCATAAAAGGGCCATCATTCCCTACCTCTGCTGTAGAAGCACCATCTTGACTTTTTCATTCCTCCATAGATACTGGAGGGTTGTGCCACAGAAGTTTCTCCCTAAATTGTATAATTAATCAGTTTCTATTACTGTATAAGTAAATCAAGACAGAGAGCGTACCTAAGACGCCTTCCTCCTCCAATTTTCCCTACAACAACAGTCCTGTGAGGTGGACTGGACTGAGAGAAAGGAGTGGCCCAAAGTCACCCAGTTGGCTTTCATGCCTACAGCAAGATTAGGCCTCACAATCTCCTGATATTTGGGACAGCTCCTTCATTACTGAATCTTGAATTTTTTTAATACTCCACGCCCCATTATGTAGATTTGGAGAAGTTTATGACATTTCGCAAATATTGATCTCTGGTGCTTAGGCAGCATTCTGCTGAAGTAGACCAGTTGCCACTTGTACAAAAAGAGTCTGATAAACTGGTGAGCGACTGTAACGTTGGTGTTTGTTTGACTGACTGGCTGATTTCCCAGCCCTTCAAGGTAGACCAGGCACTACAAGGATTCCAGGAATAGATGGTATAATAACAGAATCTTCCTAACTTTCTAACGGCGAGGACAATGAACCAGTGGAACAGCTTGTCTTCAGAAGTTATGGGTGCTTCATCACTGGAGGTTTTTAAGAAGAGACTGGGCAGCCATTTGTATGAAATGGTGTAGTAGGGTCTCCTGCTTGAACAGGTAGTTGGACTAGAAGACCTCCAAGGACCCTTCCAGCTTTATTCTGATTGATTGAATCTTGTTAGCCTGCCAGAATTTCCTTCCTGCCCCTCTGATAGCCAAGAGAATCAAGGAAGGTCTACCTTGAGTTTCTCTCTTGCCCTCCCTCCATTCCTAGGATCGAATCATCCTTTATTTTGCCTCTTGCAGTCATCTGTCCACAGTGCTGGGTGCTGATAGAGTCAGGGGGAGCTGGGGAGGTTAGAGAAGTAAGAAGGGAACCGTAGAGGACAGAAAGAATGCCTTAAGAAAAGAGTCCAGCCCCTGTCTCATTCACTGGAGATACAGAGGGGGCGGGGGAATGAAAGGGGAAGCACATTTACCCTGGCAAGAGTCTGTTCCTATAGCTTTTCCCTAAAGAGAAATAGTCTTAAACCTAAGTAGCATTAGTCTCTTGTTCTGGTCTACCTCATAAGGCTGATAGGAATGTCCTCATCAGATGGTCTTCCTGTGAATGGTTATTCTGCCGCTGGCTGCATTTGACAGCCATTATCTAGGAGCAGCAATAGCATGTTCTCAAAATCACAAAATAGGCCTCCTAACAGCATCCCCAACCCCCCTTCCATCTGTTCTGTACCTTCATTTGCATTCTTAAAACCCCGCGTTTTGATTGGTCAAAACGTGGGGTGATCTGATTGGTTTAGCGAGCTGCGCTGATTGGCCTGCTGAGAATCTCCCGCGATTGGCGGATACAAATCGCAGGAGATTCAAAGCGGTGCCATTGGCCACGGCCGCCGCGGCTTGAGAATAAAAAGTCGCAAGTTTTCCCTTGGAGCCAGATCGGTTCCGGGGGCTTAATAAAGAGCTGAAACCACAGTCACTGCCTCCTGGTCTCCTTGCCGAACGAACACGACACTGGCGATGAAGGTGGGATCCCAAGGCTGAACCCCATCGAGCACGTGTCCGACGGAAGCAAGACCGACGAGATGGCCAGCATCGCTCCGCCCACGCCCTTCAACCCTGCTAGCGAGGACTGGGAATCCTACACGGACAGATTCCTCATGTTCCTAGAATGCAGCAACATGAAGGACGCCACCGGGCCGAAAAAACGAGCCGCTTTCCTGACACACTGCGGGCCCGCAGTGTTCAAGATGGCGAGAGCCCTCGCGAAACCCACCGACGTCAAAGCGATGGACTGGGACGACCTCAAGCCCTTGCTCCGCAACCACTACACCCCTGCCATGCCCACCCTCATCAGGCAGCATGACTTCTACCGGCGGGACCAGAGACCGGACGAAAGCATCAGCGACTTTGTTGCCGAGTTGCGGAACCTAGGAGGCATGTGTGGATTCTCCGACATGGACGAGGCCCTACGGGACCGAGTCGTGCTCGGACTTCGGGATCCAGTCCTCCAGAGCCGACTGATAGCCAAAGGCAACATCGCCCTCGCCGACGCCATCGCTGAAGCCACCGCAGCTGAGGCGACCCGGAAGTCGGCGAACCGCATGCGGAGATCGGACACTGGGGACCGTACCGCGACCACCGACTCGGGATGGGCGACCGAGGCCCAACTGGAAGCAAGTCACCGCGAGACCACCACCCACCATGGCGAATTCCACTCCGCCTCCGACACCTCGGACGAGGAGGAGGAAATCCACCAGCTCCAGGCAGGACGCGACCAGCGAAATCGGCGGGGTCGTAAGTCGGGGACTGCGTGTGCCAGTTGCGGAGGTGACCACCCGAGATCGGAGTGCCGTTTCTTCGATGCAATCTGCCAGCATTGCGACAAAAAGGGCCACATCGCCCACGTCTGCCGACTAAAGAAAGCCTACAGCCCCAGACGGTGGGACCACAGCGAGCGGAGATGGGACAGCACCCCCCCAGAACCAGAGATCACCCAGCCAGTGTGTACTGTGGGGGGATAGGGTGGTTATCCCGGAAAAACTGCAAGGGAAGGTATTGGGGTTGTTACACGAGGGGCATTCGGGCATAGTTAGAATGAAGGCCAGGGATGGATAAGCAAATCGAGGCCTGGGTGGCAAGGTGTCAACACTGCCAAGAAACCAGACCGAGCCCTCCTGCGGCACCGATCCTGGAATGGGAAACCCCCAGGGGACCCTGGTCTAGGGTCCACATAGACTTTGCCGGGCCCACCAAGGGACATACATTCCTAGTAACAGTAGATGCTTACTCCAACTGGCTGGAGGTAAGCAACATGAAATCCACCACCACAGAGGCCATAACCAAGGAACTTTGCAAACTATTCGTAACCCACGGCCTCCTGGATGTCATCGTGTTGAACAACGGGCCCCAATTCACCTTGCTGGAATTTGAAAAATTCCTAGCGGAACAGGGCATACGACACGCACTGACAGCTCCGGCGCATCTGGCGGCAAACGGAAGGGCGGAACGGATGGTTCAATTCACGAAAAAAACCATCCAGAAAATCGAACACGGGGAAATCCAAGACAAAATAAATAAAATGCTTTTTATACAACACATAACCCCGAACACAACAACGAACAAAAGCCCGGCAGAGCTACTGATGGGGAGGAAAATAAGGTCCCCACTCGACAGACTACACCCCACATACAACCCAGAAAACCCCCCAAACTCCTCCAGCAAGTACCGGTCTTTTGCGCAGGCGACACCGTCTACGCAAAAAACCTAACGGGTGACCCACTATGGATACCAGCAACCATAACCCAACTGACAGGCCCCCGCTAGTACCAGCTGCAAACAACCGATGGACAAGTGTGGAAACGCTACATTGATCAAATAAAATCGAGAACGGCCACAAGAAACACAATCGACATGCAACCAGACACAGAAAATCCCCTTAACACAAACCAAAAGGGGAGGGAATACCCCGGGAACCAAAACCCAGAAGAAAGGAACCAACCATACTCACCAGCAAGCAGCCAGCTTGAAGCCTCACCAGGGAGAAGCAGCCAGGCCAGCTCGACCAGCCCAGGAAGACCGGGAGGGAGCGGCGAGAACCGCAGCTCAACCAGCCCGGGTAGACCGGGAGGGAGCTGCGACAAGTGGCCCGGCAAGGCCTATCAGGCGGTTCCATTGACGAGGCCGAGAGACACAGAGAACCCAACCGAACCGGCCGGGAGCTGACCAACGACTGACCTGCGCAGGTCCAGTAGGCAAGTGTGGAGCCCTGCCTACTTACGGGACTACGTTACATAGGACCAAACCAAGAGGGGAGGGGTGTTCTGTACCTTCATTTGCATTCTTGAAACCCCGTGTTTTGATTGGTCAAAGCGCGGGGTGATCTGATTGGTTTAGCGAGCCGCGCTGATTGGCCCGCTGAGAATCTCCCGCGATTGGCGGATACAAATTGCGGGAGATTCAAAGCGGTGCCATTAGCCGCGGCCACCGCAGCTTGAGAGTAAAAAGCCGCAAGTTTTCCCTTGGAGCCAGATCGGTTCCAGGGGCTTAATAAAGAGCTGAAACCACAGTCACTGCCTCCTGGTCTCCTTGCCGAACGGACACGACACCATCCTCCAAAATGAAGACGTTTTGATGTAAAATGATTAGGGGACTGGAGGTGTTAAAAATATGAAACATGGTTGCAGGGATTAGGTATGTCTAATGAAAAGAAGGACTAGGGGTGACATGATAGCAGTCTTCTAACATCTCTGGGGTTGCCACAAAGAATGTGGGGGGACAACCGATCCTCCAAAGCAGGGGTCACCAACTGTTGGGACCTCAGGGACCACCAAACTCATAATTTTAAATCCCGTAGACCAGAGACCCTGGGAAAATCCCCCCAAAAGTCTGCAGGAAAATCCCCCACCCTGTTTTCTTTAATCGATCGTTCTTTATTTGGTATCACAGGATACCGTCTCCAGCTCCCTTCTCAAGGGGAGAGAGAGAGAGAGACTTTTGGCTTCATGCAAGGAAAGCAGCAGAAGCAGCAGAAGTCTTTCTTTCTCTCTCCCAAATGAGTCTTTGTGAGACTTGTTGCGCCGGCGCAGCCTCTTGGAGTAGGAGGCCTTGCGGGGTCCCAAAGACTCATTTCTGGCAGAGTTTGGGGGAGAGAAAGAAAGACTTTTGCTGCTTTCCTTGCGTGCAGCCAAAAGCAGAAGAAGAAAGAAGCAGAAAGAAGCAGCCTGGTGGCCAGGCCAGGCGCGTGGAGCAAGTGGGGCAAGTTTCTGCCCTCTGCCTTTTCCCCCCTCCCCTCACTACCTCATGTTGTTCGTAATGCAAGCGACGCAAGCCTTGTGTTCCTGCGCAGCCTGGATTAATTGCTTTGGGAGGGACATTTCTCTGCGGACCAGCAAAAAAAGTTTGTGGACCACTAGTGGTCCCTGGCCCACGAGTTGGCGACCCCTGCTCCAAAGCACCAGAAGGCAGGACAAGAAGCAGTGGATGGAAACTCATTCAGGAGAAAAGCAACCTAGAACTGAGGAGAAATTTCCTGACAATTAGAACAATTAATCAGTGGAATGGCTTGCTGTGTGTGCTCCACCACTGGAGGTTTTTCAAGACGAGACTGTGTGGCCATTTGTCCAGAATGATAAAAGTTCTCCTGCATGAGCAGAGGGCTGGACTAGAAGACCTCCAAGGTCCCTTCCAACTCTCTTATTCTCTATATCACATAGTTGGTGATGGAGTTGATGTGACATGAATTCTGGGTGGGCTGGTTGCGCTTAAATTCCTTCACTTCTTCAATGGGAGGCCATCAAAAAAAGTCAAAACGTTGGCCAAGCAGTGTCAGCCCAACCTCCGGGGCATCAATCACACAGCCATAGCCTCCATCTTGACTCTTTTTACACTCTTCCCCCATCCCCTCCTCCACATGCACCCCGGGCTTCTTGCACAGTTTATTTTGGGTGTCTCCAGGATCTTTCCAAGAAATGGGGAGGAATTGTGGCTTGGAGATTTTAAAGAGCACCTTCATGTTGATCATTGGCTTCATTTTTGCATTTGTTTAAGCTGGACTATGCCCAACATTTCTCTCAGGAAATGCTAGATGGGTTCCTAATTTATGAGGTCAGTGTCCTTATTATTTGTAACAAGTCCTGTCCATCTGGGGAAGTTTATGAAATATCTTAAATAATGATCTCTGGTATTTATGCAGCATCATGTTTACACGGGCAAGTTGCCATCTGCACAGAAGGAATAAACAAAGGGCCGTTCTTCTGAAGGAAGGCAAGATACCCAGGATTGATTTAAGACACAAACACACACACACACACATGCACACACACACAATTTCTGGAACAGAGGATCAGAACACTTGAGAGACAGTTGGGATTTTTTTCTTCTTCATTTCTTCCCCCTCCCATCTCTCCAGCAGAGCTTCTCAAAACTTCTCTGGAAGTTTGGGATTAGTAAAGGACAAGGAATGAGCCAACGATGAATTCATCCTGCTGACCCAAATCCGTTCAGGATACAATGGTGACATTTATACAACAAGCCAACCAGAGGTGGTATTCAGGTGGTTCTGACCAGTTCTGGAGAACCAGGAGTGGAAATTTTGAGTAGTTGGGAGAACTGGCAAATCCCACCTCTGACTGGCCCCACCAACCCTCTCTCTTCTCTGTCTCCTGAGTCCCAGTGGATCAGCTGGGTCTCCTTTGGTTGCCCTGCACAGGAGAACAAAGCTGGAAAGTAGGCTAGTGGGGTGGGGAAGAAATGGGGATTTTGCAGTATCCTTCCCCTGCCACGACCAGCAAGCCTCTAATGGTATTTTCACACTCTTCCAATGTTTAGCATATACAATTCTAGCTGCTGTTAATACATTTACAATCAAATACTTTAAGTTTTTATTATATATATCAGGTAAGATTCCCAATAAAAAAATCTCTGGTTTCAAATCTATGTGTTTCTTTGTCATTTTTTCCAGCCATATGCGAATTCTAGTCCAGTATTTCCTGGCCTCCTCACAAGTCCACCACATATGTCAAAATCCTATCTAAATCAGTCAATTTATCATAAAATCCTTCTATTTTAGAATCTTTAAGATACCTTGCATGTATTTGCGCATATGAAAACCAATTCATCTTTATACTTTGTTCTTCTAAATTTTGCATCGTTTTAAGTTCACCCTTTTCATCCAATATTTCCCCATATCTAACTGTTTGTTCCTTCTTATAGGTTATAGGATACGAAAAAGCTTCAATAGTTGATAACCAAACTGGAATTTTCAAATAACATTGTTTCTTAGTTTTCTCCCAATTCAACCATAACGATTCCCATATATTATGCCTTCTAAAATAACCCTGTGATTTAGTTCCCTTATACCATAAAAAAGCATGCCAACCCAATAATAAATCATGACCTTCTAATGCCAACAATCTAGTCTTTCTTAACGTTATCCATTCTTTAACCCACGTTAAGTTTGCAGCTTGATAACTCCCAATTAGGAAGGCCAAATCCTCCTCTAATTCTAGCATCCTGTAAAAGTTTTAATTTTATTCTCGCTTTCTTGCCTTGCCATATATACTTCAACACAATTTTATTTAATTCTTCAAAGTAATCCTTACTTAACCTAATTGGTATTGTTTGGAACAAATATAAAATTCTGGGTAAAATATTCATCTTAATTGTTGAAATTCTACCTATCAATGACAATTGTAGGTTTTCCCATTTTTTCAGGTCGGATGCTATCTGCTGTTTAAGTTTAATATAGTTATTCTCTTTCAATGTAGTACATCTTGATGTCAGATATATCCCCAAATATTTAACTTTGTTCGTAACTTGAATTTTCAATAAATCTGCCAGCTCTTCTCTTTGTCTTAATAACATGTTCTTTGTCAGAATCTTTGTTTTGTCTTTGTTTATTTTCAAACCAGCCATCTCACCATACATCTCTATCTTTTCCAATAGTTTTAAAGCTGTCTCTAAAGGGTCTTCCAAAATAAAGACCAAGTCATCCGCAAAGGCTTGCAATTTAAATTCCTCCTTTTTGACTTTCATTCCTTTTATGTTTATATCCTCTCTAATATTTCTATTTAAGACTTCCAAGGTCAATACAAATAACAAAGGAGATAATGGGCATCCTTGTCTTGTACCTTTTTTAATATTGATAGAGTCTGTGAATTCTCCATCTATCATTACTTTTGCCGTTTGCTTATAATATACGGCTTCTATTGCTTGGATAATGACATAAATCTCCAATTCACATTATCAAATGCCTTTTGGGCATCTAAGAATATCAAAGCCATTTGTTTTTCCGGGTGCGCCTCATAATATTCCAATGTGTCCAGGATTGCCCTCATATTGTCTTTAATCTGTCTCTTTGGTAAAAATCCATTCTGATCAGAGTGAATAAAGTTATTTAGATATTTTTTAAGCCTTTCTGCCAAGATTAAAGCAAAGATTTTATAGTCTGCATTCAATAAGGAAATAGGTCTATAGTTCTTAATTTGTAATGGGTCAACCCCTTCTTTTGGAATAAGTGTAATATAAGCTTCTGACCATGTTTTAGGTATTTTCTTATTTATCATAACTTCATTCATGACTTCTAACAGTGGAATGCTCAACGATTCTTGTAATGTTTTATAAAATTCTGCTGGGAAACCATCTGGTCCTGGTGCTTTTCCATTGCTCTGTCTGTTGAGTGCTTCGGTTAATTCTATCATTGTTATAGCAATGAGTGGGGAAGGCAGAGCTTCGTCGCTGCGATACAGCTGCGATCTCGGGGCTCCAAGATCACAGCTGATATCTTCACCCCTGGTCGGTCCTAACGGACCTAAACCATCTCGTAGTGACGGGGACAGTAAGGGGTGCGTTCTGTAGATTCCAGGGACATTGCAAGTCCCTGGTCGATCCAGAAGAAGCCCTTTTGCCAACGGCGGAGAGGCAGCCATTAGGCTGTTGAAGCTGGGACAGCTCCGGAAGGATGAGATAGAAAGAAGTGTATCGGCTGGTGAGGATTCTCTTTTTTTGCTTGGGACTTAAGAACACTCTGATATGAGAAGAAATCTGTAAACTTATTGACAAAATTTGATTTAGCAGCAATTTTTTTTAAGTAATGCCAAAGTGAGGCTTTGGCTTTTTATTTTTACTTTTTTTTTCTTTACTGAATTTCTATTGCGATCTAGTTAATCAGACTGGTTTTTTCTTTTATATTTTTATATTTACTTGCTCTCTCTTCTCCTTTTTGACTGTTTATAATTTTTAAAATAGAGGCCCCCTTTAATATATTTTTTTTAATATATATAAATATACATATATACTTTTTTTTTCTTTTTAGGCTTTTTTCAGGGGGAAAGAAGGGGGAATGGTTTGAAGAAACTTTGTTACACTGCCAACTAGAGTCTTGAAAATATTCTGTCTGAAGTTGAAAAATATTCTGTTTGAAGTTGAAAAATTTTTGTTTGAAAAACTTTTCTCAAGACTACTGGAAATGATAAGATAGAGGGAAGAGCACTGGGGGATGTTTATACAGGTGCTCTTTGGGACTTCTATTATTAACTGAATATTTGAAACTTGGCTTTGAAATTTGTGGAGAAGCCAAATAAGAGCCTTGGATAAATAAAAGGCAGTGTGCGCTTTTTTTCCCAATCCCTTATTAATTGTTTTATCCCTCCCCTCCAACCCCACAGCATTTTGTAATATTGACATTTTTATTTTTTATTTTTTATTATACCTCATTTTTATTTTTATTTTTTTTAAAGGGGAAGTCTCAGAATATTCTTTTTTCGCTTTTTTTTCCCATAGGGATGTCTGCCTCTTTATCTCCATTTTTGACTTATTTTTATGGCTATTTTTCATTTTCTGAGGTCTTTCAATTGGATTAAGGTGGGAAGAACCTGAGGAACTCTTTTTTTTCCCTTTTTCCTTTTTTTTTTTTTTGCTTATTACTTTTTGATATTATTGGGCTTTATTTTGTTTCTTTTTTCTCTTCATTTTTAATTTTTACTTTTGAATTATAATTGCGCATTTCACAATTGGATTAAGGTCTTGAAGAACCTGAAGAATTTTTCCTTTTTAATTTTGGGCTTTTTACTTATTATTGGTTTTGTTTTTTGTTTTTTATGGTGTTTTCCTTTTTCTTAATAGGATTATAATTGGCTACCTCACTAATTGGATTAAAAGACCCAGAAGACCCTGAGTTATCGAAATGAGTAAGAAAATTTTACCTTCGGGCATCTCAACTTTTGCTCCTGTCTCCCCGTCATCTGGAGGATGACTCTCAACAATGGTGAAGCAAGACAAAGTGCAAGTGGATTTAACGATGGTTATGCAAGGAATACAAGATCTTAAAATGAGTATTGAACAAAGAATGGAGAGTATTGACCAAAGAATTGGAAAGATTGATGAAAAATTTGAAATTTTTTAACAAATGATGGTGAAACACAATGAGGGAATTCAAAAAATAGAAGAGAAAGACAAGCAAAGAGATGATACAATTGGAAATATCGATAACAGATTAACAATGGTCGAACAAGAAAAAAGTGGGATGTTGAAGTGGGAGATGGACAGGTCAGAATTTTATCTTAGATTTCAAAATATCAAGGAAGAAAAAGGACAAAACTTGGCAGCAGTAATGATTGAAATTCTGGCTGGAGTCTTGGAAATAACAGAGGAAAAGATGATGGATGGAGTAGATGAGATATATCGAGTCTTCACAAGATATGCGACGAGGAACCAATTACCAAGAGAGGTCCATGTTAGATTTACCAAAAAAACTATTAAAAACCAAATATTACAAGTGGTAAGAGAGAAGGGGTTGAAATACAAAGGCAAAGAGATCCTGGTCTTAAAACAAGTACCTAGAAAAGTGAGAGAGATTAGAAGAGAATATCGATTTTTGACCAAAATGCTATTGAAAAAAGAGGTGACCTATAGATGGCTGATTCCAGAAGGATTAATGTTTACATGGCAAGAACAGAGACACAGAATTGATTCAATTGTGAAAGCAGAAATATTCTATAAGGAATTTTTCGAAAGAAGAGAAATGGAGATAGAAAAAGAGAATATTTTAACTGAATCTGAAGAGGACCAAATGGAGATGGAAAAAGAAGAAGGCACCATAGGTGGACAAATGGAGATCAAAGAACAACGTGAAATAAGATCCACGAGAGCTGTTAGACCTAAATATAAAACATAACCATGGGAGAAAAAAAACTGATTTCCATGAATATAAATGGACTGAATTCAGCTACCAAAAGAAGGAAAACTTTTTACAAATTAGAGAAGCTAAAATTTGATATAATTTGCTTACAAGAAGTACACATTAAAAAACAACATGAACAATTATTGATACGACCAAAGTTAGGGAAAATATTTACTTCTCTGACTCATTGTAAGAAAAGAAGAGTGGTTTTGTACATTAAAGAAACCACTCCAGCCAAACTGATTTATACTGATGAAGATGGAAGAGTATTAATAGTTGAAATAGTGGATAATAATATAAAAACACTCTTGGTTGCAATTTATGCCCCGGATGATAAACAAGAAGAATTCTATAAAAAATTACATATGAAAATAATTGAACTGGACTATGTTAATACACTTATGATGGGGGACTTCAATGGAATTGTAGACAATAAACTGGACTACACAGTAAAAACAACACGACAAAATAGGAAAACTCTCCCTAAATCCTTTTTCAAAATGACAGATGAACTAAATTTAAAAGATATATGGAGAGAAAGAAATGCTAAAATTCAACAATATACTTTTTATTCAAACAGACATTTATCGTGGTCCAGAATAGATATGATTTGGACATCAACAGAATTATTATCTAATATTCAAGAAATAAATATTGAAACAAGTACATGGGCAGACCATAATCCAATGACAATTAAATGGAAAGGACAAAAAAGAAGATCTAGATGGACATTAAACAATACTATTCTAAAGGAAAAAGACTTTACACAATGGATGGAAAAAGAATTGGCCTTCTTCTTTAATGAAAACAAAAAAGAAGATACTTCAATACAGAATGTTTGGAATACAATGAAGGCATATGCAAGAGGATTAATAATTGACTATACAAAGAAAAAGAACATTAGGAAGAGGCAAATGATTAAAGCTCTAGAAGATGACCATAAAAAACTGGAAAAAGAATTACAGAAGACATCACAGAAAAAAGATATCAAACTTAAAATGGACATAATTAAACATAAAATGGATCAAGCAGAGAAAGAAGAACTGGCACAAAAAATTAGAAGTGCTAAACAGAACTATTTTGAAGATGCAAATAGGCCAGGTAGATGGTTAGCATATAAGTTGAGAAAAGAGAAAGAATCAAGGAAAATATTACAGTTAATAGATGATCATGGTCAAATTTGTTATGGTAATAAGGAGAAAAAGGCAATCATTTGAGATTTTTATGGACAATTATATAAACAGGAGGATCTTGATGAGGAAAAAATTAAACAGTATTTACAAAATGCTAACCTACCTAAGATACCTGATGAAACTTGGAAAATGTTAGAAAGTGCATTTTTTACATGCTTTTGAATTGCTAGGTTGGCAGAAGCTGGGACAAGGAGCAGGAGCTAACTCCATGAAACTCACTCTGTTACACTAGGGGATTTGAACCACCAAACTGCCAATCTTTCTGATTGACAAGCTCAGCGTCTTAGCCACTGAGCCACCTTTTAGCCCTTTTAGAGACCTATCCTTAATGGTCTCTAAAAGTCAATGATTACTTGATGGCACATAATCCATCAATCGAGTTGCTTCTCTACTGGTATTCATTTCAATCGAGTGAAATTAAAGTGTTGGCCCCCAGCTAACTCATAAGGGAAGAGTTTTGCTCTCCCAACAAAAGTTCCTTCCTCCTTAGTGAACTTCAGATGTGATCCTCATCCATCCCCAGGCAACCTCGGCTTTTTCTCTAACTCCCAAGGTTAGAATTCCAACAGTTCCAACAAGTTTGAGAATGGCTGCTGCCTTAATCTTAACATCTTTGGAATTTTTACCACTTTCTAGCCCCTTACCAAATAAATTAGACCATAACTCCCATAATTCTCAGTCATTTGAGGAAGGCACCATCAAGAAGAAACATAGAGTGGACAACAATGAGCCGGACAAACCAACAATCTGGAATGGGGAACAAGCAGTTTGCTGAGTGTCTTTCTATGATGAATCTCTTCTTTTGCATCTCTTTTAATTGCTCTTGCAAATCCCTGAGCAGCTCATATAAAGCAGCAACTATTTCAAACAAGTCTGTTTGGCCAATGAAAGGAAGACATATTTAATTGCACTTCAAATGTTACCTGCCCCCAGTTCCATAAGAACAATTCCTCGGCTCACAGCCTTCTCAGACTTCCTGGTGACCCATTTATATGTGCCATGAAGCTGGGGCTTCCAAAAATTCAAGCAACACAAAGATTGTGAGTTATGGGCACAGGGCTTAATTCTTGGGCAACTCTTTGTGGCCGACCTTCCCTGCCCTGGTCTGCAAATAATTGAAGGTTTTTTAATTAGCCAGTCAAGCTCACACTTGTTTTTCTGTTAAGGGTTTATTGGCTAAGAGAGTAAACACAATTGTTGTGGTAACCATGTCAAGAAATACTGTATCAGACAATTTTATCTTGTATGGAGCTTTATTTATAGTGTCATTGTTAAGGAGGTATTTTCTGCTTAAGAGAAACTACTCAGGCAAGTTTTTTTTCCCTCTCCCAAAACTGGTGCAAATGTTTAAAATACTTCAGTTCTTCATTACACTCAAAGACCAAAATTATACAATCCATATAACAAATAAAACTGCCACTGCCAACAACATAGGTCATGAATCCTAGGCAGTCAACCCTTGATTCTACAAGCATTACAACAAAATTTAGAACATTTACAGAAATTAAATTGTAAGTACTGAAAGTAGAATAAGTTGAGGGATCTGGAAAATTAAGTATGAATGGAATTGTTATTTTGTTAACAATCATTAAGTAAAAAACAGCTGTTATTTTTCTTTATCTTTTTATGCTGGATTGTAATTTGTTTGATTATTGTAATCCACCCTGAGATAGTAAGAGTCCCTGGCACATAAGTTTAATAATTATCATTAATTATATAATAAGTATTAATATCTTCACAGAGCATACATTGCAAAGGAAAATAAATCAACAGACCATGTTCTATATGGTTTTCATTATATTTCTCTTCCAAAGTGGTTCTTGGTAGTTTGTGCTTAGTCCATAAAAGGAACAAAAGAACCAACAATAAATCCAGATAAAAAACACATTTTGTCACATCAAGAAAGCTGTCATATTCTGGACCCAACTCTTAGTCCCAATATTATTAAGGAGGACAACATCAAAGCAAGACAGAAAGTCCTTCTTAAAAGGTACAGGTGTTTATAAAATGCATCTCATAATGTCCTAGCTACTTTCTGGATGATGTAATTCCACATCAAAAGAAGGAAGCTGTAGCCTTCCAAATAACAATGCAAGGATTAGCTCCTCTTTAAAAGTTCACCTTGCTATGTAGAGAAAGCACCAATATGAACTCAAATGCACTCATGTGAACATCTGTGATGTTGACATCTAGCGAAGCAAAACTTTGGTCCATGTGATTTTTTTTTTCCACTTTATTCTCGGGATGTTTAAAATGTTTTTCCAAACATCTCTTTCTGCTTTTGCTGGAGGAAGAAGGACCAATAATTGGTAGCGTTTGTTCCTTTTCCATGATTTTTGAATTGTTTTGAAGCCCAGTTCCATGGAAAGATTTCTTTGAAGCGTGGGAAGGCTGCAGAGCTCTGGGAAGATGTCTAAGAGAATATGTTTAACAGATTAACAGAGTTGGAAGGGACCTTCTAGGTCATCTAGTCCAACCCCCTGCTCAAGCAGGAGACCCTACACCATTTCTGACAGGTGGCAGTCCAATCTCTTCTTGAAAGCCTCCAGGGATGAAGCTCCCACAATTTCCGAAGGCAACTCCTGTTCCACTAATTGATTGTTCCCACTGTCAGAAAATTGCTCCTTATTTCCAGGTTGAATCTCTCTTTGTTCACTTTCTATCCATTATTCCTTGTCTGGCCTTCGGGTGCCTTGGAAAATAGCTTGACCCCCTCCTCTTTGTGGCAGCCCCTCAAATATTGGAACATTGCTATCATGTCTCCCCTGGTCCTTCTCTTCACTAGACTAGCCATTTACAGGCCCCTTAACCACCTTGTCCTTAAATAATTGCAAGGATGTGTAAGGATATGTTAGTTTGACCAGTGAAAACAAGTACCAGCTTGTGCTTTGAAAGATACCTCAAAAGCATTTTTCCTCACCAGATTGAACTGTTCGCTCATTCCAAGCAGAAAACCAAAAACGCCACTTAATTGGGCACCAGAATCCCAGGAATTGGTTGCAATTGTTAGAGCTGTTACACATTTAATTGATTTGCTTCATTCATTTGCTTCATTGTTTAAGCAGATTTGCTTTTTTTTTGCATTGCTATTTTATTCCTGTTGATAGCTTTAATAGGAGTTTTATTTTTCCCTTTTTGTCCAGTCTTTCTGCTCCGATCTTTGAAAGAGCAGAAAATCCAATTCAATGAAAAAGACATTGGTTGCAAAACATATTTGCTAAAGCGTCACAGTTAAAAACTAGGATATGGTTTTCCTGGCATCTCTTTACCTGCTGTTTTCCAATTCTCTCCCCAGGAAAGTTTTTTCCTACAATTTCATCTTTAAGATTGCCTTTTAAAATATTCTCACTAGAAGACCCATGACCAAGCTTGAATTATCCTATTTCAGACACAATAATGCAAAGACTAACTCTCTTGAGAAGTCTATAATGCTGGGAAAGTGGTGTCAGAACTGCCATTTTGCTATGCCATGCTTTGCCTGCTGCCAGCCTACCATACGCAGTGTTACGAACTAAGCAAATTCATTAGCTTGCGATTCTAATAGTTTTACTTTCACAGCAGGCTCGTAAACCTGCACTTCTGATTGGTCCACTAGTAGCGGATCGTGATTGGTTGTTGTCGGCTGATCTGATTGGCTGTTAAAGGGTCGCCGCTGATTGGACGCTTTCCAGTGCAGCAAACTCAAATCATTGGTCGTTGTGACAACAGCCAGCTCTATAAAAGGAGCTGCTGCTGCCCTAGCCTTTTGCTCTGTTCTGAAGTCACTAATAAAGAGTTGGAGTCACTATTCGATGCCTCGTCTCCGTTCTTGCGCCCACTCTCCCAAATATAACACTGGCGACGAGGGTGGGATGTGGAGACGATAAGAGCTGACTGATCACTTATTGCACGATAACAGAGCATGTGGCTGAGAGCGCACCAATCGCGGCAACATGACCAGCGGCACCATACCACCCGCTCCATTTGACCTAACAAAGACTGGGACTCGTATATGGACAGGTTTCAGATGTTCCTAGAAACCAACAACTTGAAGAATGCAATGCCTGGCAAGAAACGAGCTGTATTTCTGACCCATTGCGGGCCAGCCGTATTTAAGATGAGAAAGGCGCTTGCAAAACTAGCGGAAGTCAAGACAATGGACTGGGACACTTTCGCCCCAATCCTCCGGGCCCATTATGCCCCAGCGGTGCCAATACTCATCAGAAGACATGAGTTTTACCAGAGGGACCAGCAGGAAAGCGAAAGTGTGGGAGACTTCATCGCGGATCTCAGAAACCTGGGAGGACTCTGTGGCTTTGCCAATCTCGAAGAATGAGAGATCAAATTGTTCTGGGTCTAAGAGACACCATGACCCAGAGCAAGATTATGGCGAAGGGAGACATTGGCCTCGCAGATGCCATCGCCAATGCTACTGCAGCAGAAGCAACCAGGAAATCGAATGCACCGAGCAAACGGACCTCACTGCCAACTCGCCAGTAATACTACGCCTTGTCCCGAGAGGCACGCAACAACCACCCACCATGAAGACCTCGAGTCCTCATCAGAAAGCGAGGGAGAGGAGGTCAACAGACTCCGGTCAGAATGTGATCAATGAGATCAACGGGGTCATAAGCCCTCATTCCAGTGTGCTGGTTGCAGGGGAAACCACCCACGATCAGACTGCACATTCCTAGACGCACTCTGCCGTTCCTGTGGAAAGAGGGGCCACATTGCAAAGGTTTGTAGAAGCAAGCAAGGATCCAGCCCGAACTGAAGAGAAAATAGTTTCCGGCAGACAACAGGCACCCCACCAGTAAATCGGGACCGCCCAAGCAACCAATGGAACCACTACTACAGAAACCGAGCACCAGCCACTTCTACCAGACGAGAAGAGGCACACCAAACCATCACTATCAGCCACGCTTTATCCCTTGATGCAAGGAAAATCCGAGTCAAGGTCATCATTGAGAAGCGACCATGCATTATGGAAGTTGACTCCGGGTCTTCCCTATCGATGGTTTCCTGGAAAACCCTCAAACAGCTGATCCCTGACATCCGCTGCCAGGACCTCAGCACTCAGAGAATTATATTGAAGGACTACCAGGGAAATAGAATTCCAGTCGCCGGTTCCAGCCACGTCCAAGTCTCTTTCCAAGACCACACCACAACCCGACCTCTTACCGTCGTCGATAAAGATCAACCCAGCTTGCTAGGCTTACAGTGGTTTGCACCTCTGGGAATCGAACTGGCAGGCATCAACAAGACTGAAGGCAATGACTGGGAAGCAGCCCTTTTCCAGGAATTCCAGGAAGTTTTCACTGAGAAGCTAGGCAAGTGCAAGGGATCCCCCATATCGTTTAACCTCTGCCCAGATATTGCGCCCATTCGCCTTAAGCCTCGTTGAGTGCCCTTTGCACTCAAACCAAAGATTGATCAACAATTGGACAAATTAATAGCCCAAGGCATGTTGGAACCGATTGACCACGCCCGATGGGAGACCCCAATTGTAACCCCCATAAAACCTGATGGGTCTTTGAGAATTTGTGGGGATTACAAGGCCACCCTGAACCACGTACTTCAGCAGAGCGCTTACCCCTTGCCTGTGGTCCAACACCTTCATTCCCTTGGGGGCGGAAAAATATTTGCAAAATTGGACTTAGCCCAGGCATACCAGCAGCTGCCCATAGATGCAGAGACCGCAGAAGCCCAAACTATAGTTACACACAGAGGTGCATTCAAGTGTAATAGACTCCAGTTCGGAGTAAGCATAGCACCTGGCATCTTCCAAAGTCTGATGGAGAGATTGCTTCAAGGCATAAAAGGGGTCGTGCCATATTTCGATGATGTCCTGATAGCCGCTCCCACTAGAAGTATACTAGAAAAACAACTAAGAATGGTCCTCCAGAAATTTAAAGACGCGGGCCTGAAGGTCAAGAAGGACAAGTGCCAACTATACACGGAGAGGGTTGAATTCCTTGGTTACCTTCTTGACAAACAGGGAATTCACCCTACTGAGAAAAAATTGGCTGCAATAAAAAATGCCCCGAGACCTAGAAACAAAACAGATCTCCAAGCCTTCCTGGGACTTATCAACTTTTATAACATCTTCTTGTCCCAGAAGGCGACTGTTGCTGTACCCCTGCATAGGCTCCTCGATAAGAAGGCTTCCTGGGTCTGGGGACATCGCGAAGAGCGAGCTTTTCAGCAAGTAAAAGACCTGTTAACTTCAGATGCTGTATTGATACAATATAATGAGACTTTGCCCTTAACGGTTGCCTGTGACACCTCACCGTTTGGAGTAGGAGCCATCCTGAGCCACATCCTGCCAAACGGTACTGAGGCGCCCATTGCATTCTTTTCTAGAACTTTATCTAAAACTGAGAGAAACTATAGCCAACTTGATAAAGAGGCTCTCGCTATTGTGTCTGCAATCAAACAATTCCATGAGTATGTATATGGAAGATCCTTTTCTATAATCACCGATCACAAACCACTACTTGGCATCTTGGCAGGGGATAAACCAACTCCCCACATCTTATCGCCAAGAATGACACGCTGGTCAGAGTTTTTAGCCGCATACGATTACCAACTGCGACACCGACCAGGGAAAGCCATTCCCCACGCTGATGCCTTGAGCCGCTCTCCGCTACCAGAAGTCCTGGATGACCCAGCTCCAACCCTAGCCACACTACAAATCGAGACACTTCCATCACCACCACTGATTACACAAGACATCGCGTCAGAAACAAGGAAGGACCCTTGTTTAGCACGGGTCCTCAGCTGGGTGGAAAGAGGTTGTCCTGAGAACGAACTCAACGACACCTTCAAACATTTCAAACACAGGCAGACAGAACTTTTCTCCCAAAAAGGATGTGTTTTATGGGGAGACAGAATTGTCATCCCAGAAAGACTGCAGCATAAGGTCCTAAAACTATTGCATGATGGACACCTGGGCATCGTGCGATTGAAGGCACTAGCAAGGAGCTACGCTTGGTGGCCAGGCATAGATAAACAAATAGAAATCTGGGTTGCTACCTGCAACAAATGCCAGGAAACACGCTCAGCTCCACCAAAAGCACCACCAACGTAATGGGAAGCACCCTGAGATCCCTGGTCCTGTATCCACATCGATTTTGTGGGACCCACCAAGGGGCATACATTTCTCATAACAGTGGATGCCTATTCCAACTGGCTTGAGGTCCACACAATGAAGAGCACCACAACAGAGACAGTCGTTAAAAAACTAAATAGACTATTTGCTACACATGGCTTGCCAGATGTCTTGGTTTCAGACAATGGCCCACAATTCATTGCCTTGGCATTTGAGCAGTACCTAGCAGACCGGGGGATACGCCACGCCTTAACATCGCCAGCCCACCCTGCGACCAATGGTAGGGCTGAGCGAATGGTCCAGTTCATAAAGAAAACCTTACACAAGATGGAACAAGGGAACATCCACGACAAGATGACCAAGATGCTCCTCCTCCAGCATATCACTCCAAACAGCACCACAAACAAAACCCCAGCTGAACTCCTGATGGGCAGGAAACTTCGATCACATCTTGACCGACTACACCCTGCCTACACACCAGAAAAGCCCCTGGGGTCCAGCAGCAAGTATCGCATGTTCAAGGTAAGCGACCCGGTGTTTGCAAAAAGTCTTACTGGTGACCCATTGTGGGCCCCCGCTACCATAACTCAATTTATGGGTCCCCGTTCCTACTGTTTACAAACTGCTGATGGGAGACTGTGGAAGCGCCACATCAACCAGCTACGCTCCCGGCTGGCATCTACCCCCTTCACAAGCCCTGAACTCCAAACCAGGGGGCGAAGGGAAATCGAGGGGGCTGAAAATGAACTAGTACCTGACCCAGTACTCGAAAACCAGCAATCAGCGCAACCAAACCTGGATTATTCATCTTCCGAAGAAGAGCCAGGGCAGATGGCCATCTCTCCACGAAGCAGCACGGCGGCATCAGCAACCCCAGAGAATCCAGATGACAGCCTTGATGGGAGTAGAGATGACAACACCGAGTCGCCCATCGGAGCAGCCAGCTCACCATTACTGCTGAGTTCAACCAACAGCCCACCGGAACCAGAGTCCGGGCAAAGACTGGTGGAGCAATGAAGATCAGGTAGACAGGTGAGATGACCTGCCTACCTGCGAGAATACATCATCACACCCTTGAGATGGAACCTAGGGGGGAGGGGTGTTACGAACTAAGCAAACCCGTTAGCTTGCAATTCTAATAGTTTTACTTTCACAGCAGGCTCATAAACCTGCACTTTAATCGATCAATATCTTGAAAACATTACAACAAGTCCATGGAATATTTGGGAAGGAAGCTGATTGTTTTGACACAGAATATAAGGCAGAATTTGTATTGCAAAAATGTGGCCCTTAATTTCTTTGCAAAAGCATGTTTGAATGAACTTCAAAATAGCAACAGCAATAGCCCTTAGACTTATATACCGCTTCATGGTGCTTTCCAGCCCTCTCAAAACAGTTCACAGAGTCCGCCTCTTGCCCCCAACAATCTGGGTCCTCATTTTACCCTCCTCGGAAGGATGGAAGGCTAAGTCAACCTGGAGCCTGGTGAGATTTGAACTGCCAAATTGCAGTCAGCCAGCAGTCAGCAAAAGTAGCCTGCAGTACTGCATTTTTTTAAATTAAAATTTTATTTCGGTTTTCACACACACAAAAAAACATAATACAAGTAAAACATCTTTTTTGAAAATAACATGGTCCCGAGTTACACTTCTTTATACAGACACAAACTCAGTTTCATGCTCATTTTTGTGTTCTATTCCATATCTTATTACTATTTTGCATTTTCTATATAGTTTTTCCCCTCTTTTAATTTTCTCAATTTTATTTTGATTATCTCATCTCAATTCAAATCATTATATTTATACTTTTGTCTGTCCTGTTTCAATTTCATATTATCTTTTCTCATTAAACAAATTTTCTCCTGTAGTTACTAATTGGAGTATGACACCTTTATATCTTTTAATTATATCCATTCAACTCTTATTTAAACTTCAATATATACCTTAAGGTTGTAACATTCAATATAATACATAATACATAACTTCCAATTGAATTCTGCTTGGTACATTCTTATAATACACACTATATTCTTTAAAAAAGGATTATAAATATATATAATTAAAACCCTCATTCCATTCCAATTCAGTTCTATCATTAATATTCATTAAAGTCTTAATATCTTTAACATTTCTTTTCAATTAAATATCATACTTCCTTGAAGACACGTATAATCTCCATAATTAATTTTTCCCGTATTTCTCTTCACGTGTTTTATAAATAATTAAATATTTATTTTATTACATTTATTTATTGACAAACATTCCACTAAATAATGATAACTATTTTATCAAACATTTTAATCATACATTGTTTCATATTTTCTGAAATTATTTCTGTTTTTAATATAACAATACTATGTTATGTACCTTTGCAGAATCCCTTTTTCAATTAGATTTTCACCCATTATCTCTAAATAGGCCCTGTTTCGCTATATCTTGTTTCTGTCCTTTATAACTTCTTTTCCTTTCTTTCTTCCCTCTCTTCTTCTCCATCCCCTTTTTACTCCCTTGTCTCTCTACTTCTAATTCTCTCTTTTGCATTTCCCTCTTCTGTTGCTTTCTGATTTTATACTTATTTTTCAATTTATTCTTTTTTGGGGGTTGTTTTTCCCAATCTTAAACTTTCCATTCTCTTTCCCCCCTTTCCTTTTTTCCCCCCACCTAAGATTACTTGTTCATTAAAGATGGCTTCTTCTTTGTCCCAATTTTCTTGTTCCGCAGGCATTTCTTGTTGTTTCTTATAATTCCAAATCTCCATTTCTAAGAACTGAAATACGAAACCAAAAGAACATCTCCCTTCTTGTGCATCTTCTTTGTAATATTTAAGTTCTATTTTCAGTTCTTCTAAGAATGGAGCCATTTTAAACACTTTTAAACAATCACCCAATTGATTTTAGTCATTCAAATGCAATAACCAAGAATCCAGAGATCCAAATTCTCCCAAGCTGTTTCTTCTTATTTCTTTTTTCACTTTTTCTTCCTGGGGTTTTACTATTTTGTTGCCATGTTTCAGTTAAGATGTATCTTTTAGAAGTCTTGTTGAGATTTTACTGTAAGTTCTTTTTAATTCCAGGCAGTCTCCTCCCTCCCAGATCCTGCCCTTTTATTCTTTTTCTCTCCTTTCCTGTTTTCAAAAGCTTTGAAGTATCCAGAAATCTTTATTATCCCTTTGACTTTTTATTTTCAGCATTAAATGCCCATTAATGTCAAAGTGGATTTTTTTTTCCAATTTCTTGCTTAAGTGTCTTAGCTGTCAGTATAAGGAAAGGAAAAGGAGAAAAAACAACAACCAAATCCTTTCCCTTTTCTCTCTCCTTCGCTGCTTAAAAATCTTCTTTGGGAACAGTGTTATTTTTTTTTATAGTTTAAATTCCAGGGTACCTTATTTGTTGCTTTTGCTGTTTGATCTGGTCAACCAAAATGTTCTCTTCTTATCTTCCTCCTGCACATTCTTTTCCGGTCAATTTCTTCTTTGTGGTGGCCATTTCTGACCACCGCTACTGCCGCCTTTGGGAAAGGGAGTAATGGCCAGCTGAGGAGGAGAGATGCGGCTCTCCCCAACCCTGCAGGCAGTCTCCCCTTCTTCACCACCTCTACGGGATGACTTAGCCCCGAAACCAGCCAGCTTGGGGCACTCCAGCGGCGAGCATGGATCGAAACAGCGCAGAGTCATGGTTTCAGTCTGTCGCCGAAGACGCTTAAACTGGAAGTTCCCTGCAGTACTGCATTCTAACTACTGCGCCACCGAGACAGTTATATTAGGCATTAAAACATTTCTTTGCAAAAGAAACCAACATTGCTTTAAAATAATGTTTGATCTACAAATCTGTTTACGCTTGTTTTTTTTAAAACAAATTTTATTGATTTTAAAGACAAACAAACCATCATTAGCCATTAGATACATAAAACCTCTTTCCATTATTAATTTTACAAGTCAAGTAAAATATTATTTTATGCAACATAATTCTGTTTTACAACATTTCAATATAAACATATAGATATCTCTTAACAAATTTCTCATTATTTCTCTTTTCGTATTCAATTTCATTGTTATTATTATTATTTTCTATATTTATCCAGTTTATAATCATCATCTTCATTCCTCTCTGACTTGATTACCATTATTCTCATCCAACATTCCTCCGAGGTTTTATTAATTCTCAAACAAAACATAGACACACAAAACACAAAAATATAAAACTTCTTTTAAGAAAGTAGTTTGGCCCCAGATTACCTCTCTTTGTATGGACTTCAATTAAGTTCGTGCTCATCTTGTATACCATTACCTATCTTATTTACCATTCTATATCTTCTATATAACTTCTCCCCACTTTTCATTCTTCTTATTTCTATTTTATTTAATTCATTTTAATTTAAATCATTATATTTGTATTTTTGTCCATTCTTTCCAGATTATCCATTTATCTCATTCCCTATAGTAAAAAAAAAAAAACAACGAATTTCTCCTGAAATCACTAATCAGAGTATGATGCCTTTCTATCCTCCCCCTAAATTAATATTTAAAATAACACCTGATACCCAATCTGATTCTGCTTAGTACATTCTACCTACTAACCTTTAAAGAAAAAATAATAAGTTCATAATAATTGATATAATTCGATAATAAATCTAAATATTAAATCTTACAACATTCCGATTGTCTATTTCAAAAAACAAGTGCTACAATTTTATTAAATTTTAAAATCTATAATTACTAAACATTTCAAGATGTTAATCTTTTATTAATTCTTATAACATTCTAGTTTTCTATTTCTAATACATAATACCATCTTGTGTACCTTGCAGAATCTTCTTTTTTAAAGAAATTATACCTTACCCTTTGCCCCTAAAAAAAAATCCTTTTTTCCCATCTTGTTTCATACCTTTGTGGCTTTTCCCTCCCTTTTCCCTTCCTTTCTTATCCCCCCTGGCCTTTTTACCCCCCCCCCAACCTCCACTTTTTTAGCTTTCCCTTTCTGTTGTAATCCTTTCTCCTTTTGCTCAGTAACATTGAGTTGGTTTTGCATTTTATTTTTTCCTTTCTTAAGTGTTTTTTTAATTCTTAAGTCCTTCATTTTCCTTTCTTTCTTTCTCCTTTCTCTCTTAATTAATTTTTTAGATTCACCGAAGATGGCGTCTTCTTCTTCTTTTTCTTCTTCTCCTTCTCTTTCCTCCATCTGTTGTTGTGTTTGCTGATAAATAGCAAGCGCCATTTCTAAAGAAAGGAAAGCTTCTTTCACAGCGTCCTTACTTTCTTGATATTCCTTTCTAAGTTCATCATCAGATAAAGCCATTTTTAGAGAAACCAAAATGTTTCAAAAGTTAAAACAATTCCTCAAAGTCCCAGAGACATCAATCAGTCCAAACAACGCACAAAGTTCTCACTTTCTCTTCCTGCGGAGGTCTCAGTAAAAGGGAAAAGAAAAAAAGCTCAATCTGTATTTTACAGCCTTGTTGCAATCAATTCCTAGTCTCAAGATCTTCAAGGCATCTCCTCCAGCAAGATCTTAATATTTTTTTTTTGTCCTCTCCCTTCCCACTTATAACAAGAAGCCAAGTTTTTACCTTTTATAAAAAACAACAGGTTTCTCAAAGGCCATTTGTTGATTCCATAGGGAAGGAGGGTAAACTTTCATTTTGTCGCTTAAAATCCTCCTCTGGAAACCAAGTATTTTTCAAAAAGTCATAGTTCTCAGGATTAAATGCCTCTTAAAGTCCTGGATCAGCCAAAAAACTTTCTCTTGAAAACTTTCTCCCCTCTTCCTCCTGCTCAGTCTTACCCAGCTGCCGGCTTCTTTGTGGCGGCCATTACAGACCGCCACTTGACCGCCTTGAGAAAAGGGGGTTTTGCCAGCTGGGGAGGGGGTCTGCAACACCCCCAAACCCCTCACCAGCTCCCCCCTATCTTCGGCTGCCTTTGCGGGGCAGCCTTAGCCTCCAAATCCATCCGGATCAGAGGCACCAAAACGGCTAGCGCGGCAGGGATCGCGCAGGATCACGGAACTGTGCCGCTGGCAAAGCCGACAAACCGGAAGTTCCCTGGCCAAATCTGTTTACGCTTGTTACAGTCGAGAGCTAAGCCAAACCCCAATAGTCTGTCTGGGATTTATAGGATTAGTAATGCAATGTATTTTGGAGGACACTAGATTTTGGGGGGGAGGGAAGCAGGGGGGAAATTCAAAATTTTTAACAACCGGTTCTGTGGGCATGGCTTAGGTGGTGGGCATGGCTTGGTGGTCATGTGACTGGGTGGACATGGCTTGGTGGTCATGTTTTTGGCTGGGCATGGCCAACTCAATATCACTCACATCGAGGCATGCATCTCCTCCCCTGGCCTCTCACGACTGTAAGGATGCTGCAACAGTCGTAAGTGTGAAAAAGGGTCATAAGTCACTTTTTTCAGTGCCATTGTTACTTTGAATGCTCACTCCACACAAGCAAAGTACCAGCAAAAGAGGGGAAAAAAACTCTAGAGAGGTTCCTGTGACAGGAAGTCCAGTCCTGCCAAGAATGTAACCAGGGTTAACGGAGAGGCAGTTTCTGTAAGCAACACCAGAATGTTTCCTTCCTGCCTTCCTTACAGGATTAGGCCAGTAATTTCTTTTAACAACCGGTTCTCCGAACTGCTTAGAATGTTAACAACCGGTTCTACCGAATAGGTGCAAACTGGTAGAATCCCACCCCTGGAGGGAAGACACGTAACCAGAGAGCTGAATTTTGAGTCACATTGGTGAGCCTTCATACTGGCCCCTACCTTCAGTTTTCTCATCTTCACTCTTCCTCTTTCTTGGTCGCTGGTCTCTGACTGTCAGAAAGGTTGAGTTGATTCTTCCTCCAGATAACTTTGCCACATTGCCATCCTGCCAGTGGTGGTATTTTTTACTACTGGTTCTGTGGGCATGGCAGGGGAAGGATACTGCAACATCCCCCTTCCCTCCCCACCCCACTGACCTGAATTCAGCTCCGTTCTCTTGTGCAGGGCAAAAGAAGGAGACCCAGCTGATGAGCTGGGACTCGATGGGAGGCAGAGAAGAGATGGGGTTGGCGGGGCCAGTCAGAGGTGGGATTGGCTGGTTCTCCAAACTATTCAAAATTTCCACTCCTGGTTCTCCAGAACTGGTGAGAACCTGCTGAATACCACCTCTGCATCCTGCCCTTGTCTTGAGAAGAGTCTCACCAAGGTCCAGAATAATGAAGTTCCATTTCAAACTGGTTTAGCAATGCACATCTCCAGCATATTAGAGAATCCGCCCACATCCTAGGAGGCAGGTATGTGAAAAATGTCCTAGACTTTTTAAACCCAGGAACTACTCATCCCATAATCCCTTGAGGCCACATATAGCTGACTTCCTCATAAAAGCTCCATTGTTCCCTCGTAGCCCAACCTCTAGCACGATCCCGAACTCTGGGCCACGTCCTCCGGGGAGCCATTCCAACTACATAAAGCAAGTCGCTCCAAATGACTGTGGAATGTCTCAGACCAGGAATGTCTCCACGCTGAGATCCACTGGGCTTTTTCGCCTCCAGAAACAGCTTTTTGGCAATGCAGAATGGTTTCACCTTTAGCATTGAAAATACCCCTGGCATTGACATGCTAGAAGTTCTGGTTCTAATCACAGCCCCTTAGATTTATTTAATGGTGAACTTTTTCTTAATTCCCCAAGATAAAATGCATTTTTTAAAAAAATGCATTTTAAAGAAAGATTAAAAAACTGTTGAAGACAAGCTGGAAATTTTGTAACATATCACCATAATATAAATTGAACGCCATTGCTCAGAGAAATCCAATAATGTAAGCAAGTCACTTGATTGGACCTCTTGGTAACTGCCCTTTTAAAAATTGACTTAACTGTTATGTTTTGAGCATGGGCGAGAAAGAATGGAGACAAGCCTCTGAACGGTGAACTTCAGCTCTTTATTTACATTGTAACTTTTGCATCGATAGCAGTTAAACCCGCCTTATATAGGCAAACCCTGTAACTTTTAAACAATAACGAGCTAGGAGCGCTAGTTCTTATAACCAATAGGAACTCTCTGTTAAGGGCCAATCAGATTCCCCGGAACAGGCCAATCCGGTCCGGCCACTTAACAGCCAATCAGAAGTGCAGGGCCAGAACCCTGCACTTACTCCAAGCTCACACTTTATTAAATCTTTATGCATACATAACATTAACAATGGATGGATTGATGAATCACACTAATATTTTTCAGATAACGAAAACAAGAAAAAAAATCAATGACTTTAGCTCTTCTGTGCTTCTCATTAAGCAAGTTCTTCCAGGGGTGGGATTCAACAGGTGTAACTACTGGTTTGGTGATTACATTTTGCACGCACATGTATTCTATTCGGTTCTGTTCTGCTCCACTTTGCTCAATTCCATTCCATTCCATTCCCTGCTCTGCTCTGCTCTGCTCTGCTCTGCTCTGCTCTGCTCTGCTCTATTCTATTCTATTCTATTCTATTCTATTCTATTCTATTCTATTCTATTCTATTCCTTCTCTATTCTGTTCTGTCCTGTCCTGTCCTGTCCTATCCTATCCCTTATTCCTATTCTATTCTATTCTATTCTATTCTATTCTATTCTATTCTATTCTATTCTATTCTATTCTATTCTATTCTATTCTAAATGAATGTATCTTGGTGTTGCTGAACATTTTAGTCTGTGCCCTGTACGACAACACCAGGAGTAGTATTTCCAGTTACATAAGGTACATTGTGAAGCAATGTAGAGCTATCAATCCTTTGAGCTATTTATACCTCAATGATCAAATATTGCAACCACCTAGATGGTAGGAGCAACCCAATTTTGAAAAACTAAATGTTGGTTCTTCATGGGAGACCACCAGGAACTCCCAAGGTTAGACAAGGAAATAAATAATAATAAAAACGTGGATCTCAATCTTCCCGAAGAAAATGCTTCATATTTTCATAATTTGAAAAGTCAATCTTCCTGTTCACCAGACGGAATCACTCATTTGGTGGAATGGAGATATGAGGGGAAGACAAACCCAAGCTAGGTTCATAATGCTAAGCCACAATTTATCAGGATGAATTGAATTAACCACAATAAGCTGGATTTATGCAACATACCAAATTTAGAGGGGTCAAATGTGTTCCCAACCCTGCATGCAGCCCCCAAATCTCCTTCACATGCAGTTCCTGGTGCGCTCCACTGAAAATTGAGGGCACAATTTCCATTTTAGAGATGGGCAACATCTGTACAAAACAAAAATAATGGTTAAAAGCAAACAAATAATGATTAGAAGACCAAAAGCCCAAATGCCCAAACTTCTAGAAAAAACTTGCTTGTCCAGATGTCCTATTCACATTGTGCTCCTCAGCTTTCCCACAAAACTGTTGATTTGAGCACAAAAGTTGGTCATACCAGGGCTGCCAACCTTGAGTGATAGTTCGGAGTGAGACACTGCGAGGGAGCGAAGCGACCGAGGGGGGGATGGTGTGGAAGGGGGGTGTCCCCCCTTCCACGGTAGGGAGCTTTGACAATTTTACATTTTAAATGGTGCAATCTGATGCATACTTTAGTCATGATTTGGACATATACATACATACATACATGCAAGCAGCACCAATGTACTTGAACCGGATTTGTAAGATATTAATAATGCAGTTCACTGACCATCTTGGCCGGAAAGGGTCCACATTCTTAGGCCTCTGCCCATCTGCTCCGTCCCTTTGGGCTGCTCCGGCTCTCCTCCTCCTCCAGGGTCCCTGGCTGAGAGGGGCGTCCCAAGTGCCTGGGATCCGGCCCCTCCAGGCTGCCTCTTCAGGGCCACAGAAGCCTCCCTCACATGGCCCCGGGGGTGGAGGGGGCCTTGCCAGGGTTCCCGGCCTTGGAGCTGGGCAGAAACGGCCCTTCCCAGCCCTCTCCCACCCTCTGGGCCTCCCACCTGTGGAGGGGAGGGGGATCCAGGCTGAGTCTTGGACCCACCAGCCTCACAGTCCAGCTGAAGGGTTGGAAAGGGCCAGGCAGGCAGATGGACACACACACACACACACACACAGAATGGGGGGGGGAGGCTGGTGTCCTTCACTCCCCAAACGCCCCCCTCCCAGTCTGTGCATGGGACCCCCAGCAATGCTGCCATCAGCTGCTCCCCTGCAGGGAAGTCCTGGATTGTCTGGGGGAGGAGAGGAGAGGACAGTGGCCACTCCCCCCCCTTTGCTTGGCATTTCTGGGGAGACCCCTCAAGGCGAGATTCCTTCCCAGGGGCTCCCAAAGAGCATCCAAACGTTCCTGGCATCAAGTGGGGAAAGAAGCCTAAAAAGAGAGAAACTCCTGCACCGGCTGCGATTGGGGCTCGGAGGGGACAGGAACCCCCCCTCCTTGCGAGCCCCCCCACCCCGCTCCAGCCTGCCCTCTGGCGGGACCCCCTTCCTGGAGAGGCTCCTCCCTGCCAGACCCTCTTGCAGCCTCTTGGACCCAGGAGAGGCTGGGGGGGGGGCGCATATCTAGGTGCAAAGGGCGGGGGGAGGGACACAATGTACCCGGTAAGGAGCCCTCCCCCCCTCTTCCCCCTCCCTCTCCAGGGACTTCCCATCAGGCTGGGGAGCGAGAGAAGCCGAGGCGCGCAAGAGGCCAGCCACGGCAGCTCCCCTTGCGAGAGGGAGGCCGGAGAGGGACGCGCCTTTGCGCCCCAATCCCAGCGGCCTTGAGACCAGACGGGTGCGGGGAGGGGATGATGGGAGCTCAGCTCTCAAGAAAGGCCCAGGGATGCCCTGTAGTCGTACTTCATGGGGGATAGAGAGTTCGTCTCTCTCATCTCCGCCTGCCAGAGCAGAGTGAAGCGCAAGGGTTAAGCCCAGAGAGTTGTGACATCCTAGAGCGGAAAGGAGCAACCGCTTCCTGCAGCGTGGAATTCTCTCCTCACCCCAGTACAGAAATCAATGCGGGCAACGTCCTCTCGCACATGCTCTGTTCGCCCTCTGAAGCCGCCCAGGATCGGAGGCTTCACTTCTCGAAACTTTGGGCTTGGGCATATCGATATTCGGAATATCAGAGAATGTAGAGATATATTTATTTTTGTACATTCCATTTTGGGGGTTTAGCGTGAGATTTCGTTTATCAGAGTGAGACAGTCAAAATTGGTTGAATTGCGTGAGTCTCACGCTGATTGCGTGAGAGTTGGCAGCCATGCATACAGTATAATACAGTGTTATGTGAAAAACACCAAGTTTTACCTTCTTCCACGTTTGGTAGTTTTGCCCGAAAAATAAAAAATATTGGGAAAAAATACGAATATGGATAAGAGAGATTACAAACATACAATTAGAAGTCAAGGCTGAACTTTTTTTGTTGGGAATAATAAAAGGTGAACACGCAAAAGAAATAAAATAGTTAATTTTACACATAATTACTGCAGCAAGGATAACAATGTTAGAAGGGTGATCAGATGCCAACAGATAACTTGATAATCCAGAAGATCTACGACTGCGCTGAAATAGATATTCTTATCCAAAAGTTAAAAGAAAAGGAAGACTCAAAATATTTTACAGTTTGGGAAAACTTGTATAATTGGATAAAGGATTGAAACCAGTGAGTAAATAGATAGGGAAGGAAAATTTAAAGAGGTTACGATAGGAGTACTTACCAGATGCATGAAATAATTATTGGAAGATTGTTTGATAAGAACGCACTGTCTAAGCAATTAGAAATATATATGTTTTATATTTATCGGTTATGTTTTTCTTTTTGGTTTCATTTTTAACGAAATCTTTTGTATTCTGCATATATTTTTTAATGTTTAATAAAGTTTATTTTTAAAATTTAAAAAGAAAAAAATGGCAATGTTACTTACTCATCCTTTGAACAATCAGACTTCCTCCACCACCCCTCGTGCAATTTAAGCCTTCCTTTTCCTCCTATAATAGTGGTTAGTACAAAGCTGAAACTATGTTAGTCTAAGAAATAAGCTGAGATATTTTAAAAAGAGATAGCTTCTGTATGTTATAAATCTGGGGAGAAATGCATTATACAGGGTTAAACTGTTGGCACCAAACAGATTTCTGTAGAAAAATAAGCTGATGACACAGAATTCACCCAATTTCATGCCTTTCTCAGTTCAGCTCTATTTTAGGCCTCTAATTTTGTCTTCCCAACCTTTGCATTCTTGTGGTTAGGAACTGTGTCATAGGTTGTCTTAAGCTATGTTCTGATTTGGAATATAGAACAAATTTATTGGCAATCTAGCATTTCCAATGTTGTGTGCCTCAGTTTATACTGACTCCATGCTTTGCACGCTGCCAAAAATTGACATGTTTGGCCGCATCATGCTTAAGTAGGATGCACAAAACCATGTTTGCAACACAGAAGTGCCACCCATGGAAGAGGAATGTATGAAGGAAGGGAAAGGAAAGGAAAGGAAAGGAAAGGAAAGGAAAGGAAAGGAAAGGAAAGGAAAGGAAAGGAAAGGAAAGGAAAGGAAAGGAAAGGAAAGGAAAGGAAAGGAAAGGAAAATAATGGTAGGGAAGGGAAGGGAAAGGAATGGAACGGAAGGAAAGGAAAGGAAAGGAAAGGAAAGGAAAGGAAAGGAAAGGAAAGGAAAGGAAAGGAAAGGAAAGGAAAGGAAAGGAAAGGAAAGGAAAGGAAAATAATGGTAGGGAAGAGAAGGGAAAGGAAGGGAAGAGAAGGAAAGGGAAGGAAAGGAAAAGAAAGGGAAGGGGAGGGGAGGAGAGGAGAGGAGAGGAGAGGAAAATAATGGTAGGGAAGAGAAAGGAAAGGAAGGGGAGAGAAGGAAAGGGAAGGGAACGGAAGGGAACGGAAGGAAAGGGAAGGGAAGGGAAGGGAAGGAAAGGAAAATAATGGTAGGGAAGAGAAAGGAAAGGAAGGGGAGAGAAGGAAAGGGAAGGGAAGGGAAGGGAACGGAAGGAAAGGGAAGGGAAGGGAAGGGAAGGAAAGGAAAGGAAAGGAAAGGAAAGGAAAGGAAAGGAAAGGAAAGGAAAGGAAAGGAAAGGAAAGGAAAGGAAAGGAAAGGAAAGGAAAGGAAAATAATGGTAGGGAAGAGAAGGGAAAGGAAGGGGAGAGAAGGAAAGGGAAGGGAAGGGTGTTGTGTCCGCGAAATGATGCCAGGAGTCGGTGACTTAGTGCAAAGCTCTTTATTGATCTGCTGGAACCGAACTGGCGAAAGGAAAAAAGCCAGCGGCTTTTATTCCTTTCGCCGCCACGGCCGCGGCCAATGGCATCACTTTGAATCTCCCGCAGTCTGAACGGACCAATCGCGGGAGATTCTTAGCGAGCCAATCGGCGCGGCTCGCCTGACCAATCGGAGAGCCCCGCGCTTTGGCCAATCAAAGCGCGGGGATCTCGAGTATGTTAATGAAGGACAGAACACCCCTCCCCTCTTGGTTCAGTCCTTACGTTGCGTAGTCACGTAGGTAGGCGGGGCTCCGTCTGGTCCTACTTGACCTGCGCAACTCAGTTATAGGCTGGATCTCGGCCGGTTCGGTCGGGATCTTCGTTGCTCCTGCTGCTGTTGTGGGAACCGGCTGGTCGATCGGGCCGGTCCTTTCTCCGTAGCTCCCTCCTGGGCCTTCCGGGTTGGTTGAGCTACGGGTTTCGCCGCTCCCGCTCGGTCTTTCCGGGTCGGTTGAGCTGGCTTGGCTGTTCCTTTCTGGCGAGGGGTCGTGATGGCTGCGTTCCGGTGAGTACTGCTGGTTTATTTTTCTTTGGATTCGGTCCCCTGGGTATTCCCTCCCCCCTTGGCTTGCGTTGCGGGGGTTGGTTTTGTTTGTTTGTGCGTCGGCGGTTTGTTGGTTTGCAGTTCTCGACCTAAGTTGATCGATGTGGCGTTTCCACGCTCGTCCGTCTGCTGTTTGTAGCCAGTACGAGTGTGGGCCTGTTGCTTGGGTGATGACGGCTGGGATCCATAGAGGGTCTCCCGTCAGGTTTTTTGCATATACGGGGTCCCCGGGTGCGAAAGTTCGATGTTTGGTGCTTGAGTCTGGGGGCCTCTCCGGGTTATACGTAGGGTGTAACCTGTCGAGTGGGGACCTTAGCTTTCTACCCATTAGTAGTTCGGCTGGGCTTTTATTGGTTGTGGTATTCGGGGTTATGTGTTGGGTGAAGAGTAGTCTGTTGATTTTCTCTTGGATCTCCCCGTGGTCTATTTTCCGGATGGTCTTTTTAGTGAATTGGACCATCCGTTCCGCCCTACCGTTCGCCGCCGGGTGCGCCGGTGCTGTCAGTGCGTGGCGGATGCCCCTTTCCGCTAGGAATTTTTCGAATTCCAGCGAGGTAAACTGGGGCCCGTTGTCAGAGACGACGACGTCTGGGAGGCCGTGTGTTGCAAAGAGTTTGCAGAGTTCTTTGGTCACGGCCTCCGTGGTTGTTGTCTTCATGTTGCTTACCTCCAGCCAGTTGGAAGTAAGCGTCAACTGTTATGAGGAAGGTGTGTCCTTTTGTGGGCCCGGCGAAGTCTATATGGATTCTAGACCAAGGTCCCCTTGGGGTTTCCCACTCTAGGACGGGTGCTGTGGGTGGGCTGGGCCTCGTTTCCTGGCATCGTTGGCACCTAGCTACCCAGGCCTCTATTTGTTTGTCCATCCCTGGCCACCAAGCATAACTTCTGGCCAGGGCTTTAGTCCTCACGATGCCAGGGTGCCCCTCGTGCAGCATTTCCAAAACCTTCCCCTGTAGCTTTTCCGGAATGACCACCCTGTCCCCCCATAGTATGCACCCTTTTAACAACGAGAGCTCCGTTTGGCGGTTTCGGAACATTTTGACCGACTCGTCGTTGTCCCTTTCCGGCCACCCTTTCTCCACCCAATGCAACACCCGCGCCAGACGTTTGTCTTTATTAGTCTCTCGGGCAATGTCTGATGCGGTTATGGGCAGGTTGGGTAGAGTCTCTATGCTGAGGGTGGTCGTTGTGGGTGCTGGGTCGGTGTCAGGTTCTGGTAGCGGCGAGCGGCTAAAGGCGTCTGCATGGGAGATCGTCTTACCCGGTCTGTGTATGAGTTCGTAGTTGTAGGCTGCCAGGAACTCGGACCACCTTGTCATTCGGGGAGACAGAATGTTCGGGGTGGCCCGGTTCCCTGCAAGGATTCCCAGCAGCGGCTTGTGGTCCGTTATGATGGTGAAAGGTCGGCCGTAGAGGTATTCGTGGAATCGTTTTATGGCGGCAACTATAGCCAGAGCCTCTTTGTCCAGTTGGCTATAGTTCCACTCCGGTTTGATGAGGGTCCTTGAAAAGAACGCGATGGGCGCTTCTTTTCTGTCGGGAAGGGTATGGCTGAGGACAGCGCCGACGCCGAAGGGTGATGCGTCGCATGTGACAGCCAGAGGTAGGGTCTCGTTGAATTGTATGAGGACTGCGTCAGAGGTGAGGAGGTCCTTCGTTCTTTGGAAGGCGGCTTGCTCTCGTTTCCCCCAAGTCCAGGTTGCTGCCTTGTCCAGGAGCCTATGCAAGGGCTCCGCCGCCGTCGCCTTTTGGGGTAGGAAAACATTGTAAAAGTTCAGTAACCCCAAGAATGCTTGTAGCTCAGTCTTTGATTTAGGGGTTGGGGCTTCTTTGATGGCCTTGATTTTTTTGCTTGTGGGGGTGAATGCCGTGCCGGTCTAGGAGGTAGCCCAGGAATTCCACTCGTTCCGTGCAAAGCTGGCATTTTTCCCTCTTTACTTTTAGTCCCGTCTCTTTAAATTTAGTTAGGACCTCCCTTAGTCGACCTTCTAGTTCGGCTTGGTTGGCTGCCGACACTAGGACGTCGTCGAAATAAGGTACCACCCCCTTGATACCTTGCAATAGCCTCTCCATTAGGCTCTGGAATATGCCCAGTGCCACGCTGACTCCGAATTGGAGTCGGTTGCATTTGAATGCTCCCCGGTGGGTGACTATGGTCTGCGCTTCTGCCGTTTGCTCGTTGACCGGCAACTGTTGGTATGCCTGGGCGAGATCGAGCTTGGCGAAAACCTTGCCCCCTCCCAGTGAGTGCAGTAGGTGTTGCACTACTGGGATGGGGTAGGCGCTTTATTGCAGCGCGCCATTTAGGGTGGCCTTATAGTCCCCACAGATTCTCACCGACCCATCGGGCTTGATCGGGGTGACTATGGGGGTCTCCCACCGGGCGTGGTCTATGGGCTGCAGTACCCCTTGTTTGACGAGCTTATCAATTTGCTCGTCTATTTTGGGTTTCAGTGCGAATGGCACCCGCCTTGGTTTCAGGCGTTTGGGGGGGACATTAGGGTCTAGGTCGAACGAGATAAGGGGCCCTCGGTACTTGCCTAGGTTTCCGTCGAAGACCTCTTGGAACTCCGGGCTAGTTGCTGCTCCCAGCTGTCGTCGGTGACGTGGTTGACTCCCGTGAGGGCGATGTCAAGTGGGGCGAACCATTGCAGTCCCAGTAGGCTTGGGCGGTCGCGGTCGACGATCGTTAGGGGGAGTCGTTCGGTGCGCCCCTTATACGTTATGTTAAAGCTTTTGGTGCCGACTACCGGGATGCAGTTTCCCTGGTAGTCCTTTACAATGAGTCTCTGGTTGTCTACGTTCCTCCTTTGGAGGGTAGGCACCAACCGCTTTATCTCGTGCCATGCAATCATGGAGAGGTAGGACCCGGAGTCCACCTCCATTTTGCACGGCTGGCCCTCGATGCGTACCTTGACGTGGACCTTCCGGGTGTCGTTGGTGATGGCGTGGCCGATGGTGACCGTCTGGTGGGTCTCCTCTCTCCGCCGGTTGTCGCCGCCTCGCGAGGATCGTCCGTTCCGGTCCCATCGGCTGTCCGAGGGGCGATCTCTGGTCCGGGGTGGTGTGCTCTCCCTCCTCCGGTCGCTCTGGTCCCATCGAGCCGGACTGCGGTTTTTCTTCAGGCGGCAAACCCGGGCGATGTGTCCCTTTTTGTCGCAATGCCGGCAGATTGAATCGAAAAACCGGCATTCCGACCTGGGGTGGTCGCCGCCGCAACCGGCACAGTTGGTCCTTGACTTACGACCTCGCCGGTTCCGGTTCCGTTGGTCACGCCCTGTCTGGAGTCGATGGATGTCCTCCTCGCATCGACGTGCTGGATGCCGAGTGGAAATCGCCCTGGTGTGTTGTCGTCTCGGTTTTGGGTTCGGTCGACCTCGCCGGGTTGTTGTTTCCGCCGCGGTCCCTCGTGTCCAGTCTGCGCATGCTGTTGGGGGAAGTTCGGGTTGCTTCTGCAGCTGCAGCTGCCATGAGGGTGTCTGCTAGGCTGATGTCACCCTTAGCCATCAGCCGGCTCTGGAGGGGCGGGGTCCCACAGACCGAGCACGATTCGGTCTCTCAGAGCGTTGTTTAGGTTATCAAATTCGCAGAGCCCCCCTAGGCGCCGCAGTTCGGCGACGAAGTCGCTGAAACTCTCACCCGATCTCTGGTCCCCGCCGGTAGAACTCGTTGCGCCGGATCAGGATGGGTACCTCTGGGGCGTAGTGTCGCTGAAGGATGGGTTCAAGGACGTCCCAGTCCATGGCGGTCACATCGGCGGGCTTGGCCAACGCTTTGGCCATCTGGAAGACCTCGGTCCCGCAGTGGGTGAGGAAGACGGCGCGTTTCAGTGGGCCCGAGGCGTCCTTCATGCCAGTGCACTCGAGGTACATGCGGAATCGGTCGGAGAACGATTCCCAGTCCTCGGTGGCGGGGTTGAAGGGGGAGGGTGGTGCGATTTTCGCCATCTCGGTGCTTCGTCTGGCTTCCGTCGGACACGTGGTTCGGTTCAGGGTCTGAATCCCACCTTCGTCGCCAGTGTGGTGTCCGCGAAATGATGCCAGGAGTCGGTGACTTAGTGCAAAGCTCTTTATTGATCTGCTGGAACCGAACTGGCGAAAGGAAAAAAGCCCGCGGCTTTTATTCCTTTCGCCGTGCGGCGGCCGCGGCCAATGGCATCGCTTTGAATCTCCCGCGGTCTGAACGGACCAATCGCGGGAGATTCTTAGCGAGCCAATCGGCACGGCTCGCCTGACCAATCGGAGAACCCCGCGCTTTGGCCAATCAAAGCGCGGGGATCTCGAGTATGTTAATGAAGGACAGAACAAAGGGAACGGAAAGAAAGGAAAGGGAAGGGAAGGAAAGGAAAGGAAATAATGGTAGGGAAAGGAAGGGGAGAGAAGGAAAGGGAAGGGGAAGGGAAGGAAAGGGAAGGGAACGGAAGGAAAGGAAAGGAAAGGAAAGGAAAGGAAAGGAAAGGAAAGGAAAGGAAAGGAAAGGAAAGGAAAGGAAAGGAAAGGAAAGGAAAGGAAAGGAAAGGAAAGGAAAGGAAAGGAAAGGAAAGGAAAGGAAAGGAAAATAATGGTGGGGAAGAGAAGGGAAAGGAAGGGGAGAGAAGGGAAGGGAAGGGAATGGAACGGAAGGGAAGGGAAGGGAAGGAAAGGAAAGGAAAGGAAAGGAAAGGAAAAGGAAAGGAAAGGAAAGGAAGGAAAGGAAAGGAAAGGAAAGGAAAGGAAAGGAAAGGAAAGGAAAGGAAAATAATGGTAGGGAAGGGAAGGGAAGGGAAGGAAAGGAAAGGAAAGGAAAGGAAAGGAAAGGAAAGGAAAGGAAAGGAAAGGAAAGGAAAGGAAAGCAAAGCAAAGCAAAGGAAAGGAAAGGAAAGGAAAGGAAAGGAAAGGAAAAGGAAAGGAAAGGAAAGGAAAGGAAAGGAAAGGAAAGGAAAGGAAAGGAAAATAATAGTGGGGAAGAGAAGGGAAAGGAAGGGAGAGAAGGAAAGGGAAGGGAAGGGAATGGAACGGAAGGAAAGGAAAGGAAGGGAAGGAAAGGAAAGGAAAGGAAAGGAAAGGAAAGGAAAGGAAAGGAAAGGAAAGGAAAGGAAAGGAAAGGAAAGGAAAAGGAAAGGAAAGGAAAGGAAAATAATGGTAGGGAAGGGAAGGGAAAGGAATGGAACGGAAGGAAAGGAAAGGAAAGGAAGGAAAGGAAAGGAAAGGAAAGGAAAGAAAGGAAAGGAAAGGAAAGGAAAGGAAAGGAAAGGAAAGGAAAGGAAAGGAAGGAAAGGAAAGGAAAGGAAAGGAAAGAATGGTAGGGAAGAGAAGGGAAAGGAAAGGAAAGGTAGAGAAGGTCAGGGGTGGGTTTCTACCAGTTCTGTCCACCTCTGTAGAACCAGTAGCTCTGAAAAGCAGCAGACATAGAAGCTATGTCTGCTGATGTTTTTGCCCACCCACCTACCCACCTGGGCTCTTACCTGACCTTTATTTCCTGATTTTTCAACTTCAGCTGCCGAACAAGGCACAGCTGCAGTTTAAAAAGCCGGAAAAGAGGGCTGTTTCAAAGGCTGCTTCTCTGCATGCGGCATGCTGATGACGATTGACAGGCAGGCGGCTCACAGAGGGCAGGGAAGCTCGTAAATCCCGAACCAGTAGTTAACCCTGTGTATCCCACCCCTGGAGAAGGTCCTCCCTCTTTCTCTCTCCTATTCCTCCCACCTTGTACCATAATTTAATTCTAATTCCAGTTATTACAGCCTTTTTTGATTGATTCCTTTTCTCACAAAGATCTGGACATGAAGAAGATGTTCTATGCATCTAAGGTGCTGGCAAGAGTTCGGCTTTGGAAGATGACTCATATATATTTGCTATTCTTGGCTTGTCATAGTTTCCCATTTCAAGAAACCCTGCATGTTTTCCTCAATCTCCCCATGAAAAACAAATAGAAAAGCAATTCCTGCTCAATTCTACTTAACACACAACACAACACAGCAACTGATAACATCTTCTCTCCTTGCTTTCACATTAAGTTTGAAGTTCTTTGGAGCATGTGGTGTTGGTGGGTGCAAGAGAAGATGGTGACAGAGGCTGGAGAATAGAAGTCACCCTGATCCAACGAAGAAACGCCCACCAATATCCACACACTTCTGGATTCCAGTGGGATTAGTCAGCTATTCTGTCAGTAGCATAAGGTTGACAACCAATACAGGTAGTCCTCAACTTACGACTACAATTGTTGGGAGTAAAAAGTTTGTAAGTCAGTTTTGCCCCATTTTACGATTTTGCTTGCCACAGTTGTTCAGGGAATCACTGCAGTTGTTAAATAAGGAACACACTTATTAAGTGGATCTGGCTTCGCCATGGACTTTGCTGGGCAGAAGTTTGCAAAAGGGGATTACAGGACCCTGGGACACTGCAACCGTCATAAATGTGAGTCAGTTGTCAAGCATCCGAATGTAAATCACATGATGCCACATGGGGATGCTACCACAAGTATGAAAAATAGTCATAACTCACTTTTTTACCGTGCCATTCCAGTGGTCACTAAATGAACTGTTGTAAGTCATCGAAGAGGTGGCTTCATTTTGCCTTCTGACATTCGAGGGTTTCAGTGGTGGGATTCAAAAATTTTTACTACCAGTTCTGTGGGTGTGGCTTGGTGGGCGTGGCAGGGGAAGGATATACTGCAAAATCCCCCTTCCCTCACCACCCTACTAACCTGCTTTCCAGCTCTGTTCTCCTGGGCAGGGCAACCAAAGGAGACCCAGCCGATCAGCTGGGACTCAATGGGAGGTAGAAGAGAGATGGGGTTGGCGGGGCCAGTCAGAGGTGGGATTGGCCGGTTCTCCGAAGTACTCAAAATTTCCACTCCCGGTTCTCCAGAACTGGTCAGAACCTGCTGAATACCCACCTCTGAAGGGTTTCTAGCTTTGTAGCTGAGGACACCGAGGCCGTAAGTGAGATGCACACATTGCATTGCTACTTGAATGTAAAGACCACAAAAACCCAGAATGGACAAATTACAGAAATTCGGATAAAAAAAGTTAAGGGTGGAAATCAGTGGTGGGATTCCATTTTTTAAACTACCAGTTCTGTGGGCATGGCTTGATGGGCATGGCAGGGGAAGGATACTGCAAAATCCCCATTCCCTCCCCACCCCACTAACCTGCTTTCCAGCTCCGTTCTCCTGTGCAGGGCAACCAAAGGAGACCCAGCCAATCAGCTAGGACTCAATGGGAGGCAGAGAAGAGATGGGGGCAGGGCCAGTCAGAGGTGGGATTGGCTGGTTCTCTGAACTACTCCAAGTTTCCACTACTGGTTCTCCAGAACTGGTCAGAACCTGCTGAATACCATCTCTGGTGGAAATACTAGAACACAAAAGATCTAACTTAACCGAAGGAGCTAAAATTACAGTTATTTAGCTATTAACTAAATATGACTGGATTCCTTAATGCTAAGCTGTGGAGATACTACAGCATCGAGTTAATAGCTGCAAAAACATTAAGCAAGTTGAGAAACCATCCTAGATAAAAGATACAGGTATCCATAAAGGTGGTTAAGATTTTATCCCTACCTTAAATGTGAGAAGCTGTACTAAGCTCTCATTATATGGTCATTAGGCCAAGTGCAACCTGGATGTAATCTCCAAAGAATTGCTGGTTCACACATGCGGGAAGGCCAAGAATGGGGTCCTTGTCTTTTAGATTTCCATGACAGATTGGCCAAAAGATGAGATTAGATCTTTGTGCCAAAAGGAATTTATAATATGAATGAAGACAAAGATGCTTCTGCAGAGGAAGGCTATAGAATTGTCCTCTAAAATGTTATGATGCTATCTAACCAAAATCAGGCTTGTCAGATGTTACATCTGTTATGGTCCACCAGAGGCCTGTTGGAGCTGGCAGCAGAGTCAGATAGTGGGGAGGGGGGGACATGGGCCAGTCTGGGAGATTGGGGAGGGCTTGGATGAGGGATCTGAGTCCGACACAGAGATGGGACTAGGACCATCTGAGAGTTATGTGTGGACTCCGCAGTCTCCAGAATCTGACAGCAGTGAGGCAGAGGAACGGGGGAACTGTTCCCAGAGCTGCCAGAAGGCAAGAACAGTTAAGACAAAAGGGGCAACTCAGGAATAAGGCTTGGAGATGATTGGCCCCTCCCCTAGGACATAAAGGAAGAGTGAAGGGATGGGAGTCTTTGCAGGAAGCAACTTTGTTCATTCTGGTTGGTTTAAACTCTGAAGCTCCGTGTTGACTTTGTGCTTCATTTGGCCTTGTACAGCTAATTGGCAATTTAGTCCTCAGCAGCATTTCAAGGGAGATAAAGGTGGGTGCTTATCAGCCTTATCCCAAAAAGACCATGGCAGACTTCTGGTGGACTATTCACAAACTGTTTGGGAGTCATTACGGGCTGTGAATGCATATAATTCACAGCCATTGAAATAAAAAGAGGGGTTTGGGGACTAAGTGTGTGACTGTTACTGTCTCCGGAAGTCTTGGTCAGAATAACATCTTTTCTATCCTGCTCTACAGAATGCTGGCCTCGGACAGTCAGCCACTTAAAGAAACTAGAAACATTTGAAATGTAGATTTACAGGCGGCTGTTACGTATAAGTCGGGTTGACAAAATCAGAAATGAGGAGGTGTGAAGCCACCTGGGAAAGCCAAGGGGAACTATCAAAACCCATTAAAAAGCTAAAGTTAGAATATTTCGGGCATGGGATGCAACACCCAGAAAAATATGCCATATTTCATTTAATCCTCCAAGGAAAGGTTGAAGGCAGGTCCAGGCACAAGGAGAACATTGTGGCTTCAAAATCTAAGGGGCTGGTTTGGACAAAACTCAGCAGCACTTTTTTTGTGTGGCTGTTGATAAAAATAGGGTTGCCAACATGATCACCAATGTCCAAGGATGGATATGGCACAAGAAGAAGAAGAACCAAAGAGAAAGCTCTTCCGTCAGGTAGAGCTATGTGGGTTCATACCAGCTTTCAAGGGTTCCTCATATTTGTTGCTTCTTTGAGGGGTGAGACAGGGCTGTGTTTTAGCTCTCCCTCTTTAATTTTTGCATAAATCCCTCAGCAAACTCATTGTTGAGACCTGAATTCAACCACATTTCATTCTGCCCGTTCCTTCTACCTATAGTAGGCATAAGAAGCTCCTCCAAGGGGCTTCATCCTCTACTGCCAGAAGAACATTCTTGTGATGACCCAGGGTGGGGATACAAAAGCAACAAAATCACAAAAACAGGTGAAGTCCCTTTAATTCCTTCAACTTGGTTTCAAATTATCATTGACTGGAGAAAAAACTCCCCCACAAACAGTTGCGCAAAAGGAAGAACCTCTGTTCGAACTCAAAATACATATAAATTATAAATAGAAAAAACAAGAACACAAATCACACTGAAGCAATTAAGGAGACAAGGCAGGATAAGGGCTTGAAGACGTCCACAGATATCGAAATACACGCACTGGGAAGGACGCCAGAACTCAGATAAGAACGGCAGAGCAGAAATATTTTCATGTTTTGCTACCAGCACTGGGTCATGCACAGTTTGTCCTCTTAAACCAAGCTGCAGCCCATGAAGGGGATCAAGGCCCTTTCATCCCCCGTAGACCACGCCATTCACGTTTCTCCCATATCCTCTCCTTCATGCATGCCTTAGGATGAAGAGGGGATCGGCCTGGGTCTGCCTCTGAATGCCCAGCTGGCCTGTGCCCTTCCCCAGTTTCCTCCACAACCTCCAGAGCCACACTCCAACTCCCTGTCAGCTGTTCCTCCTCTCCCTCAGAGTCAGATTCTAACAGGAGCACGACACTTCTCAAGGTTGATTCGCTAGACCAAAATTATCTGTGTTCTCTTGAAATACTATGATGGGTTACTGTCCATGGAAAATTGATAGCATTGGTATCAAACAGGTTCCATTATTCAGCTACTTTGTGTTAGGTTCTGCGCATGGGCGCAAGGAGCGGAGACGAGGCAGTGAACAGTGTACTTCAACTCTTTATTGAACATAGTGAACAGAGCAAAACCCTAGGGTAGCAGCAGCCCTTTTATAGGGTAGGCTGCTGACCTATTAGCCAATGAGAAACATGGAAGTGTTAAACCCTTGAACCAATGAGAGTTGGCCCGTTAACAGTCAATCAGATTTCCCAGAAAGGACCAATCCGATATAGCTATTATCGGCCAATCAGAAGTGCAGGATTAGAACCCTGTTTTTTCTTAAGGTTGTTAAAACTTTATTAAACGCCTTTATTAGTTCATATCACCCCTTCCCCCTAGGTTCCATTTAAGGGGTGCAGTGATGTAATCTTGTAGATATGCAGGTTGTTTTAACTGTCTATTAGATTTGCGCTGTCCCACCGGTTCCTGTCTGTAGTCCGGTTTCGGTGGGACATTTTCTGGTACAGGCGGTTCCGCATCCTCATTGGACAACTCGGTGCCGCTAATTCTATCGTTGTTGTCCTCCGATCTCTGCAGGATCGCCTCCGTTGAGGTATTCCTCTGTGGCGAGGCCAACCCTCTCCCTGATTCTTCTTCATGTAACGGGCCCGGCTGCTGACTTCCTTCGATTCCGCTTTACACCATCTCGAATTCGGTTTCTTCGACATCCCCTCCCCCCTCAGTTTGAGAGTCACAGGAGTCGCGGGAACTGGGTTGTAGCCTAGAGCGAAGCTGATCTGTATGGTGTTTCCATATTTTTCCATCCCATGTTTGCACATGGGACTATCTGGGCCCGGTGGTTTGAGTTACGGTTGCTTCGACCCATAATGGTTTGCCAGAAAGGTTTTTAGCGAAAACTAAGTCACCTATCATGAACTCGTGGCATTTTCCGCTAGATCCACAGGGTTTCTCTGGCGCGTAGGATGGGTGGAGTCGCACGAGGTGGGAATGGAACTTGCGTCCCATCAACAGTTCAGCTGGAGTCTTGTTGGTGACGTTGTGCGGGGTGATGTGTTAGAGTAGGAGTATTCTGTTTAGTTTGTCGTCAATGTCCCCATAGTCCATTTTGTGGAGAGTTTTTTTTAACAAATTGGACCATGCGCTCGGCCCTGCCATTAGCCACAGGATGGCGAAGTTAGCGCATGGCGGATACCCCGGTCCGCTAAGTATTGTTCAAACGCCAGGGTGGTGAACTGGGGTCCGTTGTCGGAGACCAGAACATCTGGCAGCCCATGCGTTGCGAATAGCCTATTCAATTTTCAGATGACGGAATCGGTTGTAGTAGTCTTCATTTTGTGGATCTCAAGCCAGTTGGAATAGGCATCCACTGTTAGGAGAAACGTATGTCCCTTAGTAGGTCCCGCAAAGTCAACATGGATGCGGGACCATGGCCCCCGGAGGGTTTCCCACTCCGTTGGAGTTGCTCTAGGTGGGGCACTGCTGACTTCTTAGCACTTTAGACAAGTCTTTACCCAGACTTCTGTCTGCTTGTCGATGCCCGGCCACCACGCGTAGCTTTGTGTGAGTGCTTTCATACGCACGATGCCGGGGTGACCATCATGCAATGTTTTCAATACTGCGTTGTAACCGCTCTGGGACAACGACTCTGTCTCCTCATAGGATGCAGCCTTTTTGCGAGAAAAGTTCTGTTTGCCGGTTTCTGAAGGGGGTGAAGTCATCAGGGGTTTGTTCTACTGGCCATCCTCATTCGACCCAGCTGAGAACTCGCGCCAGGACAGGATCTCGTTTCGTTTCGATAGCGATGTCTCTGGCTGTTAGCAGCGGTGAATGTAGTGTTTCAATCTGGAGTGTCGTAAGGGTTGGAGCTGGGTCGTTGATGGTTTCCAGAAGTGGGGCACGGCTCAATGCATCAGCGTGGGGAATGGCTTTTCCCCAGGCGGTGTTGTACTTTATAGTTGTACGCAGCTAAGAACTCCGACCAGCGAGTCATTCTAGGTGACAATATATAGGGGGTTGGCTTGTCTCCTGCTATAATCCCCAGCAAAGGTTTGTGATCGGTAATAATAGTAAAAACTCGTCCATACACATATTCATGAAACCGTTTCACAGCAGATACAACAGCAAGAGCCTCTTTGTCAATTTGGCTACAGTTACATTCAGCTCTCGATAGGGTCCTTGAAAAATAGGCAATAGGGGCCATTTGGTAGTGACATGACTCAAAACATGGTAACACATGACTCAAAATGGCTCCTACTCCAAACGGTGACGCGTCACATGTAATTGTTAAAGGCAAAGTCTCGTTATACTGCATTAAAACAGCATCTGAGGTTAGTAAGTTTTTCACTTGTCGGAATGCGTGCTCCTCTCGGTGTCCCCAGACCCAGGTTGCTTTTTTGTCGAGAAGTCTATGTAGGGGCTCAGCTACAGTCGCTTTGTGGGGCAGGAAGATGTTGTAAAAGTTAATGAGCCCCAGGAAAGCTTGGAGGTCAGTCTTATTCCTGGGTCTTGGGGTGTTTTTGATTGCTTTTAGTTTGCTATTAGTGGGGTGAATGCCTTGCTTATTGATTAGGTACCCCAGGAACTCTACTTTATCTGTACACAGTTGACATTTTTTTTTTCACCTTTAGGCTGGAGTCTTTAAATTTCTGGAGAACCATTTCAAGACACTTTTCTAGTACTTCTCTATTCGGGGCCGCAATTAAAACGTCATCAAAGTATGGTACGACCCCCTTGATCCCTTGCAAGAGTCTCTCCATCAGACTTTGAAAAATCCCTGGGGCTATGCTAACTCCAAATTGGAGTCGGTTGCATTTAAAGGCACCTCGGTGCATAACGATCATCTATGCCTCTGTGGTTTTTTTATCTACAGTCAGTTGTTGGTACGCCTGTGCTAAATCCAATTTAGCGAAGACTTTTCTGCCCCCCAAGGAATGGAGAAGGTGTTGCACCACCGGCACCAGGTAAGCATTCTGTTGAAGGGCGTGATTAAGGGTGGCATGGTAGTCCCCACAAATCCTTAACTATCCATCCGGTTTGATGGGTGTTACAATTGGGGTTTCCCAATGGGCGTGGTCAGTTGGTTCTAAAACACCCTGGGCTATTAATTTATCAAGCTGCTCGTCAATCTTTGGTTTAAGGGCAAAAGGTACCCGACGAGGCTTATGGAGGATGGGGGCTACTTCAGGGTTAAGGTTAAATGATATCGGGGTCCCCTTGTACTCACCTAGTTTGTCTGCAAAGACATCCTGGAATTCCTGGATGAGGGCCTCCTCCCAGTCGTCGCTTCTGGTTTGGTGAATGCCGGCTACCTCGATCCCGAGTGGGGCGAACCATTGAAGGCCTAACAAACTAGGCCAGTTGCGGTCGACGATGGTCAATGGTAACGATGCAGTATGATTTTTGAATGATACTCAGACTTGGCTGGATCCCACGACCAGAATTTGGTTCCCCTGATAATCTTTGAGTATGATTCTTTGGGCTCTGAGGTCTTGATGCCGGACGGCAGGGATTAATTGTTTAAGGGTCTTCCAGGAAACCATCGAGAGGGATGATCCTGAGTTGACTTCCATCACGCAAGGCTGGTTTTCGATGGTGACCTTCACTCGGATCTTCTTTGCATCTAACGATGAAGCGTGCCCGATTGTAATGGTTTGGTGTGCCTCTTCCCGTCTTGTTGAAGTGGCTAGTGTTTTATTTCTGTAGGAGTGGTTGTTCCATTGGTGGTTCAAATGTTCCTGACTCACAGGATGATTCCCTGTGGTCTGGCAGTAGTTGTTTCCCATCTGAATTGGGCTGGATCCTTGCTTGCTTCTACAGAACTTCCCGATGTGGCCTCTTTTCCCACAGGAATGGCAGAGCGCGTCGAGGAATTTGCAGTCTGATTGCGGGTGGTTTGCCCCACAACCTGCGCATTGGTGCGGTAGTCTTTGATTCCACTGGTTGCATTGGTCACGTTCAGACCGGAGCTGGTTGACCTCCTCCTCCTCACTTTCTGATGGCGATTCAAGGTCCTCGTGGTGGGTCGCTGTTGTGTGCCTCTTTAGGCGAGGTGAGGTATCGCTGGCTAGTTGACGGAGTGGTGCGTTGGTGTGGCGCATTCGGGCAGCCGACTTCCTGGTTGCTTCTGCTACAGTAGTGTCCTTGATGACATCGGCAAGATCGATGTCCCCTTTGGCCATGATCTTGCTCTGCGCAATGTGGTCATCTAATCCCAGAACTATTCGGTCTCTCAGAGCTTCTTCGAGGTCTGCAAACCCACAGAGGCCTCCCAGGTTCCGGAGATCCGCAATGAAATCTGCAACGCTCTCTCCTTTCCGTTGATCTCTCTGGTAAAATTCATGTTTTTAGACAAGCGTTGGTAGAGTGGGTGCATAGTGGGCCCGTAGAAGGGGCTCAAGGACGTCCCAGTCCATGGATTTCACCTCAGCCGGTTTCGCTAGTGCCTTGGCCATCTTAAAGATGGCAGGCCCGCAATGGGTCAGGAACACTGCTCGCTTTTTCCCCGTAGTGGCATCCTTCAAGTTGTTGGTCTCCAGAAACATCTGGAACCAATCTATGTACGAGTTCCAGTCTTCTTGTGCCGGGTCAAATGGAGCAGGTGGTATGGCGCCGCTGGACATGGTTTCCGTTGTCGATGCGCCTTCAGCCACGTGCTCTGTTTGGTGCTCTGTGAGTGTTCAATCAGCTCAGATGTCTCCACATCCCACCCTCGTCGCCAGTGTTAGGTTCTGCACATGGGCGCAAGGAATGGAGACGAGGCAGTGAACAGTGAACTTCAACTCTTTATTGAACATAGTGAACAGAGCAAAACCCTAGGGCAGCAGCAGCCCTTTTATAGGGTAGGCTGCTGACCTATTAGCCAATGAAAAACATGGAAGTGTTAAACCCTTGAACCAATGAGAGTTGGCCCGTTAATAGCCAATCAGATTTCCCAGAAAGGACCAATCCGATATTACTATTATCGGCCAATCAGAAGTGCAGGATTAGAACCCTGCTTTTTCTTAAGGTTGTTAAAACTTTATTAAACGCCTTTATTAGTTCATAACACTTTGGGGCTTCTTTTTGTTATCAACAACTCAGGGGGGGAATACACAAAGGTGATATGAAAATTCAGCTCTTTGTGAGATGAAGTAGTAGCCATTAAGAGGTAGAAAGTTGAAACTGTAAGTCAGCCAAGCAGAGAGTTCTTGAGGCCTCTCTTGAAGTTGTGTACTTGTCTAGTCTAATTCAATATTTCTGATTTTACTCACATTTGGAGCGTCTAAGATTCTGAAATGCTGATATTATGAACTTTTTTATTCTGGAAACTGTAAACCAGCTTTTGCAATTAACAGATTGGAATAATAGGACTCAAAATATAAGAGTAAAAAGGGAATATATACAGTATAAAATATATATGTACCAATGCCAAACTTTATGGATAATCTGTGATTCCTTCTTTGATCCTCCCTTCAAAATTGTCACTTATCTTCACCCCACTAATCTCTTTCATGGCTGATTCTGATATTTTTTAATTGGTTCTGGCAGGTTTTAATTGGCTCTAATTTTTAGCAAACTGAATAAAGCCTTTCCAAGTTAGATTAAAAAGATGTTTTGCCTAATTTCTGGCATTCCATATTATAACCCAAAGTTTTTTCCAATAAGATTATAATAATTTATAGTCTCAAAGATCCAAAGTTGGAACACAAAACCCCTCCCATTTGGGGGCTATGTATGTGTCTGTGTGTCTGTGTATGTGCCTACATACATATACATGTACATATGTATACATGTGTACACATAAATACACACACATGTACATGTACATATATTCATAAAACCTTGCTACTACCAGCAGATGTCTGACAGTATATAGAAAGAAATATTATCAAAATCAATTGCAGTTCTGGGGTGGCTAGAAGATATTTATATCTTATTCACAATGAATAAACATTCTTTTGCCATATTGACCATCCTCATGCTTAAATCCTGCTCCTTGCTAGATAAAGCACATGCCCTCTTTGCAGAGGAGGCTAAACCACAGTTGAGAGGTTTTTTTACTTTTTGTTAACGTTTTCTAATCTCATTAAGCCACTATTATTTCTTCTTTTTAATTAAAATATCAGTGCATCTTAATCCAACATAACTGCAAATTGTCTGTTTTATGTTAGCATTCTTCACCAACCTGGCTGGTTGTGAAGTTTTCTTTCCTCAAAGTTCTAAAGTTCCACATTATTTCTCTGTATACATCCTTGATTACCTCTTTAGACTTCCCATATACAGCAAGTCATTTTCCATTTTCCATTCTTCACTGAGATTTATAGATAACCATGTTGTATCTTTGTTGTCCTCCAATTTTTCTCCCTTATTGGACTTGTATGAATTGTGCTTTCAGTCTGTCTTTATTGGATTCCCATCTACTTCAATCTTCTTTTCCTTGTTAGTTTTTCTTGTCATGGGATCTTTTCCTTCGTCCCTTCCTTTCCCTTCCTTTCCTCCCCTTCCCCCTTTCTTTCCTTGTCAAAGGAAATCAGATGACATCAAAGACCTGTTTATGAAATGCACAGGATTGGTGTTTGCTTTCCCAGTGTCAAAAGGGGAGAAAGAACTAGAAATCTGGAAAAAGAGCTTTTACAGTGGCTTCAAATCCAGCTGGATTTTGCATAAGAGTGCAGTAGCTCAAGGCTGAAGTGGGGAAAAAAACCTCCTAAAATTAAGGATGGTAGGTAAGGATGCAACAATGTTTAAACATAGCAGCACATTTCATGGGAATGTCCCAAGAGTCAACAGTTGTGGAAATTAGAGATTGGGAGATAAATACGATACAGATATTTTCTTACAACACCAGAACTGCAATTGATTTTAATAATATTTCTTTCTGTATGCTGTCAGACGTCTGCTGGAAGCAGCAAGGTTTTATATAAATTTACTTCTCCAGGGCCAGTTTCAATGTATCTCAAAATATTGAGAAAAAGGAGAGAGAGAGACAGGTGACAAGTCCTAAAGAATGGGGCAAACGCCCAACGAGTGGAAAAGGTGCTGACTTTCTCTTCAAAGAGAAGGGAAAGGATCCAAGGAATTAGATATACCCAGCCTAACATCAATATCCTGGGAGATTCTAGCACAGATCGTAAAGTCATCTACCAACACCTTCAAAGCAAGACTGCAATTATCAGAAATTGTCTTGTCAGACTAACCTAATCTCATTTTTTTATTGTGCAATTTCAGGATTGTGGACATCAAACAACCTGGGGACTTAGCAAAGGACTGGAGAATGTTCCTTGTGAAATTCTAGTAACCGGATTAATACAGATTAGCGACAATTCAGTGAATCTGTGTCCATATCTTTAAAATTATACTCTAGTCTATGGTTCATTCACAGATTCAGCTGGGTGTCCTCAGGATCCTTCCCAAGTCCTTCCTTCTTCAATATTTTGTTATGTAAAGTAGGGTGAAGCGGTAGGAAGGATTGCTAATCCAGTTTCAATACCTTACAGAATTGGGTGGGATAACTGATCGAAGAGGGGGGAAAAATCAAAATAAATCTAACCAGAGCAATGTTTCTCAACCATGGGGGCTTTAAGCAAAATGGGCTTTAACTCCCAAAATTCTCCAGTTCAACCTGCTAGTTCTTCTATCGGCTGGGGAATTCTGGGAATTGAAGCCCATTCTGCTTTTAAAGCTTCCAAGGTTGAGAAACACTGCTCTGGTCAGAAATATTTTGCATTTTTGCAAAAAAAAAAACAAAAAACCCTGTAGCTTTCAGAAGCCCTTTGAAAGAAGGGAAAATGCTGGCCAGTGCTGCACCAAAATGTTTTTTCTGCCTTCAAATTAAAGATACTCCCTGGAAGAGAATATTTAGAAAGAAATAAAAATGATCATATTTCTATCACATCACATTATCAGAGGAAGGAATCATGGTTAATTTAGATCTAGAGCAGGGGGTTTTGTAGCTTTTCAAATTGTATTCTCAGAGGCAAAACCAAACAAGCATTTACTTGAAAGCACCAATTTTCTATTCCCAGAACTTTGCCTCTTGATTAGAGACTCCTGGAATTATTATTTTTAAAAACCAGGATTCTCCAAACTTGGCAACTTGTGGGCATGGCTGGCTGAGGAATTCTGGGAGTTGAAGTCCACAAGTCTTAAAGTTGCCAAGTTTTGGAGGCTTCTGGTTTAATGACAGGTAATCCTCGACTTACAACAGTTCATTTAGTGACCATTCAAAGTTACGATGACACTGAAAAAAAGGGACGTGACTGAGTTTCACATTTACTTGGCAGCCTCCCCGTGATTTTGTGATCAGAATTCAGAAGCTGACATGTATTTATGAGGCTTGCAGTCTCCCCTTGGGGTCACACGATCCCCTTTTGCAACCTTCTGACAAGCAAAGTCAAGAAAGAAGCCAGGTTCCAATATTTGAGGGCAGGGGTGGGATTCAAATTTTTTAACAACCGGTTGGGTGGGCGTGGCTTAGTTGCTGGGTGTGGCTTGGTGGTCATGTGACTGGCTGGGCATGGCCAACTCAAAAACACTCACATCGAGGTACGCATCTCCTCACCTGGCCCCTCTTGACTGTGGGGATGCTGAAACAATCGTAAGTGTCAAAAAATGGTCATAAGTCACTTTTTTCAGTGCCATTGTAACTTTGAATGGACAATCCACACAAGCAAAATACCAGCAAAGGAGGGGAAAATAATTCCAGAGAAGTTCCAGGGACAGGAAGTCTAGTCCTGCCAAGAATGTAATAAGGGTTAATGGAGAGGCAGTTTCTGTAAGCAACACCAGAATGTTTCCTTCCTGCCTTCCTTACAGGATTAGGCCAATAATTTCTTCTAACAACCGGTTCTCTGAACTGCTTAGAATGTTAACAACCAGTTTTAGTGAATAGGTGTGAACCTGTAGAATCCCACCCCTGTTTGAGGGGTTGCCACAGAGAAGAGGGGCTCAAGCTATTTTCCAAAGCACCTGAAGACCAGACAAGGAACAATGGGTGGAAACTGATCAAGGAGAGATTCGACTGGAAATAAGGAGGAATTTTCTGACAGTGAGAACGATCAACCAAGAGAAGTTTTGGAGCTTCATCACCAGAGGCTTTCAAGAAATGGTGTAGAGTCTCCTGCTTGGGAGGGGGGGCTGGACTAGATGACCTACAAGGTCCCTTCCAACTCTGATTATCTGTTATCATTTAACAACCATGTGACTAATTTAACAACTGCAGTGATTCACTTCACAACTCTTGGCAAAAAAAGATGATAAAGTGGGGCAAATTTCACTTAGCAAATGTTTTTCATTTCGCCACAAAAACTTTGAGCTCAATGGTAGTTGTATTTTGAGGACGACCTGTGGTGGCTTCTGTGGGCCTGAAAAGTGGGAGTGTTGTTGGTTTCTAGACCAGGGGTGGGCTTTGAAAATTTCAGCAACTGGTTCTTTGCCCAGTTGCTGGGTGGGCGTGGCCTAGTAGGCAGTGGTGGGATTCAATTTTTTTTACTACCGGTTCTGTGGGCGTGGCTTGGTGGGTGTGGCTTGGTGGGCATGGCAGGGGAAGGATACTGCAAAATCCCCATTCCCTCCCCACCACATTAACCTGTTTTCCAGCTCCGTTCTCCTGTGCAGGGCAACCAAAGGAGACCCAGCCGATCAGCTGGGACTCAATGGGAGGCAGAGAAGAGATGGGGTAGGCGGGGACAGTCAGAGGTGGGATTGGCCGGTTCTCCGAACTACTCAAAATTTCTGCTACCGGTTCTCCAGAAGGCCCTCCGGAAACTGGACATGTTTCCGGCCTTCCGGAACTTCCGGTAGGCCCATTTTTTGCCCTCCCCGAGCCTCTGCCCGAGCCCTGCATTTACCTCAAATCCAAAATGGGCCCTGTAGGGACTCCTGGGAAGGGTGGGATGGGGTGAGCGGGGCCAGCCAGGGTTGGTATTTGACAGTTTGCCAAACCAGCCATAACATTAGCTATGGGTTCGGCCCGGTTCTAGACCAGGGATGGGTAGCAGCCCATCCCTGATCTAGAACTTGGAATGTTACTGAACAAAGACTGCATGGTCAATACCAAGAAGAGCCCACTGCCTGACCAGTTATTGAGCACTTTTAAGAAGTTAGCACTGGAGCCAGTGTTGTGCAAACATGGAAGCATCTGAAACAAGACTAAATGTGAGGGGTGGTGTTATGAACTAATAAAACACTTAAATAAAGCTTTATCAAATCTTTAGAAAATAGCAGGGTTCTAATCCTGCATTCTGATTGGCTGATAATAGCGATATCAGATTGGTCCATTCAGGAGAATCTGATTAGCTGTTAACGAGCCACTCTCATTGGTTAAAGGAGTTAACACTCCACATTTCTCATTGGTTACTAGATCAGCAGCTTGCCTATAAAAAAGCTGCTGCTGCCCTAGGTTTTTGCTCTGTTCAGAATGTTTAATAAAGAGTTGAAGTTCACTTTCACCGTCTTGTCTCCGTTCCTTGCGCCCATGCGCAGAACTTAACTCTGGCAATGAGGGTAGGATGCGGAGATGTCAGAGCTGACTGAGCACCAAACAGAGCACGTGGCTGAAGCACCAAACAGAGCACGTGGCTGAAGGCGCATCAACGGCGGAAACCATGTCGGGCGGCACCATACCACCCGCTCCATTCGACCCGGCACAAGAAGACTGGGACTCATACATGGACCGGTTCCAGATGTTCCTGGAGACCAACAACTTGAAGGATGCCACTACTGGAAAAAAGCAAGCAGTATTCCTGACTCACTGCGGGCCTGCCGTTTTTAAGATGGCTAAGGCACTGGCGAAACCGGCTGGGACGTCCTTGAGCCCCTCCTACGGGCCCACTATGCACCTACTGTACCAACGCTTGTCCGAAGACATGAATTTTACCAGAGAGACCAGCGGAAAGGAGAAAGTGTTGCAGATTTCATCACAGATCTCCGGAACCTAGGAGGCCTCTGCAGGTTTGCTGACCTCGAAGAAGCTCTAAGAGACCGAATAGTTCTGGGTTAGGATGCACCTCATGTGCAAAGTAAGCTGATGGCGAAAGGCGACAGATACCATCGCTGACACTACTGCAGCAGAAGGAACCAGGAAGTCGGCTGCCTGAATGCGCCGCACCAATGCCCCGCTCCGCCAACTTGCCTAGAGGGACATACAATGGCAACCCACCACGAGGACCTCGAATCGTCATCAGAAAATGATGAGAAAGAGGTCAACTGGCTCTGGTCTGAATGAGACCAACGCCACCAGCGTAATCAGAGACTGCAGGATCATTGCGCAGGTTGTGGGGCAAACCACCCATGATCAGACTGCAAATTCCTAGACGCGCTCTGCCATGTTTGTGGAAAGAGAGGCCACATCGGAAAGGTCTGTAGAAGCAAGCAAGGATCCAGCCCACTTCAGAGGGGGACCAACGACCGCCAAACCACAGGAAATCGTCCTGTGAGTCGGGAACATTTGAACCACCAATGGAACAACCACTCCTACAGAAATAAACCACTAGCCAATTCAACGAAATGAGAAGAGGCACACCAAACCATTACGATTGGTCACGCCTCATCATTAGATGCAAAGAAGATCCGAGTGAAGGTCGCCATCGAAAACCAGCCCTGCGTGATGGAAGTCGATTCAGGATCGTCCCTCTCGATGGTTTCCTGGAAGACCCTTAAACAATTAATCCCTGCCATCTGGCGGCAAGACCTCAGAACCCAAAGAATCATACTGAAGGATTATCAGGGAAACCAAATTCCAGTCGTTGGATCCAGCCTAGTCCAGGTTTCATTCAAAAATCGTACTGCATCTTTACCATTGACCGTCGTCGACCGTGATCGGCCTAGCTTGTTAGGCCTTCAATGGTTCGCTCCACTTGGGATCGAGGTAGCTGGCATTCACCAAACCAGAAGCGATGACTGGGAGGAGGCCCTCATCCAGGAATTCCAGGACGTCTTTGCAGACAAACTAGGTGAGTACAAGGGGACCCCGATATCATTTAACTTAATCCTGAAGTAGCCCCCATCCGCCTTAAGCCTCGTCGGGTACCTTTTGCCCTTAAACCAAATATTGACGAGCAACTTGATAAATTAATAGCCCAGGGTGTTTTAGAACCAACACACCACGCTCCTTGGGAAACCCCAATCGTAACACCCATCAAACCGGATGGATAGTTAAGGATTTGTGGGGACTACCATGCCACCCTGAATCACGCCCTTCAACAGAACGCTTACCCGGTGCCGGTGGCACAACACCTCCTCCATTCCCTGGGGAGCGGAAAAGTCTTCACTAAATTGGATTTAGCACAGGCGTACCAACAACTGCCTGTAGATAAAAAAAAAACAGCAGAGGCACAAACAATCGTTACACACCGAGGCACCTTTAAGTGCAACCGACTCCAGTTCGGAGTTAGCGTAGCCCCAGGGATTTTTCAGAGTTTGATGGAGAGACTCTTACAGGGGATAAAAGGGGTCGTACCATACTTTGATGACATTTTAATTGCTGCCCCGAATAGAGAAATACTAAAGGAGTGTCTTAAACTGGTTCTCCAGAAATTTAAAGACTCCGGCCTTAAGGTTAAAAAAAATAAATGTCAACTGTGTACAGATAAAGTAGAGTTCCTGAAGTACCTAATCGATAAACAAGGCATTCACCCCAACAATAGCAAACTAAAAGCAATCAAGAACACCCCAAGACCCAGAAATAAGACTGATCTCCAAGCTTTCCTGGGGCTCATTAATTTTTACAACATCTTCCTGCCCCACAAAGCAACTGTAGCTGAGCCCCTACATAGGCTTCTTGACAAAAAAGCAACCTGGGTCTGGGGGCACTGAGAGGAGCACGCGTTCCAACAAGTGAAAAACCTATTAACCTCAGATGCTGTTTTAATGCAGTATAACAAGACTTTGCCTTTAACAATTACATGTGACGCGTCACCATTTGGAGTAGGAGCCATTTTAAGCCATGTGTTACCAAATGGTAGTGAAGCTCCTATTGCCTATTTTTCAAGGACCCTATCAAAGGCTGAACATAACTGTAGTCAAATCAATAAAGAGGCTCTTGCTGTTGTATCTGCTGTGAAACGGTTTCATGAATATGTGTATGGATGAGTTTTTACTATTGTTACCGACCACAAATCTTTGCTGGGGATTATAGCGGGAGACAAGCCAACCCCCTATATATTATCACCTAGAATGACTCGCTGGTCGGAGTTTTTGGCTGCGTACAATTATAGGCTGCAAAGCCATTCCTCACACTGACGCGCTGAGCCGTGCACCACTTCCGGAAACCGTCGACGACCCAGCTCCAACCCTTACAACACTCCAGATTGAAATGCTACATTCACCGCCGCTAACAGCTAGAGATATCGCGATCGAAACAAAATGCGATCCTATCTTAATGCGAGTTCTTAGCTGGGTCGAATGGGGATGGCCAGTAGATCAAACCCCTGACGACTTCACCCCCTTCAAGAACTGGCAAACAGAACTTTTTTCGCAAAAAGGCTGCATCCTATGGGGGGATAGAGTCGTCGTCCCAGAGCGGTTACAACTAGCAGTATTAAAGACTGCATGAGGGTCACCCTGGCATCGTGCGTATGAAAGCGCTTGCACAAAGTTACGCATGGTGGCCGGGCATCGACAAACAGATCGAAGCCTGGGTAAAGACTTGTTTAAAGTGCCAGGAAGTTAGCAATGCCCCACCTAAAGCAACTCCAACAGAATGGGAAACACCCCGGGGACCGTGGTCCCGCATCCACATTGACTTTGCGGGACCTACTAGGGGACATACGTTTCTCCTAACAGTGGATGCCTATTCCAACGGGCTCGAGATCCATGAAATGAAGAGTACTACAACCGAGTCCGTCATCCGGAAGTTGAACAGCCTATTCGCGACGCATGGACTGCCAGACATTCTGGTATCCAACAACGGATCCCAGTTTACCGCTCTACCCTTTGAACAATACTTAATGGACCGGGGTATTCGCCATGCGCTAACTTCGCCAGTGTACCCTGCGGCTAACAGAAGAGCCGAGCGCATGGTACAATTTGTTAAAAAAAACCTCTACAAAATGGACTATGGGGACATTGAAGATAAGATAAACAGAATACTCCTTCTCCAACACATCACTCCACACAGCGTCACCAACAAGACTCCAGCTGAACTATTAATGGGACGCAAACTCCGTTCCAACCTCGACCGGTTTCACCCGTCTTACTAGCCAGAGAAACCCTGTGGATCTAGCGGAAAATGCCACGAGTTCAAGATAGACGACTTAGTTTTCACCAGAAACTGTAATTCAAGCTACTGGACCCAGGTCGTACCGTGTGAAAACCTGCGACGGAAAAATATGGAAACGCCATATAGATCAGACTCCGGTAACTCCCAAACTGAGGGGGGAGGGGATGTCGAAGAAATCGAATTCGAGATGGCGGAAAGCAGGAACGAAAGAAGTCAACAATCGGGCATAACAAATGAAGAAGAATCAGGGAGGGGCATGTCCTCACCACAGAGGAACACCTCAACAGAGGCAAGCCCGCAAAGACCAGAGGACAACAACAAGAACATTAGCGGCACCGAGTCATCCAATGAGGAACCACTGGCACCTGACTTGCCCAAAAACATCCCGCCGAAACAGGGTTACAGACAGGAACCGGTGGGACAGCATAAATCCAATAGACAGTCAAAACAACCTTCATACCTCAGAGATTATGTCACCGCACCCGCTAAACGGAACCCGGGGGGGAAGGGGTGTTATGAACTAATAAAACGCTTAAATAAAGTTTTATCAAACCTTTAGAAAATAGCAGGGTTCTAATCCTGCACTTCTGATTGGCCGATAATAGCGATATCACTATTCAGGAGAATCTGATTGGCTGTTAACGAGATACTCTCATTGGTTAAAGGAGTTAACACTCCACGTTTCTCATTGGTTACTAGATCAGCAGCTTGCCTATAAAAGGGCTGCTGCTGCCCTAGGTTTTTGCTCTGTTCAGAATGATTAATAAAGAGTTGAAGTTCACTGTTCACCGTCTCATCTCCGTTCCTTGCGCTCATGCACAGAACTTAACTGGTGGGGTCTTCATTTTTTCAGGCTAAGAACTGTACTCAGCCACTCTCCCAAGAAGACTAGCAGGCTTCTGCTGGTTGCACACACCCCAAAAATAAAAAAATCATGAAATAGGAAGAGCCTGGAGAAAAATGAAAACTATTGCATACCATTTAATATTAAGATCAAATTAAAATCATTCAAGACAACGAACGGGATTAGATTCCCCCCTCATAGTTAATGCTTTTCCTCTCCCCTCACTCTGAAATTGAAAGTTCAGGATGGCTACTTTTGGAAAGCCTCTGAAGGCATCACTCAGGCTTTGGATGGAAGAGCTGTATTTCCTGTTATTAGTCTTTGTCCCCAAATATGGCTCCCCTCCACCCACCCAGGGAAATCATTTCAAAACATTGTGACATTTCTGAAAAGCGGCAATGACTCTTGACTTGGGGTGCTTGGTCGTACACACTTACAGAGGTCCGCACCCAGAACCAGCTCATGCAAGAGCTATGGATGGCCATTTTTGAAACAGATGTTGACCATAGAAGAGGAAGCTGAGAACTTCCAAAGATCTTATCTCCTAATCACAGATGGCCCTAAAACAGGAAATAAGTGTGAAGCACAGCAAGCATCTGTGGAACTCAAGAACCAAACTAAGAACAAGAGCTTTACACAATAATGATGTGATCCAGGGCCACCAACTCTCCCTCCCTCCCACCCTCTCTCTTTCTCTCTCTCTCTCTCTCTCCCTTTCACATTCTGCTGGAGCTTCTAGGCTGCTAACAGTGGCAACAGCTTGTAGAAAGCATGGCACAAAATATGGGTATGATGATGATAGAAAAATGTTGGTTCTCTTGAATTTCTGATTGTTATTCAGCATAGTTAATAACAGTTTAGTCCAAGCTGTATACTATCTGCAGGACAACTCCCCCAGAGAGTTGGACTAGAAAACCTCGAAGGTCCCTTCCAAGTCTGTTATTCTATATTCTAAAACAGAGGTGTCGTTTAGTTGGGTTGTGCTATCTTTGTACCTTCCCTTTCACTTTTCAACAATACATCATTTGTTTTGTTTTTTTAGAAACATAGATGACCGCCTATTTTATAGAACAGAGGCCTCCAAACTTGGCAACTTTAAGACTTCCGGACTTCATCTCCCAGAATTCCTGAGCTAACATGACTGGAGGAGGAATTCTGGGAGTTGAAGTCCACAAGTCTTAAAGTTGCCAAGTTTGGGGACCCTTGTTATAGAAGATAATCCTGGAGAGCTCACAATAATATCCTAAGTGGCACAAAATAATAATTGTGGACTACTGGGTGCAATCCTTGAAGACCTTGGATTAGGAACTGAGAAGCTTTGGGAGATAAAATCCTCCTTGTGGCAGAGTGATTTAGGCTCCACCCAAAGGGTGAGAGGGCCTGAAAAGAGCCCAGTGGATGTACTCTATTAAAATCCTCAGGCTCCAACTCTTCACCACTTCTGTAATGATGATAACGAAGTAATGATGTTAATTATCAACACTAAGAAAGTCTAACTTGAAAGGGAAGAAGTTACTGCATGAGCTCAAACAATGGAGCCTCTAACCAATGTTTCTCAACCTTGACATGTCTAGGATGTGCAGACTTCAACATCCATTGCTTGGCTGAGGAAATCTGGGAGTTGAAGTCCATAAGAACTTAGGGTTCCTAAGGCTGAGAAATTCTGCTCTGAACGAGATCCAAATCAAGAGAGAAGAAGGAGAAGCAGAAGTGGAGTTTAAGATAAAGGGGAACTGCTCTGTAAAACTCCAGGTCTGGTTTTTAGACCAATTTAATCAGCAGGATTGCTGGGAATTATAACTGAACAATGAGGCTACTTTCTTAGATTGTGGCTTACAATTCCCAGAATAAATGTAAGACCAATTATAGCTGATTTAGGCAGCTTTTCCCAAACCAAGTATACATTTACTCAAGGGTCTTCAAACTTGGCAAGTTTAAGACTTGTGGACTTCAACTCCCAGAATTCCTGAGCTAACATGACTGGAGGAGGAATTCTGGGAGTTGAAGTCCACAAGTCTTAAAGTTGTCAAGTTTGGAGACCCCTGCATTTACTCATCAGGAACTGAGCTTTTCTCATGATCTCATGGAAAACCCAAGAGTTGGAATTCATACATTGATTCAGGTATTGTCGTCGTCATCATCATCATCGTCATAACACATCAAAAAGACTTATTATCACAGTCTTCATCTTAGAGGCTGCAGTGATTCACTTAGCTGTGGCAAGAATGGTCATACAATGAGACAAAATACACTTGAGAACTTGTCATGGTTTGCAACAGAAATGTTGGGCTCAATTGTATGTTGGAAAAGGGTAGGCTTCATTCATCTTGACTTTTTTGACCCATTTCCCACCCACCCTGCTCCACAGAAAACCCCTGATTGTGGATTAATGCAAATAAGGCAGAGAAAATAGATGGGTGAGGGCAGCTCTTCTGCTTCTTTGGTGGCTCTTCACAAACTTCACCCTTCCAGAAGAAGTCAGGACCATTGTAAAGCAGATGCAAATCATTTGTTGAAAATATTTTCAAAGAAATTACCTGAGTGCATGCATCATTGCAGCCATACCAGAAACGGTTAGAGAAGGGAAGCTTTCTTAGATATTGAACATTAATGTCCATCCTATTGGAACTGCATGGCACCATATCATGATCATTTTATTGTGGTTCTACTCTAATATTTTACATTGTCTGTTGTATTATCCATACATTTTGCAAACATATATTTGTTGGTGCTTTATTTAAACTTATATTTGTGTTTGGTGGATGGATGGATGGATGGATGGATGGATAGATAGATAGATAGATAGATAGATAGATAGATAGATAGATAGATAGATAGATAGATAGATAGATAGATAGATAGACAGACAGGAGGATGAATGAATAGATGGATGGATGGATAGATGATAGATTGGATGGATGGATAGATGGATAGACAGACAGACAGACAGACAGACAGACAGACAGACAGACAGACAGATAGATAGATAGATAGATAGATAGATAAATAGAAGGATGGATGGATAGATGATGGATAGATAGATAGATAGATAGATAGATAGATAGATAGATAGATAGATAGATAACAGACAGGAGGATGGATGAATAGATGGATGGATGGATGGATGGATGGATAGATGATAGATTGGATAGATGGATAGATAGATAGATAGATAGATAGATAGATAGATAGATAGATAGATAGATAGATAGATAGATGGATGGATGGATGGATGGATGGATGGATGGATGGATGGATGGATGGATGGATGGATGGATGGATGGATGGATGGATAGATAGATAGATAGATAGATAGATAGATAGATAGATAGATAGACAATAAATGGATGGATGGATGGATGGATAGGTGGATAGGTGAATAGATAGATGATAGATAGATAGATAGATAGATAGATAGATAGATAGATAGATAGATAGATAGATAGATAGACAGACAGGAGGATGGATGAATAGATGGATGGATGGATAGATGATAGATTGGATGGATGGATAGATGGATAGACAGACAGACAGACAGACAGACAGACAGACAGACAGACAGACAGACAGATAGATAGATAGATAGATAGATAGATAAATAGAAGGATGGATGGATAGATGATGGATGGATAGATAGATAGATAGATAGATAGATAGATAGATAGATAGATAACAGACAGGAGGATGGATGAATAGATGGATGGATGGATGGATGGATGGATAGATGATAGATTGGATAGATGGATAGATAGATAGATAGATAGATAGATAGATAGATAGATAGATAGATAGATGGATGGATGGATGGATGGATGGATGGATGGATGGATGGATGGATGGATGGATGGATGGATGGATGGATAGATAGATAGATAGATAGATAGATAGATAGATAGACAATAAATGGATGGATGGATGGATGGATAGGTGGATAGGTGAATAGATAGATGATAGATAGATAGATAGATAGATAGATAGATAGATAGATAGATAGAGATAGATAGATAGATAGATAGATAGATAGATAGATAGATAGATAGATAGACAGACAATAAATGGATGGATGGATAGATGCATAGGTGGATAGGTGGATAGATAGATAGATAGATAGATAGATAGATAGATAGATAGATAGACAATAAATGGATGGATGGATGGATAGATGGATGGATAGATGATGGATAGATAGATAGATAGATAGATAGATAGATAGATAGGAGGATGGATGGATGGATGGATAGACAGACAATAAATGGATGGATGGATGGATATATAGATAGATGGATAGATGGATAGGTAGATAGATAGACAGACAATAAATGGATGGATGGATAGATGCATAGTTGCATAGGTGGATAGGTGGATAGATAGATAGATAGATAGATAGATAGATAGATAGATAGATAGATAGACAAATGGATGGATGGATGGATGGATAGATGATGGATAGATAGATAGATAAATAGATAGAAAGATAGAAAGATAGAAAGATAGAAAGATAGAAAGATAGATAGAAAGATAGACAATAAATGGATGGATGGATGGATGGATAGATGAATGGATAGATGATGGATAGATAGATAGATAGATAGATAGATAGATAGATAGATAGAGCCAAAATGACCCAAGGGTGAAGGTTAGAAAGGAGTAAAGGGGAAGAGATAGAAGGTGCAGCTAGTGAGAGAGGTGATGCCTTTTGAGAGAGGGCCTCAGGAGATGTGTGACATCACGGCTTTTATAGTTATTTCTTTCCAAGGGGATTGTGTTTTCACTCAGGCTCCTTGCTTCCTCAGTGCCTTTTGCGTTGCCTCGAAACCTTAGCAGGGGATTTGACTCTCCTCAAACACCTGTCCACTTTCTTAAGGACTATCTGGGGCAAGGAAGGTCTCCTCTTGGAGCTCACGGGTGGAACTCCAGATTGGAAACAACTCAGCTACTTATATTGCATATTTTAGGAGCCTGGGCAGCTTTCTTCACACCAATGTGCTTTAAGTGCTTTAATGTGAAGCACTAATGTGCTTCACAAATAATGTACCGTATATACTTGAGTATAAGCCGAGTTTTTCAGCACATTTTTTGTGCTGAAAAAAACCCCCTCGGCTTATAGTCGAGTCAGATTCCCCTCTGAAAAAAAAATGGTGTGGAGCTCCGAAGCTGGGCAGCCACTTCCCTGCTTCCGTGTTTCCTTTGCAACTTTTAAGCATGGGAGTAATCGGAAGCAGAAAACTTCTTGCTTGAGGATATATTGTTTTTTCTTTTTTAACTGTTTTTAGGGGGGGGGAGATCCACCGCCATGTGAGAATGCTCAGACACGAAATCTATCCAACCGAAAATAAGTGTGTGTGTGGGGGGGGATTTTAACAGAAGGAAGATGTAGGGAGAAGGCAAAAGCGACAGAAGATCCTTCAGGGGAAACTGAGGGGGAGACTCACCCTTGGTCCAGATGAGCCCCCTTCCCCTTTCTCTAGGCTGAGAAAACAATGCGAGCCGAGGTTGCTTCAGCTCCACTCAGCTTCATTTCCTCAGCTCCAGCTGCTTTCAGTCCACTCGGGAGGAGGGGGAGGAGGAGGAGGTGGCGGCTCGCGTTGTTTTCTGAGCTCTAGGTTGAGAAAACAATGCGAGCAGAGGTCGCTCCACTCAGCTTCATTTCCTCAGCTCCAGCTGCTTTCAGTCCACTCGGGAGGAGGGGGAGGAGGTGGTGGTGGCGGCTCACGTTGTTTTCTGAGCTCTAGGTTGAGAAAACAATGCGAGCAGAGGTCGCTCCACTCAGCTTCATTTCCTCAGCTCCAGCTGCTTTCAGTCCACTCGGGAGGAGGGGGAGGAGGGGGAGGCTTTTCTGAGCTCTAGGCTGAGAAAGCAACTCGAGCAGAGGTCGCTCCACTCAGCTTCATTTCCTCAGCTCCAGCTGCTTTCAGTCCACTCGGGAGGAGGGGGAGGAGGAGGTGGTGGTAGCGGCTCGCGCTGTTTTCTGATAGTGAGATCATTTCCCAAATTAATTGATTCACTAACCCAAAAGAAGAAGATGTTGATGACAGTGGGAGGCAGGAGTCACTCTCTCCCTTGCAAGAAAAAAGCAAGAGCTGTTCTTATGATCTCTCCCTCTCTCTCTCTCTCCCCGTAATACAGTCAAGCCCTTTCCAGCACGCGGGATCCGCCCCCGCCGCTTTGCACCTTGCAAATGCAAAAACCCCAGGATTTTGCATTTGCAAGGTGCAAAGTGGTGAAGGCAGATCGCGCATGCTGGAAAGGGCTTGACTGTATTACGGGGAGAGAGAGAGAGAGGGAGAGATCATAAGAACAGCTCTTGCTTTTTTCTTGCAAGGGAGATGGTGACTCCTGCCTCCCACTGTCATCAACATCTTCTTCTTTTGGGTTAGTGAATCATTTAAACCTTTCATGATAGTGAGATCGTTTCCCAAATTTCCCTTAAATCAGGGAAGAAATCAGAAACAAACCTTTGGACTGAGAATAAGCCTGTTCCTATGGTGCCATTTTTGTTCACTGCAGTGTGAAAAGTGTGAAAAAACACACTTCTTTTTCTTCATCTTCTTGTTCCCTATTTACTGGTCTCTTTCAAAGAGGAAATTGTGAACATCAAACTTATTCTCAACTGTCCTAGTGAAAGTTTTTATTGGTATCTATTTTTATTTTTGAAATTTACCAGTAGCTGCTGCATTTCCCACCCTCGGCTTATACTCGAGTCAATAAGTTTTCCCATTTTTTGTGGTTAAATTAGGTGCCTCGGCTTATATTTGGGTCGACTTATACTCGAGTATATATGGTAATACTTTTATGTAATGTAATAATTTTATTTAAAAAGGCATTGGATCAGTGGTGGGATTCAAAAAAATTTACTACCGGTTCTGTGGGCATGGCTTGGTGGCCGTGGTGTGACTTGGTGGCCATGGCTTGGTGGCGGTGGCAGGGGGAGGATATGTAAAATCCCCATTCCCTCCCCACTCCACTAACCTGCTTTCCAGCTCCGTTCTCCTGGGCAGGGCAACCAAAGAAGACCCAGCCGATCAGGAGGCAGAGAATAGAACTGGTCAGAACCTGCTGAATACCACCTCTGCATCCTGCCCTTGTCTTGAAAAGCAAGTCTCACCAAGATCCAGAATAAGGAAGTTCCATTTCAAACTGGTTTAGCAATGCATGTCAGCCTTCCCAGACTTAAGATTTAGTGCCATGTAAGTGCAGCTGCTGGCTATGTAAGTAACCTAGCAAAGCGTCCAAAGTCAGTTAACCTGTCTGTCAGATTAAGTGCACAGGTGTCCGCGATAGCATCAAGTCACATGCAACCAAATCTGATTAGGCATAAATGATTCATTTGAAATATTCCTACCACGGGTCTTCCAAAAGAGTAGATCAAAGGAACCACAATGTAAGATGATTTATAATAGAGGCCTCAGAAGAGAGAGCACTTTGGGCCAGGACAAAATTCTCCAGAGAATCAGGACACTCTTTTACCTTTGGGGAACATGGTGAAGCCGGTGCCTCCTATGGGCAGAGCTATCATCGCATTTGGTGTCTACTCACCTGAGCTGAGTAAGAAAATGGCTCCAGTAAACCAAGCAAGATTTTTTTTTCTCCTTTTGGTTCCCCCCTCCTCCCAGAGATTGCTGTAGCAACTTATGCTTTGATTAAAATTATAAATAGCACTAGCACTAGCTTTAGCACTGAGACTTATTCACCACTTAGAGAGGGCTGCGTCACAGCCCTCTCTAAGTGGTTTACAGAGTCAGCCTCTTGACCCCAACAATCTGGGCCCTCCTTTTATCCACCTCGGAAGGACAGAAGGCTGAGTCAACCTTGAGTTGATCAGGATCAAACTGCTGGCCGTGAGCAGAATTTAGCCTGCAATACTGCATTCTAACCACTGGGAGGGAGGGAGGGAGGGAAGGAAGGAAGATAGCAATAGCCCTTAGACTTATATACCACTTCACAGTGCTTTACACAGCCCTCTCTAAGTGGTTTACCAAGCCAGCCTGTTGCCCCCAGCAATCTGGCTCCTCATTTTACCAACCGCAGAAGAATAGAAGGCTGAGTCAACCTTGAGCCCGGTGAGATCTGAACTCCTGGCTGTGGGCAGAGTTAGCCTGCAATACTGCAGTTTAACCACAAGGAAGGAAGGAAAGGAAAGGAAAGGAAAGGAAAGGAAAGGAAAGGAAAGGAAAGGAAAGGAAAGGAAAGGAGGGGAAGAGGAAGAGGAAGAGGAAGAGGAAGGGAAGGGAAAGGAAAGGAAAGGAAAGGAAAGGAAAGGAAAGGAAAGGAAAGGAAAGGAAAGGAAAGGAAAGGAAAGGAAAGGAGATAGATAGCAATAGCATTTAGACTTATATACCACTTTACAATGCTTTCCAGCACTCTCTAAGTGGTTTACAAAGTCAGCCTCTTGCCCCCAATAATCCGGGTCCTCATTTTACCCACCTCAGAAGGATGGAAGGCTGAGCCAACCTGGAGTCTGGTGAGAATCAAACTGCCAAATTGCAGGTGGCAGGCAGACAGGCAGCAGAAGTAGCCTGCAGTACTGTACTCTGACTACTGCACCACCCTAGCTCATAAAAAGTGAGAAATGTGATTTTATTTGCGTGCTTCTGCAACAAGAAATTTAAATTTGGGGAACAGAAGAAAGGAAGTTGAGCTTCCGATCAGCCTAAAAGGAGGCTGAGTTCATGCAAATGGTCCTTGACTTACAACTGTTCATTTAGTGACCATTCCAAGTTACAACATCACTGAAAAAAGTGGCTTTTGACCGTTTTTCACACTTATGACCATTGCAGCATCCCTACCGTCACCTGATTTACACCTGGATGCTTGGCAACTGACTCATATTTAATACGGTTGCAGAGTCTCCTGGAGTCACCTGATCCCCTTTTGTGACCTGACAAGCAAAGTCAATGAGGAAGCCAGATTCACTTAACAACTAACTCAACAGCCGCAGTGATTCACTTAACAGCTGTGGCAAGAAAGGTCATAAAATGGGGCAAAACGCCCTTAACTAATGTCTCGCTTCGCAGTATAAATTTTGGGCTCCATTTTGGTCATAAGGCGAGGACCCCTTGCACTGTAGAACAATAGTTGCTGTACAAAGAAAATGGAGGTTCTCTTCTTCTTGGAAGGGGAACTTGAAGATTACATTCAATACACATTTTTAAATGAGCCAGTGGCATCCATGTCCCCTTCAACGTCACTCTTCTGTCAGTTTTGAAATGAAATCCTTGGGTCAGCTGAATGCTCTTAAGAAGGTCAGCAACAATGCACTGAAATTGGTGTATAAATCAGGCAGAACCAGAGGTAGGATTCATCAGGTTCTGCCCAGTTCTGGAGAACCGGTAGCAGAAAGTTTGAGTAGTTCGGAGAACTGGCCAATCCTACCTCTGACTGGCCCCGCCTACCCCATCTCTTCTCCGCCTCCCATTGAGTCCCAGCTCATCAGCTGAGTCTCCTTTGGTTGCCCTGCACAGGAGAACGGAGCTGGAAAGCAGGTTAGGGGGGTGGGGAGGGAATGAGGATTTTGCAGTCACCTTCCCCTGCCACGCCCACCAAGACACACCCACCAAGCCACACCCACAGAACCGCTCGTAAAAATTTTGTGAATCCCTCCACTGGCAGAATCCACTGAAAAAGGAACCAATGAGAATTTGACTTATTTGAAGCGCCGTCTTTTCCTTTCACCTTAATTCCCCCCCCACCCCCAGTATCCAATCCAGTTCTGACTCTTACCGCATTAGATGACTCTTGCTTCGACCATATCTTCGAAATCAATCAAAATTAAACTGTCATTGAGAAAACCGGCATGAAGAAAGATACTTTTTAAAAGTGGGGGTGGGGAGAAGCATTTCGGAATCATGTTGAATCCTGTCCTTCGTTTTTCTCGAACATTTTTGTTTTAAACTGTATACATGATAATTCCTTCTAGTTCAAGCAACACCACAATCTACACTGGGAGACAATGGGCTGTTTTAAGAAGCTGGAGTGATGCCGCCAAGTTATATGTTCTGTTATTTTCTGATCCTCATTGTTCCACAGAAATATGGCTAATGGCAAAACATTCCTTCCAAGATTTATATGTTTACAACAATTGGCAGCCGTTTCCCTCTGTAATTGTTTTTGGACCAATCTGAGTGTTTCTTGCTGCCAACACCAGTCTATGCCAAGTCAGGTAACCCTGAAAAGAATCATTGTATGGGTTGGTGGGGGGGGGGAGGCATTCCATCCTGATATAATTTAGATGTTTTGTGTCTTTCCTGGCAGGGGAGTTGCCTGCTGAAGGTTCCAATGAAAACAGGCACCATTCATAGAAATCCTTGAAGAGAAAATCCAGCAGCAGGCCAATTAATTCTGCACTAGCTATCAAGAGCAAGTTTTAGCAAAACGTTCATGGAGCTACTTGCTTGTAGAGGACAAACAGGAAAAAACGGTTCTAAGCAGAGCTGGAGACTCAGTTGATAAGGATTGCAAGATGGCGTCCAGATTTAAGGAGACAAGGAGCTAAATCAGAGGTGGATATTCAGCCGCTTCTGACCCGTTCTGGAGAACCGGTAGTGGAAATTTTGAGTCGTTTGGAGAACCAGCCAATCCCACCTCTGACTGGAGACTTTACAGTATCCCTCCCCTGCCACGCCCACCAAGCCATGCTCACAGAACCAGTAGTAAAAAAATTTTTTGAATCTCACCACTGGTCTAAATCAGGGGTCTCCAACCTTGCTGGCTGAAGAATTCTAGCAGTTGAAGACCACAAGTCTTAAAGTGGCTAAGGTTGGAGACCCCTGGTCTAAATCCACTCGGATTGGCCCATCCCACTCGTGACAGCAGAAGAGGCAGGTTGTGGGTCCCGTCGGCCAAAGGGGTCCACCTTCTCTCCTGTGGCTCCTGCCCTCTGGAACATCTTGCCCCCTTGAGGTGGGACTGGCCCTGACCCTCTTATATTTTCATAAGGGCCTAAAGACGTGGCAGTGCCAGTTGGCTTGGAGCCCCAGTGGGGTACAGTGCAATAGGATTGGGGTTTTATGTCTGATTTTATTTTATTTTATGTTTTAACTTTATATGTAACTGTAAGCCACCCAGAGTTACCCTATTAAAAAATGGGAAGCAGGCAGGCAGGAAGGAAGGAAGGAAGGGGGAAAGGAGCGAGGGAGGGAGGAAGATCTTTTTGGTCACAGCTCCAGACCCTAAAAACCTCCGTCATGCCCCTTCCCAGAATTCAATTAGACTTCAACCCTGTGGTGGGATTAAAATTTTTTACTGCTGGTTCTGTGGCTGTGGCTTGGTGGGCGTGGCAGGGGAAGGATACTGCAAAATCCCCATTCCCTCTCCACCCCACTAACCTGCTTTCCAGCTCCGTTCTCCTGGGCAGGGCAACCCAAGAAGACCCAGCCAATCAGCTGGGACTCAATGGGAAGCAGAGAAGAGATGGGATTGGTGGGGCCAGTCAGAGGTGGGATTTGCTGGTTCTCCGAATTACTCAAAATTTCCGCTACCGGTTCTCAAGAACCAGTCAGAACCGGCTGAATCCCACCTCTACGTCAACCCAACCCTGCTACTAGCCTTTGAGAAGGCCCTGTGGATCTGTTTTCTCTCACAGGCACTTCGTAAATGCATGAGTTATGTCTCTCACACTCAACACAGTAAGTTTTATTATTTTATCATTTCATCAATTTCCTCCATATTTGATATTTTTAACTTTTGCTTGCTGCCCAAAGTCAACTAAGGAAGCAGGCCACTGTGTAAATGAAATAAACAAGCAAATAAATAAATGATGCAGGAAGAGTGAATTAGGCCCAAGCATCCGCTCCACTGGTTGCTACAACAATTTTTGGATGATGTGTCTGTGAAAGATAGGATTCCTCATAAGCTCTTCAGAGAATGCAGAATCTGAAGGCAGCTTTTCCCCAGCCTGGTGCCACACTGGAGAATCTGACCTGAAATTTAAAGATTGTAATTTTGAATTTTAATTATTCCAGACTGAGGAGTAAAATCTCAATATCAAAGAACAATGCCATAAAAAAGAGAGCTTTTTACCTGCTTATCTTTATGTTTGTTTATTTATTTAGTTTGATTTTTCAATCACTTACAAGATAATAGATATAAGAATAAGTCAGAATACAGGAAATAGATACGAATAAATGGGGACAATAAGACGGGGACGGTAGCCATGATGGTGCACTTATGCATGCCCCTCACAGACCTCTTAGGAATGAAGTGAGGTCAATAGTGGATAGTTTAAGGGTAAAGAATTCGGGGTTTGAGGATGTAACAACAGAGCCAGGTAGTGCATTCCAGGCATTGACCACTCTGTTGCTGAAGTTGTACTTTCTGCAATACAGTTTGGAGTGGTTTACACTGAGTTTGAATCTGTTATATTGTTATGGTTGAAGCTGAATGTAGTTCATTAGTACTTCTGCTCTTCTTCTGTTGCTCCATTTCTACTTGAAGCCATCTTCTTTCATATCCCAGCACGGCTGTTTCCCAACAAATCGCACCTTTACCTTGCCAAACTCTTCTTTTTGAGTTTCAAGACAGAGAACTATATCTAGAGAACCTTATATCCATCCTCTACCAAGGAGTCTCCACCTCCATCTTCTGAAGTTGTCCCAGATATCAGCAAAGGTTGGGATTTCACTCATTTAAGAACAATTATTTCAAAATGAGGTTCCGAGAACTTTCGTAGAAGCAAGAATAATCATTACTAATGCTAAAATTAGTAAGAACTTAATAATACTCCTGTTTGCCTCTGTTTTAGCCAAATCATGCTTTCTTGTTCTGAATATTTCCAAAAACAGCAGTCACTGTGAACTAGGATAGAAGTATTGGTCGGTATTTGTTCAGTTTCTCCAAAATGGACACAAAATTAAAGTGGTTATTTTGATACGTCTTCTCATTTTCTATTACAGTGGTGGTGCATCCATGTTTTGGATGTGCCTTTCTGAGGAGGAAGCAGTGTGGTTCTTCTCAAGGAGGAAGAACCATTTGCTTTCATCAGATGTTTTTTGTCACTTGGAAAATGCCAAATAAGTTTGCTGATACCAAGGAATTGGGAATGGCAGAAAGTTTGGCACAGCAGACTGAAGTGATCAGCAATATGTTAAAGAGGAAGGGCACATTGGATGGACACAGGCGGTTGTCAAGTCCACAAAACCAGGAAGGACAAAGTTACTGCCAGAACTCCCATTCTGCACTCCAGCCTCGCTTTGCTAGACGTCAGCCTGCCATGACTATGAGGAGAAGGAGCTGCTGGGAAGAGGAAACCAAAGCTACTCATTGTGCCTTCCTGAGACATCGACTCATTGTCCCGAGGCCAAAGCCCTGGGAGTGGAATGCAAGGGCGCACCATAATTTGATGCTTTCCTAAATAAAGAAATTATTTTGGAAGATGGACTTTCCCCTTTTCTTTTTTAATGGATTTTATCACTTGGAAAACTGATAACCATCTTAGCCCGCTGAAGCAGAGACTGTTACCAAAGCAATTCATTTGAATGTAACTGGACAATAGGGAGATAGCAGAGGGAGGGATGGGAAAGGGAAAATTAAGTTGGGGAAACTTCATGCACAAAGTTTTAGTTCTGGCTTTGCTATATTGTATCCACTTGGCTTTTAGCAAAAATGTACTTTTCACTATGAATGGAGTCAACAGTCTTTCTTTTCTAAAGGACCCATTTGGGCAGGTCTGACAGCTCCTTCTCAGCAGTTTCTTTCATTGTTCCTCACCTATAGAAATCTTGCCAATCTACAACAACAACTTGTATCATGAAAGACATACTCTGAGAATTTCTAGGGAGGCACCATCTTGACTGTCTTTCTTCCATCCAAACTATCTAAACTTCACTGTCCCTTGGAATTCAGCCTCTCCCTCCCGGAAATCCAGACTACATTCTACCACAGCTGTGTGGCTTTGTGAAGTAGGACAGAAGCTTTGTAGAGCCCTAATCTTTAAAACATGCCCTGTACACTTTTCTTACTAAAAGGGAATGTTCAGCCCAGTCAGCTCAGTCTGAATTGGAACTGCACTTAAAGTAGAACTGAGCTATTGTCATCAATGGAATTTAAGTAATTTAACTTAACTACCGTAACTTAAGTGTCATGTAAGTGTCTGGTCTAGATATGTCTAAGTCTCAATACAGCCTCATAGGGTTAAAATATTAATGATATTGTGTGTGTCTGTGTTTAAACGAGCCCTGGTGGTGCAATAGTTGGAATGTAGTATTGCAGGCCAACTCTGCCAACTGCCAGAGTTCGATCCTGAGCAGCTCAAGGTTGACTCAGCCTTCCATCCTTTTGAGGTAAAATGAGGACCCAGATTTTTGAGGGCAAGATGTTGGTTCTATAAACCATTTAGATAATGCAGTAAAGCACTAGAAAAGCGGCATATAAGCGCTTTTGTTACATACACATACACCAATATAAATGCATGCACATACACAAATAACTATTTCCTATTTCTTTAAAAAAAAGGAGAGGAAAAAAACAGTCTACTTTTCAACACACAGAATTGGTAAGCAATAGAAACTGCAAGCATGTTTGAAGAGGAAGCTAAAGTTGGGCTTGATGGGGCTCCAAATTTTCATTATGTTGAGTGGCTGACGACAGAGATCCTGAATGCCAACAGATCCATCATGGAGGTGCACATTTAATTAATAATTTTTTAAAAAGTACTTTCCTTCCAACATCCTATGACTCTCAGACTGTTGTCTTGCTGTTCAGAGCAAACATGGAGAACCTGTTGATGCTACCATCATTGATACACACACACGCACACACATACACACACACACACACCATCTGTGTATTAATCTTTCATCTGCATTGGCGCAACTGGCTTCATTGAGGGAGCAGCAAAAGCATCTGCTTATTGCCTGGAGTCAAAAGGTACTTTTTCAAAAGGCAACTGGACTTTCTTTGTTTTTGCTTGAATCCGAGAAGCTTCTTCAGTTGTGAAGAAGCTGAAGAAACTTCTTGGATGAGAAGCACAACATCTTCAAAGAAAAACCAGAAAGTCCACTTGCCTCTTGAAAAAACACCTTTGGGACAACCATGAACTGGAGGACTGAGAATCTCCAGAGACATCTATACCATTCTAAATAAACGGCTGTCCAGTCTCTTCCTGAAAACCTCTAGTGAGGGGGCACCCACAACTTCTGGAGGCGAGTCATTCCACTGATTGTTCCCACTGTCCAGAAATTTCTCCTTGCTTTTAGGTTAGATGTCTCTTTAGCGATCTTCCACCTGTTACTCGTTGTCCTGCCTTCAGATGCTTTGGAGAATAGCTTGACTTCCTCTTTTCTGTGACAGCCCCTCCAGAATCTCCCATAGACATTTAGGAACTGGAGCTACAGTGTTGCAACCTGGTGGGCACCATCTCCCAGAAACCTTAACTTATGTTAGCTTGACCATGTCCTGCCTGAATGAAATCCTTCAAAGCACTCCTGTCATGATGTCCTTTTTGTTCACGATGACTCTATCCCACAAAAACAATCTTCTTACCAGTGAGTAGACTAGCAGGACACAAGAAAGGCAGCATACAGTTGCTTTTTGTAGGGCTCAATGCTGTCATCTCCCAGAACAGTATTTCTTGACCTCAGCAACTTTAAGAATGTGGACTTCAACTTCAGTGCATGCTTGCTGTGGAATTCTGCAAGTTGAAGTCCACCTTTTGCAAAGCATCTGAGGGCAGGAGAAGAAAAAATGGGTGAAAGATCTTTAAAGAGAGACCCAACCTAGAACTAAGGAAAGCTTTCCTGACAGTGAGAACAATTCATCAGTGGAACTGTTTACATCCTGAAGTTGTGGGAGTTTCATCACTGGAGGCTTTCAAGAAGAGACTGGATTGCCATCTTTCAGAAATGTTATAGGGAAGGAGTTTTCAAACTTGACAGCTTTAAGACTTGTGGACTTCAACTCCCAGCATTCCTCCTCCAGTCCTGTTAGCTCAGGAATTCTGGAAGTCCACAAGTCTTAAACTTGGCAAGTTTGAAGACCCTTGGCTTAGGGTCTCCTGCTCAAATAGGATGGACTAAAAGACCTCCAGTGCTAAGGTTGAAAGAATAGGAGCAAGTGGAGGTTCCCTCCAGTGTGGGAACTATGATTCTTTGTTCTTTGTGTACGTGCTAGGACAACGGGCCTTCTGGTGGTTGGCTGGAACACAAAGCAAGGACCAAGGACAAATTGTTGCCATTTCTTAACCAGAACTGTAGCAAACTTAAACTTTGCAGCCTTATATGCTTATGCGAATGATCAGTGCATTTTGTGTGATGTAATGCGTTTGTGATAGGACGCTAACAAAAATTGCTACGTTAACAAAGATTGCTTCTAATAAAAGAGGGTTTCGGAAGTTTGCTCTGGGCTCTCATCCCGAGACAACTTTGTGTTGTGTCTTCTTTTCATGAGAGACCACCACAACTGGTGACCCCAACGTGATCCACTCAAAAGTGATATGTCTTTGGCCCACCCATTCTCATCGTCTGGAATAGACTTGGTGCACCCCATCCGCTTGAATCGCTGGTGACAACGGATCCCTCGTGAGTATGGGTGGTAGATTCTCTAAGGAGCAGGCAGCTCACATTCAGGAAATCAGAGAATTGACCAAATGAATTTTTTTTACCTTTAAAAAGGGGGGCTCCCTTCATGCCCCCCTCACAAAAACCTCTATCGAGGAACTCCTAGAATACATTTGGCAACGCTGCCCTTCTTATCCGACTAAAGGCAGTATCAAAACTACAGTATGGAAGGAGATTGGAAAATGCCTTCATGCAAGTCCTAGGGCCCCTTCGTCTATATTAATTGCTTGGAGGGTGGTTTTTGAGGCTCTCTCCTCTCTAGAGCAACCCTTACTTGGCCCCCTTTCTGGACCCCCTACCTATGTGAATCCTGCTGTACAACTCTTGCCCCCCACTGTGGTGCCTGTGTCTCTTAAACCAACTGCCCCCCCAAAGGCAAATGAGGTCAGTAAACCTCCCCCCTTCTCCTTTCCCCCCCTCACCCAATCCCTCTTCTTCTTCTCTTGCTCTCCCTTCTGTGCCTTCCTCTCCTGCCTTACCCCCTCCTATGGGCGCGGTTCATGCCGCCATTGCTGCGGGAGTTAGAACTGGCGAGTTAGATCACTCTGACTGCCCATTGGCGTTCCCGTTAGTTTATACGCAGACGCACAGGGACAAAACGTCCCACACTGGGAACCCATCCCTGTTAAATTAATCAAGGATATCAAACAAGCTGTACAAATGTATGGTATTCAGGCTCCATTTATGATGGGATTATTTAGAATGATGGCTAATGCCCATATAATGATCCCAGCTGATTGGCATAGCCTTTTTCATATGACTCTAACAGGGACTCAATTTGTTGTATGGCGATCGGAGTTTCTCCATCATTGTCGCCTATTGGCAGCTCAAAATCCGAATCTTACTGCAAATGAACTGGCAGGAGAGGGTGCCTTTGCTGCTCCCACAGCTCAATATAATAGCCCTATTAATGCTCTTAACCTTTCTGTACAAGCTGCTCTGCTTGCTCTCTCTCGCTTGGATGACCCTCATACCTCCGCACAATCTTTTGCAAAAATTCTACAAAATTCCAATGAACCCTTTGCCGATTTTATTGAACGCCTCCAAATGGCCCTACAAAGGCAAATTACAAATGAGGCAGCTCGGCAGGAAATTCTTCTTAAATTGGCATCTGAGAACGCTAATGCAGACTGTAAAACCTTGCTTACTCCCTTGATTAATTCTCCAGATGCCACTCTAGCCCAATTCCTACAAGCCTGCAGGGTGGTGGGAACACACCAATACACTTCCAAAATGATGGCTGCAGCTATCACCAGAGGTAATAAGCATCTGGTAATTGTTACAATTGTGGGAAGCCTGGTCATTTTAAATCACAATATTGAGCCCCTGGCAAGGGGGGCAGCAAAGCCCTCCACCAGTAGAGATGTTCGACCAAAAACAGTCTGCCTGAAATGTAAGAAAGGCTATCATTGGGCTAATCAATGTCGATCAAAAACTGAACACTTGGGAAATGAGTAGAGGGGCCGGCAGCTAGCCCCTCTCCCAAGGCTGCCCATATACCATCCACTGTGTATGAATTATCAGTGGCAGAAGATGTGCTCATATCCTTTCCCCATCTACCACTCTCTGTCGGTGCACAGCTTCCTCCTTCTGCCTCCTTCTCCAATAAAACTGCTCTTATACAATCTCACCCTCATGCCCTCCTCAAAGGAATTTCTGTGGTTCCCGATCTGCTTTATCCTTCCTCAAAACTCTCAGCCATTAACCTTTCTGTGCTCTCCATTCTTCCAACGAAGTTACAAAAGAGTGACGTTGTAGCAAAAATGATCATGATACCGCAATTTCCCTCTGATGTGCTTGCCCTCACTAGATCTATCACCGAAACTAAGCCCACACTCTTGGCTTTAATCAAGGGTCGCCGCTTCACCGGTCTTTTGGATTCTGGTATCACGTCTCGGTGATATGCTCTGACGAGTGGCCTACAGACAGGGAAACAGAGACCTCCCAATCGGTAAGAGGTGTAGGAGGGATTCAAATGGCTCACATCAGTAAATTTTGGTTCCCTGTGACTTCTGAAAATCTCACAGGGACTGCACAAATTAAGCCCGCCATCCTCCCCCTTCACACGAATTTGTGGGGGAGGGACTTGCTCTCTCAATTTGGCGCTAAATTGCAGCTAGAATGACTCACCCTCTTCCCCTTCACTTGACCTTAACCATGGATGTTCCTGTTTGGGTTGATTAATGGCCATTGCCAGCAAATAAATTGCTTGCATTGCAGCAATTAACAGCCGAACAATTACAATATGATCATATCGAGCCATCGCTTAGCCCAAACAAACATTCTGGTGTTTGTTATAAAGAAAAAAATCTGGAAAATGGCACTTTTTGCATGATTTGAGGGCTGTCAACACCATAATACAACCCATGGGCTCACTCCAATGTGGCTTACCTAATCCCAACCTTATTCCCACTAACTATGATGCTGTTGTCATTGACCTCAAGGACTATTTCTTTTCCATCCCCCTTCATGCGGAAGACCGCAAACTCTTTGCCTTTATTATTCCCCAACCTAACAATTCTCATTCCACTAAATGATATCAATGGAAGGTATTGCCTCAAGGCATGCTCAACAGCCCCACAATGTGCCAATACTTTGTTAATCAAATCCTTCAGCCCTATAGAACACAACACCCACAATTTCTAGTCTTCCACTATATGGATGATATTCTCATAGGTGCCCCCGGTTCAGAAGGCACAGTTGCCGCTACCCTGGACAACCTTATCATCTTGCTACACCAAGGTGGTTTACACATAGCCCTGGAAAAGGTTCAAACACAACATCCTTTTCAATATCTAGGACATAAGTTAATGCAGGCTTATTCGGCACCAGTTTTATCAGCATTAGCTCTGCCCCACACCACATCCCTTGTACAATTACAACAATATTTAGGGGCTATTAATTGGATCAGTCCCTATTTTGGCATCACTACACACATGCTCAGCCCCCTGTTTGATGCATTAAAGGGAGGAACCACTCCAGGGAATAAAATTACCCTTACAGATCATCAATTAAAAATCACCCAGGACATTCAGCACATTATGCAGAAAAAGTGGGTCGACCGATGTCACAACAATGCTCCTATTTCCTTAATCTTGCTCAATACACCTCAGTTACCTACTGCAATTCTTGCTCAAAATCTCTCTAAACTTCTCATCCTAGAATCCACAGCCCCCATTCCCTCTGCGATCACTATATATGCAGATGGAGGGAAGCAATATGGCGCCTGTGCCTGGTTTTCAGAAGGGCAATGGCACACCAAGGTTACTCAGCCATAATCATCTGCCCAAAGGGCAGAACTTGCTGCTGCTATATTGGCTTTTCAACATTTTCCCGATCAACCTTTCAATGTAATCTTGGACAGTCTTTATGTCACTTTTATAGTAAAGAATATCTCCGATGCATATCTCTCCCCCACTCTGGACAATGACCTTCTTACTAAATTCATTTCGCTTCAGCAACTCATCTCAACCCGCTCCCACCCTTTCTTTGTTGCTCATATATGAAGTCATTAACCATTTCCCGGCCCATTACAAGAAGGAAATGACAGAGCTGATGCAGCGGCTTCAGCCGCATCCGCTGCTACTATTCTATCCGCTTTCTCTCTTTCTCCCCTAACCTCTTGGGACAGTCATAACTATTTTCATCAAAATAAAAGGGCTCTTATGAAGGAATTCCAAATCACTGCCCAAGAGGCTGCTGCAATTATTCAACAATGCCCTACTTGCAGCAAGCAAGCCCCTGCCCTACCAATGGGAGTAAATCCCAGAGGCTTAAAAGCCTGCCAAATTTGGCAAATGGATGTAACCCAGTATGCGCCTTTTGCACCATGGAAATATATCCATGTTTCAGTGGACACATACTCAGGGTTCATCATGGCCTCCCCGCAAAGAGGAGAGACCACAAAACATGTCATTAACCACTGTATCCGGTCATTTGCGTGCCTGGGAAAGCCCTCGGAATTAAAAACTGATAATGGCCCCGCCTATACTAGTACCAACTTTGCTACCTTTTGTAAACAATGGGGCATTTTGCACAAATTTGGCATTCCATATAATTCTCAAGGGCAGGCCATAGTAGAAAGGAACAATCTGACCCTAAAGAATGCTCTTGACAAAGTTCAAAACTTGATGGGGAAACTCACCCCAGGGCTACCCACGCTGCAAAACAAGCTTAACCTGTGCTTATTTACACTGAATTTCCTGAATGAGTCTGGCACACCTGCTTCTTCTGCCGCCTCTCGACACTTTTGCTCTCCATCCAAGGATGCTCCTAGACGTCCAGTCTACTTTCGACAGCTGCCAGATCCCACATGGCATGGACCTGCTGAACTTATAACCTGGGGATGAGGGCACGCGGCTGTTTCCTATAACAATGCCACCACCTGGGTCCCCGGATGACAAGTGAGGCCTTTTCTACCCAAACCAGCCTTGCCTACATCAGCATCATGAAGCTGCCCGCTGCATTCATCATTTGCTTCCTGGGCTTCCACATTGTTCCTGCCAATACGACAGCCACCCCATCCTCCTGCGACACCTGCATCAAAACTACTCGCAGTGGAACAAAAACCCAATCCACCCTAATCTATCATACTTTGAAGCCTGAGTGCAACTCCATGACGGTCTCCCCTTGTCTGCATAACAACACTCAATATGTGCGATGTTACACCGCCGAAGGCATTCAGTGCTATGAGCCTAAGGCAGTGGGACCCATTACAGCATCCCTATATGTCTATGCATACAAAGGTGGCTCCAGCTCTGATCTTGCAGAAATGTTCTCAACCAGTCAAACAAAAAATGGGTACATAACCCATAATGTCACTCGGGGGGGTACCAACACCTCAGTATGCTTTGATGTTTGCTTTGCCATCATCAAAGGTCAAGGTCCTAACGACGTTGCAGGAGTTACCTGCAGCTCACACAGCTGGCAGAGATCTTATCTACAGGAAAAGAAGTATCTCTTTCAAAAGGTGTCCGGGACCAATGTGGGGGCCACCATTGTTTACAACTACTGGTACACCCCACCTATTGACTCTGCTCAAGTAAGAGGCCCTCAAAATATTAATATCACTGTTAAATCAAGCACTACCTCATGTACCACTGACAAATGTAATCCCATTTGCTTGAACACTCACTTACCTGAATCTAAGGGGGTACAATATTGTTTTTTAGATCTTGATATCGACGGTACCGGATATGACCCATATGGTTATATTGTATTGAAAATCCACACCACCTCCATATAGTCAACACCATCCAAAGTTTTCTGGGAATATGAAGATGAAATTGGCAAATTGAACTCTCTCCCTATTCCCCCCAAAGCTCATAACATGTTTATAAAACTAGTTGAGATAGTTGCCAAAGAACTAACTGTCAAAAATTGTTTTGTCTGTGGAGGGACCAATATGGGGGACCAATGGCCATGGCATGGTCATGAAGCAAATTACACAGAATTATTACTTAATCAAAACAACTTTACATATCACCAGACTGCCAATGAAACCTGGCTACTTTCTACTAACTTAGTAGGTCATGTATGCTTCCAACGTAATCAGACCGACAATCAATTACTCCCAATGGGAGAATTGTTGTGCCTAGGCACGTGGAACAACAATACATGGTGGTCCAATGATACACCTACCCCACCCAACAATACTTTAAGTAAAATTATCAACATGACCTTTTTAAAGGATCCTGAAAATAACACTCTTGCATGGCATTCCCCCGATGGACTGTATTGGATTTGTGGAAGTTATGCTTATAACATTCTTCCTGTAGTGTGGTACGGGTCCTGTATTCTGGGAGCCATTCAGCCATCCTTCTTCCTTTTACCCCTTAGTAGGAGATGTACACTAGGAATCCCGGTGTATGAAGAAGTGGGTAACATCTGAAAAAAGAGGTCCAACAACATAAAAATTGGTAATTGGAGGGACGATGAATGGTCCCCTGAACGTATTATCCATTACTATGAACTGGACAAAATGGACCCAAGACGGCACCGTACCACTATATACATGCTCAATAGAATCATAAGGTTGCAGGCTGTAGTAGAAATCATAACCAATGAAACAGCCATAGCACTCAAAAATTAGCTAAAGAAAGTGCGCTCTCATGAACTTATATTATGCAAAATCACTTGGCTTTAGATTATCTTCTTGACAAAGAAGGAGGAGTGTGTGGAAAATTTAACCTTAGTAATTGTTGTATTGAGGTAGATGATAGCAGAAAAGTTATCCAACAAATTACTGATAGAATGATCAAGGTTGCACATGTACCCATACAAACACGGAATGGTCTTGATTTTAGAGACATGTTTGGATCCTGGTTCCCAAAATTGCCTGGTTTGCAAGCTATTGTAGTGCTCATTGGTATGATTGCTGCGGGATGTGTTGTATTGCCTTGTGTATTACCCATCTTTGTATGCACTATTTCTAACAGTTTATCCCTCTTGGCTGAGAAAAAAGCCACTGCGCAGGTAATGGCTCTCTGGAATCAACAAATAACTAACACATATGAACCACTGCCATCCGAAGATGAGATAGGAGAGCCAACCTGTGATGACCCAGATGAGGACAAGATGTTTGTGATGGTTGAAGAAGTCATAAACGCCGTGGATAACATCAACATGCACAGCATTCTTGCCTGCGCACCTGACAAAGATTGTTATTGGGACTAAAACACTCCCTGTCTCTTAAAAAGGAAAAACAGGGGAGATGTGGGAACTATGATTCTTTGTTCTTTGTGTACGTGCTAGGACAACGGGCCTTCTGGTGGTTGGCTGGAACACAGAGCAAGGAGCAAGGACAAATTGTTGCCATTTCTTAACCAGAACTGTAGCAAACTTAAACTTTGCAGCCTTATATGCTTATGCGAATGATCAGTGCATTTTGTGTGATGTAATGCGTTTGTGATAGAACGCTAATAAAAATTGCTACGTTAACAAAGATTGCTTCTAATAAAAGAGGGTTTCGGAAGTTTGCTCTGGACTCTCATCCCAAGACAACTTTGCGTTGTGTCTTTTTTTCATGAGAGACCACCACACTCCAGTTAATTTTATGTGAAAAAGAGGGGGCACCCCCCTGTTATGGATAACATTGGTTACCCAGCTTAGTTTGGGTAAAAATAATATATAAACTATGTTAGTGAGTTTAAGTGTGTGTATCACTTTAACTGTTAAAACATGTATTTTGGGTGCAGTTGTAAAATCACCATAAGAGGGAGCAAGAGAGCTCACTGTCTGCTGGCTTTTACTGGATAGCTGACAAATGATGGATTGATGGTGATAACTGCGTGTGTTTCCCTGCTGTTGCTGAAACGAAGAAAAGGGCTTTGATTTTCTTCATATCTCTGACTGCAAAAGAGATATATTACTGGACTGATAATTTGTAAGTTTACTGACCTCTTTTTCGACATTGGACTTTGCAACTGATTAATCCCTGGATGGACTGAACTAGTTTGTGACATATGGACTGTTTGACTATGCTATAATTCTTGCTGGAATAAAAAACTATTTAACTGGCACAGTGTATCTGTCTTACTGAGTGTAAACTACAACAACGTTTATCTCACATCATTTGCCTGCCTGCTAGACTGCCGTTGCACGTTCTGCTAGGGTATGTGTCCCTAACACTGGTTATGGGCCCAGGTGCACAGTCAGACTAACCAGGATATAACAGGCTAAGATTAAAGTGAGAGTTTGTGTAGTTACACAATACTGTAAACAGACAGCCATGTTTTATTAATTATAGTTTAATATCCAGATAAAGATGGCACAAGTCAATTTACAAAGTTTGTCTCTAATATCCAAACTGGATGGAACAAACTATGTTTCATGGTCTATGAAATGTAGCCTACTTCTATGCAGAGAAGGTTTGTGGAGTATAATTCAAAACCCACCAGAAGTAGATGCTTGGGATCCGGAGGATGAGGATGATGCCCAGAAAATACAAGAATAGCAACTGAAGAATGAGCAAGCTCTCTGTATAATAGGACTGACATTCTGTGATGAGCAGCTTGTACATATTCGAGGAGAAGAAACAGCTGCGAAATGTTGGGAGAATTTAAAGAAGATTTATGTTCGAGACAGTGTAGGAGCACATATAAATCTTACACGGAAACTGTTCAGAACACATCTTCAAAAGAATGGAGATATGCTGAGTCATATAAACACAATGAAGAGAATTTTTCAGGAACTGCATGAAAAAGAACTTATCTTCACAGAACTACACCAAGTTTATATAATTTTGTCTTCTTTAGATAATAGCTACGATGACTACGTAACTTCATGAGGTTCTGCCAAAAGATAACCTCACATTAACTGACATACTGGCAGATTAATTGAAGAAGCCAGGAGAAGGCTTGAAAGGGATCAACTCAGAAGGGAACAACCACAATGTGAAGAAGAGAAACTATCTTCGTCAGCGTATACAATTAGAAAATGTTTTAATTGTGGAGGAAAAGGACATTTGGCAAGATTCTGCAAGAAAGTAAAACACCACAATGCCAGCCAGAAAGATAAAAGGCATCAAAAGGATAAAAAATGCTTAGAGTTAGCCATGTATAGCAACGAAAATGTGAATAGTAATTTATGGGTTGTAGATAGTGGAGCATCGCATTGCATAACAAAAGATAAGAAAAGATTTATTAAGATGTCTATGAGTTCACAGCAGATATCATTAGCTAATGGATGGAAACTGAAAGCTAAAGGTGAAGGTATATCATATTGTTCTTGCATAAGAGAAAATGTAAAAATATTATATGTACCACAACTTAAGTTTAATTTGCTTTTGGTTAGAATTTTGGTTAAAATAGGTTATGTAATTACCTTTAGAGGAGACAATTGCATAATTGAAAAAGAAGGTAAAAAAGTGACTGCAACTTTAAAAGGTGAATTGTATGTGTTAAATGATAATCATTCAGAGGTAGCTAACACAGTTTATAATAATGTTAAACCTCATGATGAATGCATACATTTGTTACACAGACGTTTGGGCATATAAATTTTAAAATGCTTAAACAAATGGTAGAACTATCTAAGGGTATAAAACTGAAACCTTGCAGTAAGTATTTGCACTGCAATTCTTGCAGTCAAGAAAAAAGCAAGCAAATGCCAGCAAATAGAGTTAATGGATTTAAAACAAAGGAGCCTCTAGAGGTCGTATTTGCTGATATTATAGGTCCTTAAAAAACCAAGTGTGGGAGGTGCTCGTTATATAGTAAGTATTATGGACCATTATTCCAGATATGGTTTCTGTTATCTAATGAAGAGCAAAACGGGAACATATCAAAATTTCTTTAATTGGCTTAAATTCACAGAAAGAAAAACTAAAAGGAAATTAGTAACTCTTATCATTGATAATGGTACGGAATTTATAAACAATAAATTCCAAAATAAACTGAAGATGGCAAGTGTTGAACATAAAAGGTCTGCACCATATAGGCCACAACATAATGCCTTTATAGAAAGACGAGGCCAAACAATTCAAGCAATGGCTCGTACTATGCTGTCAGATTCAGGATTACCTGAAACTTTGTGGGGAGAAGCAATAATGTGTGGTAATCATATATTGAATAATGTTGTTAACTCAACAACAGGTGACTTACCATTCACACGGTAGCATGGTAGAAAACCTGACCTAAGCTACATGCACACATTTGGAGCACCAGCATGGGTGCATATTCCTACACAACTGAGAAATAAGGAGCAACATAGGGCTAAAAAGTTATTCTTTGTAGGTTATGAATCTAATCACAAATCATACAGATTCTGGGAAAAAGGTACATCTTGCATTTACTGTAGTGCTAGTGCCAAATTCCTAGAACATGTAGGATGGGAAAAACTGGAACAAGATTCAAGTAAGGAAGTAATTATAGAAACCTACAAAAGACCAAAAGAACAGATCAGTAATAAGAAGAGTCCAATTAAAGAGGAAGTACAGGAAGAGCATATAGGACCAGAACAGGAAGAAATACCAGAACAGGAAGAAATAGATAATCAGGAACAGGTAGAACACGAAAGTCCACCTGTAAGCCCTGCAATACCTAGATGTTCTACACATGTAACCAGACCACCTGACAGGTATCAAGCAAGTATAGTTTGCCAAGTTAGTAAAGTTCCAGCTACTGTTGAAGAACTTAGGATGTATCCTGCAAAGGAACAAGAAAATTGGCATAGAGCAATGGAGAAAGTATTAAATTCATTAAAAGAAAGGAAAGTTTGTGAAAATGCCAAATTACCTCCAGGTGAAAGGTCCATTGGCTGCAAATGGATATTTAAGTTAAAAACTGGTAAAAATGGGACTGTTACCCATAAGGCTAGGTTGGTAGCTCAAGGATTTAATCAAACTGCATGTGATTATGATGAAGTATTTGCACCAAATTTAAAGGCAACAACCTTGAGAGCAGCTTTAGTGTGGGCAGCTAAGAAAAACTATATCATAAATCATTTAGATGTAGAAACTGCCTATCTGCATGCACCATTGCAGCACACTATAGATTTAAGAAAACCAGTAGGTATAAAGGATGATAAAAATAATAATGACTGTTGGAAACTGAATAAAAGTCTCTATGGATTGAAACAATCTGGTTATGAATGGAACCAATATATTGTAAAAGAGTTAAACAATATAGGATTTAAAGAAGGTTTAGCTGATCCATGTTTATTTAAAAGAGAGACAAATGGAATGGTGTCATTATTATTGTTGTTTACAGATGATATTGCTTTAATTACTAAGACTAATAATGAAGCTACTTAGATAATATCATTATTAAGTAAGAGGATAAAATTAAAGCAATTAGGAGAAGTAAGATAATATCTAGGATTGACAATAAACAAAACCAATAGTGGCTATAAGATATCACAAGAAGATAAAATTTACCAATTGCTAAAAATGTGTAAAATGGAACTTTGTAAGCCGGCAAAAACTCCAATGAGTCAGGAATTTTGTCATACTGATGCTCAAAGTTCAAAATTTGATAAGACTATTTATCAATCATTAATAGGTAGTTTAAAATATATAAGTAATTGGTCAAGGCCAGACATTGCCTATAGCATTAATCAATTGGCAAGATTCAATGCTGAACCCAATGAAAGACACTGGCAAGTGCTAAAGCGTATATTAAGTTATCTTAAAAAGACAATGCACTATGCATTGTATTTGGAGCCAAAAGATGATTTGATTTTAAGTGCATATACTGATGCAAGTTTTGCAACAGATATAAAAACTAGAAAATCAACTTCAGGTATGGCTATACTATTAGGTAAAACACTTATTGGTTGGAGGTCAATTAGACAGCAACACATAAGTATGTCCACAATGGAAGCAGAATTTTCATGTCTATCTTTATTATGTACTGACTTAATTCTGTATAAACAGTTATTGTTAGATATGGGAGTAACTGTTAAAGATGCCATTGTAATTTATGAGGACAATCAAGCAGCCATACGGTTGGCTACAAATATTGCTGTAAAAACAAGATCTAAACATACTGACCTTAGATATTTGAATGTAAGACAATTTGTAAAAAATGGTTTAATGAGATTGGAATATTGCATGACTGATGAAAACATTGCTGATGGATTTACAAAAGCCCAAGGTGCAGTCAAGCACAAAGAAAATTGTGAAAACTATGGGCTGAAATTGTAAATAGATATATATATATATTATTATATTACCCAAAAGGGGAGAATATTAGGGATAACATTGGTTACCTAACTTAGTTTGGGTAAAAATAATATATAAACTATGTTAGTGAGTTTAAGTGTGTGGCTTTTTCGACACTGGACTTCGACACTCTTTTTCGACACTGCACTTTGCAACTGATTAATCCCTAGATGGACTGAACTAGTTTATGACATATGGACTGTTTGACTATGCTATAACTCTTGCTGGAATAAAAAACTATTTAACTGGCACAGTGTATCTGTCTTACTGAGTGTAAACTACAACAATGTTTATCTCACATCATTTGCCTGCCTGCTAGACTGCCGTTGCATGTTCTGCTAGGGTATGTATCCCTAACACCACCCACATTTAAGACAGAAGTGTTTAAAATAAAAAAAATAAGTCATATTAAGTACCAACTACTGGAGACCTTGCTATTGCAAAGCAGCTGGAACTTAGCATAGAGGCTAGTTGCTTAGGGATGTTCATCTATAATTCCTAATCCAAAATGTTCTCTTTTCTCTTCTTCCTTTCCTTCCCACTTCATCTCCATCCCATTTTGTTTCTCCATCCTGCTTTTCCTTTCTGCTGTTTCTGAGGGGGAAAAAAATACACAAGTAAGGGTGTCTGTGTGAGAGAGAACAGCTGATATATGGAAGTGGGGATAGATTAATGTTATCCATACACTGCAATAACAGACAATTCATCCAATTAGTTAATTAATTAATTAATTAATTCAGATAATATTATCATATGCCTGGGCCAAGTTGAGAGCCTCAAGAGGGATTGGTTCAACTCCAATCGTCTTTAACCAGCTAAAGCAAGGGTCTTCAAACTTGGCGACTTTAAGACTTGTGGACTTCAACTCCCAGAATTCCTGAGCTAACATGACTGGAGGAGGAATTCTGGGAGTTGAAGTCCACAAGTCTTCAAGCTGTCAAGTTTGAAGACCCTTGAGTTAAAGGATTGCAAAACCTCTGTAAAGAATTCCAATTTTGCTGCTACAAATGAACTTTCCTACTTTCCATTTCCTTTATCAATTTGGATAATTTGCTTAGTATATGTACCTCATTTGAATGATATCTTGAGCTTTAAATTAGCTATATGGGTTTGGACTTACACAATACACCAGATGACCAAAACATTTAACCAATTCTAATCAAGCTGAGCAAGTTAGGTAAAGGTCTTTACTTAAGGCAGGTGAGTATATTTTATAAAGACAACTGCTTGTAGACATACTATCATCAGTGTAGGATTGGGTGTCTATGGTTTCCATTGTACACACAAGGTATCAATTCAGAAATTTCAATTTGGGACTTTTAAAGTGAGCCACAATTCTTCTTAGGCACAGAATTTGTCCGCACATTGTGTTAAGCTGTAATGCAATTTGTTTGGCTTTGACTTAGTGCTTAGTGGGAGTTGAAGTCTACAAGTCTTCAAGTTGCCAAGTTTGGGGAGCCCTGCCCTACACCATTTCTGCCAAAGGGCAATCCAATCTCTTCTTGAAAGCCTCCAGTGATGAAACTCCCACAACTTCCGAAAGCTTAGAGATATTTCCCATTTGACCTTCTTGTTCTGCGCTACTCCACCTTATCCTATTGCTGAGCCCCTTCCTTGCCTAAATCAGACCTCATTTTTATCTTTTGAATGGCACAAACCTTCCTTGGCTATCACCTGAAGCTCTCAGGAACTAACCAGATGTGGAGGAGAGATAATCCCTCTGAAAGGGGTGATCACGTTGCTTGGACATCCTTCTTTCCAATGATGAATCTGATAAGCAGCCTCAGAAGTGCTGGGCTTATAATAAATGGTCATTTTCTTCCTTTCCCTCAAGAATGTGTGATAGGAAGCCAGCAACCACACAAAAGACCTGCCTTCTTTGATTTTACCATTGGTCTGTCCGCAGGAAATGTTGAACATTTGGGTCAACCAGGATAAACAAGGGGGGTTCCTCTTTTTGAGAAATCGACCTGAAGCAGAACTTTCCTTTGCAGGAAAAAGGGGCTTGCAGATTTACATAAGGTTGCAGCAAAAAGTGGCAGGAAAGAAGCTTGCTCCTATGAGTGTCTCTTGTTTTCTTTTCCTTTTTTGTTTGAAGGAGGGTTGTGAACTTCAGGTTCCAACCACAGATCAGTTATGTATCATAACAGGAAAGATGAGAAGTGAGATATTGCCCAACCTTGAGAGGGAGAAATGATCTGGCATATAGGAAGGCTTCGTAGTCAACCGACAGTTCTTCTAGCCGATTTCCCCCAGCCTGCTTTCTTTCTGCTGCAAATATGCTGGCAGGCAGACCCATAGAATGCAACACAAAGCTCACTATTAAGTGAAAATTTATTTATTTTATTTAGTTTAGTTTACTTTGTTATTGCACCTTGTACTTTAATGAAATTAAATACCATCTTCAGTGTACATTATGACTGAAAAATAAACACAAACACACATCCTTCACATTCTATACATTGAATTGAAAACCTCTGATATTGCATTAATATTGCACTATACAGTAGAATTCAAGAGTTACTGCCCTGGGATAGAAGCTGTTTTTCAGCCTATTTGTCTTTGTTTTTATTGTCCTGTACCGTCTGCCAGATGGTAATAGTTCAAAAAAAGGGTTCCCAGGATGAGATGGATCTTTGAGGGTGTCTTGAACTTTCTTAAGGCAGCGGGAGCTATAAAGCTCTTCCAAAGAGGGGAGAGGGCAACCCATGATCCTCTGAGCAATGACCTTCACCCTCTGGAGTGCTGTCCTACCTGCCACTGCGCAATTGGCAAACCCTACACAGGTGCTGTAAATTAAGTGGTGCAGTGGTAGAGAGTATCATAACCTACTGCACCTCTGTATGGTTTGTTTATTTATTTATTTATTGAATTTATATTGCCACCTATTCACCTATGGTGACTCGAGGCAGCTTACAGAATGTAAAACCATATTTAAAATAAAAAAAACAGTACAACCAACAAATATGTGCATAATGCAAATTTTTGCAAAATGTTCCCAATAAGGGATCGCTAATCTGTATTTAATCAATATTCAGCTTCTTCTGGTTGCGGTTCCATTCTTGAAAGAGCCCAAGGATGATCAAGTGGCTGAAAAGTAAGACATTTTGAAAGGGGAGGAGGAATTCCCAGTTTCTGGAGATTTCTTTCATTGCTACCGTAGTCTTGAAACAGTCAAAATTATAGAATAGAGCTGGGAGGGACCTTGGAGGTCTTCTAGTCCAGCTCCCTGCTCATGCAGGAGAACCCATACCATTTGAGGCAAGTGGCTGTCCAGTCTCTTCTTAAAAACCATTATAAACATGAGTCAGTTGCCAAATTTTGACTACGTGACCACAGAGATGCTGCAACCCAACGTAAGTGTGAAAAAGGGTCACAAGTCCCTTTTTCAGTTCAGTGACTTTGAGTAATCACTAAATGAATGGTTTTAAGTTGAGGACTACTGGTAGAGAATTCCAGCCAGCAGCTAAAGAAGATAAGCGACATTATAACAATATTTGTAAAGATGTTGATGATGGGAACTGATACAGAAAATAAGGCAAATCTCCAACATTCCAAAATATCTCCAAGCTTAGAAGGTCTAACCATGCATTGGCAGGCTAAAAGGTACTAGCTTATTCTGGACAGGCATTACTTGGTTCAAAGAAGATCAAATAGTATATTCAGATTCTATACAATTGAAATTTCAACCAACAAGTATCTTAGAACTGTGTTTCTCAGCTTGAGCCACTTAAAACTGGTTGGACAACAGAAAGGGAGGGGGAGCAGTGTGGCAGCTTGCAAACCAAAACTGCATTCCATAAATGTTTTCAAAGATAGTAACTAGGTGACTGAAGTTTCTGCCATGCAAAATTCTAACTGGAGAGCCTGATTGATGACTCTGAGCTATGGATGTGTCCCATTGGAGAATATGAATTATGATACACCCAGGGGGTGGGGGAAAACCAGGGTCCAGGGTGACAATGAATGATGTGCCTCAGAGTCGACTACACTCAGGCAGTGCCGGACAGTTTAACTCCCAATCCTTTTCAAGTTTCGGAAGTTTGGCTCGAGACTCATGATTTAATTGGGGTCACTGCTGGAATCCTGACATGAAGTCAACCTTGAGCCTGATGAGAGCTGAACAGCCAAATTGCTGGCAGCCGGCAGTCAGCAGAAGTAGCCTTCTCTAGTGCACTCTAACCACTGTGTAATGGTGGGATCAACATAAAAACTTGCCTAGAGACTTACAGCGTTTGTCACATCATCATTAAATAACCATGGGCTGTTCAAGATCCTGAAATACAGAAGATTAAAGTTAAGAATGTGCTTCATACTTGGGATTTGACTAATATAGTTTCCCCAAAGGGATGAATTTAGGACGGGAAGGAACCAAAGCATTTTGTTCACTTTTATCAATCAAATTCTCAAAAAAAAAAAAAAAAAAAACTTGGTGTGGAGTAAAGCTCGCACCAAATTTCCTAGAATCTTCTGGAATGGGGCAGCTGCCAACTGTAAGAGTTTATTCTCATTCTGGAAATTGAAGTCCATACATCTTCAAGTTGCAAAGGTTGAGAACCATTGGTTTAGAGGAATCCATAGGATGAAACACTCCATAGTTCTGCATGTTTGCTATTAATTCAATAAAATGATAGAGGTGCAGGCTAAATATCATATCTGTCAACCCAGCCCCCTCCCCAAATTGTGTCCCACTCTTCCAAAAGTGCTTCTATAGGATATAGAGCAAGATTTTTGTGAGGAGACTTTTGCCCCAAGGAATCACATGTTTGATGCCCTCTGGCATGATCAAAGATGAGAAGGGGTCTAGAGGCTAAACCATATGATGAATGTTTGGGGAACCACTTATGTTTAGTCCAGGAGTCCCCAAACTTGGCAACTTTAAGACTTGTGGACTTCAACTCCCAGAATTCCTGAGCTAACATGACTGGAGGAGGAATTCTGGGAGTTGAAGTCCACAAGTCTTCAAGCTGTCAAATTTGAAGACCTCTGAGTTAAAGGATTGCAAAACCTCTATAGAGAATTCCAATTTTGCTGCTACAAATGAACTTTCCTACTTTCCATTTCCTTTATCAATTTGGATAATTTGCTTAGTATATGTACCGCATTTGAATTATATCTTGAGCTATAAATTAGCTATATGGGTTTGGACTTACATAATACGCCAGATGACCAAAACATTTAACCAATTCTAATCAAGCTGAGCAAGTTAGGTAAAGGTCTAAGGCAGGTGAGTATATTTTATAAAGACTAAACCATATGATGAATGTTTGGGGAACTGGTTATGTTTAGTCCAGGAGACCCCAAACTTGACAACTTTAAGACTCGTGGACTTCAACTCCCAGAATTCCTCAGCCAGCTATGCTGGGAGTTGAAGTCCACAAGTCTAATGAAGAGAAGGACTAGGGGTGATACAATATCTGTTTTCCAGAACTTGAGGAGCTGTCACAGAGTGTTTAGTCATGGGAATGAGACTCAGGACACCAGCATGACTGTCAATTGTTTTATTTCCTTCTAGGACTGAGTGCCAGAGAAACTGCAGCAGCCTTTTTTATAGTTGGGCTGCTTGCAGCTGTGGCCAGTGATAGCTCTTCAAATTTCCCACCACCATGGACCGACCAATTACAGGTAAGTATGTTAATACATAACATCCCTCTCACCTGGTCCAGTCCAACCAATCTGAGCCTTGCCTAATGTACGTAATCACGAAGGTAAGTGAGGCTTTTATGGTTTCAACTGGACCTGTGCAACTCAATTGCAGGTTGGCCTCTGGACTGTTTGGATGGGTCTGTTGTTCCTCCCATCCATCTTCTTGGAACCTCCTGGAAGTTTTGTTCCCCCCAGGAATTTCCTGGCTGGTTGAGTTGGTTCAGCCGCTCCCACCAGAGATTGCTTTTCTGCTATTCTTCTGGACTTGTTCTTGTCTTCCCGACCTGCCTTTTTCCCCAGTCTCAGGTACGTGTTTGCATTTCCCGACTGGGGCTAGTGTTAGTATTGGTTGTTGTGTAGTTGTCAGGGTTTGTTCTGTTATTTCTTTTGTTTGTGGAGGGTCTCCCCTCCCTTTCTACTTGTGTTTTGTCTGTTTGAGGGTCTCTCCCTCCTCTATGGTCATTTTTGAGGGATCTCCCCCTTCTTCCATGGGTCTGTTTGGGTCTCCCTTTGTGGCTCTAGATCTGAGCTGCTCTATATGCATCCTCCAGCTCCTCCCATCCTTGGTGTCTACCCTGTATGAATAGGGCACATTTATCTGGATCACTTTTGCTGGTATCCACAATGGTTCCCCCGTGAGATTTTTTGCGTATACTGGGTCCCCTGTTTGAAATGTGCAGCAATTACTGGATGAGTCTGCTGGTTTTTCTGGGCTATATGTGGGGTGTAGTCTGTCTAGGTGTGATCTTAGTTTCCTCCCCATTAGTAACTCTGCTGGACTTTTGTTTGTTGTGGCACTGGGAGTCATGTGCTGAATTCGTCAACGAGTATATCAATGCTGTCAGTGCATGCCTTATCCCATATTGTGCTAGAAATCCCTTGAATGTTGTTGCTGTGAATTGTGGCCCATTGTCGGATACAATTAAATCTGGCAATCCATGTGTTGCAAAAAGTTTCCTGAGCTGTCTAATGATGGCTTCTGTCATGGTGGAGTGCATAATGCTTACCTCTAGTCATTTGGAGTAGGTGTCTACGACTATTAGGAATGTGTGTCCTTTGGTTGGGCCCACAAAATCAATGTGTAATCTTGACCATGGTCCCCTTGGTGTTTCCCATTCGTGTTTTGGTGCTGTGGGGAGTATTGGCCTAGATTCCTGGCAGCATTTACATGTTGCCATCCAGTCCCCTATTTCTTTATCCATCCTTGGCCACCATACATAATTCCTTGCCAGGGATTTCATTTTTACAATACCCGGGTGTCCCTCATGTAACATTTCTAGTATGCTTATTGAGATCTAGGTAGCTCTATTCATAGGCAAAAATTCCCTGCAGCAAAGTCTGAACAAAGGTAGGATTAGCCCTCAGCCACAATAGGAAGTGCCCAACAAAGCCTCTTCATTGCATCAGCTCAAACCTCAACCAAACTCAGCTCAGACAAACTCCTAGGATTTGTACATAGCACCATGGGAGTCTGACAACCGCCAATAAAATACATGTTCTTGCACAGGAACAGGACGCTCAAGTGCAAGAGAATGTATATAAATATCCCCCACTCTCAACTCCATGTGGTCAGCTGCCCAGAATCACACATGCTTGGTGGTTCTGCTTCATCAATAAATGAATTAGCCTCCAGCCTCCATTTTGTCTCCAGTGCCTTTCTCCCGGCTTGGACCTGGACCTGGATATCTCTTCCAACAATAATATTTATAATATTTCAGAAAGAGTTGGTGCTAGAGGGGACAGTTTGAAGGGAAAGAAGCCAAATTCTGGTGTGGAGCCAACTGACACGACATCGTTCTGACCTTAGTAATCAAATATATTTGCAAATAAATAAAGAAGCAAGACAGCAATTTTCCTCCAAGGGATAATGGTGACGTGCGCATTTGCTTGGGAATGTGGCCAGCTAGCAGCAACACTTGTGAAGTGCTTTTCCAATGCCAGGCCCGTCTTGGGGTCTGGAGACAGTCCAGAGCTCCACTGGAAGAGGCTAAACTCCAGCAGCCAAAGAAATTCTGCAGAGACCTCCACCATTTACACAAGTGATATGCTTAACCCCCTTGGCTGCAGACCTGCCCTTCTCTGCTCTGACTTTCCTCTCCAGTCCACCCCCTTCTCCATGGAGGGCCCTGTGTTCTTTAGCCTAGAAAATCACCTCCGCTGTTTCTACAGTTGGCTTCTATTGATGTAGCTGGGAAGTCTTCTGGGACTCCTAATCTGCAGCAAAGGTTTCAGGGAGCAGAGCAGGACTTGGCGAGCACACTAAGGCCTGGTTTGCATAGCCATGATTTAGGGAAAAATTGACTGACAGAAAATTAGTTGCCTTTATACAACTTGCTAAGCAAGCCACGGTGCCTAAACAAGCCATAATGGCTTGATTCACACTATCTGTTTAAGTCTAAAGCACCTTGGCTGAAACCAGTCTGAGAGATAATCCAATTTCAATTCAGAATAGAGCTGGAAGGGATCTTGGAGGTCTTCTAGTCCAGCCCTCTGCTCAAGAAAGGGACTCCAGCAGTCGGATTCTACCGGTTCAGACCAGTTCACGTGAACCGGATGTTAAAGTTACATCTGGTTTGCCAAACTGGTATTTCAACTGACTGGCTGGCCCTGCCCCTTCCTCCCCTCCCAGGAGTCTCCACGCGGCCCATTTTGGATGCAGGTAAGTGCAGGGTTTGTGCGGAGGCTCTGGGAGGGGTGGGGAAATGGGCCTTCTAGAAGTACCAGAAGTCCAGAAACAAGCCTATTTCTGGCTTCCGGAGGGCTTCCAGAGCCCGGGGGATTGTTTTTGCCCTCCCAGAGGTCCAGGGGAAGCCTCCGGGAGGGCAAAAGGCAGCCCTCCCCCGGGCTTTGGAGGCCCACTGGAAGCCTGAAACAGGAAGTTCCGGTAGGCCACACCCACTGGAAGCCAGAAACAGGAAGTTCCAGTAGGCCACACCCACCCAGCAACCAGGCAGAAAACCAAATGCTTGGATTTTTGAATCCCACCCCTGGGAGACTCTAGTCTATACCATTTCAGACAAGTGGCTGTCCAGTCTCCTTTTAGAAACTTCAGTGGTGCTAAACTCATTGCAATAGTTTTATGTTATCTATGTGCTTAGGTTATCTGTGTACTTTTGTGGTGGAAACCTGGATTCTCTTAGAAAATGCTTCAGTTCAATATCAAATTGGGTGAACCCACTATGTTCCTGGTATAGAGCAGCCATTGCTCCATCTCCACTAGAATAACTTGGAAGAATCACATGCACACATATGCGCACACACAAATACCACATTTGACTCCTCCCAGATACATGAACATATTGTTCTGACCCAGGCTTTCATTCCCAGCCAGAACTAATCTTAAACAGTTCCCCAAGATAAGCACTCACCTTTCAGTGCTGTGGAATGCTGCCAAAAACAGAAGTATCCAATTAATTATAAAAGAAACCAATCAAAGTATCAGAAAAAATCAACCAGAATACACAGATCTTCAAGGAGGATTCAGAATCTATCAAACTACTTTGCTTCCTGCAAAGGTTTCGTCATTGAAGTCTGACTTTTATCCCTTAGGGGAGGGGCAATCACCTCCCTGCCTTACTCCTGAGTCACCCCTTTTGTTTCAGCTGCTCTCATCTACTGGCAGCTCTGTGCATACACATACTGGGAACAAGCTCCCTTGGGTCCTCTGCCTTGTTGCTGCCAGGCTCCAAAGGCAGCACTCCATTCCCAGATGGCCCTGGCTCCATCTCTGCATTGGATGCAAGACCCTCGTCCGAGTCCCCTCCAGACTCCTGGACTGGTTCTTCCCCACTGTCCAATTCTGCTACCATCTGTACCAGCTGCTGGCAAACCACAACATGTATTCTTCTCCCTTGGATGCCAGGCTTACCAAATTTACTGGAATAAAAGAAACTGATGGTGTTTAAAATGTTCTGAAGAGAAAGAGCAACATGGTACATTTGGAGTGCAGAGTCATTAAGAAATGACTAGGAAGAGGAGGAATGGATTTACCTAAAACTGTGGTCCCCCCTGACTTTCCAGATTGTGTGAACTCACCCACTGTCAGGGATGGGATTCAAATTTTTAACAACCGGTTCTGTGGTGGACGTGGCTTGGTGGTCATGTTATTGGCTGGGTGTGGCCAACTCAATATCACTCACATCGAGGCACGCATCTCCTCTCCTGGTTTCTTATGATTGTGGGGATGCTCCAACAGTCATAAGTATGAAAAATGGTCATGTCACTTTTTTCAGTACCATTGTAACTTTGAATGGTCACTCCACACAAGCAAAGTACCAGCAAAGGAGGGGAAAAAAAACTCCAGAGAAGTTCCAGAGACAGGAAGTCTAGTTCTGCCAAGAATGTAATAAGGGTTAACGGAGAGGCAGTTTCTGTAAGCAACACCAGAATGTTTTCTTCCTGCCTTAATTCCTTACAGGATTAGGCCAGTAATTTCTTCTAACAACCAGTTCTCCAAACTGCTTCGAATTTTAACAACCGGTTCTAGTGAAGAGGTGCAAACTGGTAGAATCCCACCCCTGTACTACTGTGTTTCGTAAATGATGGTTTATGGCTTAGCATATTGCTTAATCCAGCCAACTGTGGCTAAGTCAATAAGCACAGGAAAAACAACAGCAGCATCCTTTCTAATCCCACAGAGATGTGATAAATAAGTCAAAAGGTGAATAATTATTCTGCTCGTTATGTTGCTTTTTTTTTAAAGGTGACTCAATGATGAAAGAGAGGAATCCCTTCATTCTTAGGCAGATCAGATAGATGAGGAACTGTGGTTTGCAGAATGGATTCTTGCTATTTCAATGTCAAACACAACCATGACCTCTAAAATACTTCAGTAAATTGACTTTACAATGGATACAGAGGGGAAACTATCATAAATTCAATCTGAGGTAAAGAGGAAGAGCTGAGGCATCCACCCACTCCCCCATTCTGGGGTGGCACATCAGCTTATTAAAGAGTTCAAAAGTTCATTGGAGGAATGATTTTCGTGGGCTGCATCAGAAGACAAAAAATAAATAAATAGTTCAGCAGAAAAAAGGCAGAATCCATTTGTTGGCATCTATGTGTTTGGCTAATTTGCGTCTTGGTGTTTTATTTTTATCCTCTTGTGGAAGTCAAGTTATTGTCCAAACTTGTAGCCACACAGAGTTCACAGCTTGTTTCAGAATAGCACTCCATCAATAAAGGGGATATGAAACTCAGACAAGGATGCTGTCGGGCATGGTTGACAAATGTACTGTTGTCTAGTATAGTGAAATAAACATTTTAGGAGCCCCCATGCCTAAAGCCATGTGATCTGGATGCTGTATCTCAGGATCTTTGCAGCTCCCTGGGAAGATATCAGACTTGGAGACAATGCAGTGAACACATAATCAATCAATCCATCAGAATAGAGCTGGAAGGGGACCTTGGATATCTTCTAGTCCAGCCACCTGCTCAAGCAGGAGAACCTATACTATTTCAGATAAGCGACTGTCCAGTCTCTTCTTTAAAAAGCTTCAGTGATGGAGCACCCACAACTTCTGAAGACAAGCTGTCCCACTGGTTAACTGTCCTCACTGTCAGAAAATTCCTCCTTAATTGCAGGTTGCTTCTCTCCTTGGTTAGTTTCCATCTATTGTTTCTTGTTCTTGCCCTCTTATTTTGGAAAACAAGTTGACTGCCTCTTCTTTGGGGCAGCCCCTCAAATACTGGAATTCTGCTATCATGTGCCCACTATTTTCTCTAGATTAGCCATGCCCAGATCATGCAGCCTTTCTTCAATATGTTTTCATCTCCAGGCTTGTGATTTGCTTCGTTGTCCCTTGCTTTAACTTGTAGAAGACAAATTCCCCAAGGAAGAGGGATGGAGTTGTTTGCTTTCCACAAAGTGCTCTTGAAATAAGCCTGGAACCACTGATTTCAGATTTGGGTCATTCCACAATGGAAGAAAGCAATTGCAGTAATTCACTTAACCATTGTGGCAAGAAAAGTCATAAAGTGAGACTAACCTCACTTAACAAATTTCTCATTTGGCAACAGAAATGTTGGGCTCAACTCTGGTTGTAAGTTGAGAATTCCCTGTAATACAAAAATCAATTCTGGTGCATTGGAATCAGGCAAGTTTTAATTTTCTCAAACCGGGCGTTTCCAGATGGGTGGAAATTACCATTCTAATTACCAACCAGACCTTTTCCTTCTGAGAATAAGTGGCACATAACTAGAAAAGGTTTAGGGAAGACAGGTTTTGTACATGGTAACTGTAATGAGATTATTACAGGCCCCAAAATGGGAAGACTCTGAAATACTTACAGTGGAAAAACGATTGGTGAAGATGACAGAATTTGTAGAGACTGCAAAATTTACTTCCTTCATGAGAGAAAAAATAAGTTATATTTGATAGCAATTGGAAACCATTTATGGAGTTTTTGCTGAAAATGGAAAAAATGAACTTGTGGTTTGTGGGTTTAGGGTAGAATATGAAAGGCAAATATTGAAATTTCAATTTGAAAAGATGTCTTGGCAACAGTCAAGAGGTAGAGGCACTGGGTAAAAGTCTTCTGATTTGAAATTTTCTGTTCTGTGCATGTAGTCCTTGACGTTCAATCAATCATTCATTTAGTGATCATTCGAAGTTAGAATGGCACTGAAAAAGAGTGACTTATGACCATTTTTCACATTTAGGACAGTTAAGGCATCCTATGGTCACGTGATCAAAAAATTTGGATGCTTCGCAACTGTGACTCGTATTTATGATGGTTGCAGTCTCCTGGGATCATGGATCACTTGTGCGACATTTTCACAAGCAAAGTCAATGGGTTTTACAACTGCAGCTATTCATTTAAGAACAGTGGCACAAAAGGTCATAAAGTGGGGCAAATTTCACTTAACACATGTGATGGGCCATCTGCTAAAATAAAGCCAGGTCATGGCACACACTTCAAAGTAAATCAGGAAGCCTGTAATTGTGGCGTCTGCCTGGCAAGAACAAAGAATGATTATCCACAGGAGGATATGCATGTGTAAATCTCGTAACAATCCTGGCTAATTGGAAAGCTGATAAAAATAACACAAGTTAGCCAACTTGCAGACCTCAGCTAACAGTTAGGCCTCCAGCAAATCAAATGTGTATTAGATAATTCCTAGGGCATTTGTTAGCCAAGACTTGGGAATAGGGACAGCTAGAGACCTATAGAATAAATTGTAGAATTATTACTAAAATGTTTATTAGATTATATTTCTTGTTATCTCACTTTGTCCCGCGTTCTCTTTTTGTGAAAATGTATTAAATTTATTCAATCTGGGCTTTTGGCATTTTGACCAGGAGTCCCTTTTCCTTGGAGTACTCCAATAAAAAGCAATCAGAAAACCTGCACCTCGTGTCTGGCGCCCATCCTTGGCTTTGGCACCGGGCTCAGCCCCGAATTGGGGGCAACACATGTCCCACTTAGCAACAGAAAAATTGGGCTCAGTTGAAGAACGAGAGCTACCTGTAGTAAAGTCATGGCCAGAGAGATCTAATCTCAACTATGCCAAGTTTTTTTATTGTCCAAAAGGGAATCACAACTTCAAGCATGCAGTAGAAACCACAATGATGTGCAAATGATGAAATATGTGTTGTGACATCACATTGCAAGCCTTTGGCCCCTTGTGTTTCTCTTCTAATATTAGGGCAGCTGCATACATGACAGGGTTTGTTTCATGACATCCCAATCTACATAGCCTTCCTTTTCATTTCCTCTGCAGGTATGTCTCACCTGTGCCAACGAAGTGAGAAGTCCAAGTTTCCAAAGGAATATACACAAGCAGACAAGACCAGTAATGACAGGGTTAAATTCCTTTGGCCAGGCAAGGCCTTGGCAGTCTCACACAAGCTGTCGGCCAAGTCCAATAATAAAGCAAGAACATAAATCACAGACTATCACCACACACACAGAATCCGTTGGAGCTGCTCTCACAAATTAACACGTTGTCCCGAACAAGAATCCAGAACTAACACTCCCACTTTTATTTTCTGTGGGGCGTGTCAGTCCCTCCTCTCAGTCTCTCATTCGTCCTTTCCTTTTACATTGCAACTTACACTTTTGCCTGCGCCGTTGCCTCGCATCAAGCCAGCATTCCTCGGCTTGATCCTCAGTCAGAGGCTCTGATATGTTCTCCTGATGATCTGCCGACACCTGAGGCACAACCAGGGGAAAGTCCTGGGGAGGAAGGCAATTCCAAATCCTCTAGCAAAGCAGGCTCAAACCTCAGAGCCAAATCCTCCTCTTCCTCATTTACCAAGTCCTCGACCTCTGACAAAGCAGGCTCAAACCTCGTGGGTACTTACATGTATGGCATTCAGCTTTGTTCGGGTATTTTCCCACGTCATTGTTGTTGTGCTTTTAAAGTTGTAGCAACGTTTCAGCAAAATCTCATCTACAGAAGCCTGATGATGGCAGATGAGATTCTGCTGAAACGTTGCTACAACTTTAAAAGCACAACTGTATATTCTGAGGTTCTGGTGGGTATTTGTATGTGGGTCTTTGGTTATTTGGGTTTTCTCCCGCTTCCAATTTTACGTGGGAGAAAACCTGAATAACCAAAGACCCATATATATACATACATACATACATACATACATACATACATACATACATACATATGCCACCAAAAAAGGCACCAGGTCTTATTTTGGGGGGATGTCATCCGCTGACTAACCTCACTTGCGCATGTTGTCCTGGCCTCCTTTTGGCTATCAGAGGCCTTCAGGAACTTTTTCTTCTGCAGCTGGCAAGGCTTTCCTGAAGGCCTCTGCAACCGGAAACAGAGCTCTGGATCGATCCAGAGCTTTCTTATCAGCTACAGAGGCCTTCAGGAAAGCTTTGCCAGTCTTGCTGGCTGCAGAAGAAATGGGCCAGCAAGGCAGGTGTTGGGATATGTGAAGCCTGGCTACACAACTGTCCAAAGGTAAGAAGTAGTGCAGCTCCTCACCCCCTCACCCCCACCCTAGCTTAATTTTTACCCATGCACTCTGGAGTGGGAAGGATCTTAATGAGGGCTTATTTTGGGGGTAGGGCTTATTTTTGTGTAAAAATCAAGCTAGGACTTACTTTCTGGGTAGGTCATATTTTTCAGGAAAACAGGGTATCTATGACTCCAATGTGACCCTTCCACCCATTAATTGTTGATGGCAATGTCAAACTAGGGAAGAAATTCAATCCATCAGAATAGAGCTGGAAGGGACCTTGGAGGTCTTCTAGTCCCACCCCTTGTTCAAGTAGGAGAGTCTATACCATTAGAGACAAATGGCTGTCCAGTCTCTTGTTAAAATCCTCCAGTGATGAAGCACCCACAATTTGTGAAGGCAACTTCTGTTCCACCAAGTCATTGTTCTAATTGTTGGGAAGTTTCTCCTTAATTCCAGGTTGTTTCCCTCTTGTATTATTTTCCCTCCAATGCTTCTTGCCTTGAAAAATAAGTTGACCCCTCTCTTCTTTTGTGGCAGGAAAGTTAATTAGTAAGTTAAGTTGGATAAAATGTTTTTCCAATTGTTTTGACAATTGATGACTGATGAGTGTCTTAGGGTTTAAATGTAACATGACTGCAATTGCTTTCTGTTTTTGTATTTTGGGTCGTTTGACTGACGTGAGTTCCTACTAATAGAGCAAGGAATGAATTTGGGACTCTTGGCTGCTTTCAATATTACGCAATACTTATTTCAGGGCCTGTTAATAAAATAAGATTGTGCTATTACTTCACATTTCTTTGAAGGGACATATGAGATGATCTTTAGGACTGAATGGCAACTGATATTATATTATTTTGCTACAATATTGCATTATTCATTGTTCCTGTACAACTGAATTATTGCATGCCACCAGAAGATTTAAAAAAAAAAACATTTTCAGCATTAATTCTGCTTTTTGTGATCTGTTGAAGAGCATATAAGGTGATATAATATCTCTTTTAAGTTTGCACTATGATTCCTTTTCATGCTGAAATATAATCTATGTATGTGCATGTGTTTGGAAATCAAATATAGACTTCTTCCCAGGAAAGATAGGCGAAGTGAAGGTAAGGCAAAAAAAGCCCCCTTTATGCAAAAATGCTGAAATAGGAGAGTTCTTGTACTCACATCCTAATGGCAATCTCTCTGTTTGAACACCAGGATAATTGAATGTTCTTCCAATAAGCCCACATTCAGATAAGCAGGGACAAGCACTAGGCAAACAATTAAGGAGAATTTTTTTTTTTTTTAATCAAGAAACTGCCAAGGAGGAAATCAGTTCAAAACTGACAGGGCAGACTACTTACCGTGTATCAACAGGCAGCAAACCCTATCCTCATTCACACGGATGATGCTACCTAGTTGGGTAATAAAAAGTCTGCAAGCAAGCTCAGAAAGCACCAAGGATGTCACAGTTCATCCCTGAGCCACAGATATTTCCTTCTATTGGAATAAGCAGGCTCAGGGTTTGGAAGCACCAGTAATCTTCAGCATTCCCCATGCAACTGGAGGCTGCTTGCTGTCATTCTGCAGGTTCCTTTCCTCCCTGATACAGATTAACAGAGTGGGAAGGGACCTTGTAGGTCATCTAGTCCAACCCCCACCCACCCAAGCAGGAGACCCTACACCACTTCCGACAGATGGCCGTCCAGTCTCTTCTTGAAAGCCTCCAGGGATGAAGCTCCCACAACTTCTGAAGGCAACTTCTGTTCCATGGGTGGATTGTTCTCCCTGTCAGAAAATTTCTCCTTATTTCCAGGTTGAATCTCTCCTTGATCAGTTTCCATCCATAATTTCTTGTCTGGCCTTCGGGGGCTTTGGAGAATAGCTTGACCCCTTCCTCCTCTCTGTGGCAGCCCCTCAAATATTGGAAGACTGTTATCCTGTCTCCCCTGGTCCTTCTCTTTGCTAGACTAGCCAGGCCCAGTTCCTGCAACCATTCTTCGTATGTCCCCTAATCATCTTGGTTGCTCTTCTCTGCACTCTTTCTGGAGTCTCAACATCTTTTTTTACATCGTGGTGACCAAAACTGGATGCAGTACTCTAAGTGTGGTCTTACTGAGGCTTTATAGAGTGGTATTATCACTTCGCTTGATCTTGACTGTATCCCTCTGTTCATGCAATTTAGGATTGCATTGGCTTTTTTGGCTGCCACCACACACTGGTGGCTCATATTTAACTGGCTGTCCATTTAAGACTCCAAGATCCCTCTCACAGTTACTGCTATTTAATCTGGTTTCTCCCAATCTATATATGTATTTTTGGTTTTTCTTGACTAAGTGAAAGACTTTACTGACTTCATATCCCTCTGTAATTCATTATAAAATGAATTCACTTACTTTTCAAGTACTATTTAAAAATAATGGCAGAGAGAGATAAATCAGCGGAGGAACACAATGGCTGCAAGGATGACAGAGTACTTGATTATTGAAAACCAACTACAGTAAATGCATTCCAGTAAAACGGAAGGCAAGTGATTACTCTAAGACACCATGGGATCTGCCGTCTGGATTTAGAAAAATTTGCTCGCTCTCTGATGTCCCCAGGCAGACTTGGGCAAAAGGAACTGAAAAAGGCTGACTCTGAAAATCAGATGCTGATGGTTCCTCCTTTGTACTTCAGTAAAAGCAGGCAGCCAGTTGTTTGCAAACTGCGTGGCCTTACTGACATCAGTCTCTGGGACTGAGCCTCACTTGGCCCAATGAGCTTCTCTGTGGGCAGCAGAAAGGAGGTTGAGTTACATTGGAAGAGGACATTGTTGAATAACATTTTTCTGTATTGCTACGTAGGAGTGTCAAACTCAATTTCACTGAGGGCCACATCAGAGTGGTTTTTGACCTCGGGGGGGCCAGGATGGGCATGGCCAGCTCGATGTCACTCATGTCGGAAGCGCCAGTGGTGGCTCAAGCACTCTTCCAGCCAAAACAGTCTCCCAAGCTCCGTTTTTCAGCTGTGACAGCCTCCTGCAACTCTCTGTCAGCAAAAACAGAGCTCAAGAGGGCTGCATGTGGACCTCCTGAGCTCCATTTTCACTGGCAGAGGCACTGCAGGCCGGTCCTTTACCGTCTCCAGGGTGGCCCTACGGACCAGATCTAACCACCCCATGGACCAGATGCAGGCCACAGGCCTTGAGTTTGATATTCCTGTGTTAGAGGGTCTCATCCTTCCTCCAGGTGTTGGGAATGACTACACCCAGACACATACCATTAAACAACATTTCCATAGAATTTAAATTGGAGGAGGAACAAATTAAAGAAATGATTATTGCTTGGGGGGAAAATTTTGGATATGGGATTGATTTAGAAAAATGGCAAAAATTGTGGTTTCAAAATTATAAAATGACAATGTCGACTGCATATAAAGAAAATCTGTATAAGATGTTTTACAGGTGGCATCTACCCCCAGCAAGAATTGCAAGAATGTTTAAGAACAAATCGGATAAACGTTGGAAATGTCATCAGATACCTGGTTCATATTCCCATATGTGGTGGACATGCTTGGATGCAAAGAAATATTGAACTAAAATTCACACATGGTTAGAAAAAAATGATACAACAACATATAGACTTTAAACCAGAGATTTTTTTATTGGGGATAATACTGGAAATATACAATGAAGAGTTGAAATATTTGATTGTAAATGTATTAACAGTGGCTAGGATTGTATTTGTTAAGAATTGGAAAAATGATAAAATATTTATGCTGGAGGAAGTTATTAAGAAAATTATGGATTGTGCTGAAATGAGTTAAATTGACATTTGAAATTAGAGAACAAGAAAATAAACAATTTTATGTTATATGGGATTTGTTTTATCAATGGTTGGATAAAAAGGTATGGTAATGTAATAGACTAGATAATATTGTGATAGAAATTTAATAGACTGATATAAAACATAATATAGACATATATAACCACTGGTTGAAAGTATAACATAAATTTTAAGATAAAACTTGGAACATCTTGTATAAAATGATGGAATAAATAGCTTAGTCATGGATGATTAATAACTGATAAATATATAGGCATATGTTAGTTCGACAATGTGAAAACTGATAAAAATTTTGAGTAAATTCTGTAAAGTCAAAGGTTACCTGCAATCAGATCAGTGTTTTATCAACACTTGGCTGTCAGGATTCCAGCAGTTCCCCCCATTTAAATCATGAATCCTGAGCCAAACCTCCAAAACCTAAAAAGGGTTTATTGGGAATTAACATGTCAGCACTGCCTGGGTGTAGCTAACTCTGAGGCATATAAATTTTTTCGTAAAAAGTTTTTTATTTTTATTTTTTAAAAACATCTCTTTTAGTGAACTCTTTAGTGAGGTTCCAAGTTTTCACATTTCCATACAAACATGACCTTGGTTCCATATTCATCTTTCACATTTGATTTCATATCATATCATTACATTTCATATTTTCTGTAAATGTTCTCAAATATTCTTATATTATTCAAACTTATTATATATATTTTCTAATCATATCTTAACTTATTTCTTTTTACTTTAAATAATTCTCATATCTTCATATTCAGTGTACTTTATATTGTTGTCTGTCACATTTGCAATTTCATTGCATGCTCTTATTTTATTATTCCATAAATTCTATCTTAATTCTAATAGTTCAAAAAAGGTTCCCCTTTAATTACTAATTTAAGTGTACCACCCCTTTGTCTCCCCCCTCCCTTTCTGTTGGCAGCTCTAAAAAGACCATAGAAATATTTTATGAGTTGACAGCCACTGTAATTTTGAACAGTTCCTAAGTGAACTGTTGTAAGTCAAGGACTGCCTGTATACTAAAATGGCGATGCATAAAAGCCTGCTTCTGACTCTACGGTTATATGGAAATGAGAGTTCCGTGTGTCAGGAGAAATATGAGAGTAATTGAATGCGGAGGGAATGGAGGACTTATTGTAAAAAGTACACAGTGAAACAAGAAAATATGACTGAATGCAAAAGTGAAAGGATGATATTAAGAGATTTTGGCAACCTAAAGGGAATGAATGAAGATCAAATTGCAAAACAAAGACATGTAGAAAGAAGGAAGAGGTGAAAGTGATGGAAAACCAAAAAAACCTGTGGCTGGATGGAATTCACAAGATTTTGAAAAAGAGGGAAGTGACGACTAAAACATAAAAGGGATCAGAGGAAACAGAATGTGGGAGGGGTGGAAGGGTGGTGTTCCATACTAGCAGGCTTGTAGGCCTGCATTCCTATTGGTCTGGGACAAAACTAAGTGTTCTGATTGGTTCTTATTCGGCTGCCGCGATTGGGTAAAACCAAGCGCAGCAAGCTCAAATGCATGTCATAGGCTGCCTAGCCACAGCCAGCTCTATAAAAGAAGCTGCCTCGGCTGGGAGTTTTTGTCTCAGTATCTGGTTTCCTTAATAAAGAGCTGTTGTCACTACTTTGAGTCTCGTCTCTCCTTGGGATCCACCGCCCAGACTTAACAGGTGGACTATTTGCAAAAATAAAAAAAAGTGCAGAGAGGTGTGAATGTCAGTGTAAATGAGATTACAAAAGATTTCTTATGGAAAAAGTTCAAAGAGCAACTAAGATGATTAAAGGCAAAGTGGGGTACTAATACCACTCTATAAAGCCTCAGTAGGACCACACCTAGAATACTGCATCTGGTTTTGGTAACCACACCATAAAAAGATGTTGAGACTCTAGAAAAAGTGTACTTGAAAAGTCTCAAAGCGTGAAAGACCTATGCTTTTCATTTCATGAAATGAATTACAGAGGGATGTGAAGCAGGGACAGCCAATGTAGAGAAAAGTAAAGTCCTACACTTAGGCAAGAAAAACCAAAAATACACATATTGATTGGGAGAAACCAGGCTTAATAGCAGTAACTGTGAGGGGGATCTTGGAGTCTTAGTGGACAACCAGCTAAATAGGAGCCAGCAATATGTGGTGGCAGCCAAACAAACCAATGCAATCCTAAAATGCATTAACAGAGGGATACAGTCAAGATCAAAGGAAGTACTAATACCACTCTATAAAGCCTTATAAGTAAGACCACACCTAGAGTACTGCATCCAGTTTTGGTCTCCACGATGTAAAAAAAAGATGTTGAGACTCTAGAAAGAGAAGAGCAACCAAGATAATTGGGGGACTGGACAGTGAGAGCAATCAACCCATGGAACAGAAGTTGCCATCAGAAGTTGTGGGAGCTTCATCACTGGAGGCTTTCAAGAAGAGACTGGACGGCCATCTGCCAGAAATGGTGTTTCCTGCTTGCAGGGGGAGGGGGGGAGTTGGATTGGATGACCTACAAGGTGCCTTCCAACTCTGTCAATCTGTTAAATCTGGTGATGATTCAAAGGGAAGAGAGGAGCTTCCAGTCTGTTTCCTTCTCATCTCCTTTGGATAAAAGCATGATCAATTCCTCATCTCATCTCAGTAAAACCTCCTTCTTCTCCCTTCCTTGGGGCCTTGCTTCACTGACAGGATGTTGGACCCAAGAGGGCAGTATGAGTCAGGCTTGACCAGCAATGTATCCACTTGCATTCCAGTAATTTGAGGCACATTTACTCAGCCTGGGAAAGAGATGAGTTAGGACAAGGTACAGTGTGTAACGAAGAAGAAATAGGGAAGTTCTCTTCCTAGAAGTGACTAAAAAGGCTATTTCCGCTCACCCTTCACCCCCACCCACATCCCACTACTTGAACGCATCTGAATGGAAATTAGTCAAGGAGAATCCAGTTATCAAACTAGATAAGGCCGGAAGATTAAGAGAAGATCCCATCATGTTTTGTTTTCCTGTTGAGGAGGTCAGGACTCCATTTTTTTTCCTCTCCCCATCTTCTCCCCTCATCATAACATCTCCCCAAACTATGGAAAGGACAGTCACCCTTTCTGGGTCAAGAGGTCGCTTGAGTTGCATCCCCAGTTCACAGCAGGAGCAGCTTAATATCATGGATAAGTTTTCAGTTTTCAGAAAGCCAATGCAATCCTAAACTGCATTAAGAGAGCGAAACAGTCAAAATTGTGAGGAACTAATACCACTCTATAAAGCCTTAGTAAGACCACACTTAGAATACTGCTTCCAGTTTTGCTCACCACACTATAAAAAAGATGTTGAGACTCTAGAAAGGGTGCAGAGAAGAGCAACCAGGATGATTTTGGACTGGAGGCTAAAACATATGAAAAACGGTTGCAGGAATTGGGTATGTCTAATCTGCTGAAGAGAAGGACCAGGGGAGACATGATAGCAGAGTTCCAATACTTGAGGGGCTTCCACAGAGAGGAGGAAGGGGTCAAGCTATTTTCCAAAGTACCCGAAGGCCAGACAAGGAATAGTGGATGGAAACTGATCAAGGAGAGATTCAACCTGGAAATAAGGAGGAACTTTCTTGACAGTGAGAACAATCAACCCATGGGACAGAAGTTGTGGGAGCTTCATCACTGGAGCTTTTCAAGAAGAGACTGGACTGCCATTGGTCAGAAATGGTATAGTAGGGTCTTCTGCTTGGGCCAGGGGGGAGGGTTGGACTGAATGACCTAAAGGTCCCTTCCAACTCTGATACTATGTAAGGTGTTTTCTCCTTTCTTCCAACAGATTTTTTTTTCTTTTTTTGCATGAGATGATCTAACAGGGTTTTTCAGTGAGGTTGTTGAAGATGGAGTCCAGGGCAGGATCTACCCAACACTTGCTGCAGCCATGCAGACATGCTTCAGTCGCTGGATGTGGCCTCTTATGGCCATTTTGCCAGGCAGCTTGTGGCTGCTCTTAGGCCAGTGGGCATAAGAGCAGACCAGCACATGTGATCAAGTCTTACACAAGAATATCAGCGATGAGCAGACAACAGCTGGACTCTGCCAACTCTGTGCTGCTGGAAGTGCCCTCAAGAGGCCACATCCCACTGCTGCATTTGGAATTGGGGTCTTCATGTGATCATTCTTGTTGTCATTTTTATTACTTTCATGGGAGGGGGGTTGTGATATTTTGCAATCTTAAACCTACGTCCAGAAATAACTGGCTGCCAGACCCAGCCAAGGACAAAGGCCATAGGATGGATCAGGAAAACTCACCCATTGCTCCACACACACACACACCCTTCCCCCATGCTCCTCTGTGCCAGAGACTTGTCAGGCAAGCTGTTGGGCAAGGCAAATTAGTGCAGGGCACATTATAAAAAAAAACTGGGCATTGATTTCATGCTCCTGGGTGCCTTCTTGACTTTTTTTGACCTTGCCACTGCCACCAATCCAAGCACCTACCTATACTTCCCACAGCATTCATGTGAAGAAAAGGAGTTGGTCTTGTCCTGCCAACTGGTGACTATCAGTGGAAGGTAAATGGAGCTCAGAATCTATTCCCTGTTTCCCTTCTCCTCTTTGCTCAGGGCAGTAATTGTTTTTATGCTGGCAGGTTTTTCTGCCAACTGGAGGCATGCTTCTCTTATAAACAGGCATCTTATAAACAAGGGTTAGTGTGCTTTTGAAAGAATGCTTGATCTGTTTGTTAAACGCATGCGTTTTGCGCTCGTTTGAGATAGCACAAATCCTGCGGTGCCTGGAAGCTTGACTTAAACTCAAGAATAGTTCATCCTCCATCTGGTCGAGTCCCTACGATGTACTTGAGAGAAAGTTTGTTATTTATCAAGTCTGAATTTCATGATGGAAAATGCCGAAAGACATTGGCTGAGATGTCCATAGAACACACCATGTAGACCTACAAGGACTTCTGGGAAATAGCAGTAGCACTTAGACTTATATACCACTTTATAGTGCTTTACAGCCCTCTCCAAGCGGTTTACAGAGTCAGCCTCTTGCCCCCAACAATTTGGGTCCTCATTTTACCCACCTCGGAAGGATGGAAGGCTGAGTCAACCTTGCTCCATGTCCAGATGATTCAAATATCAGAAAAGTGCTTAAATGTAATATTTTGCTTAAAGGGAATTGTTTTATCAATCCTTTTCCATAATAAATGCTACATGAGCAGAATTACAGACTTTAGTTCTTAGAAGCAATTGTTCCCATTTATTCTACAGAAGCCAACCAAGTTTATATATTTTTATTTATTTATTTGTATCCTGCCTTTATTATTTCTACAAACAACCCAAGACAGTAAATATATCCAACATGCCTTCCTCTTCTATTTTTCCATATCCAGTTCTCAATACCAGTGTTTAAAATGGCATCTGAGGGATTGGGACTATTTCACAGAAGGCCAACGAGGATGATCAGGGAAAACTGAGTTTCCACAAAGACAGAATGAAGGATCTGGAATTGTTTAGCCTTGTCAAGAGATTGGCCAGTGTGTCTCAACTTTGTGAATTTTAAGATGTATGGACTTCAACTCTCAGGTTCTGACTGACAAACCCAGGCAAGCAAGCACTGTTGAGATGATCCAATCTCTTAATACAAAACTTTATGGAGTACATTTTGGCACAGAATGAAAGCAAAATCTGACTAATTCCCAGGCAATTCAATATAATTAAAGTATAGAATCCTCCCTCCCCTCATTAGTGCACGTCATATTGTCCAATTAGGTGTCCAGGTGTTCTGGGAAAACCTCCATGACTCTGGCAGACACCTGCTGGAATATCCTTGGTTCCCATGAGACAGTTTCTTGTTATCGTCTGAAATAAACATTCCAATCTCTCCTTCCCTTTCTCCACCCCATCCCCCAGTCTGTTGCAAGCTGTGAAACAGTAAAAGTGAAAGCAATATGAATACACTTAGAAGCTTGATACATGCTGGTGGGAGAATTCTGGGAGTTGAAATCCACATGTCTTGGAAGTCCACAAGGTTGAGTAACACTGGAATCAAGAGAAGATAGGACTCTTCATTATATCCAAAAAGATATCACCTAAATGAAGATAAAGACCTGTTCTCTCACACTCCGAAGTACAAGACACAGAATACTGGAGTTAGTTTTCAAAAAAAGCAGATTCCAATTGAACATTTAGAAGAGGAACCCTTCAGCCAGTAAATCAATGACCCAGAATGAAGAAGGGGGCCTCCTTTCAATCAAAGGCTGGACAACCATCTGTTGGAGACACTTTAACTTGGATTCCTCCACTGTGTGAATCTCAATGGTCTCTTCCCACTCTATGAATCTATCATAAGAAAGAGTTAGCATTGATTTGTAGATTACAAGAGCAATGAGTATGACCAACAGATGGCAACCATTCCAACATTCTTACCTACCCTAGATGCCATGGAGAATTTCATTAGTAGCAAATGAGTACCAGAATGTATTCATGCTCCAAGCAAAACCATCCTGGTTCTGATATTCCTGGAAGGTTATGTTCACAGACTGCCACTAAGTCATCATGTGGTGTATTTGGACTGTATCTAGGGCAAGAGATTCCCATCAGAGATCCGAGTTGCCCTCACCCTGGGATGTTCTGGGATGCTTTAACAACCAGAATGTTCTCCAAGGCCTTGGCATGCCCTATAGGTCAGGGGTCTCCAACCTTGGCCCCTGGAAGCCTGGCGGACTTCAACTCCCAGAATTCCACAGCCAGCTTTTCTGGCTGTGGAACTCTGGGAGTTGAAGTCCGCCAGGCTTCCAGGAGCCAAGGTTGGAGACCCCTGCTATAGGTGAATGTTTTGTTAGAAGTGGGCTTTTGTGCTCTCTGAGCTTGATTATTTGCTTGAGGATGTTATCTAGTCTGAAAATGAAATGGGATGCAAGCAAACAACCAAGTTCAGAGAACACCAAGAACTTCATAATTCAACCCTGAGCTAAAACTACTCTTCTGTTGGAGTGGGTTGGCCCAGAAGTAAGGAATTTGTTCCTTATTTTAACAGATTAACAGAGTTGAAAGGGACCTTGTAGGTCTTCTAATCCAACCCCTCACCTTTTTGATTGATTTCTTTATTGTTTGATATGTTGTAAGTATCTCAGAGTCATTTTGAAACTCTGTCAAGGATCTTGGAGTACTCATCTCAAATGACCTAAGTGCTAGAGCCCACTGTAACTACATAGCCAAAAAGGCATTAAGAGTTGTTAACCTAATCCTACATAGCTTTTTCTCTGGTAATTTCACACTAATAACTAGAGCATACAAAACATTTGCTAGACCAATACTCGAATACAACTCATCAGTCTGGAACCCACATTACATATCTGATATTAACACAGTTGAGAAAGTCCAGAAATATTTCCCAAGAAGGGTTCTCCACTCCTCTACTCATTGCAGAATACCTTATGCCACCAGACTCGAAATTCTAGACCTAGAAAACCTAGAACTACACCGCCTTCGGTCCGATCTAAGTATGGTATATAAAATTATATAATGCAATGTCCTACCTGTCAATGAATATTTCAGCTTCAACCATAACAACACAAAAGCAAAAAAATAGATACAAACTCAAGGTTGACTGCACTAAACTTGATTGCAGGAAATACTACTTCAGCAAAAGAGTGGTCAATGTCTGGAATACTTTACTTGACTCTGTGGTTTTTTCCCCAAACCCCAAAAACTTTACCCTCAGACTACTATTGACCTCACCCCTTTCCTAAGAGGTCTGTAGGGGGCGTGCAAAAGCACACCAATCGTGCCTATCGTCCCTGTCCTATTGTTTCTTTTATTTTTCTTATAAGTATCTATCTCATGTATTCAAAACTATATTTATTCTTATACCTGTATCTTGTAAGCGATTGACAAATCAAATAAATACCAAATACTAAATACTAATTTATCTCCCTCCTCATGTAGATCCTTCTCTGTCATTAGAGGTGGTGGAGAGTGGAATTTCACCCACTACTGTGTGATACAACATATAGAATAGAATGGAGTGCAGTGCAGTGCAGTGCAGTGCAGTGCAGTGCAGTGCAGTGCAGCGCAGCGCAGCGCAGTGGAGTGCAGTGCAGTGGAGTGGAGTGAAGTGGAAAAAAATAGGGTGGAGTAGAGTGGAACAAAACAGAACAGAACCAAACAGAATAAGGAATAGAATAGAGTAGAGTAGAGTATAGAGCAGAACACAGAGTAGAACACAGAAGAAGAGAAGAGAAGAGAAGAGAAGAGAAGAGAAGAGAAGAGAAGAGAAGAGAAGAGAAGAGAAGAGAAGAGAAGAGAAGAGAAGAGAAGAGAAGAGAAGAGAAAAGTTTTATTGCCACTTTGAATGTACGTTAACTGGCATACATTAAAATGAAATTACGTTGCATACAACTTGTTCTGTATAGTCATTAGCATTCTTGTAAATAACCGTTCTGATTGGCTAAGATGCACGGCTATCCGATTGGCCAAGCAAGTGGCACGGATTGGCCCATTACGAATCCCCCGTGATTGGAGGAAACCGATCGCGGGAGATTCAAAGTGATGTCATTGGCTGCGGCTTGACCGGGAAGTTCTATATAAGCCGCCACATACCCTAGCCGCACCGAGTCGATCTCGGGACCAATAAAGAGCTGAAAATTAGTCACTGACTCCCAAGCCTTCTTCCGGCACCTACACAACACTGGCGACGAAGGTGGGATCGCGGAACTGATATCCACCGAACACGTGGCGCCAAGATGAGCGAACCAACGAGATGGCCAGCATCGCGCCCTTTAACCAGGCTACTGAAGATTGGGAATTGTACATTGACCAGTTCCTGATGTTCTTGGAGAGTAGCAACCTCAAGGACACAAATGGGCAGAAAAAAAGGGCCCTCTTCCTAACCCACTGCGAGCCTGCGGTGTTTAAGATGGCAAAAGCCCTCGTGAAGCCCGAAGATGTAAAGGCGATGGACTGGGCCAACCTCAAGCCGCTGTTGTGAAGCCACTATGCCCCCGCGGTGCCCACCCTCATTAGACGGCATGATTTTTACCGGCGCGACCAGCGAGAGGGTGAGAGCATCCGCGATTTCATTGCTGACCTGCGAAATCTAGGGGGCATGTGCAGCTTCACAGATATGGATGAGGCGTTACGAGATCGCGTCATCCTCGGCCTCAGGGACCCTGTCCTACAAAGCCAACTGATGGCGAAAGGCGACATCTCCCTCACCGATGCCCTCATGGAAGCAACTGCAACCGAGGCAACCCGGAAATCAGCAGCCCGAATGTGGAGACCAGACACAGGGGACCGAGCCACAACCACCGAGATGACCACAGCAGCTGAGACGCAACCCAAAGCAAGCCGTCGAGCAACCACCACCACCCACCATGATGACCTCGACTCCCCCTCCAACACCTTGGATGAGGAGGAAGACATCCACTGGCTCCAAACAGAACGAGACCGGCGCAAACGGCGGAGTCATAAGTCGGGGCAGCAATGTGCCGGGTGCGGGGGTGACCATCCTCGATCGGAATGCCAATTTTTCGATGCGATCTGCCGCCAATGCGACAAGAGAGGCCACATCGCCTGAGTCTGCTGAGTCAAAAGAAGTCCCCGACGGTGAGAAAGCAGCAGCCGACGATGAAACGGCACCCCTCCAGAATGAGGGATTGCCAAGCCAAGCACTGTTGGAACTGGGAAGGACGAGGCCGATGGAACGGCGAGAGCTGGCAGAGAGAGGAGACCCACCAGACGGTCATCATTGGCCATTCATCAAGCTGGGACACCCGCAAGGTACATGTGGAAGTGGGAATCGAAGGAAAACCATGCAAGATGGAGGTGGACTCCAGGTCCTACCTCTCCATGGTTGCGTGGCGGGAAATCAAGCACCTGGTACCCACCATCCACAAACGGGGCCTGGAAAGCCAGAAGCTAATTCTAAAGGACTACCAAGGGAACCACATCCCCGTAGTCGGAACTGGACATTTCGAAATCACATTCAAGGGGCACATAGCAAGACTCCCCCGACTATTGTGGACAGAGACCGACCCAGCCTTTTGGGACTGCAGTGGTTCGCGCTGCTCGGGATCAAGGTAAACGGCATCGACCATGTCGCAGAGGTAGACTGGGAGGAACAACTCACGAGGGACTTCCAGGAAGTGTTCGACGGCACCCTAGGCAAGTACCGAGGGCCCCCTATTTCCTTCAGTCTAAACCCAAGCGTTCCCCTGATTTGCCTCAAACCGCAACGAGTACCTTTCACAGTCAGACCCAAGATTGATGAGCAAATATACAAGCTCATCAAGCAGGGAGTCCTAGAGCCAACCGATCACGCCTGGTGGGAGACCCCCATAGTTACCCCAGTCAAACCTGATGGGTCAGTGAGAATCTGCCACCCTATATAAGGCCACCCTAAACTGAGACTTACAACAAAGCGTGTACCCCGTCCCAGTAGTGCAACACCTTCTGCACTCACTGGGGGAAGGCAAGGCTTTCGCAAAGCTGGACCTGGCACAAGCCTACCAACAGTTACTGGTTGACGTGGAAACCGCTGAGGCGCAGACCATAGTAACCCACTGGGGGGCTTTTCGCTGTAAGAGACTCCAGTTCAGAGTCAGCGTGGCACCTGGAATTTTCCAGAGCCTCATGGAGAGGCTCCTCCAAGGGATCAAGGGGTGGTGCCCTATTTTGACAATGTGCTGGTATCCGGGGCCAATCAAAAACAACCAGAAGGCTGCTGAGGGAGGTGCTACAAAAATTCAGAGATGCGGGACTAAAAGTCAAAAAAGAAAAATGCCAATTGCACACCGAGAGGGTCGAATTCCTAGGGTACCTCCTAGACCAGCATGGAATTCACCCAACTGAAAAAAAAATCAGAGCCATCAAGGAAGCCCCCAGGCCAACAAATAAAACAGAGCTGCAGGCATTTCTAGGACTGCTTAACTTCTATAATGTCTTCCTGCTCCAGAAAGCGACCGCAGTGGAGCTATTGCATAGACTCCTGGACAAGGCAGCCACTTGGAATTGGGGGAAACATGAGGAAGCCTCATTCAACAGAACCAAGGACCTACTCACTTCGGATGCCATCCTCATCCAGTACAATGAGAAACTACCATTAGCAGTCACATGCGATGCATCACCTTTCGGCGTCGGAGCCATTCTCAGCCACACTCTCCCCGACGGAAAAGAAGCACCCATCGCCTTCTTTTCAAGAACCCTCTCGAAACCAGAAAGAAATTACAGCCAGCTGGACAAAGAGGCTTTGGCAATCGTCGCCGCAGTAAAGAGGTTCCATGAGTACCTCTATGGAAGGACATTTACCATCATCACCGACCACAAGCCATTGCTGGGAATCCTGGCGGAGAACAGGGCCACCCCGGACATTCTATCCCCAAGAATGACAAGGTGGTCCGAATTCCTCGCCGCCTACAGCTACCGGCTAACCCACCGACCTGGGAAAATGATTACCCACGCAGATGCCCTGAGCCACACACCACTGCCCGACCTGGACACCGACCCAGCACCGGCAATGTCCACCCTTAGCATAGAGACCCTATCCAATCTACCCATAACCGCGTCAGACATTGCCCGTGAAACCAATAAAGACAAATGTCTGGTGCAGGTTTTACATTGGGTAGAGAAAGGGTGGCCGGAAAAAGACGATGATGAGACATTTAGGACATTTTGGAACTGGCAAACAGAACTGTCTTTACAAAAGGGTTGTTTACTGTGGGGGGATAGGGTTGTCATCCCAGAAAAGTTACAAAAAAAAGTACTGGAGTTATTACATGAGGGACACCCGGGCATCATCAGGACAAAAGCCTTAACCAGGAGTTACGCCTGGTGGCCAGGGATGGACAGACAAATCGAGGCTTGGGTGGCAGCATGCAGGCCATGCCAAGCATCCAGACCAAGCCCCCCCCTCCGCCCCAATCGGAGAATGGGAAACCCCCAGGGGGACCATGGTCCAGGATTCATATAGACTTCACCGGACCTACGAAGGGGCACACCTTCCTCATTACGGTAGATGCTTACTCCAACTGGCTGGAGGTAAGCAACATGAGAACTACCACCACGGAGGCCATTACCAAAAAACTCAACAGACTATTCACAACCCACAGCCTCCCAGACATCATTGTATCAGATAATGGGCCCCAATTTACCTCGCTGGAATTCAAAAAATTCCTAGCAGAAAGGGGAATACGACATGCACAACCAGCACATCCAACGGCGAATGGGAGAGCGGAACAAATGGTCCAATTTACGAATAAAACAATCCAAAAAATAGAAACTGGGGAAATACAAGAGAAAATAAACAAAATGCTATTCATACAGCACATAACTCCAAACATGACAACCAACAAAAGCCCGGCAGAATTATTAATGGGAAGAAAATTAAGGTCCCCACTCGACAGACTACACCCCACATACACCCCAGAAAAACCTCCTGACTCATCAAGTAAACACCAAACATTCATACCGGGCGACGCAGTATATGCCAAAAACCTCACAGGGGACCCACTCTGGGTACCAGCAACCATAACCCAGGTGACAGGTCCCCACTCGTACCGGCTACAGAAAACCAACGGATGAGCATGGAAAAGACACATCGATCAATTAAGATCAAGAATCAACACGGGAAATACAACCGACACGCAAGCACACACAGAAAAAGAAACCACAGAAGGGAGGGGAAGCCCCAATACCAGCCAAGAGGGGAGGGAAAACCCCGGAAACTAAAACAACCAAACCCCACAAAAAAGAAACCAAGAACACTTACCAATCGAAGCAGGAACAGACGAACAACTCAAAGCCTCGCCTGGAAGATACAGCCAAGCCAGCTCAACCAGCCCAGAGTGGCCGGGCGGGAGCAACAAAGCCAGCAGTTCAACCGACCCGGGTAGACCAGGAGGGGACTACGGCGAAAGGCCCAGCTCACCCTTCCAGGCAGTTCCACTGAGGCCAGGAGCAACACAGAACCTGACCGAACCGCTCGAAGACCAGACACCAACTAACCTGCGCAGGTCCAGTAGACAAGTGCGGAGCCCCGCCTACTTACGGGACTACGTTACGTAGGACCATACCAAGAGGGGAGGGGTGTTCTGTATAGTCATTAGCATTCTTGTAAATAACTGTTCTGATTGGCTAAGACGCACGGCTACCCGATTGGCCGAGCAAGCAGCATGGATTGGCCCATTACGAATCCCCCACGACTGGAGGAAACCGATCACGGGAGATTCAAAGCGGTGTCATTGGCCGCGGCTTGGCCGGGAAGTTCTATATAAGCCGCCGCATACCCTAGCCGCACCGAGTCGATCTCAGGACCAATAAAGAGCGAAAAATAGTCACTGACTGCCGAGCCTTCTTCTGGCGCCTACACAACACAACTCTCAAAGGGCCTCCACCTCTAATATAAACATAATTATAACAAGATAAATAAATAAATACAAAATTATGCATATATTGTCTTATTGTTGCTGTGAAGAACTGAGCTGTGATTGTATGACTTCCATCATTATTATTGTTATTATTACTCTTAGGAGGATTCTATTACCACTACAAAGAACCCTCGAATTCATTTAGTGACCATTCGAAATTACAACAGCACTGAAAAAAATGACTTGTGATTAAACCTTGCATTTACGATTGTTGCAGCATCCCTAATGGTCAAAATTCAGCCACTTGGCAACTGGTTCACATTTATGACGGTTGCAAGAGTCCCGGATTTATGTGGTCATCATTTCTGACCTTCTAAGAGAGTGTTACTATCTTAACTGCAGTGATTCACTTAACAACTGTGGCAAGGATGGTCAAAAAATGAGACAAAGCTCACCTAAAACTCACCTAAAACAACAACTGTCTTGCTTAGCAGTTGGGCTCAGTTGTAATCATAAGTCAAGGACTGTCTATATTTTGCCTTTTTAAAATGCATGTTTCCCCTCCACACACAATGTTAGTGTCAGCATCAAGATATCCATAATATGTACAATCTGCATTCTAACTATTGCTTTTCTGCTGCTATGCTAATTTATGTCTTTCAGCTGTCAATAGCAACGGAGGGAGGGGGCAATTTGAAGGGGAAGAAAGCTGGAGGTGTTTTGCATTCCTTTGCTGGGTTAGCAAGGGGAGGGGGGATTCTTTTCTTTAACTTTCCATTTCTTGGCTAGCCTCTGTCCCTTTTTGCACAACTGCGAACTTTTATCAAAATATGTCAAGGTCAACTGACAGCAGTCTCATCATCACCTGGAGATGACCACATGATCATATTCAGAACTTTTAATTGGAAGACTCATTTGGACTTTGGGGGGGTGGGAGTATTTCCATTCCTTTGTATATGTGATCTGCGCGCCAATTTCTCAGATTCGGAATTAAATCTGAAGCTTTCACTTTATTTCCCAATAACTTTGCTTTAACCATGAAGTCTGAGTATTTCTTTCTTGGGATTTGAAGAAAGCACAGACTGACAGTTAGTATTTTGTAAGGATGGGCAAAGGATCCTCCACTGTGAGCAGAATGATCCCAGGAACTCAGGAACACTCTATGATTCTCTGGGACCAAGGAGATCCAGCCATTCCAGCAATGCCTCCCTCCCTAATTTCCAGAAATAAATCTTCCAGAACAAGAAAGCACCTATAATGTTATGGATGTAGTATGAAGATGTGACCCAAAGGTACTTTTTCAGAAGGCAATTGGACTTTTCTTGTTTTTAGTTTTGAAGACCGTTCACTTCTCATCCAATAAGCTTCTTCGGCTCTGACTGGTTGGAGGGGAAGGAAAGAATCCATATTCCTTGCAAACAGCTGGTCATTTGCATCCTTTTAGAGGGCCATTGAGGCCACTTGGAGGTTTATCTGTGTCCTCAGGGTCACCTGAGTGGTGTAAATGGTTTCTGCAGTCTGCAATTTTTTTCTCTGGAAATCCTTCCATTCCCCACCATCCTATCAGAGTTGAAGAAGCTTCTTGGATGGGAAGTAAAACGTCTTCAAAGAAAAAAAAAATCCTGAATTTGTCTCCTGAAAAAGCACCTTTGGGACAACCATGACCTGGAGGACTGAGAATCTCTACAGACCTTTGAAGATATGATGTACAACAGAAATCTGAAGATAAGATGCTGCAACACCCACCTACACACACACACACGCACACACACACACGCACACACACCAACCCGAATTATTTTGCCATCATCCTTTTAAAACTGGGGTTCTTTTCCTTTCCCATACCCCACCTGCCTTTCCAGACAGAAAAAGGTGAGGTCACTTTCTGTTTGTGGACTGGACAAGGACATTTTTACAGGACAAATAATGCATCCCCTTCCTTCTAGTTTTAATTTTGAAGCTTTGAAGAAAAGCCCGGACCCCCATCTGTCAGAAATGATGTAAGGGTCTCCTGTTTGGGCAGGGGAGGGGTTGGACTAGATGACCTACAAGGTCCCTTCCAACTCTGATAGTCTGTTAATCCTTCCTTTCATGCACTTCAGTAGGAGTGCAAAGGAAAAATGCAGCTTGGAGTTTCTGCTGGGCTTCAGACTGATTGTCAGAAGTCAACATGATAAAAGGAAAGATTTTTTTTTTCTTTCTTTTTTCTTTTGCTCTGCTTCTCGTTTTAGAAAGGAAAAGGGGAAGGGCCATTTATGGATTTACTGACTGCTGTGTGAATGCCGTGACAGGAAACCCTCATTGGCTTAGCTCTTGGTCAATGGCTCAGCCACAGGTTCCCTTAAGAAGAAATCGGGGTGCTCTGCATGGTAAAAATGAAAACAGACAGAAGAGATTTAAGAAGATTTCAGGATTACTTGTTAAAGGAACTGAGAGTGGCAGGACAAAGTTCACAGCCTTTTTTATTATTATTAATTATTTGTTCTCATGTTTTTAATTTATTTTTGTATTCCTTTATGAATGCAAAAGAATAGAATGGAATATTTTTATTTGGCCACATGTGATTTGACACATAAGGAATTTGTCTCTGGTACAGAAGCACTCAGTGTTCATGCAAGGCAGATAAAAGAGGAAGAGGGGGAAGAGAGGAGGAGGAGGAGGAGGAGGAGAAGAAGAAGAGAAGAAGAAGAAGAAGAAGAAGAAGAAGAAGAAGAAGAAGAAGAAGAAGAAGAAGAAGAAGAAGAAGAAGAAGAAGAAGAAGAAGAAGAAGAAAGAAAGAAAGAAAGAAAGAAAGAAAGAAAGAAAGAAAGAAAGAAAGAAAGAAAGAAAGAAAGAAAGAAAGAAAGAAAGAAGATGATCTTGTGGGACTTTTGAATACAGATGGATCATGATTTGGAACACAACATGGCAGATATTACAGTTGTCAAGGGCTGAAGCATACAATTTATTGATATTGTGGTACCAGGAGATGCCACAGTTGAAGAAGAACTGAAAAAATCATAAAATATCACGACCTGGCCATCGAAACTACATGGTTATGGATGAAACATGTAACAGTGATACCCATTGTCATCGGGGCACTTGGCACCATGTCTAAGAATTTTGCAAAACATATCAATCAATTGCAGCTTCCTGCAATAACACCATCAGAACTGCAAAAAAAACCGCGGTACACAGAACATCGTATATTTTAAGAAAATACTTGGTTGATACCTAGGATGCTGGAAGCAACCCATATGAACCATCAGAGCCAGTCACTGGTATTTGTGATACATTTTTAAATGTTCAGTTGATTGAGTTTCATGTTTAATGAATAAAGTAAACAATAACAATAACAAAATGGGGAATGAAAAAGTCAAGATCTTGTCAGAATTCAGACGGACAGGCATTTGGCCCACAACACGCCTGACATAACAATAGTTGAAAAGAAAAAGGTTTGGTTCATTGACATTGCAATACCTGGTGATGCTCGAATTGTAAACATGCAGCAAGAAAAAATCACAAAGTATCAGGACTTACAAATTGAAGTTGAGCGACTTTGGGAGGAAAAATTGTGTGTTATCCCAATTGTAATTGGAGCCCTTGGAGAAATACCTAAAGGGCTGCCTCGCTATTTGGAAATCCTGAATTTATCAGACTTGAATACCCTGATTCTACAAAAAATCACCCTACTTGGAACAGCTTATATCCAGCCCCAAAGGCTGTGAATCTCACATAATAATAATAATAATAATAATAATAATAATAATAATAATAATAATAATAATAATAATAATAATAATAATAAAGAAGATAATAAGAAGGATAAATAATAATACTATAGCCACACTACATGAGCTAATATACATAGATGTTATGCAGCACTGAGACAATTAGGTGCTTTTATTAGCTGCCCAGTGTCATTGAAAGTTAATATTTGTCTATTTATTGCAAAAAAAGATCAGAGATCAAAGAGTCCGATAGCCCCTGTTCCATTTGCAGTAACATTTTTTTAAAGCATAGGCTTTTTTAAGCTGTAGGTTGGAAAATGGGCTACCACGCTCTCGCTGATTTGTAGCCATGGTAGACTAACGCTATTCTCCTCCTACAATTTGAGTTGCAAATGTCTTTCTTGCAACATAAATCTGCCTCTTTTGCGGGGGGGGGGGGGGGGAGAAGTTAATTTCAGCCTCCTCTCTCAGCCATTCAAACTTTCAGACTGGACCACACTGGCAAATAAAGGAACCCACATTTGAGCCTGTTCAAAGAAGAGGGGGGCAATGATCTCCTCTGAAATGACTCAGACAGAAATTTAAAGGCAGCAATTTAGCAAAAGTGTCACACAACCTGAAACTACAGTAGCTAAAATTCTGCAGCGGGTATGTGTTTCATCCTGCCCTGCTTGGTTGCTACGTTTGGCATCCTTGCCTTAAATGCTCAGTAAATCTCAGCAAACCGTAACCAGAACAAAACAAGATCCAGTGATGAACATTTGGAGGCACACAGCTCGGTCTCTTGGGATTTTGAGGGGTTCAGAACAGAAGGCTGGGAAAACCTCCCCTTGTGAGCTCCACATTCGCCCCACCTCACCCTCTGGTCCTTTGCAGAAATTTTGGAAATAAAAATTAACTCCACGGGCCCACTGGAGAAGTTTGTGTGGGCTGGCCCAGCCACTCCTAAACTGGTTTTGCATTCTCAAAATGGACAGTGACTCATGTTCATACCGTTTGCTCTCCCAGGAACAAGGACACCACAAACGAAACCACAATGATGCTGAGAGTTTTACTTTTTTAATTTACTTTTTTTTTCTTTCCCTTGCCCATCCTGCCCCGTGGTTGCATTTTGTAAACACTGCAGGAATGGAAGCCCCGGGCAGCAACATAGTTACTTCAAGCAACACACAAACAAAATCACCATAGCTCTAAACAAGACCGTTCTTGATAGCCCTCATTAAAATAAATAAATAAAGTTTGCTTCCAGTTGCTTGAGATTAAAATGATCATCATTAGAATATGATACATTGCCATTTTGCAGCCATCTTAAAGAAGTTCAAAATGTTGATACTTGACTCAGGACAAAATAGGCAAAATACTAAGAATATATATCCAGACATCAGGCTGTTTATAGGATATGGTCAAAGAAGTCCAGATTGGGACCGCAATGATGCAGTTCAAATTCCATTCATTGTTTATGTGTGTAGCACATGTGTGGGCTTCAACCTCACCATATTGGCCATTATCTTGACCTTTTTGACTGTATCTCACAAACACCTCACCAGGTATAGGGCTATTTTAAAAAAACAATCAATACTACAGGCATTTAACATTGGCTACTTTAAGACCAAATTTACTAATAATGATGGTTATGTCATCAGAACCCTGGTGGCACAGTGGTTAGAATGCAGTATTGCAGGTTAATGCTGCCCACTGTCAGGAGTTCGATCCTGACCGGCTCAAAGTTGACTCAGCTTTCCATCCTTCCAAGGTGGGTAAAATGAGGACCTGGATTGTTGAGGGCAACAGGCTGACTCTGTAAACCGCTTAGAGAGGGCTGGAAAAGCATTGTATTAACAGCATACTATCTGTTCACAACAGTGTGAAGTCACAGCTGCCATTTCTTTCACTGGTGCTGGCCTCCATACTCAGCAAGTTCCTTCCAAGAGCCAAGGGTGTCACAAGGTATCAGTGCAGGATGTGTGCAGGTCCAAGCAATGTGGCCTTTTGCCCTTGACAGATGGAAATTTGGTCAGCACACAGATTTTTTAAATGCTGTCCAAGATTTTTTGATATGGCACCCGCCATGCCAATAACCACTGGGACCACCATGGCCAGTTTATGCAATAATCTTTCAGCTGTAATTTCCAGACCTTGATATTTGTGATCATCCCTGATTATTTTTCTCCTATTCTACTATCTTCTGGTATTGTCACATCCATTATCCATGCTTGCTTGCTTTTCATCCATGGTGAAATGTGTTGTGTTATGAACCAAGACTTTATCAGTCTGAATTTGGAAATCCCACAATATTTTAACTTGCACATTTCTGAAGTTTTTCAACGTTATGTTCCCTGCCAATTTTTCATAATTGGCACATGATCCTTTTTACAGATGTTCCAGTGAATCATTTTGGCAACCGAGTTATGTTGTTGTTTATAATCAGTTTCTGAAAATTTTCTTGCGTGGGCTTAATATACTGTATGATCTACTGTTTTTTCTGCTTCTTTGCACAATCTGTACTCAGTCACTTGATGCTTTCCCCCCCCCCCCCCAATTCTGGTCTTGATTATTCTCATTAAATTTGCATGCTGCCCTACTCTGCTGCTTCACAGGTTTCATGAAGGTAAGAGCAAAAGGGTTTTAAAAAATCAAAAAGCACATGAAGTATTAGTATAGCCTTAGTAAGGCCACACCTGGAATTCTGCATCCAGTTTTGGTCACCACATTACAAAAATGATGATGAGATTTTGGAGAAAGTGCAGAGATGAGCAATTAGGATGATTGAAGGCCCGGAGAATAAAACCTACGAAGAACATTTATGGGTATAGCCAATATGGAGAAAAGAAGGACTGGGAGGGACATGATAGCCGTGTTCCAATATTTGAATGGCTGCCACAAAGAAGAAGGGGTCAAGCTAGTCTCCAAAGCACCACAGGGCAGGACAAGAAACAATGGATGGAAATTAATCAAGGAGAGAAGCAACCTGGAATTGGGGAGATATTTCCTGACAGTGATGAAAATTAACCAGTGGAACTGATTTGCCTCCGGAGGGTGCTCTGTCACTGGAGGTTTCTAAGAAGAGACTGGACTTGCCTCAAATTCTGGTAATACTGATTTGCAAATTAGGGCATTCAAAACCTTTGCTAAACCAATACTTGAATTCAGCTCTGCTGTCTGGAATCCGCACTGTATATCAGACATAAATACAATTCAGCGAGTCCAGAAATATTTTACCAAAAGAATACTACATTCCTCTGTTCACAACAGAATACCCTCTACCACTAGACTTGAGATTCTAGTCTTAGACAACCTTGAACTACGCCGGCTAAGATTGGACTTAAGCATAATACATAAAATCATATGTTACAATGTCTTACCAGTTTTTAACCACAACAACACAAGAGCGCACAACAGATATAAACTGAATGTAAACCACTCCAAACTCGATTGCAGGAAGTACGATATCAGCAATTGTTAAGCCACATTGTGTGGGGTTAGCTTGTCCTATGTCTTTCATAAACCAGCATCACCTTGTGTGGGTGGGTGTGAATGTAAAAGAAAGTGGCAAATTGGTGAAGATGGCTTGATCAATGTCTGGAATGCACTACCTGATTCTGTTGTCACCTGCTCAAAGCCCCCACTCCTTTACCCTCAAACTAACCTCTATTGACCTCACCCCATTCCTAAGAGGTCTGTAAGGGGGGTGCATAAGCGCACAATCGTGCCTACCATTCCTGTCCTATTGTCCCCAATTATTAGTTCCTATTTCTTGTATTTAAATTTATGTTTATTCTTGTTTCTGTTGTATTGTAAGCTTTTGACAAATAAATTAAATAAATAAATAAAATTGTATATGGTTTTCTTCTTGAGCAGTGGGTTGGACTAGAAGACCTCTAAGGTCCCTTCCAGCTCTATTCTGATTGAAATGTCAGCAGACAAATCATTTTCCATTGGAAACCATTTCTCTCCTAAGACACACAAACAGAGCCTTCCTTAATTTCTTTCTGGCAAATATTCTGCAAATTGGTGAGGAGGTGCCCACTGCTGATGCCAGTCTTACGTATCTATTTGCAAAACCTCACCCAAAGCCTTATCAGCCTCACAGTGCCAGAGGTGTTATCCACGCATCACACTACTAATCCAAAGCCTGTTTAACTGGAGTTTATCGAAGAAACCTACTTTTTGGGCTGGGCACCAGCAGTGGTTCATGGATCACAGTGGTTGGCTTTATGCCAGCAGCTTCTATCAAAAGAGGCAGGGAGGGTGCGATGTAAACGCCATCTTCACCAATTTGCCACTTTCTTTTACATTCACACCCACCCACACAAGGTGATGCTGGTTTATGAAAGACATAGGACAAGCTAACCCCACACAATGTGGCTTAACAAGTTTTGTGAATGAGTCTGAGTCCAGGTTTCTTCCCGTGGGTTTGTTCTACTGGGGCAGAAAGAGTTAAGCAGGCAAAGTTCCCAGACAAAAGATGCTTTCAACATTTCAGGCTTTTTCCTGTCCCCCACCAGCATCTGCCAGCTTCGGCTTAGAGAACCATGTTCCATTTTTCAGTGGCAGCTGGCAAAGGTGTGGCAGATGTCTTGTACGTTTGCCTCCGTAGGGCATGCATTTAGGGTTGTAAATATTATTCGTGATGGATCCTCTCTTCCAGGTTGTTGGGTTTTTTTTACAGTGGAATGAGTTGTTTTGAGCTTCCCAAAGTGAAATTCCTGACTGGAAAACAATGTAACTATTCTTTTGGCGCCTTTCAACACTTTCCAATATCTCTCCTCTCTCCCCTCCCCTGTTTTGAAACTCTTGGGTTTCTGGGAAAACCAAGATTTTATCTCAGAAAAGAAAAAAAATGATCATAGAATCGTAGGGCTGGAAGGGGCCTTGGAGGTCTTGTAGTCCAACCCGCTGCCTAAGTCAGTAGACTTTTATTCCATCCTGGACAAATGGCCATCCAATCCCTTTAACTTACAAGGTGTAGATGCTAATGTGAAAACTGCTATGGGGAGCACATAGGTGGAGTGCTGAAAAGAACCTGTAAGTTGAGGATAATAAATATAATAGAGCTGGAAGGGACCTTGGAGGTCTTCTAGTCCAGCCCCCTGCGAAAGCAGGAGATCCTATATCATTCCAGACAAGTGGCTGTCCAGTCCCTTCTTAAAAATCTCCAGAGATGAAACACCCACAACTTCTGGAGGTTAATTGTCCTCCCAGTTCGGAAGTTTCTCCTTAATTCCAGGTTGTTTCTCTCCTTGGATTAGTTTCCATCCATTGTTTCTTTTCTTGCCTTCTGGTGCTTTGGAAAATAATTAGACCCCTTCCTCTTCTTTGTGACAGCTCCTCAAATACTGGAATACTACTATCATGTCATCCCTAGTTCTTCTTTTCTCTAAACTAGCCATGCCCAGTTCCTGCAACCGTCCTTCGTATGTTTTTATCTCCAGGCCTTTGATCATCTTAGCTGCTCTTTGAACATTTTCCAAAGTCTTAATATCTTTTTTGTAGTATGGTGACCAAAACTGGTTGCAGTATTCTAAGTGTGGTCTTAGTAGGGGTTTGTAAAGCGGCACTACTACTTCACATGATCTTGATTCTGTGCCTCTGTTTATACAACCCAGGATTGAATTAGCTTTTTTGGCGGCGGCTGCACACCTGCTTCACTCTCTCCATCACTTCTCCAGGTATGGGTGGCAACCTGGAGCAGATGCTTCTGGTCAGATGGATCAGTGCTCAGATCCTGAGATAACCAGCATTTAGATTCCCTTCAGGTCACTACAGTGTATAGGTTTAGAAATAGAGGAAATCAAGAATTCCTTATGCACTTTAAATCAGGGCTCCTAACTTTGGGGAAATATTTGGCACTTCTGGAACTTGGGGAGCACATTATGGGTCCTATCATAAAGTAGTTGCCATAGTCAGCACGGCTGATGTGCAATATTTATTTTCTAGAAGGCAGATTGGTGAGGCTGCAGCTCACCCTTAGCTCTAATTTCTTAAAGAAAAGTCTTCAGATCAGATCTGCAAACATATAGGTCACCACTAGATGGCAATAGATATGGAGATTTTTTTCCCCCTCTCTTTGCTCCCCTCTACTGGTGGTCTGTACAACACCCTACACAAGAGGCTTTCTGCCGCTTCCGTTTACCTGTTTTACTTAGGCTACCTGGCACTCTTGGGCTTGGCTGCACCTACATACCTTTTTTATACGTATATTTTTTATGAAAGATTTTTTTAAGAAAAAGAAAATACAAACTAATACAAACTACTATAAATTGAGAAAAAGGAAAGGAAAAGGATGAAATTAAAGAGACAGTACAAGAAAGGAAAACAAGTAAAATTAAAAGTAAAAAAGCAAAAATATACAAAGAAATAGCTTTCAATCTGCCATACAGAAATTGCAAGTACAATTATAAATTTACCTATTATTCTATGGTTACAACCCTCTTCTTTCTATAATCTATTCTAATGATCAAAACCATAAATCATAACCCTTTTTTTCTGTTTCACACAAAAAGTCTATAAGGGGTTTCCAATCAGCAATACATGTAGTTAACGTCTTTTCTCTGATCAAAGAAGTCTGTCCATTTCGGTGAATTCCATCATCTTCACTAACCATTCTGCTGAATCTTTTCATCTTTGTTCATAGAATAATAGCCCATAGCACTTAGACTTATATCCTGCTTCACAGTACTTTTACAGCCCCTCTAAGCAGTTTACACAAAGTCAGCCTCTTGCCCCCAACAATCTGGGTCCTCGTTTTACCCACCTTGGAAGAATGGAAGGCTGAGTCAACCTGGAACCTGGTGGGATTTGAACTGCCAAATTGCAGGCAGCTGGCAGGCAGCAGAAGTTGCTTGCAATACTGCACTCTAACCACTGCGCCACCTCAGCTCTTGCAAATCACCCTGATGGCTTTCTTGCAAGGGTGGCCAGCCTTTTGGACCTCAGGGACCACCAAACTCATAATTTTAGATCCCAGGGACCACTAACTGGTTCTGTGGGTGTGGCCTAATTTGTGGGTGTGGCTTGGTGGTCATGTGACTGGCTGGGCATGGCTTGTATGTAAATATTATAATTATTTATATAAATATTGAATTTTTTATAAAAAAGAGCAACTTTTACCCAAAAATCAGGCAAAGCAGTCAGGCAGATTGAGTTGCTCACAGAATAATTCAGTGATCTATCTATTTGCCATCGGCTAGCTCAGTCTCTCAAATTTGCTTGCCGTGAGTCTGCACTGAATTTGCTTGCAAGCAAACCTTCAGTCCTAAGGGGGAGTTCGGCTGTGCTAAGCCGAAGATCTAAAGACTAGCTAGAAAGCAAGAAATCCAACCATTTCCTATTTCCTAGCTAATCTAAATCTCCCGGCACAACAGAACAGATGATGATCGGAAAAAGGAAAAATAGCAATTTAGCAGGCAAGTTTACTGGGTAAGGAGTGAGTGGCGGGGAGGGTTCCCGCGGGCCATGTGGGAGGCACATCCTTGTGTTTTTGGACAGCCTGGATTAATTGCTTTGGGGGGGTGCTCTGGGGGTGAGATTTCTCTGCAGCTCACCAAAATTTTCTCATGGTCCATGAGTAAAGGTTGGCGACTGCTGCTTTCTTCGACCCATGTGTTCTTGTTTTTTTAAATTCTTAGTTCATTACCCTACATGCTGTTTGCTTATTTGTGACATAAAATCAGTTACAAACCATGACAGTGTCACATAGATGTTGACTGATATCTCCCCACCACTTCCAAGAGGCTGAAAGTTGAGTCCATCCCAGTCCAGTGGTGGTACAGCCCCATTGGCCACACTAGTAACTTTAGTAGGCCAAAGAACCAAGTGAGCCTTTTAGTTGCAGAAAAGTTCTTAAATTAAGGCTTAACTAACTTCTTCTCAGTAATAGCAATAGCTCTTAGACTTATATACTGCTTCACAGTGCTTTTACAACCCTCTCTAAGCAGTTTACAGAGTCAGCCTTTTGCCCCCAACAATCTGGGTCCTCATTTTACCCACCTCAGAAGGATGGAAGGCTGAGTCAACCTTGAGCCGGTCAGGATCGAACTCCTGGCAGTCAGCAGAGTCAGCCTGCAATACTGCATTCTTAACCACTGCATCACTTGTGGAAAAACAAAGTCCCCAAATTGTTTGTCCAAGAAAAACCTCTTTATGTTAATATTTAAAATCCTCTGAATCAGTGTATGCATTTGAATCCGGAATTTTCTGTGTTTTTTTTACGCATCCCTTCTTATATGTTCATATTTCCAGCATAAATATAAAATGCCTGCATACATTCTGGAAAATTTCTCTGGTGATACAGTATATACCAATGATACATCATTTTGTTTAAAAAAATAAGATTATAACCTAATGTAAATCCTCTCAACCATGTATTGTTCCATCTGCATAGGTACACTGAGACCATTTGCAGAAAGACAAACTCCTTGTATGTCCAATCACACTTGGCCAATAAAGAATTCTATTCTGCATATTATAACCAAATATTTTAGCCCAGCTTATCATGCATTCTTTCACAACAGTATCCACTTTCTAATCTTATAAGAATGTCGTCAGGATCGATGTGAATTGCAGATGTCTTCTTAGAAAGACAGATGATGTTTGAGGCTGCCACTTTGCTTAATTCAAGTAGGAAAATACTTTGCATGTAAAAATAATAATAATAGATATGGTTATACATGTTTTATATCTGATTCTCTGAAAAATCTTTGGTGAAAATAATAATGAAAGTGATAATAATGGAAATTATTGTTATTGTTATTATTTAAACATGAAACTCAGTCAAATGAACATATAAAAATGTATCACAAATATTATTAACTAGCTCTGATGATTGATACAGGTTGCTGCCAACATCCTAGGTATCAAGCAAGTATTTTCTTAAAATGTATGATGTTCCGAGTAGCAGAGTTTTTTGCAGTTCTGTTGGTGTTATTGCAGGAAGCTGCAATTTCTTAACGTATTTTATAAAATTCTTGGACATGGTGTCAAGTGCCCTGATGACACTGTCACATGTTTCATCCATAATCAGGTAGTTTCGATGGCCAGGTCACAATATTTTGTGATTTTCTCCAGTTCTTTTTCTTCAAATCTGGAGTCTCCGGGTACAGCGATATCAATAAATTATATTATTATTGTTGTTGTTGTTATTATTATTATTAAATTTTAAATTTACATTTACATATATCCTGACTTCCAGCAATTTTTAATGTCTTATCTTTAAGAAAAAAAACCAGTAATTATGTAGAGCATAATGCATGTGTGTAAAATCATGCAGCAGCATGGAAAAGACCAATTCCTTGGGTGTCTAATCATACTTGGCCAATAAAGAATTCATTCAAAAAGTGGTCAGGGAGGCATTTTCTCTCTCTCTCCGAACACTCCAATCAAGATGATGAGAAGGAGATTTAAACAGATAAAAGGAAGAATTTCTTCCGACAGCATAGAATTAACTATGCAATTTATTCCTTAAAGTCCTAGCAATGGCTACTGCTTTGGTGGCTTTAAAGCGGGACTGGATTCATGGATGGAGGGCTACCATCCATTGAGGGCTACCAGCCTCTAACACTCAGAGGAACTCCAGATTGGAATGGGACAACTCACCATGGCCAACTTGCCACTGAACAACTTGCTACAGGACAATTCAATTGTTCAATTTAATTATTTAAAATAATTTGAAAAACTATTTTAATTTTTGTCATTCACATTTCATTTTGTCCCTCCTTTGGCACCCTTTCTTTAGTGGTTTTATTCCACTATTTCTTTGATATTAATGTAATTCTTGTCCTGCGGTGAGTTGTCCCATGGCAGGTTGGCTGTGGTGAGTTGGCCATGTGGAATTTCCCATGTGGAATTGGCCGTGACAAGTTGACTGTGACAAGTTGGCCATGGCAGTTGTAGTTGAGCCCCTTCAGGTTGGGGTTGACAAACTCCAGTTGCAAGAGAACAATGGTGGGAAAGAGAGGTCTCCACTGCTAGCATGCCAGAGATGCCTGATTGGCCACCCTGCGAAGCAAAATGGACCTTGGCCAGATCCAATAAGTCCATTCTTACTTATTAGAAATATTGCCATGCTGTGGCATGGCAAATGACTCCTGCTACACAACAAACAGTAAGAGCTTCATCAATATATCAGTTTTAAAATGCATGTGATGCTCAGTTCTATTGATACCTATTACCCAGGTGTGGGATTCAATTTTTTTAACAACTGGTTCTGTGGGCGTGGCTTAGTTGGTGGGCATGGCTTGGTGGTCATGTGACTGGCTGGGCTTGGCCAACTCAACATCACTCACATCAAGGCATGCATCTCCTCACCTGGCTTCTCATGACTGTGGGGGTGCTGCAACAGTCATAAGTGTGAAAAAGGGTCATAAGTCATTTTTTTCAGTGCCATCGTAACTGGTCACTCCACACAAGCAAAGTACCAGCAAAGGAGGGGAAAAAAACTCCAGAGAAGTTCCAGAGACAGGAAGTCCAGACCTGCCAAGAATGGAATAAGGGTTAACGGAGAGGCAGTTTCTGTAAGCAACACCAGAATGTTTCCTTCCTGCCTTCCTTACAGGATTAGCCCAGTAATTTCTTCGAACAACCGGTTCTCCAAACTGCTTAGAATGTTAACAACCGGTTCTAGCAAATAGGTGCGAACTGGTAGAATCCCACCCCTGGAAGGACCTGTGAAACAATCCTGTTCCTTCAGTATGAATGCCAACTGCATCTCTGAGTGGAGGCTATCTTCTATTGTTTTTCAAGGAGTAAAGGTGGTTTATCTTCATCATCATCATCATGATGTGTGTTCTGATCCAGCTCCCAAACATGACAAACCCTCTGAAGTTCAATAATTCATTCCTTTATTAGAAGTGCCAGCAGCCCCAGCAAAAAGTTTTTCTCTCACCATAGGCTAATTAGTCTGTCTGGCCAGAAATAAATAGTTTTCTGCCACATCTATTCATCTCCGCCCCCTGCCTTTTATCCCCAGAGCTAGGGTGGGGCTTCACTAGCAGCGGTGGCCCTTCTTTCCCAAGGACCGGCCCATAGATTTCCACTGCTCTCCTCTCCTCTGCCTTCTGCGCCTCTGCACGTCAGGCACTGGACCCAGCTGCTCTTCCTCTTCCTCATCAGCCACCTCCAGACCTGAGGACTGCTGACTCTCCATCTGAGGGCTGACGGGCGGACCAGGCTCCATCTCTCTCCCTCTCTCTCCCTCTCTCTCTCTCTCCCAGCTCCATTCCCTCTTCCCCCTCAGAACTCCCAGGTTGCCTTGATGTTGACCTTGACTCCCACGCCTCCTCCTCTGATTCTGCTGTTGGAGGCTGTTGGAGGCTGATAGACTACAACAATGTCTACTTGGTGTTTCAGGAGATCACTCAAGAAATACGTTGATGCTCTCTGTTCACACCACCAGAATTGGCGTCTCTGTGTGAAGGCCTTTCTCCAGTCTTAAAGCCCTTTCTGCCTGCAGAGCTAGAACAACACTCCAACCAAACTGGTTGACTCTCTGCCAGACCAACAGGCATCTAGAGGCTTGCAATTTCACATCAACTTTTGCGTTCCAAGAAAAAGAGAACTAAGGCTAGGTCAAAGTGTTATTGCAATAACTATTTGCTGGTGGAAAGCCACGTATTTTCTCCCTGGGCAGAAACCATATATTAATCTCACCTCCTAGGCCAATCTTTCTCTCTTTCTTGCAGAGCAGAATATTTATAGCATCAGAGACAGATGACATGAAGTTAGGAGAAACAGCAGTGTTTTCCTCAAATTAATTGTTAGGAATTCACACTATGTTCTTGTAGTCCAAAGTCCACATAATCTAGGATGAGAGAGAGAGAAAGTATTCTGTCACATTGAGAAGTACTTCATGATCAGAAATAATTAGGTCTTTGCAGGTGTTTTTGGTCTAGAACTACCATCATCTCCTGTCAGTATGTTGAATGATGGGATTACAGTCCAAAACCTCAAGAAGACAACAGTTTGCACACTCTGCCTGACGTGTCCCATTGACTGAAACCTGTATTAAAGAAGGAAGGAAGGAAGGAAGGAAGGAAGGAAGGAAGGAAGGAAGGAAGGAAGGAAGGAAGGAAGGAAGGAAGTCAAAGAAGAAGCTTATCTCCTGAAGACAATAGGTGAGATTCACGTATACCAATATAGGTTCTAAGGAATGTTCAGAGGGGTCAAGATGGCAGTCCAAAGTGCAAAGGTCAGGAGTGTCCAATTTGCAGTGTCGCATTGTCGCACATGATGTAACATGACTTTTTCCCCCTTTCCTAAATTGGGTGTGGGTGTGGCCAGCACGTGATGCATCTGGGCCCGCGGCCGACAGGTTTGATACCCTTGGCATAGGTGCATGCATCCTCTTCACTTTTTTTGACATACACACTTGTGGATGTTCCTCTGAGCTTCTTGGAAAGCAAAGTCCCAAAACCCCAAAAGCAACTGGCAATATTATAATTCCTAAACCTCTAATTCCCACCAGAATAATGGTGGCTCAAGATTCATCTACTCAGGTATAATAGCCACAATTGCATAAATCAGGCAGGCCTTGACACATAAGATTTCTCTCCTTCACTTGATAGTACCAGTAAGGTCCAGTAACCACACCTTCAATTATAAAACACAGATGGCCTTGAAAACTGTTTTTTTGGGGGGGCCTTGCTGTCAGTCCCAAGATGTGGACCAGACCAAGAAATCACAAAAAGTCTAACTACTGAAAAAGAAGCAAGGCTTGGATTGTGCGGTTGTGGTTTGCCACCTTTACTTTTTTGACGCACTCTGCAAATGCCTTTCCAAAATTTTTGGATTTGATGTATTTCCGATGTTAATCAGATTCTCTAAATGTTTTTAGGTATTTACCAACTGTTTAGCTTTGTTATATGCTACTCAGAGTCGTTTGTTGGGTGAAAGGGGCAGCTATATAAACTGAATAAAAAGGAAAATGAAACAGAGAGATATTTTATTTTATTTATTAATTGTGTGGAAGAGGAGGAGGAGAATGTTAGAAGTTAGAATGACAAAGTTGGAAGGGACTTCGGCAGTGTTGGGATTTAATTTTTTTTAACACTGGTTCTGTGGGCATGGCTCAGTGGGCGTGGCTTGGCTTGGTGGGTGTGGCAGGGGAAGGATACTGTAAAATCCCCATTCCCTCCCCATCCCACTAACCAGCTTTCCAGCTCCATTCTCCTGGGCAGGGCAACCAAAGAAGACCAAACTCCACCAGAAATGAGTCTTTGGGACCCTGCAAGTCTTCCTGCTCCAAGAGGCTGCACTGGCAAAGACTCATTTCTGGTGAAGTTTGGGGAAGAGAAAGAAAGACTTCTACTGCTTCTGCTGCTTTCCTTGCATGAAGCCAAAAGTCTCTCTCTCTCTCTCTCTTCCCCCCCCCCCCCGACCCCGAGAACAGAGCTGGAGACGGCATCCTGTGATCCCAAATAAAGAATGATTGATCGGTAGGAAAATAGGGTGGGGGATTTTCCTGCAGACTTTTTTGGGGGGATTTTCCCAGGGTCTCTGGTCCGCGGGATTTAAAATTATGACTTTGGTGGTCCCTGAGGTCCTAAAAGTTGGCGACCCCTGGTCTAGACAAACTGAGGAAGACCATGTCTTGAGGGAAAGAAAAGTTCCCTTCGTCTCTCCACGACAGCTCTTTTCTAAGACCTCAGACTGGCCGCTGACATTGTCCCAGAGCATCCTTTGAGGAGGAAGGTCCATTGGCATCTGTGGCTATGCCATCAAAATCCTTTTTACTTAAAGGCTCACTTGGTTCCTTTATTAGAAGTGCCAGCAGCCCCAGCAAAAAGTTTTTCTCTCACCATAGGCTAACTAGTCCGTCTGGCCAGAAATAAATAGTTTTCTGCCACATCTATTCATCTCCGCCCCCTGCCTTTTATCCCCAGAGCTAGGGTGGGGCTTCACTAGCAGCGGTGGCCCTTCTTTCCCAAGGACCAGCCCATAGATTTCCACTGCTCTCCTCTCCTCTGCCTTCTGCGCCTCTGCACGTCAGGCACTGGACCCAGCTGCTCTTCCTCTTCCTCATCAGCCACCTCCAGACCTGGGGACTGCTGACTCTCCATCTGAGGGCTGACGGGCGGACCAGGCTCTCTGTCTCTCCCTCCCTCCCTCCCTCCCTCTCTCTCCCAGCTCCATTTCCTCTTCCTCCTTTGAGCACTCAGGTTGCTCTGATCCTGATCCTGACTCCCACACCTCCTCCACCTCTGATTCAGCTGCTTGGAGGGGTGGGCAGCCAACAGGCCACAACATAAGTGTGCCTGAGATATCTGGGGACGACATGAAGGAGATTTGAACTCATTTTAGTATTATTATATTTTAAGCATTCTGCTAGGAATGGCTTTCCCTTTTACAATAACGGAGACTCTATTAAATCAGCTCTGTTATCCAAGCCAGTTAAATATTGTTGTAGCTTACAGCCAGTAACAACATATGCAGTAACAGTTCAAGAAGAAAGGGGAGTGGGGGAAGATACATCATCTACTTCCATCGATTTCTGGAAGCGAAACCTGGTCCCTTCTTGCTATGTCATTTTTAGCAAATGTTTTAAATGGGCATTACTGTCTGGTGTCTTTGGGCTACTCTCTGACAATAACATTACCCTGTGAAGTAAACAAACACTTTCATAAATTGGAAAGGGAAGATGCAAGCACAATATGCAGGTCGCTCAATTTGCATTTTGCTTTGGCATGTTTTCAATGAAGGAGACAAACTGGGACTTTACTTATTAATTAATTGGTTGTTAGAGTTTTTAGAATAGAAGATATAGATGAGGAGCAGGCAATTATGGCCCCATTACAATTTGTGGGCTTCGATCCCCAGAATTCCCGAGCCATTTCATGATTTAATTTCTGATCAGGGAGGCCAGTGTTCAGACATGCATTAGTGTGGCAGGGGCATTAAAGTTTACCCTCTGAGAAAAAGGAAGGCCAAGAACTCCCCTCTTTGTTGATCAAGAGAAAAGACTTTGTCCCAGCAATTCCTAATTGTTCAAAAGTCTTTCAGGGTTTTTTTGAAAAAAATTATTGTCCTTTTTCGTAATTTTACACATCTCAATCTTAATATTAACAGTACTGTGACATCATTACTACATATACCAATCACATATAAATATATACTTTTTTACACATTCATATATGTTTATCTATAATTTTCTTATCTCCTTTATCCTTATTTCTATTGTTTAACCATTTATACCAATTGTCCCAAATTTTGTAATACTCCGATTTATCCTTTAATTTTAACATAAGTTTATCAGTAGTGGGATTCAAATTTTTTTACTACTAGTTCTGTGCGTGTGGCTTGGTGAACGTGGCAGAGGAAGGTTAATGCAACATCCCCATTCCTTCCCTACCCCACTAACCTGCTTTCCAGCTCTGTTCTCCTGTGCAGGCCAACCAAAGAAGACCCAGCCGATCAGCTGGAACTCAATGGGAGGCAGAGAAGAGATGGCCAGTCAGAAGTGGGATTTGCTGGTTCTCCAAACTGCTCAAAATTTCCTCTACCGATTCTCCAGAACTGGCCAGAACCTGCTGAATTCCACCTCTGAAGTTTATCCATTTCATTGCAATCTAAAAAAAATTGAATTACTAATTCCTCTGAACGTGTGTTATTTTGTTTCCAACATTGAGCAAATGCTATCCTTGTTGCTGTCAATATATGTAGTAAAATATATTTAATCTTTTTCCTATATTTCCCTTTAATCATTCCCAACAAGAATAATTCCTGTTTAAACTTTATCTGCTCTTCCACTATTTCTTGTATCCAACCCCATATTTTAATCCAGTATTTTTGGACTTCCGGGCACGACCACCACATATGATAGGAGGTACCTTGATTGTTTCCAGCATTTCAGCTTCATGTTTGGGTGCATTTTAGCCCATCTCATTGGTGTTAAGTGCCAACAATAAAACAATAAAACATCTTGTACCTACATGAGGTTTTTTAATGGCTTCATTAAAAATAATGCAAGTTGTGGATCTTGCCTTTATTTTTTTTAACAACCCCCTTTATCTGGATTGTTGAATTAGTATGGGGAGGGACAGCCACCACCTCTCAAGATAGTACAAAGGGGCCATAGTGGAAGGAACAATTGATCAGAATAGAGCTAGAAGGGACCTTGGAGGTCTTCTAGTCCAGCCCCCTGCTCAAGCAGGAGACCTTACACCATTTATTTATTTATTTTATTTTTATTTTTTTATACTGCTCCAGTGATGCCAAACTCATTGCAAAAGTTTAATGTTACCTATGTACTTACGCTCACGTAGTGGGGGAAACTTGGCTTCTCTTAAAATATTGCTTTAGGTCAGAGGTCTCCAAACTTGGGCAACTTCAAGATGTGTGGACTTTCAACTCCCAGAATTCCTCAGCCAGCTGGTTGAGGAATTCTGGGAGTTGAAATCCACACGTCTTAAAGTTGCCCAAGTTTGGAGACCCTTGATTTAGCTCAATACCAAATTGAAGCACCCACAACTTCTGAAAACAAGAGAAAGAGTACAGCCAATTGCAAATTTGGGTTATTCTGGAGTGGGAGTATCCCCCTTGCAATTTTGCAATACTATCATGCTGTGTCAGTGCAGATTGACTGATGCCTCTTCCTGTCACTCTTCTCCTTGAAATCTCAGCTATCTACCCAGCCACCTGGAGCTCCCAGCCAGGCTGCACAGAGGGCTGAAATTGCCTGCTCCAAGTTTGGTGCTCCAAGGATGGGAGGATACTGCTCTCTGCTGGGTGAAGAGGAAGGCAGGATGGATTTGGCAGAACAAATAGATCTGGGGAGAATCCACTTCTGTCAGGATTAACACAGGGCGTGAATCCGGTCTCTGATGCATGCATCTTTTGAATCAGTTGGAAAATTAGATGGGGCGGAGGACAGATGTGTGAGTCAGATGTGGGATTCAGCCGGTTCTGACCAGTTCTGGAGAATCAGGAGCGGACATTTTGAGGAGTTGGGAGAACCAGCAAATCCCACCTCTGACTGGCCCCACCAACCCCATCTCTTCTCTGCCTCCCATCGAGTCCCAGCTGATCGTCTGGGTCTTCTTTGGTTGCCCTGCATGGGAGAACGGAGCTGGAAAGCAGGTTAGTGAGGTGGGGAGGGAACGGGGATTTTGCAGTAACCTTTCCCTGCCACGCCCACCAAGCCATGCCCAGGGAACCGGTAGTAAAAAAATTTGAATCCCACCACTGGTGTGAATGGTAAGAATGATTGAGGAGTGAGACTTAATACTGAGACTTAAGCCAGGATGATTAGTGGACTGGAGACTAAAACATGAAGAACGGTTGCAGGAACTGGGCATAGCTAGTCTAGTAAAGAAAAGGACCAGGGGAGACAGGAGATCAGTCTTCCAATATCTGAGGGGCTGCCCCAGAGAGGAGGAAGGTATCAAGCTATTTTCTAAGGCACCTGAAGGCCAGACAAGGAATAATGGATGGAAACTGATCAAGGAGAGATTCAACCTGGAAATAAGGAGAAACTTTCTGACAGTGAGAACAATCAACCCATGGAACAGCTTGCCCTCAGAAGTTGTGGGAGCACCATCACTTGAGACTTTCAAGAAGAGATTGGACTGCCATCTATCAGAAATGGTATAGGGTCTCCCGCTTGGGTGGGTGGGGAGTAGACTAGATGACCTAGAAGGTCCCTTCCAACTCTTTTTTATCTGTTATTATTTTCTGATCTGATCCAAACCCATTTGTGTTTGATCCACCCAAATTTATAAACCGAGCCAGATGAAATGGTCAGATCCTGAGACGGTGGCAAGAGGGAGTATCACCGTGGATTACAAAAGGGGGCATTAAGAGTATCACTTTCCTTTCCTTCAGCAGCTCTCGGGGCTTCCTCCTCCTATTTTCTCCCTCGCCCCAACAGCCCTGTGAGGCTGGCCAGGTGGAGGGAGAGTGAGTGAGTGGTACAGACTCACCTCAGAGCTTCTGGGACTGAGGATGGAATTGAATGAGCCTCCCCACTGACCAGGCTGGAGTTGCAAAGAATTTATCTTTCTCCTTAGAGGTGGGCGAAGAGAATCATTGCATTTGCTACATAAAACTGACAAATAAAAGAAAGAAGTTGCAGGGGAAATTATGCTATTTTCTACTCCCGTGTAGCACTGAAAATGTTACCTGATTGGGCAATGAAACATCTGCAAGAAACCAACCAAGCTCAGAGAGCAAGACGGATTCCACAGTTCCACCCAGAGCTCCAAATATTTTCCTCTGTTTGTGTGTTGTTTGTCCATTGTCTTGGCTGCCATAATCACAGAGTTGATTTTTAGATATGATATGATGTTATGATATGATAATGTATGATACGATATGAATTTCCTGCCTTTATTATTTTTACAAATAACCCAAGGTGGCCAACACATCCAACGTGCCTTCCTCCTCCTATTTTCCCCACAACAACCACCCTGTGAGATGGGTTGGGCTGAAACAGGACAGGCCCAAAATCAGCTAGCCAACTTTTATGGCTAATGCAGAACTTGAACTCAAAGTCTCCTTCTGGGGAATCGAGACTACATTCCACCACAGTGGGGGAAAAAAAATAAGAATAAATTCTTCCGGGCAATTCCTCAAACTCCAAGCGCAACAGATCAGTCCACCAAAGAGCTGCAGAGTTCTGGTGAAACTGTCCACTCCCACCCTCAACTAAAAATGACCACTTCCTCCCAGCGAGGCTGGCCAGAAGGCTTGGGACAGTGAAGAAACCCCAGAAGTGAGGAGGGGTGCTTCCCCCTTGGGTTTTTTTTCTGTCCTTCTGAAAACTTCCAACCCCAGAAATAACCCCAGGTATGTGCTACATCACCTTTGATTCTTCATCTCTAGATTGTCTCTTTCTTCTGTTACTTTCCTCTGCTCCTCCACCCCTAAAAAGAAATGAGGCTAAATTGCTTGCCTTTCCTTCTCTCCAAGAGATTTCATCTCTCCATGGGAACAAAAAAATTCAGGATTTTTTTAAAAATCATATTTTCTGCTCTTATCAATGGCACCATTTCAGATTAGAGCCTGCTTTAAAGGACGAGGGCGAGCTTTTCAGGCAAACAGTTAAATCTGGAGCAGGATTATAATACGTCTGATTATTATTTTTTAAGAAATGGCATCTGCTCATGAGGCTCCATTGATTCAGAAGGTTGCGTGTACTAATTTCACTGAGGAACGTTACTCATTAATTTTTATTATCATGGCATACAGTTAATTAATGATAATTAACAGATTATTCTTTATTAATTTATTAACAATTGTCTTTGCAAAATTAACAGTTAAAATTCTTAAAGTTGAGGAGCAGTAATTTAATTCAATTTTTATTATTTTTAGTACTATCCCATATAATTATTTAATAATAATTTATTAACTTTTAATTACTCATTAATTCTGTTAATGTTGAGGGGTCTTAATTTACACTTTCTCTCCAGACCATTTTCCTCAAATTAAATCCTCCCCCTTCACAAAAAAAACTATTTGTCCCACAACCGGAACATATAGACTCTGTCTATATTTGGCTCTGCAACCAAACAAGACAGACATAGACTTCAATAGATAATTAGAACGTCAGAAGAAACAATAGCTTCCAACCTGCCTTCCATGGAGGACCTGTATGCTACACAAGTCAAAAAGAGGGCTTTGAAAATATCTACAGACGCCTTACATCCCAGACATAAACTGTTTCAACTCCTTCCCTCAAAATGACGCTATTAGAGCACTGCACACCAGAAAAACTGGACACACAGTTTTTTCCTGAATGCCACCACTCTGCTAAACAACTATCTCCCACAACAAATTACTAAGACTGTATTACTATTATTATTTTCATCCTTCCTATTACTTACCTCTTCCTACTTATGACTATAACTGTGTTGCTTGAATCTTTACAATTTAAATTGTTTTTATTGTTTCCTAGTATGGTTTGATTGCTTATTAGTATCCTATGACTATCACTAAGTATTGTATCTTATGTTTCTTGACGAATATATTTTATTTTTTCTTTATGAACACTGAGACCTTCTGCACAAAAGACAAATTCCTTTTGTGTCCAATCACACTTGGACAATACAGAATCCTATTCTATTCTATTCTATTCTATTCTATTCTTATTCTTGTTCTATTCTTATTCTATTCTATCCTATTCTTATTTTTATTCTATTCTATTCTTATTCTATTCTATTCTATTCTATTCTATTCTAATCTTATTCTATTCTTATTCTATTCTATTCTTATTCTATTCTATTCTATTCTATTCTTATTCTATTCTATTCTTATTCTTATTCTATTCTATTCTTATTCTATTCTATTCTTATTCTTATTCTATTCTATTCTATTCTATTCTATTCTATTCTATTCTATTCTTATTCTTATTCTTATTCTTATTTTATTCTTGTTCTATTCTCTATTCTCTATTCTCTATTCTCTATTCTCTATTCTCTATTCTCTATTCTCTATTCTCTATTCTCTATTCTATTCTATTCTAATTCTATTCTTATTCTATTCTATTCTTATTCATGATTCTATGTTCTGTGTTATATCTTGGGCCACCAATCCTTTTGGCTTCTAGTGGAGATATTGGATCTGGGGTGCAGAAATCAAAATGACCATCAGTAAAGCAGTAAAGAAATATCAAAGACACTAACTTGCTGCTACCTCCAGAGGCCATCTGTAGTTTTGCAGTCTAGAATAGAATAGAAATAGAAACTGGATGGACTGTATATTCCTGTGGACAAGACTTCTGGCATTTACAGCAGCTGCCTTTAAATAGGCTGGACGTCAATAATTTCTGACTGTGCTGTCTTTGGGGAAAAAAAACAGAAGCATTTATCAAATGCACCAAGTGAGCTTTCATGATGAAGTCAGCTGTAGTCCATAAAAGCTTATTCCTTTGAATAAAATGTGTTTCTTGGAACATATGCAAACTTCTGGTTGGTTTGTTTTTTGCTACCATAAAGTAGCACAGCTCTTCTCCTGCAATGCTGACTTGACCCTTGACCACTGATTCATATTTATGATGGTTTGTTATGGTTCGCCGGCAGCAGGTGCAGATGGTTGAGGTCTCGGAGAGCGAGGACTTGGATGAGGGGCCTGCGTGTGACACAGGGATGGGGCCAGGACCATCAGGGAGTGGAGCGCTGCCTTCGGGGATTGTGGAGGCTGGCAGCAGTGATGAGGAGTTCCCTGAGGAGCCTGTGCCCAGTGCGCATGCGTGTAAGGCTGCTTGAAGGAAAAAGCAGCTGCAGCAGCACAGGAGACTCGGGAGTAAGGCTGCAAGGTGATGGCCCCTCCCTTAAGGGATAAAAGCCAGCTGAAAAACTGGAGTTCTTTGCAGGAAGCAAAGAAGTTCTTGTACTTCAAGTCTTGTGGAATTTTGGACTATCTTGGTTTGTGTTTGGAGACTTTTTGTTTGAAATATTTCTTGGCAACTTTATCTAGTATTCTTGGCAGCCTTGAAAAACCTTGGCAAGGCTCGTCCTTATTAGAGACAATTAGTTTTAATAGGAATTTACAGAGAAGCATTAAAAGGTTTTGCTTTTATCTCTGTTTGGTGTTTGTTTACTTGGAACAAGGTTTGGGTCAGAACATGGTTGAAGTGTCCTGGGATCATGTGATCCCCTTGTGCAAAGTCAAGCCAGCTTCACTTAACAACCATGTTACTAATTGAACAACTGCAATGATTTGCTTAACAGCTGCAGAAAGAAAGGTTGTAAAATGGGGCAAACCTCACTCATCAAATAGAAATGTTGAGCTCAATTGTGGTCGTAAATCAAGGACTTCCTGTAATGAGTGGAACAGCTTTTCCTCCAGAAGTCGGGGGTGCTCCATCACAGGAGGTTTTTGAGAAGAGATTGGACAGCCATTTGTCCAGAATGGTAGAGGGTCTCCTGTTTGAGGGGCTGGGCGAGAAGACCTCCAAGGCCCCTTCCAACCCTGTTATTCTAGGTTTTATGCCCTGAGTTCATAAATTCTGTATTTTGAGATGTGAAGCTGTTGCATCCAGTTCTGTGAAAGTCTAAAGAGGAAATAAATCACGGACATAAATCAGATAATTACTACATATAAAGTGCCCATAAATCCAGCTAACATGGCTTTCCATCCCATGAACGTGAACAGTCGATGTGATGCGTGAATGGAAACAACAGTGAAAAATTTCTCTGGGAATGAAAGTTGCTCAAAGATAATTACAGATTGAGTGGAAGCTTATTTGAAATTTCAAAGTATTCTGGGGTTTGGCACAATTCTAGCTTGTTTATGTTTAGGAAGAGTTTATTAATTTTTTTCCACAGTATACAAGGAAAATCTATATAAAATGTTTTATAGATGGCATTTTCCTCCTGCTAGATTAGCAAAAATGTTCAACTTAAGTCCAAGCTGTTGGAAATGTAAAAAAGGAAAAAGGTACATATTTTCATATGTGATGGACCTGCCCAGAGGTCAAGAAATATTGGAATATAATTCGATTGTGGCTAGAAGAAATAACAAAACAGAAAATTGAACCCAAACCAGAACTATTTCTATCAGGCAAAATAACAGAAAAATATAATAAAATGATAAATATATTATGCTACATATCTTAACATCTGCTAGGATTTCCTATGCACAATTTTGGAAGCAGGAAAATGTACCATCAGAGGGTATTGTTATTAAAAAATTTTTTGCAGAGATAGACAGACTAACAATGAAATTAAGAGATAAAGAAGAGTCAATATATTATAATGTCTGGGATGCCTGGTATGAATGGGTTAAGAATAAAAAGAAATCAAAATGAGAATTAGGTAAAAAATAAGAAACTATGTAAATACATATCTATATTCATATCTATCTATCTATATTTATATATTGAAATTGCATAATGAAAGAAATGTGTATATAGAAAGATGACAAGACATGTAAAAGATGTCTTGACATTGATATAATGATGTATAGTTTTATTTTTATGTTTTAAATTTTGAAAACTAAATAAAGTTTAACTAAAGGCAAAAAGAGACTATTTGAAATTTCAAAGTATTCTGGGGTTTGGCACAATTCTGGCATGTTTATGTTTAGGAAGTTTATTAATTTTTTTTTCTGGGCAGCGATGAATCAGCACTAATGGTTTGTTTTGTATGGGAAGTGGTAGATAACTTCCCTTTTCATGTCTTGTCACTTTAAAAAGCTTTGTCTTGTGATTCCACTCTGGATAAATATTCTTGCAGCATCACTGGACACAAAAAAGGAGGTTCCAAGCAGTGGCCAGAAGAACATAACACAGCAAGAACATAGTGGAGCAATTTTTTGTCAGCTTTAGAATGCTGTGAAATTCTCTTTTAGCTATGATGATATTCTGCAAAAGACAACATCCTATAAAACTCAGTTCTGCTCAAGCAGGAGACCCTACACCATTTCTGACAGAAGGCAGTCCAGTCTCTTCTTGAAAGCCTCCAGGGATGAAGCTCCCACAACTTCCGAAGGCAACTTCTGTTCCATGGATTGATTGCTCTCACTGTCAGAAAATTCCTCCTTATTTCCAGGTTGAATCTCTCCTTGTTCAGTTTCCATCCATTATTATTTCTTGTCTGGCCTTCAGGTGCCTTGAAAAATAGCTTGACCCCTTCCTCCTCTCTGTGACAGCCTCTCAAATATTGGAAGACTGCTCTCCTGTCTCCCCTGGTCCTTCTCTTCACTAAACTAGCCAGCCCCAGTTCCTGCAACAATTATAAGAACCCACCACTCCAGCCATTCTGAATCAGGGCCTGGTGTGTAAATGTCTCCTAAACCTTGTAGAAATCTAATCCTGGCCATAACTGATCTCAGCCGTCCAGTGGAATGACCGAGAAGAAAATGATGTTCAGAAGGAGAGAGCCAAGCACTTTCTGTGAATCCAACTCATGATATAGGGCAGGGGCGTCCATCCAACCTTGGCAACTAAATATGTCCACATATGAAATATCTTTTATTTGCTACTAAACTGTCTGAAGAAACTCCCCAACTTTTCTGACTGAGTGAAGGAAAAGCCATCCATGGTGAGCAAAGACAAACAGGGACTTTTCTGGAAGCCTTGAAATGTGCTTCTCTGCTGCTTTTTCCATTTGCAAAGCCTTTGGAGGTCTTTGGAGACCCTACCTCAGTAGCAACATACTGCCAGCTGGACATACAGTTACCTCCACATGTATAACGCATGGCCAGAACTCTCTTTTGTGGAAGCTGTTCTTTTAGCCCCAACCTCCCCTTTGAAAAATGAGAGCCGTGGCGGGAGGGCTGAGCTTGAAGCCAAAGCCCCTGGTAACCTCTCTGAGGCTGGAGTGGTTACAAGCGGCTAGAAAGGGGATAATCCAACTCCTCCCTGCTTTCGTAGGAGCATCTCATAGCACTGCATGGCATGACCCACGCATGGGTGTGCGAGCGAATGTCCAAATTGGAATAGCAATTGTGCAGAAGTTTCAAGATGAACACGCAGATTTCCCAATCTGGATGTTCTTGTTAACATTTGGCTCCAAAAGTAAACACGACGATGTCGAAATTACAACTTACTATTGAGATGGACAGTTCTGATTGGTTGGGTAATATTTACTTTAAATATTCTGATTTTTTTTTTTTTTTTTTTTGGCATTCTCTTTCAGCTACTCTCAAATATTGACTCCTGTTTGACAGATATGGCTAATGCCAAGTGTTCCTACAAAACCCACAGCCAGGCCTAGTTCACACAGCTGGCTAAGCCAAGGGTAATGCTTTAGTGTAGAGGTCCCCAAACTTGGCAACTTGAAGACTTGTGGACTTCAACTCCCAGAATTCTGGGAGTTGAAGTCCACAAGTCTTTAAGCTGCCAAGTGTGGAGACCTCTGGTGTAGGCTATTCCACTCCAAGTTCGTGTTCTTTGAAGATTTGATGGAGGGCTGTCACAGAGGAGAGGAGATTGGCTTACTCTCCAAAGCACCCAAGAACAGGACAAGGAGTTATGGGTGGAAGCTCATCAGAAAGAGATACAACATGGATCAAAGGAGAAACTTCCTGAGTGAGAGTAATTAAATCATGGAACAGCTTCCCTTCCAAAGTTGTGGGTGCTCCATCACTGGGGGTTTTCAAGAAAGGTTGGACTAGAAGACCTCCAGGGTTCCTTCCAACTCTATTATTCTAAGATTCCTTCTTTCTTTCTCTTGACGTGCTGTGTGACTCTGCGTGCTTTTCAATGAACACTTTTAATTGTGAGAAGGTTTAATCTGCTTGATCAATTGCATCAGATGGTACATCTGATAACAGCTTCTTAATCCATGTAAACACTTCATTATATCTGCCCATTATGCAAGAACATGCAAATCGCCGCCAATTGAGAGTCAGATTGCAGAATATGAGAGAGATTTTATCCCGCCTCGAGTGTGTGGGGGGTGAACATGTTTTCTCAAGTGAATCAGCAGCCAGAAATTTAGAAACAGCATTTCTCATTCGTTTGTATGCCTTGAACATGTGTCCAAACCAAAGCAAATTAGCTGCCTTTAAACTACCTTTAAATCAACACAAATTACTTGTGCAACACGATCAAGCCCCAGCCTAGCTAATCAAAGAACATGTAACAATCAGGAAAACATGTATTTGGTAGCCAATTAATTTCTGTTTCAGGATTGTGCAATTGAAGGTAAGTGAGGGTAACTGGGAAACAAGTGGCCTCTTGTTGGAAGATATTAAAGCAATCATTGCAGGATAGAAGCTGTTCAGAATACAGCTGCCTTTTGCAATTGACTGGTGGGGATTTTGTCAATGCCAGTGGTGGTTAAGGGCTGCTCTATGTCAGGATACCGGCAGTTACCCCCCTTTCAATCATGAGTCTCGAGCCAAACTCCCAAAAGTTCAAAAGGAGTTATTGGGAGTTAAACTATCTGCCACTACCTGGGTGTAGCCAACTCTGAGACACATCATTCATTGTCACCCTTGACCCTGGTCTTCCCCCACCCCCTGGGTGTTTTGTAATTCATATTCTCCAATGGGACACATCCATAGCCCAGAGTCATCAATCATGTTCTCCAGTTAGAATTTTGCACGGCAGAAACTTCAGTCACCTAGTTACTATCTTTGAAAACTATTTATGGAATGTACTTTTGATTTCCAAGCTGCCGCACTGCTCCCCCCTCCCTTTCTGTTGACAACTCTAAAAAGACCAGAGAAATATTGTATGAGTTGACACTCTACATGTTTTGGGATTGCATCCCAAGTAACTATCACTACAGTTAGTCCTTGGCCATAAATCATGGTGGCACAGTGGTTAGAGTGCAGTACCGCAGGCTACTTCCACTGACTGCTGACTGCCTGAATTCACCAGGCTGAAGGTGAACTCAGCCTTCTGTCCTTCCAAGGTCGGTAAAATGAGGACCCAGATTGTTGGAGCAAGAGGCTGACTCTGTCGCTTAGAGAGGGCTGGAAAGCACTGTAAAGCGGAATATAAGTCTAAGTGCCATTGCTCTTACTTCCTCCCTCCCTCCTTTTTTCCTTTCCTCCCTCTATTCCTTCTTTCCTCCTTCCTTTCCTTCCCTCTCTCCCTCCCTCAGCCTTCTGTCCTTTCAAGGTTGATAAAATGAGGACCCAGATTGTTGGGGGCAACAGGCTGACTCTGTAAACTGCTTAGAGAGGGCTGGAAAGCACTGTGAATCAGTATATAAGTCAAAGTGTTATTGTTATTGACTTACAACTGTTCATCTAATGACCGTTTGAAGTTACAACAAGCACTAAAAATGGCTTATAACCATTTTTCACACTTATGACCATTGCAGTCTCCCCATGGTCACGTGATCGAAATTCAGATCCTTGGCAACTGTTTCATATTCATGACGGTTGCAGTGTCCCTGGGATCCTGTAATCCCCTTTTGCGACCTTCTAACCAGCAAAGTCCATTTGGGAAATCAGACTCATTTCACAACCATATTAACTAATTTAACAACTGCAGGATTCTCTTAGCAATTTTGCCAAGAAAAGCTGTAAAGTGGGACAAAACTCACTTTAGCAAATTCCTTTTAAATTCTGGGCTCCATTGTGGGTGTACCTCAAGGATTATGTGCTTTCATACTATCTTTGTTTTCTTTTGCCACAATTGTTCCGTTCCTAGGTCTTTGTGATTTTTCTCCCTCTTTGTTCTTCTATTTGGTGTTTCCAGGCATCACCATTTCCATTATCCAGACCAGTGGTGGGATTCAAATTTTTTTACTACTGGTTCTGTGGGCGTGGCTTGGTGGGCGTGGCTTTGTTCTCCTGTGCAGGGCAACCAAAGGAGACCCAGCCGATCAGCTGGGACTCAATGGGAGACAGAGAAGAGATGGGGTTGGCGGGGCCAGTCAGAGGTGTTATTTGCTGGTTCTCCAAACTACTCAACATTCCCATTACCAGTTCTCCAGAACCAGTCAGAACCGGCTGAATCCCACCTCTGATCCAGACCCTTTTTTTCTGGTGTTTCTCATCAATAATCATTAGGTTTGGGTGTTATTATTGCCCCTCGAGTGTCGGAGAGACTCGCAACCTGTGTTGGGCTGCTGGGAGTTTGCAGGGGTTCAGGAGAGCCTCTAGCTAAAATTCTGTACAATTCAGAGGACCCCCAAATCCTGGCTGGCCCCGCCCACCCCAGGGAGGACAAAAACCCTTGCCGTGGCGCAGGAGACCAACTCGGCCACGCCCACCCAGCACCCTGGCAGAGAACCAGGTGTGCTAACATTTTGGAAGCCTACCCCTGTTCGTGACACCTTAAGAGAGCATTCCTGGGATCCTGGGACAGTACCCTTCTCAATCCCCGTCTCTACGGGACGGTTTAGGTCCGTTGGGACCGACCAGGGGCGAAAATATCGGCTGCGATCTCAGAGCCCCAAGATCGCAGCTGTATCGCCAAAACGAAGCTCCGCAAAATCTCTGGTTTGATCCGGGAGAAGCCCTTTTGCTGGTGGCGGAGAGGCAGCCCCCATAGCTGCTGAAGTCGGGACAGCTCCGGAAAGAAAGTGGCTGGAAAGAAGTGTGTCTGTCGGCTGGGTGAGAAATTCCTTTTGTGTTGTAAATTCGCTGAGGTTTGAAAAGGCATCCTGAACAAAGAACAAACCTGTGAGACTTTTTTTTTTTTTGACCAAAACTGTTTGAGCGGCGTTTTTTAAAGTGATGTCAAATTGAGGCTTGGATTTTTCTTTCTTTTCCTTACTTTTTTTTGGGGACTTAAGTGTGACTTTGTAGGTAACCAGATTGAATTTTCTCTTATATATATTTTTATGCTCCTTTTGATTTTTTAATTTTCTCTAGGATAGAGGCTCTCTTTAGCTATTTTCTTTTTCTTTTCTTTTTTTGCATACATTATTCATTTTTTCTGGCTGGTGGGGGGAGAGCATTAAGAAACATTGCAACACTGCCAACTGGAGGCTTGAAAATACTTTATTTGAAGTGGAAAGAATTACAAGAAGACTCCTTCTCAAGGACATTTCAACGTGATAAGATAGAGGGAGAGCACAGCAAAATATTATTACAGGTGTTTTCCTGGACTCTTATCAATATTTCAACACTTGAGGCTTAGCTTTGAAGCTGCTGGAGAAGAGAGTCGTAATAAGAGCCTTGGATAAATAAATAAAGTGCAGTGTGCTCATATATATATATTGAAAAAAGACCAGAAAGCATGAACAGAAGAGATGATTCCACCAGGCTGTCAATCATTTGGAAGCCTGCACTCACAAACAAAAAAAATCTCCACACCACAAGCCAGGCAAACACCTGGGCACAAACAGATCCCCCCTGATACCTCCAGCTCAAACACACCCCAACCAGGCACCCAGATGAAACCCAGCTTCCTAACTAATGATAGCCGTCCATTTACCCGAAGCCAAGCTGCACTAAAGGCCTCCAATAAAGTAACACAATGTTGCCAGCCAATCAAGATACAAAAAGAGCCACCCCCCCAAAAAAAAAGACAGAAGATATTAGTAGCAGAACACAGCAAACTCCAAGACCAATAAACACAGACCAAGACTCTCAACCAATCAGGAGGAAGAAAAAACCATTCTGACACAGCAATAGGCTGCCCCAAATTTAAATCTGAAACCACTGTAAAAGTTTGACTCACAGACAAACACCATACAGAAGCCTGATGATGGCAGATGAGATTCTGCTGAAACGTTGCTACAACTTTAAAAGCACCACTATTATGACGTGGGAAAATACCCGAACAAAGCTGAATGCCAGACATATATATATATATATCCCATTCGCCAGCCTTTTTGTAAATTTCAATTCTAGTAATATTCTTATTTTTGCCTTTTATTTTAAAGGGAAGCCTTTTATTTTAAAAAGTCTCAGAGTTTTTTCTTTATTTTTCTTTTTTTCTCTTTATTTTTATTGGGACTTCTTTGCTTTTTCTATCCATGTTTTTGGACCACTTTGTTTTTCTTTTTTGATTATTGAGATTAAGGTGTGAAGAACCTGAAGGAATTTCTTTTTTTCTTTTGTTTTTTATTTGCTCTTAATCAATAATATCATTTTTGGGTTGTTTTTTTTTTTTTCCTTTCTATTTTTCCTTTTTTATGGTGGACTACTTTGTAATTGGATTAGGGTCAAGAAGAACCTGAAGATTTTTCTTCTTTCTTTTTTCCTTTTTCTTCTTTGGTTTTGGGTCTTTTACTATTGGATTTTTCCATTTTGGATTATAATTGACTATTCTACCAGTTGGATTAAAAGTCAAAAAGAATTTGAAGCTTTGGAGGCATTAAAATGAGCAGGAAACCAATACCAGTTGGCATTTCTACTTCTACCTCTGCTTCCCCACCAGCTGGAGGACAACGTTTAATTCAGACAATGTTGAAGCAAAATAAAGAATAAGAAATAGTAACTTTACAGATGATTATGCAAGGAATCCAAGATCTCAAGATAAAATCAGACATCATTGAACAAAGAATAGAGAAGACTGATGAAAAAGTGCAAAATATTAAACAAATGATGGGGAAGTATGAGGAGAGATTCCAAAAAATTGAGGAAGAAGGGAAACAAAGAGAGGAGAAGATTGGAAATATTGACAGTAGATTAACAGTGGTTGAACAAGAAAAAAATGGGATGTTGAGGTAGGAGATGGAAAGGTCAGAATTTTATCTCAGATTTCAAAATATAGAAGAGGAAAAAGGAGAAAATTTGGCTGTGATAATGATAGAAATTTTGGCAGATGCTTTGGAAATTACAGAGGAAAAGATGATGGATGGAGTAGATGAAGTATATCGAGTTTATACAAGATATGCGATGAGAAATAAATTACCAAAGGAAGTCCATATTAGATTTACCAAAAAATCCATCAAAACACAAATATTACAAGTGGTAAGAGAGAAAACATTGAAATGCAAAGGTAAAGAGATTGTGGTTTTAAAACAAATACCCAGAAGAGTGAGAGAGATGAAAAGAGAATATCGATTTCTGACCAAAATGCTACTGGAAAACGAAGTGAATTATAGATGGCTGATTCCAGAAGGATTAATGTTTATGTGGCAAGAGCAGAGATATAGAATTGATTCAATTGAGAAAGCAGAACTTTTCCATGCAGAATTTTTTGGAAGAAGAAGAGAGGAGGCAGAGAAAGAGGTCTCATTAATTGAGTTTCAAGAGGAACAACTGGAGACTGAAAAAGAGAAAGGAGCTGAAGGTGGACAGGTGGATAGTAAAGAACAGCATGAAATGAGATCCACGAGAGCTGTTAGACCTAAATAAAAAGCATAATCATGGAAGAAAGAAAACTGATTACAATGAACATAAATGGACTTAATTCAGCTGTTGAAAGAAGGAAAACTTTTCATAAATTAGAGAAATTAAAATTTGATATAATTTGTCTGCAAGAAGTTCATATTAAAAAACAACATGAACAATTGTTAGTACAGCCAAAATTGGGGAAAATATTTACTTCTTTGACTCAATGTAAGAAAAGAGGAGTGGTTCTATACATTAAAGAGGCTATCCCAGCAAAACTGATCTACAATGATGAAGATGGAAGAGTATTAATGGTGGAAATAATGGACAATAATATAAAAATACTCTTGATTGTAATTTATGCTCCAAATGAAAAACAAGAAGATTTTTTATAAAAAGCTACACATGAAAATAACTGGACTGGATTATGTTAATATAATTATGATGGGAGACTTTAATGGAATTGTGGACAATAAATTGGACTATATAGTAACAACAACCAAGCAAAATAGAAAGGCTCTCCCTAAATCTTTTTTTAAAATGACAGACGAACTATCTTTAAAAGATATTTGGAGAGAAAGAAATGTTAAAGCTAAACAATACACTTTTTATTCAAATAGACATTTATCATGGTCCAGATTAGATATGATTTGGATATCAACAGAATTAATATCCAACATTCAAGAAACAAATATTGAAACAAGTACTTGGGCAGATCATAGCCCAATGACAATTAAATGGAAGGGACAAAAAAAAAGATCGAGATGGACATTAAATAATACTATTTTAAAGGAGAAAGATTTTATACAATGGATGGAGAAGGAATTGGCTTTTTTTTTTCAGAGAAAATAAAAAAGAAGATACTTCAACGCAGAATGTTTGGGACACAATTAAGGCATATGCTAGAGGTCTGATAATAGATTATACAAGAAAAAAGAATATTAGGAAAAGGCAAGCTTTTTAGGCCTTGGAAGATGAGTATAAAAGACTTGAAAAAGAATTACAGAAAATGCCACAGAAAAAAGATGTTAAATTGAAGCTGGATGTAATTAAACATAAAATGGAATTAATAGAGAAAGAAGAATTGGCACAGAAAATCAGAAATTCTAAACAGAATTACTTTGAAGATGCGAATAAACCAGGTAGATGGCTAGCATATAAATTGAGAAAGGAGAAGGAATCAAGAAAAATATTGAAGTTAATAGATGATCAAGGCCAAGTTTGTTATGTAATAAGGAGAAAAAGGAAATTATTCGAGATTTTTATGAGCAACTATATAAACAAGAGAATATTGATGAGGAAAAAGTCAAACAATATTTACAGAATGCTAATTTACCGAAGATACCTAAAGAGACTGAAGAAATGTTAGAAAGCAATATAACAATGATGGAATTAAATGAAGCATTTAAGAGACAAAACAATGGGAAAGCACAGGGTCCAGATGGGCTTCCGGCAGAATTCTATAAAACATTTCAAGAATCATTGAGTATCCCATTGTTAGAAGTCATGAATGAAGTTATGTTAAAGAAGATGATACCCAAAACATGGTCAGAGGCTTATATCACACTTATTCCAAAAGAAGAGGCTGACCCACTGCAAATTAAGAACTACAGACCCATCTTCTTATTGAATGCAGACTATAAAATCTTTGCTTCAATTTTAGCAGAAAGACTTAAAAATATTTAAATTATTTTATTCACCCAGATCAAAATGGATTTCTGCCAAAGAGACAAATCAGAGACAATATGAGAGTAATCTTGGATACTTTGGAATACTATGAGGCTCATCCTGAAAAGCAAATGGCTTTGATATTTTTAGATGCTCAAAAGGCATTTGACAACGTGAATTGGAGATTTATGTTTTTACTATTGGAACAGATGGGTTTTGCTAAAAAATTTATTCAAGCAATCGAAGCCATATATAATAAACAGACAGCAAAGGTAATGATGGAGGGGGAACTTACAGATTTTATTAATATAAGAAAAGTCACAAGACAAGGGTGTCCCCTATCCCCTTTGCTATTTGTGTTGACCTTGGAAGTGTTGAATAGAAATATTAGGGATGATAAAAGCATAAAAGGAATGAAAATTAAGAAGGAAGAATTTAAACTACAAGCTTTTGCTGATGATTTAGCTTTTATTCTGGAAGACCCGTTAGAAACAGCTCCAAGTTTATTGGAAAAGATAGAGACATATGGTGAGATGGCTGGTTTGAAAATAAATAAAGATAAAACAAAGATTTTGACAAAGAACATGCTATTGAGACAAAGAGAAGAACTGGCAGATCTTTTGAAAATCCAAATTACAAATAAGGTTAAGTATCTGGGGATATATTTGACAGCAAGTTGTAGCACATTAAAAGAGAATAATTATATTTAACTCAAACAACAGATAGCTACAGATTTGAAGAAGTGGGAAAACTTGCAATTGTCATAAATAGGGAGAATTTCAACAATCAATCTATTTTACCTAGAATTTTATTTTTGTTCCAAACAATACCAATTAGGCTTGGAAAAGACTATTTTGAAGATTTAAATAAAATCATGTTGAAGTTTATTTGGCAAGGTAAAAAAGCGAGAATAAAGCTAAAGCTTTTGCAAAACGCTAGAATTAGAGGAGGTTTTGGCCTGCCTAATTGGGAATTGTATTATCAAGCTGCAAACTTGATGTGGGTCAAAGAATGGATAACATTAAGAAAGCACAGATTGTTGACATTAGAAGGGCATGATTTGCTGTTGGGCTGGCATGCTTTTTTATGGTATAAGGGAACTAAAACACAGGGTTATTTTAGAAGACATTATATGGGGGAGTCTTTGTGGTTAAACTGGGAGAAGATAAAAAGACAATGTTATTTGAAAATTCCAGTTTGGTTATCGACTATTGAAGCATTTTCCTATCGTATAATTTATAAGAAGGAACAAACAGTTAGATATGGGGAACTCTTGGATGAAAAGGGTGAACTTAAATCGATCCAAAACTTAGAGGAACAAGGTATAAGGATGAATTGGTTTTCATATGCGCAAATACATTCAAGGTATGATGAAGATTCTAAAACGGAGGGATTCTATGATAAACAGACTGATTTAGATAAGATCTTGATGGGTACTGATGAGAAGGTGATTAAAAAATTATATGGTCATTTACTGGGAATGAAATTAAAGGAAGAACAAGTCAAAGAAACTATGATTGTTTGGGGGAAGAATTTTGGATATGGGATTGATCTAGAGAAATGGCAAAAATTGTGGTCTCAAAATTATAAAATGACAATGTCAACAGCATATAAAGAAAACTTGTATAAGATGTTTTACAGGTAGCACTTTCCCCCGACAAGAATAGCAAGAATGTTTAAGAACAAATCTGAAAAATGCTGGAAATGTCATCAGATACCCGGCTCATATTACCATATGTGGTGGACTTGTGAGGACGCTAGAAAATATTGGACTATAATTCGCATGTGGTTGGAAAAAATGACAAAAAAACACATAGACTTGAAACCAGAGATCTTCTTATTGGGAATTTTACCTGATATATATAGTAAAGATTTGAAGTACCTGATTGTAAATGTATTAACAGCGGCTAGGATTGTATTTGCTAAAAATTGGAAGAATGAGAAAATACCATTACAGGAAGAAATTATTAAGAAAATATTGGAATGTGCTGAGATGAGTAGATTGACATTTGAAATTAGAGAGCAAGAGGATAAACAATTTTATGAAATTTGGGATCTTTTTTATCAATGGTTAGATGATAAAATACGATAATAGAATATTTAGAATGCTAGACAGTGAGGAATATCTTTATTTTGCTATTATTTTGTTATTTGACATTATATTTATAAAGGGTTTTTTAGGATTGATTTGATATGATTATATGATTTGTTATAGAGTAAACTGGTTTAAAGTATTGTTAACTCATAAAGCATGAATGATTAAAAATATAGTCAAAAACTTCTTTTTTTAGTGATATTAGGATATATGTTTGGATTGACAATATGAGTTGTTATGTAACATAATTGTAATTGAGACTACAGAATGAATGCACAAAAATGATGAACCAACTGACACACATATGAGAGTTGATGTTTTTATGTTTGTTTGTCTTGTTTGTTTGTTGAAAATTAATAAAATCTTTTTCAAAAAAAAAAAGAGAGCATTCCTGCAAAGGAACCAATAGTTGTATTCACAAAATTTCATAAGATCAATTGCTATTTATGCCAGCTGGTTTCAATTTTAAAAATTCACAGCGCCGGCAGGAAATGTCATTTTCTTCACGACTTTAGAAGGTTTCTTAATTTTGACTCCACCACAGCAATTCCTTCTCCTCGCCTCTTCCCTCTAAATGCCCCCACACGATCTTTGATCTCAGAGGTGCAACTGAGGTCGATGCAAAATTGTTGGTGGAAGAAGATGCGGGGTGAGGAAGCTCAGGACACACACACACATCCACACAACCTTTAGCAGCACACCTTTAAAATCTTGGCAGCTGCTTTGATTTGCCTTGAGCCAGCTTCTCCTACAACCGTAAGGTTCATTCCGGGTCGTGGGCCGTAATCCTCAGCCTCAAAGCCTTCGCAAAGGCGTGCTTGGGCTTGCAGGCAGTTTGCTTGAGGAAGGGTAAGGATGGGCCGGGCTCAGATAAAGCTGGCAATTAAAACAGCTATTTGTGGTCTGTTGACAGCAGCACCGACACAGAGGCTGGCAGTGAGCCACAATGGAGTGTTGCGGGTTTGTAGCCTGACTGCAAATGTGTGCTTGCCCATCAAACCTCTTTCTGTAGTGCACAACTTCTGCATGTGGCCTGATATCTTTTCAGTGCAGGGAGAGGAAACAGAACTGATGGGGGGGAGGGCAGTATTTTATTGCAAAACTTTAGACTGCAATCTTGGGAGCTACTGCAAGAAAAGTCTTTTTTTGAATGTTTTCGTGAATGAAAAGAAGGACTAGGGGTGACACGATGGTGGAAACAACGGTGGGAATCTAATCAAAAGCAGAGAAGCAAGCTGAACTGAAAGAGAACCTTCCCAACAGTCAGGACAATTAACCTGTGGAAAGTTCTGGGTGCTCCATCACTGGAAGGTTTTTAACTTCTCTGAAACAGTGCAGGATCTCCTGCTGCAGCAGGGGGATGGACTAGGAGACCTCTAAAGTCCCTTCCAGGTCATTCATTCTATTCTATTTAACGATAGCAAAGAAGAAGGAATCAACCTATTCTCCAAAGCATTCCAGCTCATTCTCTTCTATTCTATTCTTTCCCTTCCCTACCCTTCCCCTATTCTATTCTATTCTATTCTATTCTATTCTATTCTATTCTATTCTATTCTATTCTTTCCTTTCCCTACCCTTCCCCTATTCTATTCTATTCTATTCTATTCTATTCTATTCTATTCTATTCTATTCTTTCCTATCCCTACCCTTTCCTTCCCCTATTCTATTCTATTCTATTCTTTCCCTTCCCTACCCTTCCCCTATTCTATTCTATCCTATTCTATTCTATTCTATTCTATTCTATTCTATTCTATTCTTTCCTTTCCCTACCCTTCCCCTATTCTATTCTATCCTATTCTATCCTATTCTATTCTTTCCTATCCCTACCCTACCCTTCCCCTATTCTATTCTATTTTATTCTATTCTATTCTTTCCCTTCCCTACCCTTTCCTTCCCCTATTCTATTCTATTCTTTCCCTTCCCTACCCTTCCCCTATTCTATTCTATCCTATTCTATTCTATCCTATTCTATTCTATTCTATTCTTTCTTTTCCCTACCCTTCCCCTATTCTATTCTATTCTATTCTATTCTTTCCTTTCCCTACCCTTCCCCTATTCTATTCTATTCTATTCTATTCTATCCTATTCTATTCTATTCTATTCTTTCCTATCCCTACCCTACCCTTCCCCTATTCTATTCTATTTTATTCTATTCTATTCTTTCCCTTCCCTACCCTTTCCTTCCCCTATTCTATTTTATTCTATTCTATTCTTTCCCTTCCCTTCCCTACCCTTCCCCTATTCTATTCTATCCTATCCTATTCTATTCTATTCTATTCTATTCTATTCTATTCTTTCCTTTCCCTACCCTTCCCCTATTCTATTCTATTCTATTCTATTCATTCTGTTCTGTTGTGTTGTACTCTATTCCTTATGCTATTTCTTCTACTCTACTTCTATTCTATTGTATTCCTCCTCCTCCTCCTCCTCTTGCTTTCATCCGCACTCCATCCCTGGAGGTTTTTAGGAAGAAACTGGACAGCCACTTGTCTGGAATGGTAGAGGGCAGTGACGGCAAACCTTTTTGTTGTGGTGTGCCGAAAACGTGTGCGTGCTGCCCCCCCTTCTAATGTGCATGCAACCCCCTTTCCCGCACTGCGTATGCGTGCACCTCCCAGCTGATTTCCGGCCCATTTGAGCCCATTTGAGCCCATTTTCACCCTCGCAGGGGCTCGAGGAAAACCTCTGGAGCCTCAGGAGGCTGAAAATGGGCTCATTTTGCCATTTCCAGAAAGCCTGTTTTTTGGCCTCCCGAGGCTGCAGAGGCTTCCCTCAAGTCTCCGGGAGGGTAAAAATGGCCTCAAATGAGCCGAAAATCAGCTGGGAGGTGCACGCATACGCAGTGCAAGTAAGTTTGGCTGGGCCTTGCATGCCTGCACAAATGGCTCTGCGTGCCACCTGCCATAGGTTTGCCATCATGGGTATAGGGTCTCCTGCTTGAGCAGGGGTTGGACTAGAAGACCTCCAAGGTCCCTTCTACCTCATTCATTCAAGTCTATTTAATGATAGCAAAAAAAGAGGGAGTCGACCTATTCTGCAAAGCACCTGAGGACAGGACAAGAAGCAATGGATAGAAATTAATAAACCATCTAGCAAACCTGATGGAAATAGGCACTCTCGGGCATTTTGAAACAGCAATAGCCCTTAGATACCGTTTTACAGTACTTTTACCGCCCTCTCTAAGCAGTTTACAGAGTCAGCCTGTTGCCCCCAACTATCTGGGTCCTCCTTTTACCCACCTTGGAAGGGCAGAAGGCTGAGTCAACCTGGAGCCTGTTGAGATTCGAACTGGCAAATTGCAGTCAGCAGACAGTCAACAGAAGTAGCCTGCAGTACCGCATTCTCACCACTGCGCCACCACAGCTCATTAGTAAAGCTTTATTGGATACCCCATTTCGGCACTGAAGAATTAAAACCAGCCCTGAGGTTTTCCTGCGCAATGCTACATAGTTAAACATTAGTTTTCCCTTCTTCCCATCCATAGTGATCATGCTGCCCAATCACAAATCAGTCTTTTCTTTTGAGACCAGTTTGTTTCTCTGTCAGACACAGTAGTGACCTTGGGGAGTTTTTGGCTCACACGGTCTGTTCTTGAATTGTCTGCGTTCTTTTCTCAACTTTTCCTTTCCCCAATTCGTTGGCAAGTTGAATAGTGATAAATGTTCAAATGTTTCAGAACCATTTCAAACTTGACAGGAGAGAAGCAACCTGGAACTAAGGAGAAATTTCCTGAGTGTTAGAACAATTAATCAGTGGAACAACCTGCCTCCAGGAGTTGTGGACGATCTATCCGTGGAAATTTAAAAGAGATTAGACAATTGGACAAAAGCAGCAGCCAAAAAAGCCAACGCAATCCTAAATTGCATTAACAGAGGGATGCAATCAAGATCAAGGGAAGTACTAATACCACTCTGTAAAGCCTTCGTAAGACCACACCTAGAGTACTGCATCCAGTTTTGTTCACCACACTATAAAAAAGATGTTGAGACTCTAGAAAGAATGCAGAGAAGAGCAACCAGGAGGATTAGGGGACTGGAGGCTAAAACATATGAAGGATGGTTGCAGGAACTGGGCATGGCTGGTCTAGTGAAGAGAAGGACCGGGGGGACATGCAGTCTTCCAATATTTGAGGGGCTGTCACAGAGAGGAGGGGATCAAGCTATTTTCCAAGGCACCTAAAGGCCAGAAAGGGAATCATGGATGGAAACTGATCAAGGAGAGATTTAACCTGGAAACAAGGAGATATTTTCTGACAGTGAGAAGAATCAACCCATGGAACAGAATTTGCCTTCAGAAGTTGTGGGAGCTTCATCATCACTGGAGGCTTTCAAGAAGAGACTGGGCTGCCATCTGTCAGAAATGATGTAGGGTCTCCCGCTTGGGCGGGGGATTGGGCTAGATGACCTACAAGGTCCCTTCCAACTCTGTGAATCTGTGAAACCATTTATTTCAGATATTGAAATGGTACAGGGCTTCCTGCCTGCATATGGAGGTGGACTAGAAGACTTCAAAAATCCCCCCCAACTCTGTTATTCTGTCAATGTGTGTGTTGTTTTTTAATGCATTAATGCATGTATTTATGGATGCCTTTCAGGTTGGCAACAGAGACTGTAAAATGCATGAACATTTTAAATTTGCCAATTTCTGTAGAGCTCAGCTCAGCCTCCTGAGGAAAGCTTTGACTGTGCATATTTTGTAGATCTGAACTTTAATCAAAGTAGGTACAAAATTGAGCCATGAACCAAAATCACAGAACCAGGTTTTGGAGGAACGAATCGTCGAGCTTTTAAACAAGAAAAACCATTATTTTTTTTCATATATTTCTTCTTACATTAATGCAGTCTAGTGCCATCATCAGGAGAAAAGTATGGCTAAAACTCAAGGTTTAAGTATTACTAGTCCAGTCTTTCCAGCTAAGAAAAGATCAAGAACAAAAAGCGATTAAAGAATGTCCCTCCTTCATAACTTGCAAGCTAAGAAATTGAACAGTTATTGAATATTACTTGGCAGATGGGCATGCATGATGCAGATCAGCCAGAATGTTTATGAATGAAGGCAAACATACGTGTCCCAGGATAAATGTTGCAAGATTCAATCTGGTTCTGCCACTGGGATCAGAAGTTTACTCTTCTGAGTTTTCAGACTTATTCTACAGCCCATCCTCAGGGAATTTCTCTCTCACCAGAATGATTTAGATTAACAGAGTGGGAAGGGATCTTGTAGGTCATCTAGTCCAACCCCCTGCCCAAGCAGGAGACCCTACACCATTTCTGACAGATGGCAGTCCAGTCTCTTCTTGAGAGCTTCCAGTGATGAAGCTCCGACAGCTTCTGAAGGCAATTTCTCTTCCATTGGTTGATTGTTCGTACTGTCAGAAAATTTCTCCTTATTTCCAGGTTGAATCTCTCTTTGTTCAGTTTCCATCCATTCTTCCTTGTCTGGCCTTCAGGTGCCTTGGAAAATAGCTTGACCCCTTCCTCCTCTCTGGGGCAGCCCCTCAAATATTGGAAGATGCTCTCCTGTCTCCCCTGGTCCTTCTCTTCACTAGACCAGCCAGACCCAGCTCCTGCAACCATTTTTCATATGTTTTAACCTCCAGCCCCCTAATCATCCTGATTGCTCTTCTCTGCACTCTTTCTAGAGTCTCAACTTATTTTTTACAGTGTGGTGACCAAAACTGTTAATGCAATTTAGGATTGCGTTAACACTTCCTCTCTGTGGCAGCCCCTCAAATATTGGAAGATGCTATGTCACTCCTTGTCCTTCTCTTCAGTAGACTAGCCAAACCCTATTTCTGCAGCCGATCTTCATAGGAACAGAACAGAAAAACAGAGTTGGAAGGGACCTTGTAGTCATCTAGTCAAACCCTCTGCCCAAGCAGACCCAACACCATTTCTGACAAACAGCAGCATGGTCTCCTCTTGAAAGTCTCCAGTGGTGATGAAGCTCCCAGAACTTCCGAAGGCAACTTCTGTTCCTTTGGTTGATGGTTCTCCCTGTCAAGAAAGTTCCTCCTTATTTCCAGGTTGAATCTCTTCTCCTTGTTCAGTTTCCATCCATTATTCCTTGTCTGGCCTTCAGGTGTAAGAGAGAAGTTCCTGTGGATGGTCTCCAAGCATGAGTCTAAAAGTTCGGAAGACTAAACCTCTGGTCCCGGTGAGCAGCCCAGTTTAGATTCTGCAGAATGTCTGTGCCTGCTGAACTACTCATGTGTGAATCTGTGCGTGGTTCATTTGTGGCCCAGGGGCACCTGAAAAATGACTTGGCTGAGTTTTGCCCCTATTTTATGGCTTTTCTTGCCACATTTGTGAAGTGAATCCCTGCAGTGGTTAAATTAGTAGTACAATTGTGAAGAGAGAATCTGGTTTCCTCAAGAACTTTGATTGGCAGAAGTTCTCAAAAGGAGATCACATGACCCCAGGACATTGCAATCATCATAAATAGGAACCAGTTGCCAAGCAAGTGAATCACACAATCATGGGTTTCTTGTCCCAAGTAATACCTGTGATGACTGGGAATGTAACACAAAAGTAACAAAATCCAGAATGTAAATAAATGTCCTTTAATGTCTCCTACTGGGCCCCACTGTTGAATAATTCTCAGTTGGAGATTAAACTTATTCAAAAATAGTCTTCAAAAGAAATGCAGTCTGAACTCAATGAGCAGATAAAGGTGAAATAAAAAACCAAAACAAACTACAATGAAGGAATTTCCAAAGCAGACCAGGATAAGTAATTACCAAATTCATGGAGACATCAAGGCACAGTCTGTTGGAAGGGCGCCAACCAAGATAACTTCAGCCCAAAATAACACACGCTTTGCTTCTGGCAATGCTGTGTTTTAACCGTCTCTCTTATATACTAGTCTCCCCAGCTGCAACCAATGAGGAGGATCATGGCCACTTCCTCTCTCATAAGTCAAGTTGTTTCCTTCTCCATTCCTCCCTGCATGTCCTAGGATGGAGTGGGGATGGGCCTGGTTCTTCCTCTGACTGCCCAGCCAGCCCTGCCCTTCCCCAGCCTCCACCACAACCTCCAGAGCCACACCTCCACTCCCTGTCGCCTGTTCCTCCTCTCTCTCGGAGACTGACTCTAACAAGGGCATGACAATACCTTTCTCTTCCCAAAGTTCCTGGGACAAGCAGTTCAACACTACAAAGGCTTCCATGCAAAGCTAATTTCATTGGATTATATCAGGTATCCTCAAAGTATAACTCACAGTTATGCAGAGATCCATCTAAGGTCCAATCTTTGCCCCAATGGTCACCTCCATGGTCTGAAAAGATGGTTTTTTCATCCCATAATGATAAACCAAAGGAAGACTCCAGCATGATGCTGGGGTCCAGGTGGTAATGCCCAAGAAACTCCCCCAGACCACCAGAGATCAATTTAGTGACCAATCAGGATTACAGATGTGACCACGTGACATGAACTACATCTTCCAAGAGGCATTAACTACAATTCCCATAAAGCATTCCCTTTAGGGGACAGCTCTCATTCCCAAATTAACTATATATTGTCTAACCAGCACAATGGGAATGCTGCAATGGTTATAACTGTGAAAAATGTTCATAATAACAATAACATTAGCACTTAGACTTATATACCGCTTCACAATGCTTTCCAACTCTCTCTAAGCAGTTTACAGAATCAGCCTCTTTCCCCCAACAATCTGGGTCCTCATTTTACTGACCTCGGAAGGACGGAAGGCTGAGTCAACCATGAGCTACTCAGAATTGAACTCCTGGAGTGAGCAGTGAGTAAGCCTACAATACTGCATTCTAACAGGAAGGAAGGAAGGAAGGAAGGAAGGAAGGAAGGAAGGAAGGAAGGAAGGAAGGAAGGAAGGAAGGAAGGAAGGAAGGAAGGAAGGAAGGAAGGAAGGAAGGAAGGAAAATAGCAATAGCACTTAGACTTATATACTGCTTCACAGTGCTTTCCAGCTGCCCTCTCTAAGCGGTTTGCAGAGTCAGCCTATCACCCCCAATAATCTGGCTCCTCCTTTTACCCACCTTGGAAGGATGGACGGCTGAGTCAACTTTGAGCCTCGTGGGATTCAAACTCCAAATTGCAGGCAACTGGCAGTCAGCAGAAGTAGCCTGCAATACTGCACTCTAACCACTGCCCCGCTGTGACTCATCAGTCCCTTTTTCCAGTCCCATTGTAACTTTAAATGCAAACTGTTATAAATCAAGGATGGCCTGTCAGAGAGTTTCCCACTGTGGGAGCAACCACGGATAACCTCATCCACAGCACCAACTGCTCTCCTGCAGCTCATCTCAAATCTGCTGGTGGGCCTGGCAAGATGCTCGTTGGGTTCTCATTCAAATGGCCTCAGCTGCTCCCACACGCTGCTCACCCCATGGCAGGCAGCTTCCCCCTGAGTTGCTCCCGAGTGTAACGTCATATTACACAGCGAGGGTGGAGATGGAAGTGTGGGTTTACTTTTTGAAGCAAATTGGATTGCAGGCATTTTGGGTGAACATCTGGTCTGCTTTTTCGATAAATGCCTGTTTATTTGGAATCGGGAATTGGGGAAGATATGAGTTTCTATAAATTTTTGCATTTCCTCCTGGCAAAATATGGTGCCTCCAAGCAAGCTCAGCTCTTTGGAATTTCATCCGTATGTCCAAGTTATTTTCTTGGTATAAATAAAGGATATGAAAATGGCTGCCATTGTCTGCCTTCTTTAGAGAAGTATTCTGGAATATTGCGGTGTTGCCCAAACTCTGAATATTTGCTGATTTCCCATCTTACCAAATACAGATTAACAGAACTGGAAGGGACCTTGAAGATTTTCTAATCCAACTCCTGCTTGAGTAGGCGACCCTGTGCCATTCTGGACAAACAGCTGTCCAATCTTTTCTTTGAAACCTCCAGTGATGGAGGTTTCAAAGAAAGGTCTGGAGGCAAGCTGTTCCACTGGTTAAGTGTCCTCACGGTTAGTAAGTTTCTCCTTCGTTCTAGGACGGTTGTATCTCTCTTTGATAATCCTCCATCCATTACTTTTTGTCCTGCCCTCAAGTGCTGTTGTGGTTCGCCGGCAGCAGGTGCGGATGGCTGAGATCTCGAAGAGTGAGGACTCCGATGAGGGGCCTGCATGTGATGCAGGGATGGGGCCAGGACCATCAGGGAGTGGAGTGCTGCCTTTGGGGATTGTGGAGGCTGGCAGCAGTGAGGAAGAGGTCCCTGAGGAGCCTGTGGCCAGTGTGCATGCATACAGGGCTGCTTGAAGGAAAGAGCAGCTGCAGCAGGATGGGAGACTCAGGAGTAAGACTGCAAGGTAATGGCCCCTCCCTTAAGAGATAAAAGTTAGCTGAGAAATTGCAGTTCTTTGCAGAAGGCAAAGAAATTTGATACTTGAGCCTGGTGGATGTTAGGAATATCCGAGTTGGTATTTGGAGACTCTTTGATTTAATGTTTAGGAACTTTATCTGTTGTTCTTGGCAGACTTGCAAAAACTTGGCAAGGTTCTTCCTTATCGGAGCTAATTAGTTGGAAGCAACCTTTTATCTGTGAAGAAACAGGATTCGTAAATGAAACAGTAAAAGGTTGTGCTGGTACCTTCGTCTTGTGTTTACTCTCGTCGAACCAGGTTTGGATCAGAACAAGTGCTCTGGAGAATAGTAAGACCCTACTTAGCTTTCTGAGATCATCCAATGTCAGCCAGGTGCTGATACCAACCTCTTTGTTTAAGACTGGACATTAACATTTGAACCAGAGGTGGTATTCAACGGGTTCTGACTGGTTCTGGAGAACTGGTAGCGGAAATTGTGAGTAGTTCGGAGAACAGGCAAATACCACCTCTGACTGGCCCCGCCCCCATTCTCTGCCTCCTGTTGGGTCCCAGCTGATTGGCTGGGTCTCCTTTGGTTGCCCTGCACAGGAGAACAGAGCTGGAAAGCAGGTTAGTGGGGTGGGGAGGGAAGGGGGATTTTGCAGTATATCCTTCCCCTGCCACACCCACCAAGCCACACCATGCCCACAGAACCAGTAGTAAAAAAAATTTTAATCCCACCACTGATTTGAACCACTATAAGTCCATGTATTTGCCATACACTAAATAAATAAAACCAAGCCGCAAGTGAATAGAAACCCTCTGAAATATTGCTGGTGCCTGCTGAATATACTGCCACTCTCTTCTCTTGGTTGTGTATCCCACACTGAGTTAGTACAGTGCACTGGTGAAGCCACACTGCATCTAATCCTGGCCACCATGATACAAACAAGATGCTGAAGCTTTAGGAAGAGTGCAGAGAAGAACAACGGAAATGATCAGGAGGCTGGAGACTAAAACCTATGAAGAGCAGCTAAAAGAACTAGGCATGTCTATCCTGTTCAAGAGAAGGGACAGGAAGGACGTGCTAACTAAGGGACAGGACAGCTGTTGTGTATGTACCATAGTTAATAAAGTATGAGCTTGAGGTAAAGTGCAGGGTTCTGGCCCTGCACTTCTGATTGGCTGTTAGGCGGCCAGATCGGATTGGTTAGTTCTGAGGAATCCGATTGGCCCTTAACAGAGAATTCTTATTGGTTAAAAGAGCTAGCGTTCATAGCTCGTTATTGGACAATTCTCACAGGGGTTGCCTATATAAGGCAGAGTTCACTGTTGTTGTTTTGAGAAGTCACTATGCAAATAAAGAGCTGAAGGTTCACTATTCAGAGGCTGTCTCCATTTACTCCAACCCATGTTCAGTACCTAACACTGGCGACGAGGGTGGGATTTGGAGACGTCTGAACCGAAGAAGCCAGGAAGCAATTCTGAGCATGTGATAGACAACGCCAACAACGGAACCATGTCCGGCGGCATCGTACCACCCGCTCTATTCGATCCAAACCAAGAGGATTGGGAATCCTACATGGATTGCTTCCAAATGTTTCTCGAGATGAACAACTTGAAGGACGCCACACCAGCAAAGAAAAGGGCGTTGTTCCTGACGCATTGTGGCCCAGCCGTATTTAAGATGGCTAAAGCACTCGCCAAACCTCAAGAAGTGAAGGCCATGAGCTGGGACGACCTCGAACCCATCCTGAGAGACCATTACGCGCCAACCGTGCCTACGCTCGTGAGACGCCACGAGTTTTATCAGAGGAACCAACGAAAAGGGGAAAGCGTGGCCGATTTCGTGGTGGACATCCGAAATTTAGGGGGCCTCTGCAGGTTCGCCGATTTAGAAGAGGCACTAAGAGATCAAATAGTTCTGGGACTAGATGCACTAGGCCTGCAAAGCAAGCTGATGGCGAAAGGCGACATCAGCCTTGCCGACGCCATCGCCGAAGCCACGGCAGCAGAGGCGACCAAAAAGTCAGCTGCACAATTACGGCGAAGCCGCACTCCGGTACCAACACTGACAAGCGATATTTTATCCAAGTCTGAAGGACAGCTCGTGATGACGCACCACGAGGACCTCTCTTCGTCGTCAGACAGTGACGAAGAAGGGGTCCATCGACTGCGGTCCGACTGGGACCCTCGCCCGAAGCCCTTACACCCTTGCGCTGGCTGTGGAGCCAACCATGCCAGGGCCGAATGCAAATTCCGCGACGCACTCTGCCATGAGTGCGGGAAATGAGGCCACATCGGCCGAGTCTGCCGCAGCTTACCAGGACTCAGCCAGGCCTCAAAAGGGGCCAACTATTGCCAATCGACAGAAAACCGTCCTGTAAGGTGAGAGCCAGTAAACCACTCCTACAGAAATCGAGCTTTGCAAAGAGAAGAGGCTCACCATACTATCACTATCGGTCACGCCTCAGCTTTGGGCACTAAGAAAATCCGAGTCACGGTAGCCATCGAGAACCAGCCTTGCCACATGGAGGTCGACTCGGGATCGTCCCTCTCGATGGTGTCTTGGAAGACACTCAAGCAACTCATCCCCACAATTCAACACCAAGACCTCCAATTTCAACGCCTCATCCTCAAGGACTACCAAGGAAATCGAATCCCCGTTGTCGGGTCCTGCCGAGTCCGAGTCTCCTTCAAGAAGCATACAGCATACTTACCTTTAACGGTCATCGATAGCCTACTAGGCCTCCAATGGTTCGTGCCACTCGGCATTGAAGTGGCCGGCGTGAACCGAGTCGGTGGTTGTGAGTGGGAGGAAGACCTTATCTCTGAGTTCAGCAACGTCTTCACGGACAGCTTAGGCGAGTATAAGGGGACCCCAATCTCATTCAGTCTAGATCCAAAAGTAGCTCCCATTCGCTTGAAGCCCCGTCGAGTTCCGTTCGCCCTTAAAGCAAAAATCGACAAACAACTGGACAAGCTAATTGCTCAAGGGGTGTTGAAGCCCATCGATCACTCTCCATGGGAAACCCCTATTGTAACACCCATTAAGCCAGACGGGTCAATCCGAATTTGTGGGGACTACCGGGCCACTTTGAACCACGCCCCACAGCAGAATGCGTATCCAGTTCCAGTGGTGCAGCACCTCCTCCATTCCTTGGGGGACGGTAAGGTTTTCGCTAAATTGGATTTAGCTCAAGCTTATCAACAATTACCAGTGGATGAAAAAACAGCTCAAGCCCAAACAATTGTAACGCACAGGGGTGCCTTTAAACGTACCCAATTGCAATTCGGAGTTAGTGTAGCCCCAGGGATCTTCCAGAGCCTTATGGAAAGGTTATTACAAGGAATCAAGGGCATGGTCCCTTATTTTGATGACGTATTAATTGCAGCACCTACCCAAAAAAACTTACAGGACCATTTGAAACGCGTTCTAAAAAATTCCAAGAGGCCGGACTTAAGGTGAAAAAAAATAAATGTCAATTGTATACTGACAATGTTGAGTTTCTAGGGTACCGGATTGATAGCCAGGGCATTCATCCTACCGAGAGTAAATTAAAAGTGATCAAAAATGCTCCCAGGCCACGCAACAAGGCCGATCTCCAGGCGTTCTTAGGCCTCATTAATTTCTATAATGTATTTTTACCGCACAAGGCAACTGTCGCTGAACCGTTACACCAATTATTAGATAAGAAAGCATTGTGGGTATGGGGTTACTGGGAAGAGCAAGCGTTCCGGAATGTTAAAAAACTGCTCACATCTGACTCTGTACTTATGCAGTATAACGAGACTTTGCCGTTAGTTATAACCTGCGATGCATCGCCTTTCGGGATGGGTGCCATTTTGAGCCATGTACTGCCTAATGGGAATGAAGCCCTTGTTGCATACTTTTCGAAGACTCTTTCACAAGCAGAGCGGAACTATGGACAAATTGATAAAGAAGCCCTCGCAATCGTTTCAGCTGTAAAAAAAATTCATGAATATGTGTATGGAAGGACATTTACTATTATAACTGACCACAAACCGTTGCTAGGGATAATAGCCAGGGACAAGCCAACCCCCTACATATTATCCCCTAGAATGACCCAATGGTCAGAATTCCTAGCTGCTTATAATTATCAGCTGCAATATCGCCCGGGGAAAGCCATTCCCCACGCCGACGCATTAAGCCGAGCACCGCTTCCAGAGACTCTTGACGATCCGGCACCAGCGGCAACCACGTTGCAGATCGAAACACTCAACTCGCCGCCTATGACTGCCCGAGACGTCACGAGAGAAACCAAACGAGACCACACCCTAGCTCGAGTCCTAGGCTGGGTAGAACGTGGATGGCCATTGGACCAAGTACCAGATGACTTCGCACCATTCAAATCTCGACAGACTGAACTTTTTTCCCAATAAGGCTGTATCATCTGGGGCGATAGAGTCGTTGTCCCAGAGCGACTCTGGAAGACGCTGCTGCGAATTCTGCACGAGGGCCACCCTGGCATCATGCGAATGAAGGCGCTTGCACGAAGCTATGCATGGTGGCCGGGCATGGACCGGCAAATCGAACAGTGGGTTAAAGCATGTTCCAGTTGCCAACAAGTCAGCAACGCCCCACCAAAAGCCATGCCTACTGAATGGGAGACGCCACGTGGACCCTGGTCCAGAATCCACCTGGATTTCGCGGGGCCAACCAAGGGCTATACCTTCCTGCTGACAGTCGACGCATACTCCAATTGGTTAGAAATTCATCGTATGACAGCTACGACTTCCGAGGCGGTGATCAAGATTCTAAACAGACTCTTTGCAACCCACGGATTGCCAGACGTCCTGGTGTCCGATAACGGGCCACAGTTTACGGCACTAATGTTCGAGCAGTACCTCGCTGACCACGGCATCCGCCATGCGCTCACCTCGCCTGCGCACCCTGCGACCAATGGCCGAGCTGAATGCATGGTCCAATTTGTTAAAAAGACCTTGCAAAAAGTGGACTATGACAATATCAATGACAAGGTCAACCAAATTCTCTTTTTGCAACACATAACTCCACATAGCGTCACCGGCAGAACTCCCGCCGAACTACTGATGGGGCGAAGACTCTGCTCCCACCTCAACCGGTTGCACCCTGCTTACGAACCGGAAAAGCCAATAGGATCCAGCGGCCGCTGTTGCACCTTCCAGGTAGGAGACCTCGTTTACGCACGAAACTTATCGGGCGACCCGTTATGGATAGAGGCGACAGTAGTACGAGTGACCGGCCCCAAATCCTATGTAGTGAAATGCTGTGACAAAAAACTGTGGAAACGGTATATCGACCAATTACGGTCACGACTCACAACGACCAGTCAACAACTCCCCCATGACCAAACCGAGGGGGGGTGAGGTACGGAAGAAGATGAAGTTCCAGGGAACCTGCTCGAAAGGAGCGATGAACTAAGTGATACTCAGGAAATGGAGCAGGAAGGAGAAACGTTTACACCGCAAGAAATTGTAGCTGAGCAAGAAGCAGAACCACTGCCAAACAACAATCTACCTCAACAGGATTGCAACCAACCAATCCAACAAAAATCCGAAAGAGTTAAAAGACAACCGTCCTATCTAAGGGACTATATAACTACACCGTAATTAAGAAGCCAGGGGGAAGGGGTGTTGTGTATGTACCATAGTTAATAAAGTATGAGCTTGAGGTAAAGTGCAGGGTTCTGGCCCTGCACTTCTGATTGGCTGTTAGGCGGCCAGATCGGATTGGTTAGTTCTGAGGAATCTGATTGGCCCTTAACAGAGGATTCTTATTGGTTAAAAGAGCTAGCGTTCATAGCTCGCTATTGGACGATTCTCACAAGGGTTGCCTATATCAGGCAGAGTTCACTGTTGTTGTTTTGAGAAGTCACTATGCAAATAAAGAGCTGAAGGTTCACTATTCAGAGGCTGTCTCCATTTACTCCGACCCATGTTCAGTACCTAACAACAGCTATCTTCGATTACTTGATGGACTGTCACAGAAAAGAGGGGGTTAAGCCAGTGGTGGAATTCAAATAATTTAACAACCACTTCTCTGCCTTAATGATTTCTTCCAACAACCAGTTCACCAAATTGTTCAGAAAGTTAACAACTGGTTCTTCTGAACTGGTGAGAACTGGCTGAACCCCACCACTGGGTCAAGCTATTCTCCAAAACCCCTGAAGGCAAAATAAGAAGCAATGGGTGGAAACTAATCAAGGAGAGAAACAACTTAGAACTAAGGAGAAATTTCCTGCCAGTGAGAACAATTAATCAGTGGAACAACTTGCCTCCAGAAATTGTGAGTGCTCCAATACTGGAGATTTTAAAGAAGAGATTAGGCAGCCTTTTGTCTATGATGGTATAAGGACTCCCCCATACCAGGTAAGACTGTGTCACTTCTGCAGTCTCTTAAACCTTTTTAAAGCATGCTTATTTTAAAACCACACCTCGAGCACTGCATCCAGTTTTGGTCACTACACTATAAAAAAAGAGGTCGAAACTCTAGAAAAAGTGCAGAGAAGAGCAACCAGGAGGATTAGGGGACTGGAGGCTAAAACATATGAAGAACGGTTGCAGGAACCGGGCCTGGCTAGTCGAGGGAAGAGAAGGACCAGGGGAGACAGGAGAGCATCTTCCAATATTGGAGGGGCTGCCCCAGAGAGGAGGAAGGGGGTCAAGCTATTTTCTAAAGCACCCAAAGGCCAGACAAGAAATAATGGATGGAAACTGAACAAGGAGAGATTCAACCTGGAAATAAGGAGAAATTTCTTAGAGAACAATCCACTCATGGAACAGAAGTTGCCTTCCGAAGTTGTGGGAGCTTCATCCCTGGAGGCTTTCAAGTAGAGACTGGACTGCCATTTGTCAGAAATGGTGTGTAGAGTGTCCCGCTTAGGTGTGGGGGAGAGTTGGACTAGATGACCTACAAGGTCCCTTCCAACTCTGTTAATCTAATCTAATCTTTTAAAAAAAACCTTTTAGATTCTGAGTAATTGTGCTTTGCCAGCAGAGAGAGGTGAATGAACAGACAGCTTGTAACTGTTGTTACAGATACTTGTCTTATTGTACTCTGACTTTGCTCTGGTGGCATGGCTGTTGCTCCAACAGATCTTTCTTGGAGACTTTCTAGTTTAAAGCAGTTAATAAACATCCTAGGTAAATAAATATTTCTCTCAACTGAGCAAGGCCAAATATATTCCTCTGAGAGGAATGAATAATCTAGAAACCAAACTTGATTTAGTGATCTGGGCCAGCTGGGGAAAAGCCAGATTTCTCTCCCAAATTTAAACTCAATTCCTCCCCCTGTGATAACATGACCAGATTTCGGTTGATTGGCAACCAGCCAGCATTTATGATTGTTTGCAGTGTCTTACGATCACATGATGACATTTTACAATGGTTTTGCTAAAAACAAACAAACCCCACCAGCATTTACTTCCAGTTTTCTTTTTTTTTTTAAATACATTTTATTAAATTTACAATTAAAAACATATCGACATTAAATACACAAAAAAGGGGGGGGAAAGCACTCGGCCTTACGAACCGGAAAGAGAAGAGGAGAGATATAAAAGAAAGGAGGAAATAAAGAAAGAGAAAGAGAAGAATAGATTTAAAAACAGACAATATCCTTTTTGACAGTCTGCAAGATCCAATTCTCCTAACTTAATTTGAATACGCACATCTTATCGGTATCTATGCTTAAATTACCCATTGTCTTTTAAGCAGTTTATCTCTAGATTAACCAATTATACCAAGAGTTCCAATTATCGTAAAATGTTGAAGGCTCTTTATTTTTAAGTGCTATAGTTAATTTGTCCATTTCTACACAATCACATATTTTCTGGATAACCATTTGTTCTGTAGGTGTATAAGGTGATTTCCAACACTGAGTGAACGCTAATCTGGCTGCAGTTAAAATATGAATTGTTACATATTTCATCTTTTTGGATAAATGTTTGTCAGAGATCCCTAGTAGGAAGAACTCTGGTTTGTATTTGATTTGTTCTTTGGTTATCTCCTCCAACCATTTTCTGATTTTTTTGTCAATATTTCTGGGTTTCCTTGCAAGACGACCACATGTGAAAAAAGGTTCCTTCTATGCTTTTACATTTCCAGCATTTTGGACTCGTGTTAGGGTTCATTTTGCCAACCTCGAAGGGGGCAAGTGCCATCTATAAAACATTTTGTATGTATTTTCTTTATACGCTGCCAATTTTGTAATTTTGATGTTTCTGTTCCAGATCTTTTCCCATTCTGATAATGTAATACTTCTTCTGACATTCCTGCTCCAGGCTATCATGTTCCCTTTGACTACCTCTTGTTCTAATTCTACTTCCAGCAAATATTTATAGAATTTAGATATGTTCTTTTTGTTTGATCCTAATAAAATTTTATCTAGATACTGCAGTTTGTTACAAATTCCAAAGTCTTTGATGTCTTGTTTGTATCTGCTATGAATTTGAATATATAACCACCGATCAATTTTAAATCCCTGTTCCTGTAATTCTTGTCGAGTTTTTAATTTTCCTTGCAGATCTAATAAACCTTTGTATTTAATCAATTTTGTTATGTCCAAATTATTGGGATGTACCATTGCCTCCATTGTTGATAGCCAGATCGGAATTTTTAGATAGTGTTTTTTGCATATTTTTTCCAATTAATTAATAATGAGTCCCTAATAAGATGTCTGTGAAAATAAGACTGCTTGGGTTTCCCCACTTCCCATAAGAAGGCATGCCACTCTCTCTGGAGGTCATGTCCTTCTAATGCTAAAATTCTTTCATTAAGTAAGTTCACCCAGTCTTTTAACCATAATAAGATAGCTGCCAAATAATATAATTCCCAATTTGGAAGAGCTAGACCCCCTCTACTTTTCGCATCTTGTGAGATCTTTACATTGATCCTGGCTTTTTTCCCCTGCCAAATAAATTTAAGCGTAATCTTATTTAATTCTTCGAAAAAAAATTTTTGCAACTTAATTGAAATTGTCTGGAATAAATAAAGAAATGTTGGTAATATGTTCATTTTAATCGAGGCAATCCTGCCCAATAGGGAGAGCTGCAGCTTATTCCAGGATTCTAAATCTTTCTTTGTTTGTTGAAGTAATTTATCATAAATGTTCTCTTTGAGTGATTCACCTTGTGGTGTTAACCATATTCCTAAATATTTGGCCCTTTTTGTTACCTGTATCCCCATCATTGCTTCTAATTCTTCCTTCTGGTTTTCTGTTAAGTTTTTGGTCATTAATTTCGTCTTTTTTCTATTAATTTTTAATCCTGCCACTACGCCAAATCATTCTAATTATTTTATTAGATTATATCCTTTTTCCATAGGTTCCTCCAAAAAGAAAACCATATCATCAGCCAACGCTTGTAGTTTATATTCTTCTGATTTGACCCTCACTCCTTTAATTTCAGAATTTTGTCCAATCCATGTTAAAAGTGATTCTAGGGCAAATATGAAAAGAAGAGGTGAGAGAGGGCAGCCCTGTTTAACACTTTTTTCTATATTTATTGGACCTGTTTGTTCACCATTAATTAGTATATTAGCCTGTTGTGTATTGTAAATTGCTGTTATAATGTTTTTGAATTTAGTACCAAGACTCATATTGTAAATTTTTTGAATTAAAAAGTACCAATTTAAGTTGTCAAATGCTTTCTCAGCATCTAAAAACATGAGTGCAGATTGTTTCTCCAGATGGGCTTCATAGTATTCTAGGACATCGATAACGGTTCTTCAATTGTTCTTTATTTGTCGGGATGGAAGAAATCCATTTTGATCTTCTTGGATATGTGGATTTAAAGCTTGTTTTACTCTATTAGCTATGATAGAAGTAAATAATTTATAGTCGGCATTTAAAAGTGAAATCGGTCTATAGTTGTTAATATATCTATGATCTGCATCCTCCTTCGGGATCAGTGAAATCAGCACCCCCTCCATGAGTCCAGCATCTTGGCTGCCAGAAGTACCTCGTTAAACACTTCCAGTATCAGTGGTCCTACTAGTTCTATTATTGCTTTGTATAGTTCTGCCAGAATCCCATCTGGCCCTGGAGATTTATTATTACTTTGATTCTCTATTGCTGACTTCAATTCAGACCATGTAATATCTTTATTCAATAATTCTATCCATTCCTCTCCAATTACCTTGTCATTCGTCTCCTCTAAATAAGTTCTTATTTTATCTTCATTAACTTCCTCCTTTTTATATAATCTTTGAAAATAATTGTAAATGATATCTTTTTTCTTCTCTATTTCATGTTGTAAGACGCCTTTCTCATCCATTAGTTGATGTATCAATCTCTTTTCTCTCACTTTTTTAAGTTTATGGGATAACCATCTTCCTGGTTTATTTGCATACTCAAAATAAGTTTGTTTGGACCTTTTCAAATTAACTTCTGTCTTATCTTGTTCAAGTAAGTTCAATTTATGTTTAATTGTTATTAACTGATTTTGTATTCTCTGGTTTTTAGAGTTTTTTTGTAGTTGTATTTCTAATTCTTTAATTTGTTGTTGGAATTTATTTTGTTGGGCATGTATTCTTTTATTTCTCATGGCGTTATAAGAGATTGTTGTTCTTCTTATAATTGCCTTCATTGTATCTGTTAGGGATAACATTGGTTACCTAACTTAGTTTGGGTAAAAATAATATATAAACTATGTTAGTGAGTTTAAGTGTGTGTATCACTTTAACTATTAAAATATGTATTTTGGGTGCGGTTGTAAAATCACCATAAGAGGGAGCAAGAGAGCTCACTGTTTTCTGGCTTTTACTGTAGTAGCTGACAATGTTGGATTGATGGTGATAACTACGTGTGTTTCCCTGCTGTTGCTGAAACGAAGAAAAGGGGTTTGATTTTCTTCATATCTCTGACTGCAAAAGAGATATATTGCTGGACTGATTATTTGTAAGTTTACTGACCTCTATTTTCAACACTGGACTTTGCAACTGATTAATCCCTGGATGGACTGAACTAGTGTATAACATATGGACTGTTTTTGATATATATAACTCTTGCTGGAATAAATATATATATTTGATATATATAACTCTTGCTGGAATAAAAAACTATTTAACTGGCACAGTGAATCTGTCTTACTGAGTGTAAACTACAACAACGTTTATCTCAAATCATTTGCCTGCCTGCTAGACTGCTGTTGCATGTTCTACTAGGGTGTGTATCCCTAACAGTATCCCAAATATTTTGTTTCGTGGTTGCTTCATTATTATTTTCTTTTAGAAAATAATTTAATTCCTCTTTCAGCTTATTGATGTACTCTTCTTCGTTTATTAACTGAGTAGTTAGTGTCCATCTTTTCTTTGTTTTTCTCCTATCTCTCCAAATTAATTGTATTGGGTTGTGGTCGGCCCATTCATTTGGTAGGATTTTAATTTCTTTTATTTCATTAGCCAATTCCCCATCCATCCAGGCCATATCTATTCTGGTCCAAATTTTGTGTGGATTGGAATAATATGTAAACTGTTTCTCTTCTGGGTTTAGTTCTTTCCAAGTTATTAACATCCCTTCCGGGATTAACCATTTAAAAGGGATTCTTTTTTTATTTAAATAATTGCCAAAAATTTATAATCCTGTCTTATGATCCTCACTTTCCTTGGGATTTGTTTTAGGATCATGATCTCTTTGCTTTTATATGTTATTGTTTCTTCTCTGGACATTTTAAGAATTAAGTCTCTCACACATCTCCTAGTGAAACGAATATGAATTTCTCTTGGGCAGTTATGGCATCTAGCATAACTTGTGCTGACCTATACACCTCATCAAATTTTTTAATTAGATCGTCTTTTTCTTTCCCTAACAATTCAGCCAATAATTCTGCCATTAATTGTTCTAGTTCTTCATTTTTGCTTCCGCCACATTTTGAAACCTTAAATATGCCGCTGCTTTATCCATTTCAAGGTGGACCAGAGAGTCTTCGGTTTCTCTAGTTGCATTTTTAAATTCCTCATCTATCCTTTCAAAATTTGTCTCCATCCGTTCTGTCCTACTCTCTATTTCTCTTATCTTAACTTCGTTTTTTTCCATAGCCTGTTGCAAAGACCCTATCTTATTCTCCACCTTGTGTAAGTCTGTTTTCATTTCCACTTTAAGCTTTCCCATCTCATCTTTTAATTCACTAATGTCCGCTCTGGTTTCGTTATGATTCTTTATCATTATTTCTTGCATCTTGGACATTGCTTCTTGCAAGGATAGTAGGGTAGCTTGTATGTTGACGTTGGAGACATTGGGCTGTTTTTCCCCTATTAGAGATTCTTCAATGGTTTTTTGGATTGTTGGTGAAGCAGAAGTCAAAGTAGTTGCTAGGGTTGGAGTAGTCTTTCTTCCTGTTTTCAAAGCCGTAGTTGTCATGGAGGTCATCTCTCTTAATATTTGTTTTTGCTGTTGCACTATGTTGGTTATATTGTCCCAGATCACCATTCAGTGTTTAACTCCTAAAATGAAAATTCTATTCTAATACTTCAATCAAATATATAGATAGGCAGTCTATACTCCTACATTATAGAAGGTTATCTAATAATATCTAATAATCTTTATAATAAATTTATATACCGAATATCAATATTGATCACCAATAATACATCAAATCCAACCCAATTACTACTTTAAGAATTAATCTTAAATATTCTAAATAATCTAAATCAGCACTATTTTTCACTCTTTGTTGTTACTATTTAAAACAATCAAATCAATTGTCACTGAAATCTATAAGGACAATATACCTTTTTTTTTCCTTTAAGTAAGTAAATTTATCAAACTTATTAAGGAGTTAAGATAGGAAGGAGAAAGGCTGAAAAAATGGGAAAAGAGAAGAGAGAAAAGTTTACCTTAATTTCAGGAAGTCAATAAGCAAGGAGCTAGAGGTTCAAATTGTAAAAATAGTGCCAAGATCATAATATTAAAGTAATACCAAATATAAATTCCAACAAATAAAGTGATGTGATAAGAAAAATAAATAAATAAATTTTATAGTCAATCTTCAAGCTAAAGGTTCAAGTGTTGAGTTTCTTCCCAGCACTCCAGGAAGCGAATGGTATAATGTGCTGACTAATCGCAATAAGGAGTCAATCCTTCCCAACCTTCCGTTGGTCTCTTCCTCCTTCCTCTTTGTCCTTCTTTCCCCTTTCCGGTTTTGAGTTCAATGTACAAATCTCCTTCACTTATTATTTCCTCCAAAATCCAATAGTCATCTCTTCTTGATTGCTTAACAATCTGTCCTCCCAACAGTATTAAATAAAGCCAATAATCCTATTGCGCTCAGTTCAGAGAGTTAATAAGTCACTTTCAGTGCCGCAGTTCTTCTTCCTGCGTCGCCTCCTTCTTCTCAAATATTGTCAAAAAGTTAGCCCCAAATGCCAAATCACTCACAAATTCAAGCCCTCCAATCTCCTGGTTTCCAATGTTCTTTCTCTCTCCCAAGAGCTTCCCTTTCGAAAGCTATAATCCCCACTTTCACTCTAACGATCTCACCTTTCCGCTCGCATTTGTCACATTTTCACTTTTCAAGCCGCTTTTCTGGACGCTTTTCTCTCCGGCTTCCACAAAGTGCTGTTCACAACCAGGAAGAGAAATCTCTCACACCACTGTCATTCTTCAATCTTCAATCTTATATTATGATCTTTCAGCACCTTTTACTGCTCCGATCTTGCAGGCTGTCACTTTCTTGCTTAGTCACATTGGTGGCAGACCGGACTTTGGAGCCGCCATAAACTGGCAGTTAGCTCTTCCGCGCTGGGCTCAGGGGCTCTTCTCTTTGTTGCCTGTACCCCCACCCTGTAACTTGAGAGTCTCCTATGCTGACACGAACCTCTCCGAGGTTCGTGTATCCCCTAGGGATCACTCCAGATGCTTGAGAAGGTATCCGAAAACTGTAGCAGTCTTCTCCACCTCTGCATGTCCCTGTCCTGCCACCGGAAGTCTCCTACTTCCAGTTTTCAACAAAGCTAATAGTGAACAAATTGGTTCACTTCACAACTGTGGCATTCACTGCAAAAAAAGGTTTTAAAATATATCACGAGTTACAATCATTATGGGCAGGTTCCATCACCACTGTCACTCAAGGACTACCTGTAACCCAGAGAGGTTGGAGATAAAGAATAGAATAGAATAGAATAGAATAGAATAGAATAGAATAGAATAGAATAGAACTGTGATGGCAAACCTATGGCATGCGTGCCACAGGTGGCACGCAAAGCCATTTCTGCTGGCACACAAGCTGCAAGCAAATTTACCTAACTGCACATGTGTGTGCCTCATAGCTATTTTTACACCAGTTTGAGGCCTTTTTCAGCCTCCCAGAGGAAGGCTTCTGCAGGCTTTGCAGGCCGAAAACTAGGCCTGCTTTATCACTTCCCGTTTTTCCGGAAATACCGGAAGTGATGAAATGGGCCTAGTTTTCAAGTCTTCCTCAAGCCTTTGGGAGGCCGAAAGAGGCCTAAAATCAGCCGAAAATCATCTGTGAGATGCAGTGCAAGTAAGTGGGTGGCAGGGGTGAGTGGGTATAGATTATGCATGCATGCGTAGGGGGTGTGCATTGCCTTCTGGGCACTGGCACAGGAGCCCAAAAGGTTAGCCACCACTGGAATAGAAGGAGGAGGAGGAAGAGGAAGAGGAGGAGGAGGGAAGAAGGAAAGTAGAATAGAATAGAATCAGGGGTGGTATTCAGCTGCACTGAATTGGGCGAACCAGTAGCAAGAATTTGGCATGGGTCACCGAACTGGCTGGCCACGTCTCCCACTCGATCGCCCTCCCGCCCGATGCTCGCTCACCCCGCCCGCCTGCCTGACATTCGCCTAAAGTATTTCTTTCTTTTTTTCCCTCCTGACAATCAGCTGTAGATTCGATCAGCTGCGCCGGGATTCCCCTTGCTCAGGCCCCCCCCTCCATTTTTTGCCTTCCAGAGCCCCAGAGGAGCCTTAGGGGAGCAAAAACACCCCCCAGAGGCTCTTCTGAGGCTAGGAGGCTCCTAAAAACAGGTGGGGGCTGCAAAAAAAGCCACGCCCACCCAGTCACATGACCACACCCACCAAGAAAAGGAAAAAAGCCAAGAAAGTCCAGGTGCCTTTTGAAAAGCATCTTTGGGACAACCTGGATGATGGAGAATCAACATCATAGACTTTTGGAAACGAGCTACTACTAGCTGTGGGATCAACAGTGATCTAGCACAGGGCTCTCCAACCTTGCCCATTTCAAGACTTGTGGACTTCAACTCCCAGAATTCCTCAGCCAGCTTTGCTTTGCTTTTCTGACTGAGGAACTCTGGGAGTTGAAGTCCACAAGTCTTAAAGTTGCCAAGGTTGGAGAGCCCTGATCTAGCAGATACTGATTGCCATCTATTGGTTAGAAAAGGGATTACAGATTATGGATTAACAAAGTTGGAAGGGACTTCGTAGGTCAGGGGTCACCAACCTTTTGGACCTTAGGGACCACCAAACTCATAATTTTAAATCTCGCTGACCAGAGACCCTGGGAAAAACCCCCCAAAAGTCTGCAGGAAAATTCCCCACCCCGTTTTCCTACCAATCAATCACTCTTTATTTGGGATTGCAGGATACCGTCTCTAGCTCCATTCTCGGGGAGGGAGAGAGAGACTTTTGGCTTCATGCAAGGAAAGCAGCAGAAGCTGCAGAAGTCTTTCTTTCTCTCCTTCAAACTCTGTCAGAAATGAGTCTTTGTGAGACTTGTTGCACCGGTGCAGCCTCTTGGAGCAGGAGGCCTTGCAGGATCCCAAAGACTCATTTCTGGCAGAGTTTGGGGGAAAGAAAGGAAGACTTTTGCTGATTTCCTTGCGTGCAGCCAAAAGCAGAAGAAGAAAAGAATGGAAAGCAGCAGCCTCATGACCAGGTGAGGCACATGGGGTGAGTGGAACAAGTTCCTCCCCTCTGCCCTTGCCCCCCACCCCTCACTACCTCTGGTTGTTCTCAATGCAAGCGACGCACACCTTGTGTTCCCATGCAGCCTGGATTAATTGCTTTGGGGGTGACATTTCTCTGCGGACCACCAAAATTTTCTTGCAGACCATCAGTGGTCCCTGGCTCACTGGTTGGTGACCACTGTTGTAGGTCATCTAGTCCAACCCCCCACCCACCCAATCAGGAGACACAACATTTCTGACAGATGGCAATCCATTCTCTTCTTGAAAGGTTCCAAGGGATGATTCTGAAGGATTTTCTTGAAACTGGAAGCATGTTGCCATCCTAAGCATATAAGTGATGAATCACAGAATTCTAGAATTGGAAGGGTCCTTGGAGGTCTTCTATCCCAACCTTCTGCTCTCTGCAGGCATCTTCATTTAATTCTGAACAAAGATTGGCTGTCCTATTATTTTGGGAAAGGCTCCGGGATGGAGCAGTCAAAGATTTCAGGGGACTGCTTAAGAGTTCTCACTGAGAGATGGATAGGAACAGACACAGGTTGGCAGCAGGGGTGGCCTTCAAAAATGTTAGCAACGGGTTCTCTGCCAGGTTGCTGGGTGGGTGTTGAGGTATTCCCCGTTAGGAGAATGAGTGCACTCAGGGAAACTTAGTGAGAGTGGTGATGAATAACAGACAACCAGCACACAAATACACTGAACAGTAAAGTGTAAGTTTTACTTCCTGTAAACGGGTAAACAAAGTCCAATAAACATTCCAAATCATACGCGGTTAAAGCAGTTAGTATTCAAAATAATCAGTCCAGGAATAATCCAAAAATGAAATCCTTTTCTTTACCAGTATCATAAACAAAGTTCAGTAAACGGAGTTTGCAAATAGTTGCAAGAATCACAGTAATTCAAGCAGAATGACGATCAGGCAAAAGAAAAGCAAAGGAAATGCAAAAAAAACCCCAGGTTTCTGGCTCCATTTTATGGCTGTTGGAGGAACCCCAGCCAATCACAATTACAATATTCTCTTAAAGATACAACAGTATTAAATGACTATCCTGGTTTATATATTGCCAACCCAACTGTTAGATGGCTATCATACCTAACAATGGGTGTGGCCATGGTGGGCATGGCCTAGTCAGCCTCTGGCATCATGGTGGGGAGGGGTGTTTTTGCCCTCCCCAGGCTCCGGAGGCTTTCCTTGAGCCTCTGGGAGAGTGAAAACAGCCTCCCCGGGCTCCGGAGCAAACTTCCAGGAGGCCTGTTTTCCACCCTCCCTGAGCCTCCGTGCACACCTTGCACTTACCTGCATCCAAAAGGGGCCACCTGGGGACTCCTGGGAGAGGCAGGGAGGGGTTGGTGAAGCCAGCCAGGAGTGGGGTTCTCCAAACTGTGCAGAATCTTAGCTAGGGGCTCTCCTGAACTCCTGTGAACCCCCAGAAGCCCACCGCTGGTTGACAGGGTTAGGGTCCCCAATATCCTTCTAGTCCCCTAAAATTTCTTAAAGGTGGAACAGCATCTATTGTATCTGAGCAGAAATACAGAAAGGTAGGGGTCAGGTCTGCCATTGTAAACGCCTCAGCCTGTTCGCTTCACTGGCATCCTGCCATAAAACACAAGGCGTGGGGGAAGGATAACAGGATGACAGGAGCCAGAGGTGCCAATGCTGAACGGACCGGTGCATCCAAGGATGTGAGTGTGAGAACGGAATGTAAAATTTCACCAACCTCAAAACTGTTACCAAAACACCCAATTTGAATATTATTGGACATGTGTGGACTGGCCAAGAGGGGAGGGCCTGGAAGAAGGGGAAAAGGCAGGTTTGGGGGCAGGAATCCTCAGATTCAGCTTTGCTTATGTTGTAACCTCTTGGCTTTAGTAAAAGTATATCTTTCACTGCAAATGGCATCGAGGGTCTTTCTTTCCTAAGTGCCCAAGATGAGACAAGCCTGACAGTATATATGAAGTAAAGGCAAGATCAGTTCCTTGGTCAATTGTGCTTTGCAGCTGATTTTGTCGCAGATGGTGGTTGAGAACCAGAGGTGTCAAACCAGAATACACCAGCCGCCAAGGACACCTGGCCTGGGAACCAAAAGCAAAAGTGAAGTAAGAGACGCCAAACATCTGAGCCATTCCCAAAATATCCAAAAGGCATCCTATTGGACACTGATGGACTGGTCAAGAGGGAGGGCCAGGGAAAGGGGGGGAAGTCCATGGGAATATTCAGATCCAGCTTTACCTTTGCTGCAACCACTTAACTTTAATAAAAGAACCTATCACGTCAACCAAATGGAATTGAGGGTCTTTCTTTCCTAAATGCTCAAGATGAGACAAGCCTGACAGTGGGTATGGAGTAAAGGCAAGATTGCTTGCCCTGATTGATTGCTGCCATGTAGCTGGTTTTGTCTTAGACAGCAGGCATTTGGTCAATGAGCAAGCCAACTCCAGCAGCCATTTCCCAATAAAGGTTTTCCTCAAAATCCAAAATATACTCATCGGAACCTTACCTCTCTTCCTCCAAAATTCCAGGAAATGAAAGGTCTCTGAGAAGAAGCCCAGCGCAAGATTTTGCATTTGAACAAATATTCAAATCTTTCCTTGTGTTCTATGTGCTGCAAATCACCCAGGAGTCTAGAAGTTGTTTCTGATCTAGTAATATTCTCCCCCTTTGAGAGACAAAATGTCTGTTGTTCAAAAGAGCATTGCTCTTTTTTTCATGTCAGCCTTTAATTCTTAAATTCCAAGAAAAGGCTGAGTTAATTATTCCAGGTGGTGTCCGTTTTAGTGGATTTGAAATTTAACACCTTTTTCCTCCTACAAAAACTCCTGTTATTCTAAGCTCCTGAAATAAAGGGATTAAAGATACAACAGCAGATATCAGAGCTGTCAGGATAGAGAAAATAAATCTCTCAAAGTATTTCTTTCTTACCTGTTCACACACTGAGGTTGATGAAGGAGCCTTTACATTTCCCATTTTATTTTTTCAAGGAAACTTCTCTGAATTATGCGATGATTCTAAGATAGAAAAAAGGTGTGAAAATATCCTGATTTTTTTATTGAGAAAACTAGAAAGTCCGTTGCCTGCCTTCTTTGTTGTTGTTTTTCCCAGTGGGAGGACAAGGCCAACCAGGAACTTCAGAAGGATGCCCCCATCTCCCAGAAAATTCAGCTCCAAAATACCACCAAGAGCAGCCCAAAAAGAAAACTGCGTGCACTCTGGGGACAATTAGAAAAACAGAAATGTTTTTTCCCCAAAGGAAGGAATCTGTTCTTGGAAGAATTATCCTTTTGGGTTCAGTTCCAAGTGGGGAAAAAGACACTGGAAACATGGAAGCTTGTTTGGAAAGATGGTTTAATGATGGACAGGACCACATGGTTTGGACCTCCAAAGAAGGAAGGATGATCCCATGCTTCAAGGTGAGAAGGGAACAAGGATCAAGATGCTGAGAGACCCTTATATACCCTCTTTTGGGCCCCACCTTAGTATTTCTGTTCCTGTGCAAGAAATGTATCCCATTGGCTGTCAGACTCCCAGGGGGCGGGGTCTTAGCTAACTTTGTAGGCTTTGTCTGGACCACATGGCTTCACCTGAGTTCCAGGCTTGGTTGAGCCTTGCTGGATGATGATGTAATGAAAGGGCTTTAGGCAATTCCTATAGCTCTACCTGGAGATCTTTGTTATGTAAAATATTCTGACCCATTAACAAAGGTGGGGGTGATCTTCTGAGGTGAGTTTCTGCTTCTCAGTTTCTATTCTTTTTAGGGGAAATATTCTGCCTTTTTAATATTTCCTAGGATATTTCATTTTTCTAGGACAGGGGTGGGTGCTAACTTCCTACACTGTTATGAGATTCAGCCTTCGCAGAAGCTGGCGGGATACGGGGGGGGGTCTTAAACCAAAAGGCAAAGTTCCCTAGAAAATTACCTGATTTTATACAAAGGCGACTGTGATGTTTACCTGTCTACTCAGCGAGACCAACCTCCTACCCCATTTCCATTCTGCCAGTTACAGGCCACTTTCTGAGCCAAAGGCTCATTTTAGGTTCAGTTGTTCACCTTCCTCCACCCCAGTGCTTCAGAATCCCTGTGGTTGGGCCTTTTTTGAAATGTCTTGGACTTTGGAGAAGAAAAGCTAGTGTGATATGATTGCAAAGTTGCCCTGGGAAGAAGGAGGTAGCCTTGGGAGACTGTGGGGTCCTTAGAGTGAAGGACAGCTGGCTTGGCTGCAGGCTGGCAAAGGAGACAACAGAGGGGTGCCTGGAATGATCTCATCACCATCATTCTCTCTTCCTCCTCTTTATCTTCCTCCTCCTCCTTATCTTCCTCCTCCCCCACTTCATCATCCCCCTCTGTGCTGTCCAGCCAGTGTATGGGAATTGGATAGTTAGTTAGGATTTGTGAGCTGTTCCCTTAAGGGAATGCATCATGGTAAATGTAGTTAAGGTATCCTGGGAAATGTAATCCATGTCACGTGACCACATCTGTAATCCTGATTGGTCACTAAATTGACCCTTGATGGATTGGGGGAGGTTTCTTGACTCTTGCCTGAACTCACTGACTCGTGGTAGCTGCTCTTTCTACCACTACAATATGGAAGGAAAGGGATAAGGAGATAACCATCCTTTTATCCACAAAGAAAGATATGCAAAGGATTGGACATTAAGAAGAACCTCATCATAAATGTGAGTTATGAGGATGCCTAATGAACCAATAATAAAGACTTTGTATAAATGCTTTGTTGGGTTTATCTATCTGCATCTGTACAGAAGACAGAATACCCTCCTCTTCCTCCTTTTCCTCTTCTTCCGTCTCCTCTTCCTCATCCTCCCGCTCCTCTTCCTCCTTCTCCTCCTCTTCCTGTCTTCTTCCTCCTCCTCCTCCTCTTTTTCTCCCCCCTTCCTCCTCTATTATCTTGCACTACCCTACTGACAAATTTTAAAATGAATCAGGAGAGACCCTCTGAGTAAAAATAAACTCATGTTTGGGGCTATGGTGCAACAACACTTTTTTTAAATTTTGGGGATCAAGAAATGAGCCCAAACTGTTTTTAGGGCTGTTTTCTTCTGCTTCAAAAGGCAATCTTCCCTCTTTGCTTTTAAATAGCTTTCTGGCCCCCTTTCTTTGCTAGCTTCATGAACTTTAGAACAGCAAATATAGTACAAATCTGATGACTTCTTTGTTCAATCAGCCTCCTGATCAGCTGGAGCGGCTAATGCAAAAAATTTTTTGAAAGCATCAAAGAGTAACAAGCCCTGGGGACGCTGATGCTATCGAGAAAAGAATCAGACTCTTCCTTTTATAAAATATCCCTGCAAGAGACCTTCGCTCTTCCCCCAATCCCACTTTTGCAGACACCCCCAAAGGGACAGCCAATCCAGCTGGATGGCTTTCTGTGCCACTGAACTGAGTGCAAGTGATGCAATGACACCTGACAGTCGCTTCAAACTGGGACATCAAGACATTTCTGCCCATAAGCCATTCTCCTCTGCAATAGACCGAAGAAGGATTGCATGATCCTCTTATGGCTGGAATCCTTCGTGGGAATGGGTGGAAGGAAGGAGATGCTTTCTGGCAAAGGCAGGGGATAAACGTGATCCTCTGGAGGTGTGTGAAAAGAACAGCAACCTGGGAGTAGGTAGCAGAGATAAAGGGAGCGCTTGACAGGGGTGTCCAACTCGATTTCATTGAGGGCAGCATCAGGGTTGTGTGAATGTGGCCAGCTCGATGTCACTCGTGTTGGGGCCACCTGTAGTGGCCAAGTGGTAAGGCAGGACCCTCCGTCTCATTATAATCTCCTTCCTTCCTTTTCTTCTTCATTCTCCTTCCTTCTTCCTTCCCCTCTTTCCTTCTTTTTCCTTCCTCACTCTCTTCCCCTCTTCCCTTCTTGCATGCTCAAATGGAAAAGGGGAAGCATTTCTCCTTTTGTTTTGTTTTTGGTTGTCAAGGCCATCACAACTGCCTGTTATCTAAAATGCTGCAGGACAACATTTGCTATTCGCTGTCTCTTTTCACCTGCTAAAACCAGGGGATGGATTCAGTCAGCACTCACACCCAAAGAATAAAATTCTGTTTTTCCTCATACTCCCCCCAACCATCATCATCATCATCATCTTCATCATCATCATCATCATCATAATAATATCATCATCATCATTATTATCCTTATCATCACTATCCTTATAATCAGTTAATCTTTCTCAGCCTTTGGGGCTGGTTGATAGCTCAACAGCTCGAGTCCTAACTAAGGACCTAGGAACTGTTCAGGTAGCCTCGGAGGATATAAGCTGTTCCAAGTAGGATGGTTTTTGGAGAATCAGGGTATTCAAGTCTGATAAATTCAGCATTTCCAAATAGCGAGGCAGCCCTTTAGGTATTGCTCCAAGGGCTCCAATCACAATTGGGAAAACACACAATTTCTTTTTCCAAAGTCGCTCAACTTCAATTTGTAAGTCCCATACTTTGTGATTTTTTTCTGCATGTATCATTATTATTATTATTATTATTAAATCTTTAATGAGATTCACAGCCTTTGGGGCTGGTTGGTAGCTCAACAGTTCAAGCCCTAACCAAGGACCTAGGAACTGTTACATTATTATTATTATTTCTTCTTTCTTCTTCTTCTTCTTCTCCTTCTTTTTCTTTCTTCTTTCTTCTACTTTCTTCTTCTTGTTTTCCTCCTCCTCCTTTTTTTCTTTTTTTTCTTTTAATACATTTATTTATTCAATGTTTTAACATTTAAAAACAAATTTCCGCGCTTTACAATGTTCCTATAACAGTGTTTTCATTATAAATATCTTCTATTAACATGTTACACATCTCTGTATTTGATTCTTTGTAATTCTAGGCATTTTATACATATATACATTTTTATTTACATTTATTTACACAAAAACCTTATTGTTTTGTCGTTTTGTAGTATTACATTGATCATTTGATGCCTTTGCATTTTATTCTTATCCATTCGTACCAAACATCCCATATTTCATAATATTCTCCATCTTTTTTATCCTTCAATAGTTTTGTTAATCTATCCATTTTATTAATAATTGTGGCTTCTGGGGGGTGGGTCCTCCTCCTCCTTTCTTCTTTCTTCTACTTTCTTCTTCTCGTTCTCCTCCTCCACCTCCTCCTTTGTCTTCAAAAGCTTTTGCTTTGAAAAGAGATGCCGTGTGGTACCCTGTGCCTGAGATCCAGGCTAAAAGGGGAGGTGCCAAGGTCTCAACTTCAGGGGCATCCACACGACCCCCAGATGCCCCCCTGCTTCAGGCTGTCCACAAAGTCATGGCTTTGGAAAGCTCTTCTCAAGGGACATCTCTGCAAAACATCCTCAGCGCTGCTGCCCAGAATCTGAGCCTCGTTTCCACGGCCTGCCTTTGATATAGAGGAGTGGGTTCTTTTTCATCCCTCTCTGCCCCTCCGGTGGGCTTCCATGGAGAGCCAATAATGAAATCCAAGCCCCACTGAGAGACATGGGGAACCAAATGGAGCTTTCAAAGAAGCGATTGTTTCGGAAAAATTTTAATCGGGAGCAACTACTATCCACAACCTGATTGATTGACTGTCAGGCAGCCCTCCAAAAATGATATCGGCTGAGCTTAACCAGGGTAGCCAAAATTATTTGAAGACCCAGTAACTCCTTTCACCTAAGATGCAAGATTTGATTAGGGTAAATTTAAAGGGTTTTTTTTTTTTTTTAATAAATAGTGGCTAATGCAATTGTGATGGTTGGGTGTAATGTACAGACCCAGGAAATAATTCAGTTTAGTAACCAAGTGGCACAAATACGGCTGTTTACTTCATTTCTGACACACAGAAATCATCTCTGAATTTTTTGCACCAATTAGTTGTTTAACTTGAGTTCACAAGAAATTACTTAAAGGAGATGGGTGGGACAATCTTTGGAGCAACCCTCTTTTAGCTACCTTTCAAGTGTCACAGAGTGAAAAAGGAAACTCAAAATATGCAGTTTTGAGGGGATTTAACTGGGTCCTAGTTGTCAGGGGCCTGTAAAACACCTCAAGGCTACCAGGACAATTATACATTACAAACTAGATATTTGCTTCACTACAAAACTATGTGGTCGGGCTTAGTTTTTGGGGAGGAAAATAAGGGGGGGGGATTCTGCCTCTGCCTACCAGCATCCATCAGTATTCATCTGGCTAGCTTCCTGCCAGTGTGTGGGAAAGTTGAGGGCTGTTTGGAAACTGAAACAGTATTTGGTGTGTGCGCAAGGAGACAGCAAGGCATGGCTTAGCTCAACTGTTCTGTACTAAAGCTACTTGGTGCTGTGAAACTAAAACTGAAACTGAACCTCCTCTCCTCTGCTTGTGTTTTGCATTTGGAGCAGATTTCTTTTCAGGTGGGGAGGGGGAGTAGAAGCGCTTAGCAGCAGAGCGTGTTAATAATAATAATAATAAAATTCTAATGCTCTGGTGGTCATTTCAAAAAATCCTTTGTTAGTGAGCACCTAAAAGCCAAGAGAAACATATGTAACAAATTTCAAGTTTCTAGGCTTTATGGTTCTGGAGTTTTTGTAACAATGTATAAGTATTGATCTGGCTAGCGTCCTGTCAGTGTATATATAGATTCAAGATAATGTAAAGTCCTTTCTTCAGCTTGAGAAAGTTTGTTTACGATCCAGGACAGTAGTCTTGGATCGCCATCTGTTGGCTGAGCACAACTGACTTTCTTTTGCAAGGCCTGTTAAACAAAACCATATTGTCCTGGAAACTTAATTCAGCCTGAACATGAATTTAAATAGAATAGAGCAAGAAAGGATCTTGGAGGTCTTCTAGTCCAGCCCCCTGCTCAAGCATGAGAACCTATACCATCTCAGACAAGTGACTGTTTAGTCTGTTCTGAAAAACCTCCAGTAATGGAGCGGCCACAATTTCTGGAGGCAAGCTGTTCCTCGCTGTTAAAAAGTTTATCTTTAATTCCAGGTTGCTTCTCTCTTTGATTAGTTTCCAACCATTGCTTCTTGTCCTGCCTTCTGGTGCTTTGGAGCATAATTTGACCCCATCCTCTTTTTGGCAACTTCTCGAATATTGGAATACTGCTATCATGTCACCTCTAGTCCTTCTTTTCTTTCGAGTAGCCAAACCCAAAACTTGCAGCCATTCTTCGTATGGTTTAGTCTCCAGGCCTTTGAACATCTTAATTGCTCTTCTCTGAACTTCTTCCAAGGTCTCAGCATCTTTTTGGTAGTATGGTGACCAAAATTGGTTGCAGTATTAGAGCTGTAGTTTTACTAGGGTTTTATAAAGCGATACTAATACTTCACGTGATCTTGATTCTCTGCCTCTGTTTACTACAGGTATTTTCCAAACTTGGTAACTTTTAAGATAATGTGGATTTCATCTCCCAGAGTTCCCCTACCCTGTCTGCAGAATTCTGGGAATTAAAGTCCACGCATCTTAAAGTTGCCAATGTTGAAAAATACTGAATTAGAACTTCCAGTTCAGCATGTTGGCTCCTGGATCCCTCCCCAGGGGTTGCAAACTGGTCGGCAAATAATGTGGGATGCTTTTAAGGACAAACGTGTCCTTCCTTTTACTTCCTCCACTGACCAGCAGAAGGCACCACCTACCCACTTGTATTGTTGTAAAACCATCCAGAGACATTTAGATGAGATGAGAGATGCAGAAATTTAATAAATAAATGAATAAATTCAACCTTATCCTATATAGGCAGTCTCAACTTACAGCCACTCATTTAGCATCTATCTGAAGTTACAATAGCACTGGAAAACGTGAGTTACAACTGGTCCTCATACTGTAGAAAGTCTGCACCCACCCACTCTCCTAGAGAATGAAATATTTTGGGGGAACTTAAAAAGGCAGGATAGAATATTTCCCTTAAAGGAGAAATGGGAAAAGAATCTTAAGGGAGGCAGAAACCAGCCCCAGTCTTCCTGCTCCAAGCAGAAACTGAGGGGGGCAGCTTTTAGAAATGCAGATTTGGTAATCCATTCAGAAATCCTGGGTCAAACAGAGACTCCAGATAAGGAACACAATTAGGCAAGCGAAATGTTGACAAGATTAGCTCAGACAAACACCTGGGATTTGCATTTGCCATTTTGCCTATACAGCCAAATATGACCCCTACATGACCCCATAGGAATCTGACAACAGCCAATAGAATATTAAAGGACATGTTCTTGCACAGGAACAGGAAGCTCAAATACAAAACCCAAAGAAGGTATAAAAAGCCCAGCCACTCTCAACTCCATTTTGTCAGCTGTCGCAGAACTGCACATTGTCCAATAAACGAACCTTTCTTTCTTAAAGCAGCCTCCATTTTATTCCCAGCTTGGAACTGGAACTGGATTTTTCGTTCAACAATTCTTACAACCATCTGTGATGACCCGGGGCATGGCACAAAAATAACAAAGTCACAAAAGTAGATAAATTCCCTTTAATACCCCCAACATGGCTCCCAATGTCAAGTTATCATCGGCTGGAGAAAAAACTCTCCCAAGAACAGTTTTTAAAGGGAAGAAATTCAGTTCAAAATCAAAGTACATCTAAATTATTTTAAAAAAAGCCTACACAAACCACGCTGCAGCAATTAATGAGACAGGGCAGGATAAGGGATTGCAGACTTCAAAAGATAATGAACCACACACAGTTGGGAGGATGCCAGAACACAGATAAGACTTGACAAACACAGATAATTCATGCTTTGCTTCCAGCAAGGTGCTGTGAGCAAATGACCTTTTTAAATCCTGTTTTCCCAGCTGCAGCTAATGAAGGGAATCAGGGCCCTTTTCTCCCCTGTAACCTATGTTGCTCCCTTCTCCGTTCCTCCCTGTGTGCCCTAGGATGAAGAGGGGATGGGCCTGGGACTTCCTCTGAATGCCCAGCCAGACTGAGCCCTTCCCCAGTTTCCTCCACAGCCACCAGAGCCACATTCTCACTCCCTGTCAGCTGCTCAACCTCCCCCTCGGAATCAGATTCCAACAGGGGCATGACACCATCATAGTGTCCCGTCCCCCATCCATCCCCATTGTAAGATCAAAATTCAGATGCTTAGAAACCTGCATGAATTCACAACTGTGGCAGCACCCCTGAGTTCACCTGATCACCATTTGTAATCTTTCCAGCTGGCTTCTGAGAAGCAAAGGGAAGGCAAGTTTGCTTCACGATCACATACGTCACTTCACAACTGCAGTGATTGGCTTAACAACCATAAGGTCATAAAAGCAAATGTGACTCACTTAACAACGGCCTTGCTTAGCCACAGAAAGTCTGGTCCCAATTGTGATTGCAAATCGAAGACTTCCTGTACTTCAGACTCAGCAGACAGACATAGCTTAGAGTCGCCTCCAGGTAAGATGGGCAGCATATGTTTAATAATAAACAAACAAACAAACAAACAGATATTATTTATTTCATAGGAGCCCTGGTGGCACAATGGTTAGAATGCAGCATTGCAGGCTGACTCTGCCCACTGCCAGCAGTTCAATTCTCACTGGTTCAAGGTTGACTTAGCCTTCCATCCTTCCGAGGTGGGTAAAATGAGGACCTGGATTGTTTGGGGCATCAGGCTGACTCTGTAAACCGCTTAGAGAGGGCTGGAAAGCCCTGGGAAGCAGTATATAAGTCTAAGTGCTATTCCTTCCTTCCTTCCTTCCTTCCTCCCATCCTTCCATCCATCCACCCACCCAACCATCCATCCCTGCTGTGCAGTGGTTAGAATGCAGTATTGCAAACTGACTCTCCCCACTGCCAGGAGTTCGATCCTGACCTGCTCAAAGTTGACTCAGCCTTCCATCCTTCCGAGGTGGATAAAATGAGGGCCCAGATTATTGGGGGCAAGAGGCTGACTCTGTCAACCACTTAGAGAGGGCTGTGAAGCACTGTAAAGCGGTATATAAGTCCTATTATTATTCAATGGGGTTCAAGCCTTCAGCTGAGAATTGGAGTCTTGGACAATTGCACATGAGGTGACCCCATTCAGCACCATAGCTTAGCAATGCCAAGGCATGATTGTGTGCAGGAAGAGTAATATACAGTACACAGTGCAGCTTCCCACCTCAGAGTACAGAAAGATTAAATTCAAAAGTATTCAAGCAAGAAGAATTGCAAAGTTGCAAGGAGATTGTAACAAGGGCATGGCTGGGGATATCCTCCCTAGAGAGGAAGTTACCCTCCATAGACACATGTGCTAAAGTGACCGAGTTCACAGAACACCTTTAACATGAAGCATAAAAACCTGGCCCAAGCAAGCATTTGCACAACCAAGTGTGGATCTGGGTTGGTCTTACCTGTACCCAGCCCATATTATATGCTTTATGGCATCGGAGGTAGGGAGCTGTGGGCAAAAATGGCAAGAGTAATAAATGGTCACCGTACTACAAAAAATATGTTGAGACTTTGGAAAAAGTTCCGAGAAGAACAACTAAGATGTTCAAAGGCCTGGAGACTAAAACATATGAAGAACAGCTGCAGGATTTGGGTTTGGCTAGTCTAGAGAAAAGAAGAATTAGGGGCAACAGTATTCCAATATTTGAGAGGCTGCCACAAAGAGGAGGGGGTCAAATTATCCTCCAAAGCACCAGAGGGAAGAAACAATGGATGGAAACTGAACAAGGAGAGATTCAACCTGGAATTAAGGAGAAATTTCCTTCCAGTGAGGACCAGTGGAACAGAAGTTGCCTTCAGAAGTTGTGGGTGCTTCATCACTGGAGGTTTTTAAGAAGAGTCTGGACAGTCACTTGTCTGAAATAGTGTAGGGTCTCCTACTTGAGCAGAGGGCTGGACGAGAAGACCTCCAAGGTCCCTTCCAGCTCTATTCTATTCTAAATAAAGGGTGTGAATAAATGTTGTGGAAAGGAGGGGGGGAATCCTTTGTTTTCAGAAGGTAGTTTCAAGCTTCCTCCAAGATCTTAAACTATTTGTAATATCTTAATATTATTTAATATATGTTCTCCTGCTTGAGCAGGGGTTGGGCTAGAAGACCTGCAAGGTCTCTTCCAACCTTATTATTCTATGTTCTATGGATACTTTCAGAGCAAGAAAATGCATCTGGGGTGCTTCTCTGCTCTTCCATTCTTACACCTCCTCCCCAGAACCCTTTTCTGAAATTCTGCTTGTACAGATAAATGTTTGTCGCTCTTCTAGAAAGCTGGCGCTCTGCTGGGCATTGAGGAAGCAGCCAAGAATGCAGAGCCTCTTCTGTGAATGGCCCCCTTCTTTCGCCAATGAATGCCATCTGCAGTCTCTACATCGTCCTTGGCAAGGACCTCAAGGGTGGGGCCTCCACTCATCCACGGCCAAAGACATTTGAGAAGGGCCCAAGGAGAAGCAGATGTTTGCTCATCCCAGGCACTCTTTGGGCTGAGCCTGGGAAAGCTTTGCCACCTCCGGAGCCCAAAATGAAGGGATTGTAGGAGGAAGGACACTTTTATCCACAGTGCCAAGAAGTCAGGGGAAGTCTGGTAGCTTCTCCTCTGGTTAAAACCAGAGTCTTTATAAATGTCTTGTCCTCACAATACGAAAAAGATGCTAAGACCCTGGAAAGAATGCATAGAAGAGCAACAAAGATGATCAGAAGGTTGGAGGCTAAAAATTATGAAAAGCAGCTGCAGGAATTGAATGTCAACTCGTAAAGCATTCCTATGCCTGTTTTCGAGTTGCCATAAACAAAGTGAGGGGAGGAGAGAAAAATCTGAAGGAGTAGGGCGGCAGTTTAAAAGCAGAAGCACACTCCAACACTTATCTTACAAAGATTGTAGCCTAGGTTACCAGATCTTCTGCCCGTGAAAATCCTTAATTGGAGAACATGATTGATGACACCCAGCTCGTGAAAGTGCTTCATTGGAGAATCTGATTTATGACACACCCAGGGGGGAGGGGGGAAACAGGGTCATAGGTGACTGTAAATTATGTGTGCCAGAGTTGGCTTTATACAGGTTAATGCTGGACATGTTGCTCCTAATAAATCTTTTGGTTTTGTTTGAAGCTTGGCTGAAGGCTTATGATTTAATTAGGGCAATCACCAGAATCCTGACATTGGGTATGTTTAGTCTAACAAAAAGAAAGTTTAGGGGTGACATGACAGCAACATTTGAGGAGCTGTCACAGAAAAGAAGGGGGCGACCGATTCTGCAAAATACCTGATGGCAGGACAAGAAGTAACAGACTCCAAGGAGAGCTTTGGAGTTTTTAAAGAAGATAAGAGTTGTTAATCTAATCCCTTGTAGCTTCTTCTCTGGTAATATCACACTACTACCTAGAGCATACAAAACTTTGGCTAGACCTATACTTGAATACAGCTCATCAGTCTAGAACCCATATCATGTATCTGATATTAACACAATTGAAAAAGTCCAGAAATATTTCACAAGAAGAGTTCTCCGCTCCTCTACTCATTGCAGAATATCTTATGCCACCAGACTTGAAACTCTAGACCTAAATAACCTAGAACTAGGCCACCTCTGGTCCGATCTAAATATAGTATATAAAATCATACATTGCAATGTCTTACCTGCAAATGAATACTTCAGCTTCAATCATAACAACACAGAGCACACAATAGATACAAACTCAAGGTTAACCGCACCAAACTTGATTGCAGGAAATACGACTTCAGCAACAGAGTGGTTAATGTCTGGCATACTCTACCTGACTCTGTGGTTTCTTCCGCAAACCCCCAAAACTTTAACCTTAGACTGTCTACTATTGACCTCACCCCTTTCCTAAGAGGTCTGTAGGGAGCGTGCATAAGCACATCAATCATGCCTACCGTCCCTGTCCTATTGTTTCTTTTTATTTTTCTTATAAGTAGCTATCTTATGTATTCAAAACTATGTTTATTCTTATACCTGTATCTTGTAAGCGATTGACAAATCAAATAAATACTAAAAAAATACTAAAAAAATACATTTGTCCGGAATGGTATAGGGTCTTTTGCTTGGGCAGGGGGTTGGACTAGAAGACCTCCAAGGTGTCCTAATATCATGAAGCAGATCCTTTATTGTAAATTTCTTTCCACTATTAAAGAGATCCAGGGTCCAGAAGGCTGATGAGAAGGATCGTAGTACTTGTGGTTCCTTCCTGCCTCCATAGTTTTCCTCCATAACTCAAGCAAAGGGAAGGAATCCATTTGTGCTGTAGCCTCAACTATCAAGTGAGGTTTTCAACCACTTTGCTTTCAGCAGAAGAGAATTGCCTTAGCAGATAAAATATACACAGAGAAGTAATCTTGTTTGGTGTCATGCCCCTGGTGGAGACTGACTCTGAGGAAGAGGAGGAACAGCCGACAGGGAGTGGACGTGTGGCTCCAGAGGTGGTGGAGGAGGCTGGCTGGGCAGTCAGAGGAAGACCCAAGTCCACCCCTTCTTCATCCTAGGGCATGCAGGGAGGAGAGGATCAGGGAAAAGTGAGGTCTACTCAGGAGGAGATTACCATGATCCTCCTCGTGGCTTGCAGGTGGGAGCTATGTATATAAGTTTGCAACTGCGCAGTTAGAATTTGCAGGAGTCAATTTAGTGTTCACCTTGAAAGAGGTTTATCTTTGCTGGCGTTCTTCCCATGGACTTTTCTCTGTTATTTTCTTGGAGTTTATAATTAGTCATCTTGGCTTGCTTCGGAACTCTCATCAATGCGGTTTGTTTTGATTTTCTGTTTGCCTCATTATTTACTTTTGTGACTTTAAACTGTGCCTAACAAAACAGGGAAGTTAAGTTGAAGGCCTTACCGGACATTAATAGATGTTTTGGGTTTGGGGTTATTTTGAGAGACTACGGGTCATCACATTTGGAAAGATCATCCTTGCTCTGAAACCTGGGGCCTCTTGGGACTCTAGTAGGGTGGCTTTCTTAGTGGAGCCAGTGCCATTCGGCAAGATGGTCAACCTTTCCCAGCACCCACTTGGAGATGGGTCAGTAATGGGATTCAAATGTTTTTACTACTGGTTCTGTGGGCATGGCTTAGTAGGCATTGGTTGGTGGGCGTGGCAGGGGAAGGATACTGCAAAATCCCCATTCCCTCCTCACCCCGCTAACCTGCTTTCCAGCTCCATTCTCCTATGCAGGGCAACAAAAGAGGACCCAGCCTATCAGCTGGGACTTGGGAGGCGGAGAATAGATGGGGTTGGTGGGGCCAGTCAGAGGTGGGATTCTGGATTACTCAAAATTTCTGCTACTGGTTCTCCAAAACTGGTGAGAACCTGCTGAATACCACCTCTGGTGTGAGTCCAGCTCAGTGGTGTGGAAGGAACGTCCATTAGATGCTGAGGTTCAGTGCAGGCCTTCATCTTGGCTGTTCCTGCATCTCCACAAGCAAGCAAACCATCCTTCCATCCATCCACACAACCATCCATCCTATGGTCATGGAATCAAAACTAATCTGCCATTGGTCAATCCTTGCGATGCAGCCAAATGAAGCAAGCTGCTGTTGGAGAGTGTCCATAAAAGCAGTTTTGGTTGTTAAAAGAGCTCCCAAGCTCCTTGAATAAGCCCTCCTCAACCCCAGGTGAAAGTCTTGGAAATGCTAAGAAGGACATCCCAGGCTCAATAGCCTTCTGTCTCTCTTTTTTTAAAAAAATAGATTCATTAAGGTGGGGCCTTCCTGAGTAATCTGAACGGCGTCTTAGGAGGTTTCTTGGCGCCTGGGTTGAGTTGCCTTTTGTCTCTGGGCTTATTTAAGTCTCTGCTGGCTTCCATGCAGCCTGCCAACCTCCCCACGTCCCCCATATCGGGGGGGGGGGGGTTTGGGGCCCTGCATCAGCACCGACCTGGCTCTCTGCCTCTGCCTGGGGGCCACTCTCCTCTTGCACCCCCCTCCCCCAGGCCAGGCTTCTTGCCCAGGCTGGCAGCCACAGCCCCCCCCCCCCGCCGGCCTTCCTCTTCGCTCATCCCTGGCACCTTTCCTGGGACATGGGGGAGGGGCAGGGTCTCCAGCTGTGGTTTCTGTTCAACAGGGCCAGCAAAATGGAGGGAGGGGGGGGGTCCCCTTCTTTGCTAGGAAAGCTGAGGATCCAGCCCCCAGCCTCCCAGCCGGCGACGGAGGCTTTTCCAAAGTGGTTGCTTGAATTCCCCACCCTGAATATTTTCAGAGAAGAGCTCGCCTTCATCTTCGCTTCAGGAAGAGCTCCTGGCTTGTTTGTTTTTTTCTCCTCAGCTCCATGTTGGAAGGCCAGGTTTTATTTTCAAGCCTCTCAAGGCAACCCCACACTTGTGGTCTGTGCGTATGGCTCTCTCCCTCTCCCCCCCCCCTCTCTCTCTTTCTCCCCCCCTTATTCAGATTAACAGTCAGAAGGGACCTTGTAGGTCATCTAATCCAACCTCCCCCCCCACCCCCAAGCGGGAGACTGTACCCCATTTCTGACAGATGGCGGTCCAGTCTCTTCTTGAAAGCCTCCAGGGATGAAGCTCCCACCACTTCCGAAGGCAACTTTATTTATTTATTTATGTCAATTGCTTACAAGATAATAGGTATAAGTAAAAAACAACAACATAGTTATGAATACATGGATACATATAAAAAGAAAAGAAAAAAAGAAAATAAAAGAAACAATAGGACAGGGACGGTAGGCACGTGGGTGTGCTCATGCACGCCCCCTACAGACCTCCTAGGAAAGGGGTGAGGTCAAGAGTAGTCAGTCTCTGTTCCATCGGTTGGTAGTTCTCTCTGTCAGAAAATTTCTCATTTTTGGGTTGAATCAATCAGAATAAGAGCTGGGAAGGGACCTTGGAGGTCATCCAGTCCAGCCCCCCCGCCCGCCCAAGCAGGGAACCCTACGCCATTTACGACAGAGGGCAGCCCGATCTCTTCTTGCTTCCAGAAGCTTCTGCTCCATTGGATCGTTCCAAAAGTTTCAAATGAGGGCGGGTCGAAGACCCCCCCCCGCGCTCGCCTCCCCCCGCATCCGTCGGCCGCCCGCTTAAGGAAGGGCTGCTGCCTCGACCGCCCCCACGGCTCCTTCGACGGCCAAAGGCCAGCACCCGGACTGGGTGGGTGGAGGGGGCCGGGAAGCCCAGCTGCGGGACAGGCGACCACCCACCTCCCCCGCCCCGTCCAGGGAGCGGCTGCCCAGCAGAGGCGCCTCCGCCTCCCACGCGGGGCGAGGCCTGGCCGGCCAGGGGGGAAAAACTATAAAAGGCAGCCGGGCGAACGCTTGAGGGGCAGGAGGAGAGGAGCCTTGCCGGGGAGACCCCCCCTTCAGCCAGGTGGGTCCCCTCGCCGTCCCGGTTCTTTTCCACCCTCCTTTGGAGAAGGGAGGGGCCCGCAGCCACATCGGAGGCTTTTGAAGGGCATCGTGCCGATTAGCCCCGTCCCCGTCCCCGCCACCTCAGCCCCGGTCTGGCTTCGCCTGCTGCCCCTCACCGACCCTGCCTTTGCCCCTCTGACCAGGGCGAGTGCCGCGGGGGGGGGGGGGGGCTGGTCAGGAGACCGCTGGTGGTGATGGGGGCACCCTGAGATTTCTCCTGCACAGGGGAAGTGGGGGGGGGACCGTTTCCAGACACCCCCCACCCACCCCCTCAGCTCGGTTGCAGGATCTGGGCCTGGCTACTCGAGAGAAGAGAAGGAGCAGGGGGGACAGGAGCTCAGTGCTCCAATATTGAAGGGGCTGCCCCAGAGAGGAGGAAGGGGGGGGGGTGTCAAGCTGTTTTCCAAGGCACCTGAGAACCAGACAAGGAATAACGGATGGAAACTGAACCAGGAAAGATTCAACCTGGAAATAAAGAGAAATTTCCTGACAGGGAGAACAATCCACTCATGGAACAGAAATTTGCCTTCGGAAGTGGTGGGAGCTTCATCCCTGGAGGCTTTCAAGAAGAGACTGGATGGCCCTCTGTCAGAAATGGGGTAGGGCGGGGGAGGGGGGTCTTCAAACTTGACAGCTTTAAGTTTAACTTGACATCTGTCAGAAATGGTGTTGGATCTGCTTGGGCAGAGGGCTGGACTAGATGACCTACAAGGTCCCTTCCCACTCTGTTTTTCTGTTCTGTTCCTATGAAGATCGGTTGCAGAAATAGGGTTTGGCTAATCTACTGAAGAGAAGGACAAGGAGTGACATAGCATCTTCCAATATTTGAGGGGCTGCCACAGAGAGGAAGGGGTCAAACTGTTTTCTAAAGTAGGGGTCTCCAACTTTGGCAACTTTAAGATTTGTGGACTTCAACTCCCAAAATTGAATTTCTCAGCAAAGCTGGCTGAGGAATTCTGGGAGTTGAAGTCCACAAATCTTAAAGTTGCCAAGGTTGGAGACCCCTGTCCTAAAGCACCCAAAGACCAGACAAGGAGTAATGGATGGAAACTGAACAAGGAGAGATTCAATAAGGAGAAACTTTCTGACAGTGAGAGCCATCAACCCATGGAACAGAACTTGCCTTCAGAAGGTGTGGGAGCTTCATCCCTGGAGGCTTTCAAGAAGAGACTGGACTGCCATCTGACAGAAGTGGTGTCTCCTGTATGGGTGGGGGGTTGGACTAGATGACCCACAAGGTCCCTTCCAACTCTGTTAAGACAAGCTGGGGAGCCCAATGTGTTTCTCCAGTTGACAACACCTTGCCCCCACCCCCAGGGGCTGGGGCTGGGGAGGGGGGCTGACCCAGGCACCTCCAATAGACTCCCAAGAGAAGAGCAATCCTTATTCCATCCCAGACAAACAGCTGTCCAATCTTTTCTTGACACCCCAACTCCAGGAGTCAAGCTGTTCCCTGGCTTAATCCTTCTCATTGTCAGGAAACCCCTTCTTATTTCCAGGTTAGATCTTCCTCTGGCTGGCTGGCATCCATTGCTTCTTGTCCTATCGTCAAACAGCTTTGAAGAATAAGTCGATTCGTATTGGTTTGCAATCTCTTCCCAAAATGTGGGATGGGTCGGGAAGGAAAATGGTGGAGACGGTCTGCTCTCCTATGCCGGAGAAGGACAAAAAAAATGTTGAGACCTTGGAAAAAGTTCAGAGAAGAGCAACTCAGATGATTAAAGGCCTGAAGACTAAACCATACGGAGAACAATTGTAGGAACTGGGCATGGCTGGCTGGGAAGAGAAGGACCAGCGGGTGACATAATAGCAGTATTCCAATATTTGAGGGGCTGCCACAAAGGAGGGGATCAAATTATGCTCCATAGCACCAAAGAAGACAAGAAAAGAAACAATGGATGGAAACTAACCAAGGAGAGAAGCAACCTGGAATTGAGGAGACATTTCCTAACAGGGAGGACAATTAACCAGTGGAACAGCTTGCCTCCAGAAACCGTGGGCGCTCCATCCCTGGAGGTTTTTAAGAAGATTCTCTAGACCAGTGATGGTTAAGCTTTTTGGTGCCGAGTGCCCAAAGCATGTGCATGAATGCACCCTGCCCCGTGTATTCCTTATGCATGTGGGCCCCCTGCGCATGCACCCTGGCCTCCGTCCCCCGTTTTGGCTTCCAAGTTGGTACAGGAGGCTTTTCAGGCCCGAAAAGGGGCGTGGGGGGGCTCACAATCTCCACAGGTTTTCTCCCCCTCCTGCCCTCAGCACGCTCAGGTGTTCTCCTCCATGCCTGCCATGGAGAGGCACCCGCGGAGGGTGGAGCATGCGGAGATCTGGGAAGGCACGGGTGGCAGCAATGCAGGAGAAAGGTAGGGCACACTGGCAGGGAAATGGCGAAGATTGTCAAAGGCCCAACCTCTGTGCATGCATGGCAGAGACCCGAACAGCAGCTGGCTGCCAGGAGGCATGTGCATGTGCAGTGGAGCAGGGCTGGGTGACGGCTGGCGTGCCCACAGAGAGGGCTTTGCATGCCACCTGTGTTGTGGTTAGCCAGCAGCAGGTGCGGACGGCTGAGGAGAGCGAGGACTCAGATGAGGGGCCAGGACCACCAGGGACTGGACTGCTGCCTTCAGGGATTGTGGGGGCTGGCAGCAGCGATGAGGAGGTTCCCGAGGAGCCTGGGCCAAGTGCACGTGGGAAAAAACAGCTGCAGCAGCACAGGCGACTCAGGAGTAAGGCTGCAAGGTAATGGCCCCTCCTTCAAGAAGATAAAAGCCAGCTGTGAAATGAACGTACTTTGCAGAAGGCAAAGAGATTTTGAAACTCCAGCCTCTTGGACATTCTAGTATCCTGAGTTTGTATTTGAAGTTTCTTATTTTGCAAATTATTTCTTGTCTGTTATCTTTTGGCGAGTCTTGCATAGCTCGGCAAGACTTGTGCTTATCACAGCTAATTATTTTGCAAAAGCATTACAAGGTTTCTGTTCCTTTTGGATTGTTTGTTGGAAAAGAGGGTCAGAACTACCTGTGGCACACATGCCATAGGTTCATCCATCGCTGCTCTAGACAGTCACTTATCTGAAATAGTATAGGTTATCCTGCTTGAGCAGGGGGCTGGACTAGAAGACCTCCCAGGTCCCTTCCAGCTCCTTCATTCTAAACTGGGAATAGAATGTTGACTTCTTTGCCAATGACCAGAACTTGTCCAGCTTCATTTAACATTTCTTCTCTCTTCTCCTCCTTAGTTTAAGGAGAGGGGAGGATGCTGCAGGAAGCCATTCCCCTTCTCCCATCTCTTGGAGAGCAGAAGATGTTAGCCAGATTAGCCACCCTCGTGATGGTCCTTGGGATCCTGCCTCTGTCCCTTAGCAGTACCCAGGTAAGAGGACGTGGAAAGGGCTGAGAAAAGGTGATGCCCAGCAGAGCTGTTGTGGTTAGCTGACAGCAGGTGCAGATGGCTGAGGAGAGCGATGACTTTGATGAGGGGTCAGGACCACCAGGGAGTGGACGGCTGCCTTCAGAGATTGTGGGGGTTGGCAGTAGCGATGAGGAGGTTCCCGAGGAGCCTGTGCCAAGTGCACGTGCACAAAGGATTGCTCGGAGGAAGAAGCAGTTACAGCAGCAAAGGCGACTCGGGAGTAAGGCTGCAAGGTAATGGCCCCTCCCTCAAGAGGATAAAAGCCAGGTTTGGAAAAGCATTCTTTGCAGACAGCAAAGAAGCTCTGAAGCTCAACTGGGGGGACTTCTTAGTTTGTGTTTGGAGAATGTTGTAAATTAGTTCTTATCTCTGGGTTTTTGGCAGCATTGATGAACATCTTGGCAAGGCTCTTTCTTGTCAGAGCTAATTAGTGGAAAGCAGCCTTTTATCTGTAAAGGAACAGCATTCGTCATTAAACTTTAAAAGGTGGGGGCTGCTGCCTTTGTCTGTGTTCACTCTGTGGGAATCCAGTTGGGTCAGAACAAGAGCCCTAGGAGCATGGGGCTGGGGAACCGAGGAGATACAGACCAGCTGCTCCTGGGTTAGGTGGCCAGGAGCCAAAAGCCAAGGATATTCATTTATTCATGCATTCTCAATATTTAGACTTCGCTCTCCAAAAGTTTTCTTTGGCAACTTACAACCGTCTGTGATCATGATCTAAAACGTGCATGTCCAAAGTTGCCTCTCCCAGTACATTGGGAAATAGAGTTCCCATAATTCCTTGTAGCAACAGTGTCCACAGAAGAGTGTGAGGTCAGAAAAGTCAAGATGGCAACTACAGAATCAAGAGTTCAAGCCCCAAAGTTTTAACAGCAGCTAGAATTGTATTTGCTAAAAACTGGAAAAGTGAAAAAATTCCAATAGAGGAGGAGGTGATTAAGAAAATAATAGAATGTGCAGAAATGAGTAACATTAGAAATTAGAAATTAGAGAGCAAGAAGATAAAGAATATTATAAAATATGGGATTTGTGTTTATCAATAGTTAGATAAGAAAATGGGGAAATAAAATATATTATAATAATATGGCATAATAGTAAAGATAAGATAATGTAATGATATAATACAACTGATTATAATGAAATGAATGATAGTATGAACTAGGTTTGTAAAAGTTGAGATTTGCTCAAAAAGGATGATGTGGATTTATAATTATAGTCTAATAAGGAGTCAATAATAATAATGTAGTGTGCATAGTTGATCTATATAATATAAATTCTAATCTAAATTTAGAAGGAAAAGACTGTTGATATTGTGCACAAGAGATATGTACCAACCAACATACTGTATAATGGGAAGATAGTTTTATTTGATGTTTTATATTTGTATTTGTCAATGTTTGTTGTCAAAATAGATAAAAAAGATTTTTTAAAAAGAGTTTAAGTCCTGCCTTAGGCCATGAAAACCAGCTGGAGGACTCAGGGCCAGTCACCCTCAGCCTAAACTCCCCTCAGAGCTGTTGTTGTTGTTGTTGTTGTTATTGTGGGGAAACTAGGAGGAGGAAGGCGTGTTGGAGATGTTCATCACCTTAAGTTATTCGTAAAACACTGGTAGTCCTTGATTTATGACCACAATGGAGTCCAAAATTTCCCTTGCTAAGCAAAACATTTGTGAAGTGAATTTTGCCCCATTTTATGACTTTTCTCTGAATGTCCGCGGTTCTTCAGTTAGTAACATGGTTGTTAAATGAATCAGGCTTTGCCCCATTGCTTGTCAGAAGATCATGTGACGCCCAAGGCACGACAACTGTCATAAATGGGAGTCAGTTGCCAAGCGTCTGAATTTTGATCATGTGATCGCAGGGATGCTGTGACGGTCGTATGTGTGAAAAATGACCGTTAGTCACTTTTTTCAGTGGAGTTGTCCCTTTGGTCACTCAGTGAGCTGTTGTAAATCGAGGACTGCCTATATACAAAGACGAGATTTAAATCCCTGGTGTCCACAAGCACAAGTTGGCTTTTCACTGCCCAGCGATCCTGGCGGATTGGGTGCTGGCCCTGAGGAGGTGCCAGCCGGAAGAAAACCCCTTTAGGCCGGGGGTGTCAAGCTCGATTTCATTGAGGGACCTAACAGGGTTGTGTTCGACCTGGGGGGGGGGAGCATGGCTGGGATAGGCATGGGCAGGGTGGGTCACTCATGTTGGGGGCACCAGTAGTGGCCAAGTGTTAAGGTAGGACTTCCCTGAGACCCTCCCTCACTCTCGTTATAAGCTTCTTTCCTTCCTTTCTTTCCTTCCTTCCTTCCTTCCTTCCTTCTTTTCCTTCCTTCCTTCCCTCCTTCCTTCCCTCCTTCCTTCCTTTCCTTCCTTCTTTTCCTTCCTTCCCTCCCTTCCTTCCTTCCTTCATTTCCTTCCTTCCTTCTTTTCTTTCCTTCCTTTCCTTCCTTCCTTTCCTTCCTTCCTTCCTTTCCTTCCTTCCAGGGGTGGGATTCAAATTTTTAAACAACTTGGTTCTGTGGGCGTGGCTTAGGTGGTGGGCGTGGCTTGGTAGTCATGTGACTGGGTGGGCATGGCTTGGTGGTCATGTTATTGGCTGGGCATGGCCAACTCAATATCACTCACATCAAGTCATGCATCTTCTCAGCTGGTCTCTCGTGACTGTGAGGATGCTACAACAGTCGTAAGTGTGAAAAACAGTCATAAGTCACTTTTTTCAGTGCCATTGTCACTTTAAATGTTCACTCCACACAAGCAAAGTACCAGCAAAGGAGGGGAAAAAAAACTCCAGAGAAGTTCCTGAGACAGGAAGTCTAGTCCTGGCAAGAAGGTAATAAGGGTTAACGGAGAGGCAGTTTCTATAAGCAACATCAGAAGGTTTCCTTCCTGCCTTCCTTACAGGATTAGGCCAGTAATTTCTTCTAACAACCAGTTCTCTGAACTGCTTAGTTTGTTAACAACCGGTTCTAGCAAATAGGTGCAAACCTGTAGAATCCCACCCCTGCTTCCTTTCTTTCCCTTCCTTTCTTTCCTTCCTTTCCTTCTTTTCCTTCCTACCTTCTTTTTCTTCTTCTTCCTTCTCCTTTCCTTATTTTTCCTTCCTCGCTCTCTTCCCATCTTCCCTCTTTCCCTTTCTCCTTTCCTGTCCCTTCTTGCATGCTTAAATGCAAAAGGGGAAGCCTTTTGTTTTGTTTTTAGTTTGTTTTGGTAGCCCTCTGCCCGCGAAAATGGGGCCCACACAAAGCCCTCCCGAGCTTCCTTTACGCTGGCAGAGGCACCACAGGCCAGTCCTTTGCTGTTTCCAGGGCAACTCCATGGTCCAGATCTAAGCTCCCCGCAGGGCGAATCTGGCCCACAGACCTTAACACCCCTGTTTTAGGCTGATCTGATTTCGGGGTGTGTGGGGGGGCTCCTTCCCAACTGGCTCCACTCTCCTCCCTCTGCCCAGAATTGCCTGAGCAAGCAACACCTCGCAGCCACCATCCAACAGATGCAGAAGCTGCTCTCAGCTTACGAGGCGGCCCAGATGCGCAGCCTGCGAAACCTGAAGAAGCAGCTGGCGCTCCTGCCAGTCGGTGCCCAAAAGCCGCCGGCCAAGCAGAATGGTAAGGGCAAACCAAGAGGTGGGCCAAAAAAGTCAAGATGGCGTCTATTGTGTAGGTTACAGGCACCATCTTGCTTCTTTTGACACACACACCTCACACACCCCTCCACGTGGAATCAGAGACCGCAAAATCCAGGGGAAAGGGGTGTGGAGTTGATTTCATTGGAATGAAAATGAATAAAATTAAAGTTTTTTTTTCTCAGCCATACTGACATGTGGCCAACCTTTCTAGGTGGTGTCAGGATTCAGGTAGTTACCCCCATTTAAATCATGAGTCTCGAGCCAAACTTCCAAAACTTAAAAATGATTTATTGGGAGTTAAACTGTCCGGCATTGCCTGGGTGTAGCTGACTCTGAGACACTTCATTCATTGTCACCCACCCACCCCCGGGTGTATCATAATTCATATTCTCCAATGGGACACACCCATAGCCCAGAGTCCTCAATCAGGCTCTCCAGTTAGATGTTTGCAAGGCAGAAACTTCAGTCATCTAGTTACTATCTTTGAAAACATTTATGGAATGCAGTTTCAGTTTGCAAGCTGCTGCACTGCTCCCCTCCCCCCCTCATTTCTGTTGGCAACTCTAAAAAGACCAGAGAAATATTTTATGAGTTGACAGGTGGGTTGTTCCAAGGCTGGATTTGAATCCAGATCTGCCTTGTAGAAGACCAATAGACTTGTTGTGGATTATCTGCAATCAGGGCTCCTTCCAAATCTGACAGGGTATAATAGAAAGGTCTTTGCTGATTATTTAACCCACAGGGATCTATTCGGATTCATCATGCTGTATATTTAATGCATCATGGTTAAAATAAATCCAAGAGCATTTCAGATACTATTTGATTTGGTTTTATTTATTTATTTTAACCACAACCGATTTCACAGGAAGACTGTGTTTGAGTCTGCTGGCATTTTCCCCACTGGAAAATAGCCTTTGAAGTTTGCTCAGGAAGTTTTTAATTCCCACCCCTCAACTCTTTTTTCTTTGAAGTTTCTATGAACAGAGATGCCACAAGAAATTAGCAACGGGGTCTGGTCCTTTGCAGTTGGGATTTCTCAGCTCTAAGACGTTTCTGATTAAACCAGGAATATTCCGAGGAACCAAGAAAATGTTTCCACCTTGTTTCTTCTTCCTTCTCGCTCCCTGCAGAGAGCTGCACGCCTCCTTCTGCACCCTCCAATGGCAGGAGGCTGGGCAGGGGAACGGCCATTGGGAAGGAGGTCCATTTTGTCTGCAATCCTGGCTTTGTGCTGACCGGGTCTGAGACGCGGGTCTGCTTGAAGAACAGAACCTGGAGTGGACAGCAGGCTTTCTGCAAAAGTAGGTGGCAACAGAGGTCTCCCAACAGTCACACTGTGAGAGTGTTTGCAGTATGACTCCTATTGTGAGACAACCCAGAAGCAAAATAGAGCACACAGAGGCTTTGTCTTTTAACAATGGTTTATATAGCAGACAGCTATATACTTACATACATGTGGAAGGCAAATCCCTGGCAAGCAATCAATCTTCATTACTCTGCAAAGAGAACCACAATGGAGACAGAACAGGAGAGAGAGACACACCCTCTCATAGCTTCATATATATATAGACAGCTTCTTAAAGTGGTAAAACCCTGTGGGACCCATCCTCAGTCTTAAAGTGGCAATAACCTTGCTGATTCATCCTCATTGCATCAGCCTATTGGTCAGCTATTAATTCTCAATACTTTGACACTCGCTTCCCAGGTGCACATCCAGGTTGCCTCGACTTAATGGTCACAACTGAGCCCTGAATTTATGTTAACAGAGAAACTTAACATCTGCAGTGATCCACTTCACAACAGTGGCAAGAAAAGTCATAAAAAGGGACAAAGCTCACTGAACAGATTTCTCTGTTACAGAGTTTTGCCCCATTTTACGATTTTTCTTGCCACCATTGTTAAGTGAATAACTGCAGATGTTAAGTGGGTAAATAACTGAATCTGGCTTCCCCATTGACATTGCTTGTCAAACGGTTGCAAAAGGCAATCATGTCTTTGGGACGCAGCGATAGTCGTAAGATGAACCAGTTGCCAAGCATCTGAATTTTGATCACATGGCCAGGGGAATGGTGCAACAGTCATAAACATGAAAAACGGTCACAAGTTACTTTTTTCGGCACCGTTGTAACTTCGAACTGTGGCTGGTTTTCCTCTGCCCCCTGGGTATATTGTACCTTATGGAATGCAGTTTCAGTTTGCAAGTGGCCGCACTGCTCCCCCCTCCCTTTCTGTTGGCTACTCTAAAAAGAGCAGAGAAATAGGTCGAATGAGTTGACATTGTCTTTTATACAACATTCGCCCCTTGTTCCTGTGTTTGCAGAGCGGGTGGCATTTGGCCACAACCGGAGTCCTGCCAGGGGAGGCAAAGGCTGCATCTCAACCCTTGGCCAAACGAAGCATCTCCTCATTCTTTTATTCCCCAACCAGGCACCAGCGATTGTGCCAGTCGGCCCTGTGCCAACGGAGGGACCTGTGTGGATGCTATCCCTCGCTACAGCTGCTTGTGCCCCAGCGGCTGGTCCGGGAGCAACTGCCAGGCTCCCCTTCATGCTTGTAAGTGACAGAACGGCCTGGGCAGGGGGTAGGATTCTACCGGTTCGGGCTGGTTCAGGCGAACCGGTTGCTCCAAAGATCAGCTGTGAGTGAACGACGATCAGCTGTTGGGCCTGCCCAGCCGGGCTCTAGTCTGTGCTTTATTTCCGGGTTTTCCAGCTCAGCTGATTCGCAAGGCACCGCAGATTGCTGCACCTCAGCTCTTTTACACACAGGCTTTGCAGCAGGAGGTGAGTTGCAAACTCTGCTTGCGTGTGCAAAGCGTGCGCTCACCGAACGGCTTGTTACGCTGGTTGAATCCCTCCCCTGTCCTTGGGGCTGCATTAGCAAAACAACAGATAACAGATAATCAGAGTTGGAAGGGACCTTGTAGGTCATCTAGTCCAACCGCCCGCCCAAGCGGGACACCCTACACACCATTTCTGACAAATGGCAGTCCAGTCTCTACTTGAAAGCCTCCAAGGATGAAGCTCCCACAACTTCCGAAGGAAACTTCTGTTCCATGAGTGGATTGTTCTCTAGGAAATTCCTCATTTCCAGGTTGACTTGCTTTGAGAGGGTCAGTGTTTAACACTTGCTTTGAGAGGGTCAGTGTTTAATTGCCAGACGCCTCCTCCATTGGACCAGATTGGAAGGTGGGAGAGTATCTTTGAGATGGGAGACTCTAGGCCAGGCAGGGAGATGGGAGACTTCAGTTTCCATCCATTATTTCTTGTCTGGCCTTTGGGTGCTTTAGAAAATAGCTTGACCCCTTCCTCCTCTCTGTGGCAGCCTCTCAAATATTGGAAGATGCTCTCCTGTCTCCCCTGGTCCTTCTCTTCCCTCGACTAGCCAAGGCCCAGTTCCTGCAACTGTTCATCGTATCTTTTAGCCTCCAGTCCCCTCATCATCCTGGTTGCTCTTCTCTGCACTTTTTCTAGAGTCTCAACCTGTTTTTTATAATGTGGTGACCAAAACTGGATGCAATACTCTAGGTGTGGTCTTACTAAGGCTTTGTAGAGTTTTAGTACCTCACTTGATCTTGATTGTATCCCTCTGTTAATGCAATTTAGGATTGCATTGGCTTTTTTGGCAGCAGCTGCACACGGCTGGCTCATATTTAGTTGGTTGTCCACTAAGACTCCAAGATCCCTCTCACAGTTACTGCTATTGAGCCTGGTTTGAATCCTAAAGATCCAAAAAGCAGGACTGGCTGTTTGATCCTTTCATCCAGGGGTCCTCAAACTTGGCAATTTTAAGACTTGTGGACTTCAACTCCCAGAATTCTCCAGCCAGCTGGCTGGAGAATTCTGGGAGTTGAAGTCCACAAGTCTTAAAATTTCCAAGTTTGAGGACCTCTGCTTTAATCCCTTGAGGGGTAGAAAGAGGGAGGAAGGGGGGGGGCAATGGAGCTGTGGGGACACTTTCCAAGCAGGGACTTGGATGTGGGGGCTCCCAACGCTGGAGCGATATATATTCTGACCCCCTGCATCACACTTGCTTTGAGAGGGTCAGTGTTTAATTGCCAGACGCCTCCTCCATTGGACCAGATTGGAAGGTGGGAGAGTATCTTTGAGATGGGAGACTCTAGGCCAGGCAGGGAGATGGGAGACTGAGATGGGAGACTCTAGGCCAGGCAGGGAGATGGGAAACTGAGATGGGAGACTCTAGGCCAGGCAGGGAGATGGGAGACTGAGATGGGAGACTCTAGGCCAGGCAGGGAGGACAGAAACAACAGGAGTGAATCTGTGTCCTCACTGGAGGAAAGCTTGGCTCAAGTAGTGAAGAGAAGGACCGGGGTGACTGGACAGCAGTCTTCCAGTATTTGAGGGGCTGCCACAGAGAGAAGGAAAGGGTCAAGCTATTTTCCAAAGGACCCGAAGGCCAGACAATGGATGGAAACTGAACAAGGAGAGATTCAACCTGGACATAAGGAGGAATTTTCTGACAGGGAGAACAATCAACCCATGGAACAGAAGCTGCCTTCAGAAGCTGTGGGAGTGCCATCACTTGAGGCTTTCAAGGGGAGATTAGACTGCCATCTGTCAGAAATGGTGTAGGGCCTCCCCTTGGGCAGGGGGTTGGACTAGATGACCTACAAGGTCCCTTCCAACTCTGATTATCTGTTAAGTCACATTTTTCAGTGCCATTGTAACTTTGGATGATCACTAAAAGAACTGTTGTAAGTCAAGGTCTACTTGTACTTCCAAACCAAGCAGTAATATAATATACAACAGGATGCTCTCAATGTCCCTCTATAGAAAGTGGTTAGGACAAGGGAAGGAAGGTGTGCTTTTCTCATAAGATGCAGAAAATGCAGTCACTGTTGTGCTCTCAACCCATGGAACCCAAGGAACAGAAATTGCCTTCGGAAGTTGTGGGAGTTTCCTGTTTTGGGCTGGGGGTTGGACTAGATGACCTACAAGGTCCCTTCCAACTCTGTTAATCTGTTAAGATTAGGGGACTCAAGACTAAATATACGATGAACCATGAATGGTTGTAGGAACTGGGCCTGGCTTGTCTAGTGAAGAGAAGGACCAGGGGAGACAGGAGAGCATCTTCCAATATTTGAGGGGCTGCCCCAGAGAGGGGGAAGGGGTCTCAAGCTATTTTCCAAAGCACCTGAAGGCCAGACAAGGAAGAATGGATGGAAACTGAACAAAGAGAGATTCTACTTGGAAATAAGGAGAAATTTTCTGACAGGGAGAGCAATCAACCAATGGAACAGAAGTTGCCCTCAGAAGTTGTGGGAACTTCATCACTGGAGGCTTTCAAGAAAGAGACTGGACTGCCATCGGTCAGAAATGGTGTAGGGTCTCCTGTCCCCAGGAGTCATAAGTACGGATCAACCATCATAAGTACGAATCATCTGAAAAAGCATCCGAATTTTGATCCCGTGAATATGGCCATACTGCAACAGGTGTAACTTGTGAAAAATGGTCATGTCACTTTTTTTCAGTGCCACTGTAACTTTGAACGGTCACTAAAGCAACTGTTGTAAGTGGAGGACTACCTGTAGTCACTAAATAACCGGTCATAAGTAGAGCACTACCTCTCGCGGAGGCTGTAAAAAGCCTGTGCAGCGAGGAGACCCCCCCCCCGCCCAAGGGTGCCACCTCTTCCCCAACCTCTGGTCTGCTCGTTTGTCTCACTTAACGGCCACCCTAACGGCCACCTCTTGACCACAGACAGGGCAGCTGGGAGCAACGCAACGTTCAGCCGTCAACCCCGCTGCATCGAGAACCCGGGGGGCTCCCGCCAATGCAGCTGCGATGGCGGCTTCCTGTTGACGAGAGGAGCCATGTGTCAAGGTAAGATTATGGGGTGGAGGCACAGAGTAGCCCTATAGAGGTGGGCTGCTGCTGGGGGGGGCCACGGGGGGTTCGGAAGAGCCCCCAACTAAGATTCTGTGCAGTTCAGGGAACCCCCAAATCCCACTCCTGGCTGGCCTGGCCGCCCCGCCCCTCCCCGGAATCCCCACGTGGCCCGTTTTGGAGGCAGGTAAGTACAGGGAGGGAGCGTGTGGAGGCTCGGGGAGGGTGGAAAATGGGCCTCCCGGAAGTTCAGGGAGGCCAGAAAAAAAAGGACCAGGGGGGACAGGAGAGCATCTTCCAATATTGGAGGGGCTGCCCCAGAGAGGAGGAAGGGATCAACCTGTTTTCCAAAGCACCTGAAGGCCAAACAAGGAATAATGGATGGAAACTGGTCAAGGAGAGATTCAACCTGGAAATAAGGAGAAATTTTCTGACAGTGAGAACAATCAACCCCTGGAACAGATGTTGCCTTCAGAAGTTGTGGGAGCTTCATCCCTGGAGCCTTTCAAGAAGAGACTGGACTGCCATCTGTCAGAAAAAGTGTAGGGTCTCCTGCTTGGGCAGGGGGTTGGACTACATGACCTACAAGGTCCCTTCCAACTCTGTTAATCTGTAAAGGGATTGGGGAGTTCCTTTCTTGCCCCTGGGGACCCACTCAACAGCTTTCTGCTCTGCTGCAGATGTGGATGAGTGCCAGCTGTACCAATCCAACTATCACACCCGGATCTGCCTCCACGAATGTGTGAACCTACCTGGGTCTTATCAGTGCACCTGTCCGCCCGGCTACCAGTTTCAGGCTGAGCAGAACATCTGCAGCGGTGAGTCCTTCCCATTCTCGTTAATAAATTGTAGAACTGGAGAACCCTTTTACCCTCCTCATCAGGCTGGCTGCATGAGTGGTGCGATGGCCTAGAGACAGAGCTCTCGCCTCACAATCAGGAGGCTATGAGTTCGACCCCAGGTAGAGGTAGATATTTCTCTCTCTGGGCACAATGAGAATATCTCTGCTGAAAAAAACCTCCGCATTGGTGACAGGAAGGGCGTGTGGCCAGTAAACACTCAGCTCCATTCAATTTCCCAGACTCTACCCTGCAAGGGATTATGGGGTCATTAAAAGTTGATGATCGGAGGCAGAGCTCTGTGTGTGTGTGTGTGTTTTAAAGTACAGGTAGTCCTTGACTTACAACCACAATTGAGCCCAAATTTTCTGTTCTTGAGCAACACATTGGTCAGGCATGATATTCCCCTCTGAAAAAAAAATCGGGGCCGGCCAAAAGAGACCCCACGCCGTGAGCCAAGAAATCGCACACACAACACCAACGCTACACACCCTTCCTTTCCAGCCGGTCATGTGTGGATCAGCTCCAGAGCTGGGCAGCCGCATCCCTGGGGGCGGGGCCAAGGCCGCTGCCCAGGCAGTGCTGCTGCTTTCCCTCGCCAGGGCCGGGCGGTGGCGTGTTGCACGGAGAGATGGATGGTCCGTGGCTGCCCAACTCCCTTTTCCTGCCGCCAGTGGCCTCCGCTCGCACCGCCCAGGCTCCACTCAGGTGTCCGGCTGGGGCTGTTAGGAGTTGCTACCGCCGGCGCAGCTCCACGCAACTCCAGTCCCGCGTTGCTTTGGGAAGGGAAAGGCAAAACCGGGAGCTGCTGCGCCTGAGCCTCCGGTGCCGCTGCTGCTGTTGCAAAGCGCCACCGCGGCTCTTCCTTTTTGCTTTTCCCTTCCCGAGGCAACGCGGGACTGGAGCCGTGCCGGCGGTAGCAACTCCTGACTCAGGGGGCCTCCGAGGGGAGGGGAAGGAGGAGAAGAAGGGGGGAAAAGGGAGGATGGGCGATTTCCAAAAAAATCGGAATTCCAATTTTAATTGGAAGAATATCATGTCTGATTGGTTCAGTGAGGATTTTGCCCCATTTTATGACCTTTCTTGACACAGTTGTTAAGTGAATCACTGCACTTGGTAAGTTAGTAACCCAGTTTTTTAAGTGAATCCAGCCTCCCCCTTGGCTTTGTGTTCAAAATTCTGTTTTATTCTGTAGAAACTTTGTTTTAATTGCATGGAAATTGTAGCAGAGGATTAGACGTAGTCCTCGACTTACAACCATCATTGAGCCCAAAATTTATGTTGTTAAGTAAGTTGTCCAGTGAATTTTGTGCCATTTTATGACCTTTCATTGTTAAATGAATAACTGCAGTTGACAAGTTATTAACCTAGTTATTACGTGAATCTGGCTTCCCCATTGACTTTGCTTATTGCACAGTTGCTTTGGGACATAGTGACGGTCATAAGTATGAACCAGTTGCCAAGCATCTGAATTTTGATCACATGACCCTGGCGATGCTGCAATGGTCATAAGTGTGAAAAATGTTCATAACTTTTTTCGGTGCTATTGCAACTTTGAATAGTCACTAAATGAACTGTTATAAGCAGAGGAGGATCTGTGTTAAACAGCCATATAGACTGGTAGCAGAGGACGGTTATATAACCATACAACCCAAATAAAGTGTACAGTGTACAGTCACAATAGGCCTTGCTGCTTAACTGTCTCAACTATCATAGATTATAGCCATAGTGTTAGGATTCCAGAAGTTACTCCAATTAAATCATGAGCCTCGAGCCACACTCCCAAAAACTAAAAAAGATTTATTTGAAAGTAACATTCTACATCCAGCATTTACCTGGGCGGAGCCAACTCTGAGATACGTAATTCACTGTCACCCTTGATCCTGCTTTCCCCCCCACCCTCTGGGTATATCATCCAATGAAACACATCCATAGCCAAGAGTCATCAATCATGCTCGCCAATTAGATTTTTGTGCAGCAGAAGCTTCAGTCATCTAGTCAGTCTCTGAAGAAAATATGAATGGAAGGTACTTTCGATTCCACACTGCCACCTGCTCTTTGAAACTCTCCCCCTTCTTTCTGTTGTCAACTATAAAATGTGTATACAAAATCTTTTATGAGTTGACACATAGATTATAACCATAGTTTATAACCATAGAGGCAAACTAAACACTGCCATCTACTGGCTGAATAATTCTGTAGTTGTTGCAATACAAAAATACATGCTAACATGTATTCCAACACTTTGCTTGTCTGAAGGTTGCAAAAGGGGATCACATGACCTTAGGACACAACAACGGTCATAAACATGAACCAGTGGCCAAAGCATCTTAATTTTGATCACATGATCCTGGGGATGTTGCAACTGTCATAAGTGTGAAAAACGTTCAAAACTTTTTGGGGTGCTATTGCAACTTTGAACAGTCACTAAACAAAGTCGAGAACTACCTGCATGAAATGCAAAAACATGGGGCTGAAAGTGTCGGGCCCCCTTCATTCCAGAGGTCCCGGGAGGCTGGGCTGCCCTCAGCGAATGGATGCCACAGCCCTACCCCATATTGATCTCTTCAGAGTAAGCATGCATTGCAGTGAGGAGTTGCACAGAGCTGGCATTCATATCCCTGCCTATTTGCTGTGGGGGTCCTTGCTGGGATTGAAGTGGCAGAGTGCCAGAAGCCCTGATCAGCTCTGACCCTCTACCAAAATCCCAGAGTGGGGTGAGGGTCTGTAATGTTTGCCAAGGCACAGCAGGGCTCCAGACCACCAGCGTTGAGATGGGCAGACAGACCAGTGGTGAAATGCTACTGGTTTGGACTGGTATGGTTGACCCGGTAGCAAAAACAGACAGTAAAATAAAAGAAGGGGAAAGTGCAAGACCGTCCCTCCCACCAGCCCCCTGCGCTTTTCTCTTCTTTATCCCCTCAGCTGGGCTTTGGAGAGTTGCACGCACACGCGAAGTGCGCGATCACCAAACTAGTAGGGAAACTGGTAGAATCCCACCACTGAGACAGACTCTCTCTGCTGTTCTTTGCCAGATGTGGATGAATGTGCCACGAATCAAGACAACTGTAGCCGCGGACAGATTTGCGTCAACATCTTTGGGGGCTTCCGTTGCGTGAAACCCGAATGCCCCAAGACCCACTTCAACACAACTTACGTCAAGACGTCAGCCTCGTAAGTAGAAACTCCAGGAATGAGGATGGAGGGCTGGGTCCTTAGCGGGCTCAAGATGACAGCAGGAATTGGGAAGGGCGAGTCTAGTGAAAAGGACAAGATAGCAATATTCCAGGATTTGAGGGGCTGCCACAAAGAAGAGGGGGGTCAACCTATTTCCCAAAGCACCAGTCAGGAATTTTTTCCTTACTTCTAGGTTGCTTCTCTCCTTAATTAGTTTCCATCCATCGTGTCTTGTCTTGCATTATTGTGCTTTGGAGAATAGCTTGGCCCCCTCTTCTTTATGGCAGCCCCTGAAATATTGGATCACTGCTCCCATGTCACCCCTGGTCCTTCTTTTCGCTAGACTAGCCATGCCCAGTTCCTGCACCCGTTCTTCATATGTTTCATATGATAGCAGTGTCCTAATATTTGAGGGGCTGCCAGAAAGAAGAGGGGTACAACCTATTTTGAGAGCCATGGTGGCCCAGTGGTTAGAATGCAGTATTGCGTGCTAATTCTGCCAACTGCCAGCAGTTTGATTCTCACCAACTCATGGTTGACTCAGTCCTTCCAAGGTGGGTAAAATGAGGACCCAAATTGTTGGGGGCAAGAGGTTGACTTAGAAGTGCTTTCCAGTGGGAAGCGGTCTATAAATCTAAGTGCTATTGCTATTCTCCAAAGTACCAGAAGGCAAGACAAGAACCAATGGATGGAAACTAATCAAGGAGAGAAGCAACCTGGAATTAAGAAGAAACTTCCTAATTGTGAGGACAATTAAGCAGTGCAATGATTGTCTTCAGAAGTGGGAGTGCTCCATCACTGAAGGCTTTTAAGAAGAGATTGGACAACCACTTGTCTTAAATCATATAGTCTCCTGCTTGGGCAGGAGGTTGGAGTAGAACAGGGGTCTTCAACCTTGGCAACTTTAAGATTTGTGGACTTCAACTCCCAGAATTCTTCAGCCAGCTTTGTCCACAAATCTTAAAGTTGCTAAGATCGGAGACGCCTGGACTAGAAGACCTTGCAAGGTCCTTTCCAACTAAGAGGCCCAAGGAATTCCAGAACTGACTTCCAGCCTTTCTGTGCTCATTAGGGCTAAGATTTTGGAAGGGTTTCTGAACAAGGAACTGACCCCTCTGGTGTCTGGAATCAAAGGATGGTCCCTTGCAGGAACAGGCGATGCCTATCAAAAAAATTGGGCTGAAGTTGACAAGGACTGAAAGGCAGACAGTGATCCTACTTGCCAGAGAACTCAGGCAGCCTAAGGAGATTAGTTAAGGAAATGCCCTCTTTTTATTCCCCTTTTTGTTCTCTTTTCCTCTCTACCTGCCTCCCCAGCCAGAAAAGTTGAGTGTTATTCATGACCAGGATAATTGGCCAGGAGGGATCAGAAAATAGCAAGATGGTGGGCAACCCTATGTCATAAAAGCAAGCTGGGCTTGATTGTCCATCTTGGGTCTTTTGGACCTGTGGAATGGAGTGGCAGCTCAACCACCTGTCTTTTGATAAATGGGTGTTTTGGACTACCCTTGCCCACCCAACAGCCATTATATCAACCACAACAATACAAGAGCACATAACAGATACAACCTCAATGTAAACAACTCCAAACTCGATTGCAGAAAGTACGACTTCAGCAACAGAGTGGTCAATGCCTGGAATGCTCTACCTGACTCTGTTGCTACATCCTCTAAACCCCCTCCCCTCCTAAATTTACCTCAGACTATCCACTATTGACCTCACCCCATTCCTAAGAGGTCTGTAAGGGCCTGTGCATAAGTGCACCATCGTGCCTCTCGTCCCTGTCCTATTGTCCCCATTTATTTGTACCTATTTCCTGTATTCTTACTCATGTTTATACCTATACGTATTATCTTCTAAGTGATTGATAAATCAAATAAATAAAAGAAGGACAGAAGGAAGGGGGAAGGAAGAACAGGGAAGGGAAAGGAAGGAGAGAAAAGAAGGGAGTGGGAGGAAGGAAGGAAAGAAGGAAGGAAGGGGGAAGGAAGGAGAACAAGGAAAAGGAAGGAAGGAAGGAGAGAAAAGATCAGAGGGAGAGAAAAAAAGGGAAGGGACCAGAAGGAAGGAAGGAGAGAATACCCATTCCTAAGAGGTCTGTAAGGGCCTGTGCATAAGCACACCATTGTGCCTACCGTCCCTGTCCTATTGTCCCCATTTATTCGTATCTATTTCCTGTCTTCATGCTCATGTTTATATCTATACCTATTATCTTGTAAGTGATTGACAAATTAGATAAGTAAAAAAATAAATGTCCAGAAGCAAGCTCCCACCTGACAGCCGTTAGATGCCGGGATGCTTTCCCCCCAGTTCAGACCCATCTCGGGGCACCTAAGAAGAGGGCGTCAAACTCTTGGTAGCCCTGACTGGGTGTTTCTTTTCCACCCCCTCTTCGCAGGCAGTGTGAACGGAGCCCTTGCCCCATGGGGAGCCAAGCCTGCCAGAAATCCGCCCATGCCATCTCCTTCCACTACCTGCCCCTCCAGTCCAACCACTCCGTGCCCTGGGTCCTTTTCAAGATGTCCACCAGCCGCTCTCTGGGGGACAGCCTGCGCTTCGCCCTCCTAGGGGGCAACAGCCAGGGGAGGCTGGCAGTCCAGCGCTCGGACCAGCACACAGGGGAGCTGGTGCTGACCCGCTCAGTCCTGGGCCCAGCAGTCCTGGAGGCCGAGGTGGAAATGAGCGAGTTTGCCCAGAAGATCCTTCTAGGGAAGCACATCTTCAAGGTCACATTGTTGGTTTCCCAGTATGAGTTCTGAGCCCCTTGGAATCCCCCGTCGGGCTTTGGAGAAGGCCAGGACCAGATGTGGCAGGGACCTGGAGGGAGCAGCTCTCTACCCAGAATAAAAGAGGCCAAAGCAAGCCTTGATTCTGCTGAACCAGACCTTCCTCTCCACGTGGCTGGACATTTTCTCCACGATCTTCCCCCTTCGAGAGAGAGGCTTTGGGGAGAAGCAAGGGATGGGAAGCCCCTTGAAGGAAGACCAACCACAGCAACGGGAGTTCTTGCAACCGCTGGCAGAAACAGCTGGAAGGCACACACATCCTTGCAGGCAAAGAGCAGAGCAAACTCCCAGGGTGGGTCAGTGGGTTTTACCAGGTGTAACTGCTCCCCTCAGCCTGAAGGCAAGTTTTTGTGCGGCTTTTAAACACGAGAAAGCTTGGAAATTCTGCTCGGGGTGTGGGTAAAAGAAACAGCTGCTCAGGATTGCAACCTTTTTGGCTTGGCTTGATGGTAGAATTTACTCCCCATTTGGATGAAAAGAGGCAGATACTTTTCTGGACCATCACAATTACTTCATTCCTTTGAGAGCTGGGTGGCTGCGACTCCTTTGGGCAGAAATTGGTTTGGTGGTTTTTTTTATAACTTGCCTCCCATCCTAGCTGGGAATCATTTACAGGCATCTGCGTTAAAACAGCCTCGCTCAGACTTGATACAAGTGGTCCCCATTTATAAGCAAACCAAATTTAATGTATAGATATCAGTTATTAAAATACGGTGTTTTGTTGCCATCCTGTGTCAAATGCTTTGGCTGCCATAAAAATATTGTGGCTAGTCACAAAAATAATAATAATGATCTGAATTGGAAACAAGGTCTTGAGCTCCAGAGACAAAAGCTGGTTCAAAAAAGCTGGTGGAACCAGCTATGCAATCTTAAGACCCACATCTTTTTGACAAGCATTGTGCAATCATGGTCGTCTTAACTGCGTCAATTCATAAAACTTTTTCTATACACGTTTTATAGTTGACAACAGAAAGAAGGGGTGGGGGAGTTTCAAAGAGCAGGCGGCAGTGTGGAATCGAAAGTACATTCCATTCATATTTTCCTCAGACTGATTAGATGACTGAAGCTTCTGCCTTGCAAAAATCTAATTGGAGAGCATGATTGATGATTCTTGGCTATGGACGTGTTTGTTGGAGAATATGAATTATGATACACCCAGAGGGGTGGGGGGGTAGGGGAAACAGGGTCAAGGGTGACAATGAATTACTGTTTCAGAATGGGCTACACCCAGATCATGCCAACAGGTTGACTTCCAGTAAATCCTTTGAAGTTTTGGGAGTGTGGCTCGAGACTCATGATTTAATTGAGGTAACTGCCAGAATCCTGATAAGCCATGCATTTGTGCAGATACCCATCTTGTGCAGTCAAGAGGCAGGGACAGCACAGCTGCGTTTGCAAGACACAATTGCCCTTGGTTAAAAATCAGGAATCCGGTAGTACCTCTTCCGACTGTCAAAACTACCTGTAGGTTTCTGAGCTATTAGCTAAAAAGGTGCTACAGGTTCCTGATTCCCCCCCCCCCCCCGCAAACCAACCTAGTTCTCCTCTTAGGGCCACCTATGCATGGTTTATTTAATCTGTTTTTCTGAGTTAGCCCAAGACAGACCCACTTTGGTTGGTTATTGTACACTGTCAAATCAATGTAAAGTAACTGCCTGGAATGATTCCTGTAAGTCCAAATAAAGAACAAAATGGAAGGGTGGAGAGCTCATGGAAAGATGGCTTTATGAATGAAAAAGGAACTCTCCCAAAACGTGGTCATATGCACTGCGGGCAGGTGAGGGAAATTGAGGCTGCAATCCTGCAGGTCAACTGTTGGGGTTCCTGAGCAAAGCAGTGCATCTTTTGAAGCGAATGGGCATCTCTTTTCTCCAAACACCAAAGCAGCGCAAAGCAGTGGCAGGATTCAAAAATTTGGACTACCAGATCTGTGGCCGTGGCTTGGTGGGCGTGGCAGGGGAAAGTTACTGCGAAATCCCCATTCCCTCCCCATTCCACTAACCTGCTCTCCAGCTCTGTTCTCCTGGGCAGGGCAACAAAACAAGAGCCAGCCGATCAGCTGGGACTCAATGGGAGGCAGAGAAGAGATGGGGGTTGGCGGGGCCAGTCGGAGGTGGGATTGGCCGGTTCTCTGAACGACTCAAAATTTCTGCTGCCGGTTCTCCAGAACCAGCTGAATCCCACCTCGAGTGAAGTGTTGCCCTCTGGGTTGCCCCCCTCTCCATCCACTACACATCTCAGCCACTTGAGCCCTCAAAGGCAGAGAATCCAAACCAGCCTATTCTGCTCAGCAGGTGCAGAATTTGGACCATTAGTGGCAAGGCACCGGGAGGCAGCAGACTTGGCCAACCGGTGTCTGAAAGGCTACTCTGTCCACGAGAGGGCAAAGCCAGCAGGAAATTGGCCTCTTGTATAAATGGCTGCATTATATCACGCTGGTGAGTTTCCAGGGCTGTGGTTAGAGCAAGGGTCCAAAACAGGAATTCCCTCACGTCTACACCTACACAAACACCCACAATTCCCCTAGCACGGAGCACTCTCCCCCTCCCCAAAGGAGGTGGATTCACAGGCTGATCAGAAATGCTTCTTCCCTAAGAGGCAGAGGCTGGCAGCCCAAACTCTGCTTAGTTTATTTGGAAGACTCCGAAGCCAACTTCCAAACTAGCCAGCATTTGTAGCTAATCAAGTCTTTATTGATGTACAAACAGCCTTTAAAAAAAAAAAAAAAAAAACTACTGGGGCAGGAGTTCCTTGCAGATAAGTTGCGTGCTGAAGCAGCAGCTTCCCAGTTGATGGGCAGAACTGGTGAAGAGGAAGCCGATGCTCCCATGGGGGAATGGGGTGGGGGGTTCAGACCAGGAAGATCTCCTGAAGATGATCTGAGGCAGGCGTCTCCAACCTTGGCCACTCGAAGACTTGTTGGACTTCAAGTCCAACAAGTCTTCAAGTGGCAAAGTCCAACAAGTCTTCGAGTGGCAAAGCTGGCTGAGGAATTCTGGGAGTTGAAGTCCAACAAGTCTTCGAGTGGCAAAGTCCAACAAGTCTTCGAGTGGCAAAGCTGGCTGAGGAATTCTGGGAGTTGAAGTCCAACAAGTCTTCGAGTAGCAAAGCTGGCTGAGGAATTCTGGGAGTTGAAGTCCAACAAGTCTTCGAGTGGCCAAGGTTGGAGATCCCTGACCTGGGGGGGGGGGGGCTTCAGACAAGCAGATTTCCCCAGAGAAGACTGTGCCAAAGAGCAAAGCCAGGAAGGTGTTGTGTGCCTCAGTCTTGATGAGCCCCAAGATTTTTAGGCACTAAACGGGCTGAGACGGGGCAGAGGGCCAGGCCGAGCTAAGCTCCTCCGGGGTCACATTGGGAGCGTTAAGGCACTCCAAAGAGCAACAGCCGCACCAGCAATGGTGGCATCCTCAGCTTCAAGCCCCGTGGGAGTAGCTGCCCAGGGAAGCGTTTCGGTTTTCGTAAGTGATCGCGACGGATTAACAACCATGATCTTTCCCCTCCCATAATCTGGGAAGGGAATTCTAGAAAGAAACCAAAGATCCAGAGTGGAAGGACATTCAACGCCGAAGGAGAGGAACCTTCCTAAAGTGCATCCGAGACTGGCCAAGAGGCTGCAAGGGAAGGAGGGCAGCAGAGGACTTGGGCTTCTTGGGGCAGGAGCCCCCCCCCCCAAGCTTTTCTCCCAAAGGCAGGGGCAGATTGGCCAGAAGGCAAAGAAACTCCAGAATCGCACGGAAGAGGTTCTGGAAAGAGAACCTGAATTTGAACAAACACACCTGGAGAAGAAGCTTGGAAGGTCCTCACTCAAAACTTTTGCAGGAAGGCAGGGAAGGAGCAGATCTCCTTGGCACAAGGACAAGGGGGGGAAGAGCTTCGATAGGCAAAAAACCAGGAACAGGTGATGGGAACTATAGCGCAAACCAACCCGGGCGGCACCAACTAGGGGAGCCTGGCTGTCCCCAGAGGCTTCTTTTACCCTTCTGCCTCGTCTTCTCCCAGGTTTTCAACCAGCAGGGGACTGTCCAGCTGTTCGGCCCCTCTTCCCAAGCAGACCAGGCCAGCCTTCAGGGCGCTTGCAGCCTAGCCAGCCTGAGAGGACGAGGGTCTCGGAGGCGGCCCCTGAGCTATTCCTAGCAGGCCCTGCTGGGCTTCGGTCAGTGCCGCTTCCAAAATGCCCTTGTCTTTGGGAGCCTGAAAAGGCCACCCTGGAGTCTGCAGCCTGAGCAGATTCTCGCGATGAGACAAAGTCGCTGCTCCTCTAAAGGGAATTTTTTGTTGCAAACAGATCTGTTTGGGAAACACTCTTCCCTACTGCTCATCCCAGGTTGGGGAAACTGGCAAGTTAGGAGGTGCAGCTGCTACACACACCTTGGCTGGCAGAGGAGAGAGATCCCAGGTAGACCAAAGAAAGGGCAAGAAGAAAAGGAGCCCATCAAAACGTCTCCGGCAGCCAATCAAGAGGCCTTTGGAACAGAACCGCGGTCTCCTTCCCAGCCTTCATCCAGAGGGAGGCTAAAAGAGGCAGAGCTGGCTGGGAGGGAGGACGACCAACCAAGGGAAGCACGGCGTTAAATTCTCTTGGAGAGGGAAGAGGCAAGGCTAGGGGTCCAAAAGAGCCAGTCTTCTTGGCCAAGAATTCCCTCCCTGAGGGTGGCCAGGATGGGAGAAAAAGAGGCGAAGCGTTAAAACCTGCCAGCAGCAGCAGCACAAAAGAGGACTTCATCGCTGCTTTTCTTCACTTCCTGCCAAGCAAAATGTAGAACTGCTGTGGCCTTTTTTGGTTTGTGGCAGAATCTTGCAGCTCTCATCCCTTTGGAGCTCCAAAAAATGACAGGGAAGGGAGTCTCCAGGTGGGGGGGGGGGGTTGATTGCCCCACCTCAGGCTGATGAGAGGATCACTATGGTTGGGGCTGCCATGCTGGGGTCACTGTTGGCCAAATACAGAGTTTAGATGGGGGGTCGAGGGGCACAATGGTTAGATTCCCAAGGCAAGCAGCACGTCGGATCAGCCTTAAAAATTACAGAGCGAGAAGCTCACCCCAAAGTCTCGACCCCCTCTGCCACCAATGGCTTCCCCACTCCCTATTCCACGAGCCGCAGATAATGCAAGGAAACGGCCTCCTCTAGTCCGGTGGCCTTGCAGGGGCTCATTATCTCCCAGGCCTGTGCCTGAGAATCCTGGGAGCTGAAATCCTGAAGGGCTCCCAAGATGGAGATGGCCAAGACGGGACAACGACGTGAGAGGCAGAAGAACCCAAAGCAGCTCCCATGAAATAGGATCTCGAAGAGGGATCTGAAGGCTGCTGGGAGGAGATGAGTAACATCGGGCAGCTGCTCTCCGAGGGACTTCCGTGGTCCCACAGATCGATGCGGATGCACGCCAAGAACTACTAAGATCCGCCTGCTAGCAGGACGCACTGTCTCCTACAGTGGCGGTAAGGATGAGAGAATCCTCTTGTCATTTCTATCGGCCCCTTTGGGGCTGGAAGGGACAGGACCAGAATGTTTTCATGTGAGCAAACCTCACTGTTAGCAGGTGCCCTAAAGCGAGCAGCGGGTCTCAAAATGCAGGCCTCTCCAGATCCCAAGAGGTCCCACCAAGTTCCCAAGACCTCAAACTCTCCATGGAGGCTGAGGGACCAGGGAAGCATCTGCTTGCTCTGGAAACAGAGGGTCGCACCTCCCCATCATAAATACCCCTTCAGGATCATTTTGGGGAAAGGAGGAAGGAAAAGGGTTCAAAATATACAAAATGTAACAGACCGGGAAGTCTTAAGAAGTCCAAAGGGCAATGTGGGAAAAGTCTGGCACTTTCTGGAGTTATTTGCCCTGGAAGCCGCTGAACTCCATCTCGTCTTTGCGCCGGCGAGAGGTGAAGAGGGAGCTGAAGGGGTACAGCTTGGCCTTGGCTTGGAAGCGCTGCCCGGCAATGTCGATCTCATATTCTCCCCGGTTGACAAAGTCTGGAGTGACCAGCTGCTCCGCACCGGTCTCGGGATCCAGGTTCTGGACAAAGCCCAGGCAGACGTGACGCTCCAGTGTGTAACTGTAAGCGCTGCTGGTGGTCTTGCCCACATAGCAGCCATTGCGATAGATGGGCTCCCCCCACCAGGGCCACAAATCCAGGTCGGTGTTATGGTCTTCCAGGATGAACATGGTGAAGCGCTTGTAGACCCCTTCCTGCTTCTGAGCCATCAGCGCGTCCCTCCCGATGAAATCCGTGCCCTGCAGAGACAGAGAGAGACACACACACGTCAGGAGACGGGATATGATCCCCTTCAGCTCTTCTACTTATTGCTGGGGAAAAGCCAATGGCAAGCGTTCTATCAAACTGCATCCTTGCTTGGTTTGGTAGCTGCAGTGCCTCAGATAGAAAGTCCCAACAGAGAGTGGTGAGGACAGCGGAGAAGATTATAGGACACTCGCTTCCCATTATTCAGGATACTGCTTGTAAGCTCGATGTGCTTAGAGCTCAAAACATTGTTAGAGACCCCACATAGCCACTTCACAGACTATTTTTGTTGCTCCCCTCTGGGAGAAGGTTTTCTGGGGAATTCTGGGAGTTAAAACTCCACAAGTCTTAAAGTTGCCATGTTTGGAGACTCCTGGCTGAAAGGAATAAACGTCCTTAAAGTTTCTTCCAATTTTGGGGGACATCAATGGTATGTTGAGGACTCCCTTGTGCATGGCCCACTCCCAACCCACAAGTCTAACTTGGAACCTTCTGCGTTGTCCCCAAAGGAGGCAGCAACTGGAGGCAGCGGAAAGCAGGCAGCCCCAGTGCTAGAAACTGGCACCCTGTTTCTCGAGGTTGCTCATTTGCACCAAGCCTCCCATTCAGGAACCACCCCTCCTCCTCACCTTGTCCAGCTTCACCCGGAATTCTCGCCCACATTCCATCGGGGTGGTGAAAGCATCCAGGTCTTGTCCCCAGAAGGCAAAAAACTTCTCAATGCGCAAGCTGCGGAGGGCGTAATAGCCAGAGTTCCGGATCCCATACTTCTGCCCCACATTCATCACCTCGTTGTACACGTGGAGGGCATACTGTGGGGGGGGGGGTGGAGAGGAGAGGCGCATTTAAATAACCAGCCTGGAAACTGAAGGCTGATAGCATTCCTTGGTCACTTATCTCTTCAAGGCTCAAGTCTTTTCCCTTTCAAGCCCCACACGTCTGAGATAGCATGAGATAAGCAGTCCAACACCACAAAGGCTTCCATGCAAAGTTTCTTTTATTGGATTATATTAGGCATCCTCATCAACGTAACTCAAGAGTTATGTTGAGAACCATCTAATGCCCAATCTTTGCCTCAGTAGTTGCCTCCACAGTGTGTAAAGATGGTTATCTTCATCCCGTAGAGCAGGGGTGTCCAACCTTGACAACTTTAAGACTTGTGGACTTCAACTCCCAGAATTCTTCAGCCAGCTGGCTGAGGAATTCTGGGAGTTGAAGTCCACAAGTCTTAAAGTTGTCAAGGTTGGACACCCATGGCTTAGAAGAATAGTATTTAATAGTATTTACAGTTCTGAATGAGAAGTAAACTAAAGGGATTATATCCTCTCTACTTATTTCTTGGCAGAAAATATCACATCAAAGCATCTGCTGGCTGAGGAATTCTGGGAGTTGAAGTCCGCAAGTCTTAAAGTTGTCAAGGTTGGACACCCCTGGCTTAGAAGAATAGTATTTAATAGTATTTACAGTTCTGAATGTGAAGTAAACTAAAGGGGTTATATCCCCTCTACTTATTTCTTGGCAGAAAATATCACATCAAAGCATCTGCTGGCTGAGGAATTCTGGGAGTTGAAGTCCGCAAGTCTTAAAGTTGCCAAGGTTGGACACCCCTGCCGTAGAGTTATAGCAAAGGAAGACTCCGGCACGATGCTGGGGTCCAGGTACAAATGTCCAAAAACTCCCTCAGCCCAACCAGAGATCAATTCAGTGGCCAATCAGGATTACAGATGTGACCACGTGACATGAACTACATCTCCCAAGAGGCATTAACTACATTTCCTATGAAGCATTCCCTTAAGGGGGCAGCTCTCATTCCTAAACTAACTACTGTCTAACCAACACAATGACCTTCGATGACATGGCAGGCGAGCTGGGCATAGACCAGCCTTGCTCAACGTGGCCTCGCAAGTGCCACTTCCCTAAACAGACTTCACTTAGGAACCTGAAAAGATGATATCAACTCCAGTGATTCACTTAACAACGGTGGCAAGAAAGGTCATAAAATGGGGCAAACTCACTTAATGAATTTTTACGCTTAGCAACATAACCTTCACTGTGGTTGTAAATCCAGGACTAGCTGTATTTTTTAGCAAAAGTCCTTAAACAGAAATTGTGGATGATGTCATGCCATTTGGGGAATTGTCCCTCCCCCCGTAGGTACAAGACCCCACCCAAACCGAGTGAAGATGGACCTTCCAACCACAAGCCCCACTCACCTCGATGGGGATGTAAAGCATGAAGCCGGGCTCTCCCGTGTGTGTCATACTCATGACGCGGATGCCATTGGCATAGCCGACACTCATTTCCTGCAGAAAGAGGGACCGCACCGTTTATACATCCAGAACAAAACCCCAAAGACAAAGGAATATTGTCGCTCACCTGACCACAGGTAAGCAGCTTTAAACTGGAGGGAAACAAACTGTCAACTCATAAAATATTTCTCTGGTCTCTTTAGAGTTGCCAAGAGAAAGGGAGGGGGAAGCAGTGCAGCAGCTTGCAAACCGAAAGTGCATTCCATAAATGTTTTCAAAGATAGTAACTAAGTGACGGAAGTTTCTACCGCGCAAAATTCTAACTGGAGAGTATGAGTTTAAAAAAAAAAAAAAATCTCATTCTTGCTAAATTATATTCATTCTCTTACTCATTCAAGATTAATCAATTATAGTATATTATTACTATTACCACATATTTCAGTTTCTTATTTTTCTGTCTAACCATTCGTAATGATTGATGACTCTGGGCTATGGATGTGTCCCATTGGAGAATATGAATTAGGATACACCCTGGAGGTGGAGGGAAACCAGGGTCAAGGGTGACAATGAATTGTGTGCCTCAGGGTTGGCTACATCTAGGCAGTGCTGGACCTTTTAACTCCCAATAAATCCTTTTGAAATTTTGGAAGTTTGGCTCAAGACTCATGGTTTAAAGGGGGGGGGGGGACTGCCGGAATCCTGACACTGACATTCTCCACCAGAAGAAACTTGGCCCAGTGCTTAAGATCAAACAGTGGGTGACATGCGGGATGGGGGAGGGGCACGCCAGCTCTCTGGTCTGAGAACATAGACCATATTCCAGGCCAGCATTTCTCATCTCTGGCAACTAAGACAAGTGGACCAACTCCCAGAATTCCCCAGCCAGCTGTGCCATCCTCCTCCTCCACATCCCCTGCACTCCTTACCTAAGCCTCCCGCCTCTTCCCACTTAACCTACATGGTCCCGGGGTTACAGCCGCAACAGGGACTGCCAGGATTGCTGCCGCTAAGTGATACAATCATGCGGTGTCACATTTTGCGACCACATCATTTAGCAAGGGTAATCCCAATCTGAACTGCCATCGTACTCAAGGATCATCCCTGTTGAGATGAGCCATGATGGCGCAGTGGTTAGAATGCAGTACTGCAGGCTGAGTCTGCCCATTGCCAGCAGTTCGATCCTGACCGGCTGAAGGATGACTCAGCCATCCATCCTTCCAAGGTTGGTAAAATGAGGAACCAGATTGTTGGGGACAATAGACTGGCTCTGTAAACCGCTTAGAGAGGACTGTAAAGCACTAGGAAGCGGTATATAAGTCTAAGTGCTATTGCTATTGATCGCCTGCCTGCCTGCCTTTCTTCCTTCCATCCACCCATCCATCCATCTATGATGCACAATGGTTAGAATGCAGCATTGCAGGCTAACTCTGCCCACTGCCAGGAGTTCAGTCCTGGCTGGCTCAAGGTTGACTCAGCCTTCCATCCTTCCGAGGTCAATAAAATAAGGACCCGGATTGTTGGGGGGCAACAGGCTGACCCTGTCAACTGCATAGAGGGCTGTAAAGCACTGTGAAACAGTATGTAAGTCGAAGTGCTGTTGCCATGGCTACTGATTCCTTTGCACAAAGGAAAAGATGGAAGAGCAGATACAAAAAGTCCATTTGTTCAATAAAGCATCTCATAATTGACACAAGCTGCCCTCCGACAAGCAAAGCCAACGGAGAAGCCTGCAAGCAAAGTTGCAAATAGCAACCGTGTGATTCCTCACTTAAGGACTGCACTGCTTCATGATGGATTTTCTGAACCCAGCTGAAGTCCTAAACGGAGGACTACCTGTAAGCATCCACGCAAGAAGGAAGAAAATTGCTAAATGAAATGGAAAAGCCCCCTACCTTACAAAAGAGGGAAGGGAAGTGTTCCGGTGTCATTGGCGCATATGAGAGCTCTGACAGGACATCCATGGCACGTGGGCCAATCAGATTCAAAGCTGAAGGAAATAAAAGGAAAAGAGTTCAAGCATCAGAAGCAAGGGAGGGATTCTACCGGTTTGGGCGAACCGGTTGTTAAATTTGCATCTGGTTTGCTGAACCAGCAGTTGAACCAACCAGCTGACCCTCCCCTCCCTTCCCCAGAGTCTCCACATGGCTCATTTTTGATGGAGGTAAATGCAGGGTCCATGCAGAGGTTTTAAGGGGGGGGGAGCGGAATGGGCCTTCTGGAAGTACTAGAAGTCCAGAAATGGACCTGTTTCTGGCTTCCAGAGCGTCTCCAGAGCCCGAGGGAGGCCATTTTCCCCCTCCAAGAGGCCTGAGGGAAGCCTCCAAACCTTTGGGAAGGTGAAAAGTGGCCCTCCCGGAGGTTTCGGTAAGCCATGCCCACCCAGCAACTGGGCAGCAAACCGACTGTTGGGATTTTTGAATCCTACCCCTCATCAGAGGCAACTGCAGAAGAGGAAATCTTGCCCCATTACTTCCCTCACTCTTCTCTTTGCAGTTTGTCCACTCAACACAAATCAACAAAGGCTCGGAATCTTAAATCGGATCTCATCTGGGTGAGAGGAGACCATTTACTTGGGACAAGATACCTGGAGATCCTAAGGCAAGTTCTTGGAATTTTTCCAGTTAAAGGCTTCTCGTATCAGCCTTCCAAAGCAAGCGCCCAGCTCTGCCAAACTCTGAAGTCCATCTTGAGCCACCGTTCTCAGCCAACTTTTGGGTTGGGCCTCTGGGATACAAGAACATCAACTATCCACCCCATATCATGGCTGCCACGGATGGGAGAGCCAGTTTGGTCTAGTGGTTAAGTGGTTAAGGCGCCAGACTAAAAACTAGGAGATTGTGAATTATAGAGCTGCGATGGCACAGCGGTTAGAGTGCAGTACTGCGGGCTCCTTCTGCTGACTGCCGTCCGCCTGCAATTTGGCAGTTCAAATCTCACCAGGCTCAAGGTGGACTCGTCCTTCCGATGTCGGTAATATGAGGACACAGATTGTTATGGTCAATAGGCAGGCTCTGTGTACCGAGTGCTATTACTAAGTGCTCTAGTCCTGTCTGCGGCATAAAAGCCAGCAGGTAACTTTGGACCAGTCACTCTCTCTCAGCCCAACTCATGACATGTGGCTGTTGTGGAGCAAATAGGAGGAGGGTGATGTGTTGGATATGTTTGCTATCCTGAGTGATTTGTTAAAATAACCAAGGAAAGAGACAAATAAATAAAGGCATCAACTTGGATCTACCGCTGACACACTAACCAAGAGACACAACAAGCCTTGTGTATCTTGCACAGATTAAAACCAATTTGCTATATTTATGGTTTTTGCTCTGAATAATGTTAAATGAAAAGTCCCAGGGGGAAACAAGTCATTCCTGCATCCCTGACTCGCTCAGTTTCAGGAACCCAGAGATCTGAGGCTCCTCTGGGTGGATGGTCAATAGCTCTGAGATTCCAAACAGGTGGGCAGCTAGATTGATTCACCTGAACGGAGGGAGACCTGTTAACCCCGAACAAGGTTAACTAGGAGTGAGGTGTCTGAACCCTGCAAACAAAACAGCAGGCCAGCCTGCAGAATCTGAGGTTCCCTTGGAGAAGGACCCTGCCCTGGTCCAGAGGAGTTCCAGACCAGTCCAGCAGCTGGCAGCTCCCCTCACCTGTGTATTTCCAGGTAACATCTTCCAAGAAGAGGTTGCTGTCTTCAGGCATGTGCTTCTTCAACCAGGCCCAGCAGTGAATCTGCTGGTCTGTGGGGGAAATCATGAAGAAGCTGCAGTATGGAACACAGAAAGTGCATTTAAGCCCAGAGGGGACAATTTTCATACAAAGCTTTCGAAAAGATGCCGTCAGATAACACTTCATTACTTATTCCACCAGGCAGCGTGTCATGCTCAGGACTTTGAATCTGATCCTGAAGATGCTGCTCCAGCAGAAATCTCCGGAATGTCAGCCTCAGGGGAGAGAAAGACAGGAAGCACCTGTAGCACCTGCAATCACACACCTGAGCACCTGCAATCGCCAGATGATGTAAGGCTTCCCAGTCTCCACCCCCAGAGAGTAGAGCAGAGGTATTCAATGAGGCTTCTTATTTATTTATATTTTCTATTTCTTAACTCTTGCCAAGCAAGGAAGTAAATAGCATTTAGACTTATATACTGCTTCACAGTGCTTTACAGCCTTCTCTAAGCTGTTTACATAGTTAGCACCTTGCCCCCAGCAATCTGGGTCCTCATTTTACCCACCTCAGAAGGATGGAAGGCTGAGTCAACCTTGAGCCTGCTGAGATCTGAACTGCCAAATTGCAGGCAGCAGAATTAGCCTGCAGTACTGCATTCTAACCACTGGGCCACCACGGTTTAATCTCTTGCTTAATAACAGCTAACTACAGCCCGATTTAAGAGGCAATTCTGACCCATGTTCCCTTTGCCGGAATGAACCATCTGACCTCTGGCTCTTGTGTGGCATTTGTGCGGCTTCTGACTTGTGAAATTCTAGACTGACTGACAACACTGATCTAACTCTTGGATCCTTGGACTGATTTGGGACTATTCCTCTGCACTCTCCTTTTAAAAAGCTAACCATTCAGGCAAGCATTCGTTAGAGACTCTGTTTAGATGTGCAGGCTTTGGCTGTTGTTATCTCTTTGACCTTGAATAAAGTATGAATTACCATAGCAACAGTATGGGACTATTTGAAACCAGGAGTAGGACACAAAGTGTGGCAGCATCTTTTCCAAATAACTCCATTTTATTAAAAAGCATAACTGTCTTAACAGCCAGCCAACAAAAATGGCCACTCAGGTGTTCATTATCCAATTCTGATCACAACAGATTTCTGTTTCATTTAGCAACTTTCTTGCTTGTCTCATTTCTCAATACAATGAATACCTTATATATACTATAACATTTCGTTCTCTAGGCTTGCACAAGGCCCCAGTTGTGTATATCACACCATCAACAGACTACTTAGCATAATTTATCAGATAAACCACAGGTGATTGGCCTGACACTACAGGTTACATCACTGATCATGGTTTAAGGAAAAATATCCAGGAACACACAACACATTTTGGCTAAGCAAAGATAGAAATTCCTGGACTGTCTTCTGAAACTGTTTATATGAAATTAAAGTATGGAACGGGGAAAGATGCTTCCCCTTTCTAGTTACACTCAGGTGATCCAATTTCTTTGTACCTGCGTCCAAGCAGACAAGTGTTACATAGAAACCAAAGCCTCTCTTAAACCACAGTGATGGTCCAGTAATATTATGAGCTGTGATATAATCATGCAATGATGCCACACTGAGTTTATCATTCTGACATCATCCCGGCTTCGACGAAATTCTGGGTATGGGTGGCAAGTTACCCAGAGGCCCCTCAGGCTGAAGCCAGTGAGTCTCCTGACTGCAGCTGGGAGACCTTACCTGCGTTTGTTCAGACGGGCTATGCTACAGTCATTCTCATACCCTCCGTTGTGATTGAGCATCCCTGTATGCACAATATGCCCAACTGGCACATCCAGGTCGTTGGAGAAGAGGTACTGCAGAACTTCCAAAGCTTGTCCTCCCGTGGACTGCAGCAGATGGGAGAAGGAACACAAAACGTCAGCACAGCTGGACAGGTGAGGCCAAGACACATCAGACGCCAGCATTTTAGTCCTCGCTGTGGCCCATCTGATGCCTATCAGTGCAAGAAGCAACGGAGACATGGTGTCCCCTGGCATGATTCTCCTGTAGAGGCATTTGGAGCCAAACTGCCTCTGACCCAGAGATAATTTGGTACCTGGATATTACCGTGTCTCCCCGAAAATACAACCTACCCAGAAAGTAAGTCCTAGCTTGGTTTTTACAGGTACTACCAATATAAGCCCTGCCCCCCAAAATAAGCCCTAATTTTAAAAAAAACCACCCATTCCAAGTGCACGGGTACAAATTAAACTGGGGGGGGGGGAATCTGCCCTACTACTTCCTGAAGGCCTCTGTAGCCAATAACAGAGCTCCGGATCGATCTGGAGCTCTCTTATTGGCTGCAGAGGCCTTCAGGAAAGCCTTGCTGGCCAAAGAAGTTCCTGAAGGCCACTGACAGCAAAAAGGAGGCCAGGGGGTGATGCATGCAAGTGAGGTAAGTCAGTGGACGTTTCCCTCTCCCGACCCTGGAAACCTGGTGCCTTGTTTGGTGGCAAAATATAACACACCTGTCCAATGCATCTATGAACGATTTAAATAAAAATTCCACATCCAGAAGAAATTGATTTGTGAACCACTGGTTCCCAGAAACAGAAATAAAAAGAAACAAAAAAGAAGAAGCTAAAATTATGAAAAGTCCTTAGCCTTAAACCAAATCTGGCAGATCACAATGAACTGGTATTTTGCCTTTGCCTAAAAATAATCTCTACCTTCTTAAGGTATAGAATGGTTTCACATGTTACACGAAGTTAAGACTTGCAATTAAAAGTTTTACCCTACCTTAAATTGGTTGCATTTGCAAAAGACACTAAGCAATAAAGACTTACATGCCCCGCTGTTTACTTTCACAATATGTTACTAAGCCAAAGACAAAGCCTAAAAATGTATGTCTTGGGTTTCTAAGTAAAAATGATCCTTAACTCCATTTGTTGAGAAAGTATAGTTTACTAGAAGTCAAGTGAATTGCGGTAGCGTCAAACCAGAACGAAGAGTTCACACCAGGCTTTTGCCAGTTAACTTTTCTCCCTTTGTCCCTTCCCATTTTGTGTCTCTCATGGTCCAATCAGGTTTAAGAGAGATGTTTTGGAAATGGTCACTCTACGGGTTGGCATTCTTCTCCCAGGGAACCGACCTTGGTTCTCACAGAGGAAGGTTCTCACAGTTCCGTTTCCCTTTCCCCCAGGCCCTCACCAGCCCTTCCAGCTTCCCCTCAGGCATCATGCCCATGGTGGAGACTGACTCTGAGGGAGAGACGACAGGGAGTGGAGGTGTGGCTCCAGAGGTTGTGGAGGAGGCTGGGGAAGGACAGAGGCTGCCTGGGCAGTCAGAGGAGGACCCAGGCCCATCCCCTCTCCATCCTAGGGCATGCAGGGAGGAGAGGATAAGGGAGAGACGTGGTCTGCTTGGGAGGAGAGGGCCTGATCCTCTTCATGGGCTGCAGCTGTGACAATTGAATAAGAGGACGGACATGCGTACTGGCAAGTGCTGGAAACAAAGCATGGAAATATCTCTAATTTATGATTCCCCTCTTGAGTATGGCATCCTTCCAGTGTGTGTTCTGCTATCTGTGGACCTCCTCCAGCCCTCATCTTGCCTGGTTTGTGTTGCTTTTTTCCTCCTCCTTGTAACTGCTTGTGTGGGAGTTTTTTTTTGTCTTCTGTCAAGGATATTCGGAGCTTGGAAGCAAAGTGAAGGAATAAAAGGGGCTTCACTGAGTTTTTGTGACTGTGTTTGTTTTGTATCCCACCCTGGGTCATCACCCCAGGCTTCATGGCAGACTGGCAGGGAAGTGGCAGTTCTGACACCCTGCAAACTAACATGGAAAGCTTGCAAATGAAAAGGAAAGCTTTGGAGGACGCACTTACGCTTATCTCGAACTTGGTGAACGAGGACATGTCAATGACACACACAGCCTCTTTGCAGCATTTGACCTCTGCCCCCACAATGTCAAACCAATCCGGCTTGTAAAATGTCTTGCTCTGATCCAGAGCCAGCAAATCTGCAGGAGAGAAAACACAAGGCTCAGGATGGGCCCCCCAAACGTGGCTCCCGGGGGTGCATCCAGGGGGAAATTGCTCTCACCTTTCCCCGGAGGGACAAAGAATTTTGCCCTCTCAAAGCCATGCTTCTCCATCCATCTCGCTCCTTGGGCGTCCAGCCGGTCGTAAAGGGGAGACGTGCGGAGTTGCCGGCCTGTCTGGAAATCCCAGCGGGGAACTTTTAAATCATAGATCAGGGCTGGAGAGGGGCCACAGAACCACAGAATCAATGTGCTGGAAGGGACACAGCGCATTATCTTTCCAGTCCAGACAGAATATCCTTTTATAATTGTCCAAATACCCAGATGAAACTTTTAACAGAAAAACAAAGGCCTCCAGGATATCAATCTAAATTCAAGAAGCTCCTTGAACTACTTTTGGATTTGGAAAAAAAATGTTCCTTCTGCTTTCTCGAACATTGATCTAATGTGTGGAGTCCTGGGTGCTCTCTGAACTTGGTTGCTTTCCTGTAGATGTTTCAAGGCCTAACTAGGTAACATCTCCCCAGCACAATGCTCAGAGCTTCAGAGAGTGCACCAAGGACTCCGCAATTCAATCTTGAGCTACCTTTTTTCTTCTATAAGTACTTTTCTCATCTCTTAAGCCAATTTAGGGAGTCAGAAAGAAAAGCGCATCATTTCTTACTTCTTCTCATTATGACCTATGGCCGTGAGGGTGAACCTATGGCACGGGTGCCACAGGTGACACGCAGAGCCATTTGCGCGGGCACACAAGCCACAGCCAAACTTACCTGCACTGCTCATACGTGCGCCTCCCGGCTGACTTTCGGCCCATTTGAGGCCATTTTTGCTCTCGCAGAAGCTTGAGGAAAGCCTCTGCAGCCTTTGGTGGCAGAAAAACAGGCCCATTTCATAACTTCCTGTATTTCCAGAAATACCGGAAGTGACAAAACGGGCCCATTTTTCGGCCTCCAAAGGCTGCAGAGGCTTCCCTCAAGCATCTGGGAGTCTGAAAAAGGCCTCAAACAGGCCGAAAATCAACTGGGAGGTGCACAGTGCAGGTAAGGGGAGGTGGGGTTGGGGATCGCATGAGCATGTATTGGGAGGGGGGGGCTGCATGCATTGCCTTCTGGGTGCTGGCATGTGAGTGCACGCACACGAGTGCACGCACAATTTTCGGCACAGCAGCCCAAAAAGATTAGCCACCACTGACCTATGGTGTAGCTCTACTTTTATAACAAGGTTTCCACTGATTATGTCTGGCTTGAAACTGAAGCCAGGATGTTCAGCCAGTCTGAACATCTGAAAGCCAACTATGTTTAATATGAACCTTCCTAAAAACAGGAGGAGAAGATGATTTCCCCAAGAGGTTCCAAACCACTTAATTCTACGCAAAAGGCCAAGAGTTTTGCTTGCTCTTTCTTGGCTATACAGTAATAATAATAATAAGCAAAGTTAACACCAATAGTAGGCACCTAGGGTGCAATCCCAAAACATCCAGAATCTCAGCTAACATAATTTGAATATTGGCATTGACAAAAGCATCACCAGTCAATTGCAAAAGGCAGCTGACCAGCTGACATCCTGAGGTGATATCATCAAGCAACAACATTTTCCTATCCCAGATCCTTTGGAAGGACTCGATGGGTGGACAAAAATGCCAAATCCCGTCTCAGCATGTGGTGGACTGTGCAACCAATGAAAATAATAATGAAACATTTCCACCCATTGAGAAAAACCTTCCAAAGTTTTGAGCTTCCTGGCACGGCTGTTCTGAGAGCCTCTTTAACGAATGAACCACCAGCTACCAGCCAGGAAACTGGCGAGTCCATGGAACACGAGAGGCAGGCAAACTTCGGGGCTACTTACGCATCACTTCCATGACCCGATGACGGAGGAAAGTACGGCTGCTCTGCAGAGCTCCAAAGCGCTTCAGGTCCAAGGGCCAGACGTTGTCAGAAGGGTAGCCATTCACCATCCATTCGGCCAGGTACCTGTTATCAAAAGTACACAGAGCTGGAAAGAGGCTGTGGGAGGCTATCAAGTCCGTCCATTTGCAGCACAAATTCGCATCAGAGCACCCTCCTGACAGGTGGCTTTTGAATCTCCTGAAGATATCCAGAAAACCCATCGCCCCAAGTCACAGATTCCAAACCGCACAATGAGAAACACGAGGACAACCATAAAAGGAACTCAGAAAGGTAAACCAGAGGTCTCAACCCTAAATAGCCACTTTGGGGCAGCATCTCAGAATGGTCAGCAATGCCACTTTTTGCAAAGAAGGAAGAAACTACGGAAGAGAAAAGAAAAAGGGACATATCCATGATATGATTTTATACTTATCCATGTCACGTATCTAGAAAAAAAATGTGATTCAACCACTTTGAAAACTGAATAAAGAAAAACAGTATGCATATCTATATATATAACAACAAAATACCCCTCACACATCTTCACAAAATCTCCAGGATTGTAAAGCCTACAAACTTGAAATTTGGCACTCATGTTCCTCTTGGCTTCTAGGGGCTCACTAAGAAAGGATTTTTCCAAATGACCATCAGAGCATCAGTATTTCCTATATTATTATTAACATGCTCTGATGCTAAGGAGTTCTACTCCCCTTTCCCACCTGGAAAGAAACCTGTTCCAAATGTAAAACACAAGCAGAGGACTTTCAGGTTCAGTTTCACAGCAGCAGCAAGCACCTTTAGTACAGAACAGTTGAACTAAGCCACGCCCAGGCTACTTGCTATTTCCTTGCTCACACAGTAAATACTCCTTCAGTTTCCAAACAGCCCTCAACTCTCTCACACACTGACAGGATGCTAGCCAGATGAATACTGATGGATGCTGGTAGGCAGAGGCAGAATCCCCCCCCCTCTATTTTCCTCCCAAAAAACTAAGCCTGACCACATAGTTTCATAGCAAAGCATGGGTATCGAGCTAGTGTTAAAATAGGAATGTCAGTTGTAAATATCTTTACATCTCATAAACAAGTCAGAATAATAGTCCAGTGATGAAGCTCCCAACTTCTGAAGGCAACTTCTCCATTGGTTGATTAGTCCATGAAGTCTTACTAGCCTTCTATTTTAAAAAGGGTTGTGAAAGTATAGTGATGTAGAACAGAGGCCCCCACAACCTTTTGGGCACCAGAGACCAGTTCTGTGGAGAGGTTTTTCTTTGGACTGGAAGGTTTTATGTGCCGCCTGCATCTTCGCTTGTTTGCGTGGCCCAGTTTCTAGCATGTCACAGCCCGATGCCAGTCCGCGGACCAGGAGTTGGGGACCCCTGATATAGGATATTAGCCTTTCAGGAAGTTAAGAAAAAAAGGAAAGGAGTCCTTGAGGATTTTACTCCACTCAAATATAAGGGGCAGCGCTCATATAAATATAAGGGGCCTGGCTGGTCTAATGAAGAGAAGGACCAGGGGAGACAGGAGAGCATCTTCCAATATTTGAGGGACTGCAAGAGAGAGGAAGAAGGGGTCAAGCTGTTTTCCAAGACACCTAAAGGCCAGACAAGGAATCATGGATGGAAACCGAACAAGGAGAGATTCAATCTGGAAATAAGGAGGAATTTTCTGACAGTGAGAGCAATCAATCCATGGAACAGAAGTTGCCTTCAGTAGTTGTGGGAGCTTCATCCCTGGAGGCTTTCAAGAAGAGCCTGGACTACCAGAAATGGTGTAGGGTCTCCTGCATGGGTGGGAGGTTGGACTAGGTGACCTACAAGGTCCCTTCCAACTCTATGATTGTCTGTAAGGGCTGCTCATCTCCATTTCAGTAAGTTAAGAACTGGGGGAAAAAATCATTTTCCTAGGTAGAAACCACCCCCAAGTTTTCCCTCCCCTCCCCGATAGGAAATGAGTCCACTTACCTGCCTGCTCCACCTCCAAAAGATGTACCAGCCGCATTCATTCCTGCTAGGACGAAGTAGCCCTGCCTGGTGGGGGACTCTCCCATGATGCACCGCATGTCTGGAGTAAAGGATTCTGGGCAGTTCACCAGCTGCATGATCTCCAGGGCCTCCATATCCGGCATCCTCCTCAGCAAGGCAGTCAGCAGTGGCTCTGATCCCCGCAAGGCAGAGCAGACAATTATCTCCGCCCATGGCAGAGAAAAGAGGGGATACGTCCCTTCTCCCATCACCCCAAGAGAGGGCCAGGCCTCCAACAGGACCCTTGAGAACAAAACATGTGTCTACTCCAGCCTGCCTTCTACAGGTAGTCGACTTACAACAGTACAAATACTTACAGACCGTTCAAAGTTACAACGGCACTGAAAAAACAGAGTTAGGGCCGTTTTCCACACTTAACGACCGTTGCAGCATCCCCATGGTCATGTGATCAATATATGGATGCTTAGCAACTGACTCATATTTGTGACGGTTGTTTGGTGTTTTGCCATTCTTTTGTCTCTTGATTGCTTCTGTTAATTCCATCGTTGTTATTCTTTCTTCTAATGCTGCTTTAACTGTTTCCAGTACTGTAGATAACTGCTTTTTCTAAAAATTGTTTTATTTTTTTCTTCTGGAATTTGCCTCTTGGTCATGTAGTTTTTCATAATAGTTTTGAATTATTTTCTTTTTTTATCATCATTTCAATGGGAAAGAGTCCCTTTATCGTCTATTAGTTGATAAATCATTTTCTTTTCTTTCTCCTTTTTCAATCTACGTGCCAACCATCTTCCTGGCTTGTTTGCATTTTTCTTAAAACATTGTTTAGATCTTTTAATGTTTTGTGCTAGTTCTTCTTTATCCATTAAATTCAATTCATGATTTTTTGAAGTCCATTTGGTTTTTTTATATTCTTTTTTGTGGATCTTTTTGTAATTCCCTGTCTAGCTTTCTATATTCCTCTTCTAATTTCTTTTGAACTTGCCTCTTCTTTTTATTTCTCTTTCCCACATATGTTATAGTTAGTCCTCTAATATATACCTTTGCTGTGTCCCATACATTTTGTAATGAGGTTTTCTTCTTTTCTATTCTCCTTAAAGAAAAAGTCCAGTTCTCTTTCCATAGATTGAATCAATTCTTTCTTTCAATATTGATTCATTGTCCACCTCGTCTTCTTTTTCTGTCCCATCCATGTAATTTTTATCAGATTGTGATCTGCCCAAGTACTTGTTTCAAACTTTATTTCTTATACAGTATATTAGATGTTATCTCTGCTGACATCCACATCATTATCTATTCTAGACCAAGACATATGTCTATCTGAATAGAATGTCTATTGATTTTTCTCAGGATGTATTTCTCACCAAGCCTAATTCTTCGACCATTTTGAAACAAGTTTTTGGGAGTGTTTTCCTAGCTTTCTTATTTATTTTTCTAGTTTTATAGTCCAATTTCACATCCATGATAACATTGAAGTCTCCTACTATACATATCCAATTGTACATAAGCATACCATCATGTCTACCGTCCCTGTCCTATTGTCCCCATTTATTCATACCTATTTCTTGTATTCATACTCATGTTTATTCTTATACCTATTATCTTGTAAGTGATTGACAAATCAAATCAAGTCAAGTCAATAAATAAATAAATTCCCGAGCCAGGTAGAATGCTGGCTCAAGAATTCTGGGAGTTGAAGTCCGTAAGTCATAAGGGGCCCATCGTTTCCCCCACCCCTCTGCTTTACACCAATGGTCTGGCCGCCTTACCAAAGTGATCCCAGTCCTCCTGCAAGTTGTGTATCTCCAGCTGATTCTTGCCCTCAGTGAAAATAGGCTTGGGGTTCTTCTCAAAGCCACCCGAGAGGATGCCCCCCTGCCAGCTGCGGATGTAGATCCTCCCATCGAGGTCAACAATAGCTGCGGAGGAGAGAAGCAAAGGCTTGAACCCGGGGAGAATAACAGGATGCAGAGGGGTGAGGAGGGGGGAAAGCAACCGAAAACACAGAGGAGGGGGCTAAGGGCCCCACTGCACCCAGGATTCCTGCACCCAGGTCCTGGCTGCCTCCTCACACAGCCCAGGTCAAGAGAAGAAGGGCTGCTGGTGCCAGATCTTTTCTGGCAAAGGGAATCCCAGCAGGAACCCATCTAGGTGTGATACCCCTGGGATGCTCTGGTGCTGCTCTCTGCTCAAACAAGGCCGCTTCAAAGTGTCAGCACAAGCACAGGGAGCCCCCAAAACTTTATCTTCATTCTTCTCCAGGGCAGCTGGGTGTTCTGGCCTCAGCTTCCCCAAAAAGCACTAAGCCAACTCTTTGTCTCAGCAAAACCCCTTTTACTAAATGAAGGTGAATTTCTTGCATTCACTTTTAGCCAAAGGCCTGGCCAACAGTCTTTCAAGGGTGTAATTAGGAGCACAGACCTTATCTAGCCAAGTAAATATTTCCAAACGCAGTGCTGACAAGGAAGGACTCAGCACAGAGTCTTTGAGATGTACAGACAGATCTTCACACTGCTGCAATGAATGAATTGTTCCTACAAAAGCCCCTTCCCCTTTTGCTCCCATTTCAATCCCTATGGAGGGGCCAATCAACGTCCACCAGTGGCTTTACTCCCACATCAACTCTTAGTTCGTAATTGTTCTTCTTTTGGCAGCTCTGCACATGCGCAGGCTGGGAACCGGCTCCAGCTGCTCCTCTACCTCACTGTTATCTGAGCCCTCAGGCAGCTGACAACTGCCAGCCTGCCCTGGCCCCATCTCTGCCTCTGACTCATTCATCTGAGCCTTCCCCAGACTCCAGGACTGGCCCAGGTTCCTCCCCAACCTCCTCACTGTCCGATTCTGTTGCCAGCTTCCTCAGCCACTGGCAGGCCACAACACTGGGGGCTTCTTCAGAACCACAGCTATTGAGTCAAGGTTCTCCTCAACAATAGAATAGACTTATGTATCACTTCACAGTGCTTTACAGCCAAGTGGTTTACAATGTCAGCCTCTTGCCCCCAACAGTCTGGCTCCTCATTTTACCCTCCTTGGAAGGATAGATGGCTGAGTCAACCTTGAGCCTGGTGAGATTCGAAATGCTGGCAGTTGGCAGAATGAGCCTGCAATATTACATTCTAACCACTATGCATCATGGATGGATGGATGGATGGGCAATAACAATAGCCCTTAGACTTGTATACCGCTTCATAGTGCTTTCCAGCCCTCTCTAAGCAGTTTACAGAGTCAGCCTCTTGCCCCCAACCATCTGGGTCCTCGGAAGAACGGAAGGCTGAGTCAACCTTGAGCCTGGTGAAAATTGAACTGCCAAACTGCTGGCAGTCAGTTTCAAGCTTCAGGGAAGCGAAGAATCTTCTCTAAATAGAATCAGGCCTTGCCCAATACTGTCCTGTATTTAGGTCTCAGGTCAAAGCCTTTTATGCCTGTTCATGCCCTTTAACTCAGGGATGTTGTTATGACCTGTTGATTGGAGGCCCCTCCAGCAGCCGAATCAAAGGTGGAGGAGGAAGAGGCGTGGGAGTTAGGGTCAGCATCAAGGCAACCCTGAGAGCTCCGAGGGGAAAAAGGGAATGGAGCTGGCAGAGAGACAGAGGCAGAGCTGGGCCGTCTGTCAGCCTTCAGATGGAGAGTCAACAGCCCCCAGGTCAGGAAGTGGCTGATGAGGAACAGGAGGAACTGCTGGGTCCAGTGCCAGACAAGTGGATGTGCAGCAGAGAGGAGAGCAGTGGAAATCTATGGGCTGGTCCTTGGGAAGGAAGAGCCACCACTGCTAGCAAGGCCCCATCTTAGCTCTGGGGATAAAAGGCCGGGGGCGGAGATGAAGAGATGTAGCAGACAATTATTCATCTCCCCTGCCGGACAGACTTGTTAGCGTGCGTTGAGAGAGAAACTTTTTGCCGGGGATAAAGGATCATTGCTTCAACTACAGAGGGTTTGGGGAGCTGGGTTAGAACAGATGTCCAACCTTGGCAACTTTAAGATTTGTGGACTTCCAAATCCCAGAAGTCCACAAGTCTTAAAAAGTTGCCAAGGTTGGATACCCCTACTTTAACTCAAAAGACAAGAAATCTGTGGTGCTCCAAGTGTCCAACTGGCAGACAGTCAGCCTGTGTCCAAGCCCTCTGTCCCTGGAGTTGATGGCCCCTGAACATCTGGAGCATCTGGAGCTTCCAACCTTTGCTTTGCCTATGGACACCAAGCACCTCTGAACTAAACACCCATGGCCTGCCATTGTGCCAAAGGCCAAGCACCTGTAAGACAGCGCAAGAGAAGGTTCCTCACTTGGAGTGCTACTCTCCAGGGGGGTCTTCAGGGGGTGCGTCAGAAGGTAGAAGTGCTCGCAGGCATGCAGCGGGATGCTGACTGGCTCCTCGTTGGAAAGGCCGAGCTCGTAAGCCCACTGAAAGCAAAGAAGGAGGAATTTTTTTACAAAAAAACAAAGGGCAGATTTTACAGCTACGAGGCTCATTCTTCAACTTGTGTTGCCCTATCTCAAAGAATCATTTCAACCCAGTTTAAATGCAGGAATAAAAGGTACCGTAGTAAGAAACCCAAAGCCCCACATTGTATAGGAACAAATAAAAACCCAGAAAATTTAGAAGTATATGTAAGTTGGTTTGTAACCTCGAGGACTGAAACAACTGTTAATTTTCAATATTTTCTTCCAAAAGGACACTTGCATTTATAATCTATTAGGAATTTCTTTTATTAAACTGAAACTATGGAAACTAAATGCGAGTAAAATAATCCTTAACCAAAGTGCTTCAGAATACTTTTTATGTTGTGCTAAATTTTCAGGCAGTGCTATTTCCCATATTTTTAGATATCATTGATGTAAAGAAAGGGTGCTTTGCTATAGTGAACTTAGCAGCTAATAACAAACACAATTAATTTTTTTTAGGCTTGCTTCATCGTAAGGACTTGGGAAAAATTAACAGTAAGATTGGGTTAGAATGGCTTATCCATTTTAATTGCTTCTTTATTTTTTTTTTTAATTCAAGTAGAACAAGTAGTTATCAACTTCGGAAATAGTCATTTTAAGAAGAAGCTTTGATATCATCTATAAACTCTTTTTGGTCAATTCTGGGATTTGCTCTATTACAGGGGAAATTTAGTTAATGGGATTCTTATTGTTGCCAAAGAAACAGCAGTGATACCATGTTTCTCACAAAATAAGGCCGGGCCTTATTTTTTTTTGACCCCTGAAAAAATGGGTAGGCCGTCTTTTCGGGGGTGACTTAATTTCCTCCCCCACCTAGAGCGGCCCATATGAATGTAGCTCGCCGCAAGGCCACTTCTACCGGGTGACGAAAGCTCCCCGAAGGCAGAGTCCCCAGCCGCTTCAGGACGTGGCGTGGCTACCTGTGTCCCCTCGCCTTTAGGCAGTCTTTTTTGGGTGATGGAAGCTCCCCAAATGCAGTCACCAGCCAATTCGACCGGTAGAAGCGGCCTCGCAGCGAGGGAAGTGTATGTGTGCCACGCCTCGCCCTGAAGCAGCTGGGGACTCTGCCTTCAAGGGAACTTTCACTTGCCGAAAGAAGCGGCCTTGCGGTGACGGGAGTGTGTGTGTGTGCACTTGCCCCGAGGCCGCTTTTACCGGCCGATCGAAGCTCCCTTGAAGGCAGAGTCCCCAGCCACTTCGGGGTGAGGCGTGGCACACACACACTCCCCTCGCTGCGAGGCCGCTTCTACTGGCCTATTGAAGTAGCTGGTGACTGCATTTGGGGAGCCTCCATCACCCGAAAGAGACTGCCCTAAAGACGAGGGGACATGGGCAGCCACGCCTCGCCCCGAAGTGGCTGGGGACTTCAGGGAGCTTCTATCGGCTATCGGGGTATTCTAGCCTGGGCTACCTGCAGGGCACTCCTAAAGGCAAGTTTTCTCCCCATCCCCCCTGTCCTTCCCCCGCCCATTTCTCTTCACCTTGTGTAGTTCTAATGAATGATGTGAGAAATGGCGGGGAAACGCCTGGTTTGAATAGGCCTAAATTTTGGGGACGGGGCTTAATTTCACCTCATGCCTAGAAATCATGCTGGGCCTTCCTATTGGTGGAGGCCGTATTGTTGGAGAAACACGGTAATATATCTGATACGTAGTACAAGGAAGAAAGATTGCAGGATGGATGTAAACAATTGCCTGGGGAAGAAGTACAAGGATCTGTTCTTTACACCTCTTGTCACCAGAGACAAAATACATAAGGAACAAGCTATTTGCTATTTTGTTTTATAGCCTGCTTTTCAACTGGTGTTGCATACAGTTAGTAAATATTGGGTAATATGGTTTCACACTGGCTGAACACAATTCTGCATAATTAGTGCTGATCACAGAACCCAAACAGAAGAGAGAAAAACAAGGAGCTATTCACACACCGTCCACTTGCCCCCTGCCCTCGATCCCACCAGCCACCCCATTTAGCACAACTGCAACTGAGTCTAATCCAGGAGAGAAGTAACCTGGAATTAAGGAGAAACTTCCTAACAGAGAGGAAAATTAACCAGTGGAACAGCTGGCCACCAGAAATCTTGGGCGCTCCATTATTTATATTTTTAAGAAGAATCTAGACCAGGGGTCTGCAACCTGCAGCTCTGGAGCCGCAGACGGTTCTTTTGGCCCTCTGCTGCGGCTCCCTATCAGCTGACCTCACCATTGGCTGGGTGGGAGTGAGTGACCTCGAGTTGGCCACATGCTCATCCGGTCACACCGGTTGTTATAAATTATTGGCTCCTGGGGTTTTCTTTTCTGTGGGAAACGGGTCCATGTGGCTCCTTGAGTGTTTAAGATTGCAGACCCTTGATCTAGACAGTCACTTATCTGAAATGCTACACGTTCTCCTGCATGAGCAGGGGGCAGGACTAGAAGACCTCCAAGGTCCCTTCTAGCTCATTCTATTCTATTCCCCATCTAATGACATGAGCAGCTTGCCAACTTGAACAAGTGCCTCTCATTCATTGCATAAAAGACCCAGCCACGTAAAAGCTGCTCGATAAGTCTCCTTTGGCAGGCAGTCTCAGAACACCCCCAAAGCCGTGATGGCGAACCTATGGCACACGTGCCACAGGTAGCACGCAGAGGCATTTGTGCCGGCACGTGAGCTGCAGGCAAATTTACCTCACTGGGCATGCGCAGCTGATTTTCAGCTGGCTTGAGGCCTTTGTTGGCCTCCAAGAGGCTCGAGGAAGGCTTCTGCAGGCCGAAAACGAGCCCTGTTTTGTCACTTCCTGTTTTTCCGAAAATACTGGAAGTGACAAAACGGGGCTAGTTTTCGGCCTGCAAAGCCTGCAGAAGCCTTCCTCAAGCCTTTGGGGAGGCCGACAAAGGCCTCAAAGTGGCCGAAAATCAGCTGTGAAGTACAGTGCAGGTAAGGGGGCGGCAGGGGGTGGGTGGAGAGGCACCCAGAAGGCAATGCATAGGGGTGTGGGGAGGGCGTGCATTGCCTTCTGGGTGCCTCTCCACCCACCCCCTGCCGCCCCCTTACCTGCACTGTACTTCACAGCTGATTTTCGGCCAGTTTGAGGCCTTTTTCATGCCGGCATGTGAGCATGAGTGTGCAAGTGCGCACACAATTTTCGGCACAGGAGCCCAAAATCTGCCCCAAAGAGAGTATGCAGACACGGTCAGGCTTACAAGCCCTTCAGCCCCACAGTCCAATCAGGGCCTCACCTGCCCAGCACAGTTGACGAAGTAGGAGCATTCAATCATCCCTCTGTCCGTCTCCACTCCAGTTACGCAGCCCTTCTGGTCCAGGACGTGGATGACACTGGTTCGTTCGTGGATTTGAACCCCTGGGGAGAGGAAGTTGGGTGATCTCTGGTGATCCATTGCAAGGGAAAGCTGCAAAGAACCTGGTCTTTCACTATCATTCTTGGCTCTGCTCACCCCAAAGTGCCACACTGCAAGGAACACAACTCAACAGAAACACAACTCAACAGAGCCTCACTGCCATTCGTGCTCCTCGACAAGCACAGTTTGACAAAGGGAATGCTGCCTTCAAAAGGATATCATCTCACAAACAAGATACCTTGACACAGAAATAGGCAGAAGCCACGCTCCAGTCCTGCCCAGAAATCTTGAGCAAACTCTGCCAGAATCAAGGAAAGACTAATTTTGATCTGACCCAGAAGGACAGTTCTGGGGCTCTTAAACAAAGGTGGGGAGTTTGTGGACAGGATCACTGCTCCAGAATTTCATCTGCAGGCAAGAAATCCCTTTGCCGCATTCAAAATGAAGGCAACGTAAGGAATTCAGCTGCAGCAATGAAGCAAAATGCAGGATAATTATACAGCCTGGGTGGCACAGTGGTTAGAATGCAGCATTGCAGGCTGATTCTGTCGACTGATTCTGACTGGTTGAAGGTTGACTCAGCCTTCCTTCCTTCTGAGGTGGGTAAAATGAGGACCCAGATTGTTGAGGGACAATAATAGGCTGACTCTGTCAACCACTTAAGAGAGGGCTGAAAAGCACTGTGAAGCAGTATATAAGTCTATGTGCTATTGCTATTACTGAGGTTAGTTTAGCAATAGCACTTAGACTTATATACCACCTCCCAGTGCTTCACATCCCTCTCTAAGCTGTTTACAGAGTCAGCCTGTTGCTCCCAACAATCTGGGTCCTCATTTTACTGACCTCGGAAGGACGGAAGGCTGAATCAACCATGAGCCTGGTGAGATTCGAACTGCCGAACTACTGGCAACCAGCAGTCAGTAGAAGCTGCCTGCAGTAGTTCACTCTAACCATTGCGCCATGGTGGCTTAAGTTAAGCCTTAACTTAAAGAGTTTTTCTGCACCTAAAAGGCCCACTTAGCACAGAGTTCTTTGGCCTGCCAGAGTTACGAGTGTGGCCAATGGGGCTGTACCACCACTGGACTGGGATGGACTCAACTTTCAGCCTCTTGGAAGTGGTGGGGAGATATCAGTCAACATCTATGTGACACTGTCATGGTTTGTAACTGATTTTATGTCACAAATAAGCAAACAGCATTTAGGGGGGTAATGAGCTAAGATTTCTTTAAAAAAAAAAAAAACACCACATGGGTCCAAGAAAGCCACCAGGGTTGTTTTGCAAGAGCCACGGTGGTGCAGTGGTTAGAATGCAGTACTGCAGGCTACTTCTGCTGCCTGCCAGCTGCCTGCAATTTGGCAGTTCAATTCTCACCAGGCTCCAGATGGACTCAGCCTTCTGTCCTTCCAAGGTGGGTAAAATGAGAACTCAGATTGTTGGGGGCAAGAGGCTGACTCTGTAAACTGCTTAGAGAGGGCTGGAAAGCATTGTGAAGCTAAGTGCTATTGCTATTGCCCTTCCATCCATCCATCCATCCAATTATCTATCCATGGTGTGCAGTGGTTAGAGTGCAGTACTGCAGGCTATTTCTGCTGACTGCCAACAGCCAACAGTTCAGCAGTTCAAATCTCACTGGCTCAAGGTTGACTCAGCCTTCTGTCCTTCCCAGGTGGGTAAAATGAGGAGCCAGATTGTTGGGGGCAAGAGGCTGACTCTGTAAACTGCGCAGAGAGGGCTGTAAAGCAGTACATAAGTCTAAGTGCCACTGCTATCTTCAGATTCTGTGGGACTTCTTGATCCAAGCAAGGCCATCTGATATGGCCTCCTCTTGCTCACTATGAACAGCACAATGCTTCTTTGAAAAACAGCAGCCCTCTGCAATGCCAACTTCAATTCACACCATGTTGTGATGTCAATGTCCTTTGTTGTCACTTAAGGGTGAAGGAGGGCTCCTAAAAGCCTACAGGAGGCCACCTTCTCCAGTGAGGTTCCTCCAGAGACAACAGTGTTCAACTCTCATAATCTCTTGCCCTCCACCTTTGATTTGGCTGCTGGAGGGGCCGGCGGCCGACAGGCCACAACTCAATGCCTTAAAGAAAAGCTGGAGGGGAGTCTATCCCTGCGGTTTTGCAACATAGTTCCACGCCCTCCCCACCCCCAAGCAGTGCTCCACCCCCTGGGAAAGGGAGCCCCAGCGGGACACTGAGCAGGCTGGGTCATACCGTTCGCTGCAGCAGCACTGGCCAAAGCAAGGGTCACGTCAGCAGATGATATGACAGCGTCCTCGGGCACATGCAGGGCCCCCACCAGGTCGTGGATGTTGATCAAGGGGTGGAGCTGGGCCACCCTCTTTGGCGGGATAAGCTCGCAGGGAATGCCCATGATTCTGCCGGAGACACACAGGCATTGTTACACCCTTGTTCCAACCAGGCTGGCGAAGGAGGTGCCACCCCACCAGAGGCGCATATATGCGCCAGCTTACTTGAGTCGCGAGGCTATGCGCTTCAGCGAGATCAGCCGGTCTTGAGTCTGAGCTAGTGAGATGGAGCCCGTCTTCACGTAACCTGGTATCAAAAAAATAACCCACTCTCAGCCTCCATTGCAAGTCCCACCAAACAGGCATTTTCTTGGATGGGAAAATAATGGAAGGAAGCAGATGTTAAGAAGCAGATATTTCCCAACCTTGGTGGACATCAACTCCCAGAATTCTCTGCAATGGCTATGCTGGTTGTGGAATTCTGGGAGTGGAAGTCAATATACCTGGAAATTGCCACGGTTGGGAAACCCTGTGTTAGAAGGAAGAGTTTGGAGAAGAGAATCCAGGCTTCTGATCTCTGCACAGCCATGAAGAGACGCGAGTTTAAACCACACCATTGTTATACAGGCAGTCCTCGACTAACGACCACACTTGAGCCTAATATTTCTGTTACTGAGACATTTATTGAGTTCTGTCCCATTTTATGACTTCTCTTGCCTCAGTTGATAAGTGAATCACTGCAGTTGACAAGTTAGTAACCTGGTTGTCAAGTGGATCTGGCGTTCCCACTGGCTTTGGTTGTCAGAAGGTCCCAAAGGGGGACCACAAGATCCCAGAACAATGCAACGATCATAAATATGAGTCATGCATCTGAATTTTGATCACATGACCATGGGAAGGTTCTAATGGTCGCTAAGGGTTTGGCTAGTCCAGCGAAAAGAAGGACCGGGGGGACATGATAGCGGTCTTTCAATATCTCAGGGGCTGCCCCAAAGAAGAGGGAGTCAAGCTATTCCCCAAAGCAGGGGTCTCCAACCTTGGTAACTTTAAGCCTGGAGGACTTCAACTCCCAGAATTCCCCAGCCAGCTTTGCTGGCTGGGGAATTCTGGGAGTTGAAGTCCGCCAGGCTTAAAGTTGCCAAGGTTGGAGACCCCTGCTCCAAAGCACCTGAGGGCAGGACAAGAAGCAACCTAGAACTAAGGAGAAACTTCCTGACTGTGAGGACAATTAACCAGTGGAACAAAAATTGCCTTCAGACGTTTTGCATGCTCCATCACGGGAGGTTTTTAAGAAGAGACTGGACAGCGACTTGCCTGGAGTGGTATAGGGTCTCCTGATTGAGCAGGGGGCTGGACTAGAAGACCTCAAAGATCTTTTCTATCCTATTCTGTTCTGTTCTACTCTACTCTACTCCACTCTATAGTACCAGTATTTACAGACCCCTCACACTCCGGATATAAACCGTTTCAACTCCTTCCCTCAAAACGACACTATAGGGCCCTGCACACCAGAACAACTAGACACAAGGACAGTTTTCCCCCCGAAAGCCATCACTCTGGTAAACAAATAATTCCCTCAACACTGTCCAACTATTGACAAAGTCTGCACTACTATTACTATTAATCTTCTCCTCACTCCTTATCACCCATCCCCTCCCACTTGTGACTGTAGGACTGTAACTTTGTCGCTTGTATCCTTACGATTTATATGGACTGTTTCCAAGTATGATTTGATGGCTTATTGTACCCTGTGACTATCATTAAGTGTTGTACCTGATGATTCTTGCCTCTTGATGAATATATCTTTTCTTTTATGTGCACCGAGAGCATTTGCACCAAGACAAATTCCTTTTGTGTCCAACCACACTTGGCCAATAAAGAATTCTATTCAGTCCTGTCCTGTCCTGTCCTGTCCTGTCCTGTCCTGTCCTGTCCTGTCCTATCCTACCTCTACTCCTGACGCAGTTAGAGAGTGCCAGCAAGGTAGATAGAGGATGCCTTGTTTCCCCAAACTGACCCCTCCAGGGCTTACCAGTTTCCACACCAGTCTCTTGCTTGAGCTGCTGGTAGAGCTTCCTGGAGTAATCGGCCATCTTTAGCTCAATGGACAAATGGTGCACTGTGCTTACGATGCCTGCACAGAACCGAGTGGAACCGGCTGCCAGCCTAAAAGGGAAAAGCCAGAGATGAAGAGAAGCTCCAGACCCCAAGAGGGAGGAGGAACAAGAAGTCCCGGAGCTCAATTCCAAGTTATACATACAGGCAGTCCTTGACTTACAACCATAATGGACTCTGCTCATCACGATCATAAGTTGTGATGATTACAAAACGGGTGGATCATGTGGTGCCTCGACTTACTGCCATTGTAATATATGACAGAAATTCTGGGCTCTATTACAGCCATAAGTTAAGGACCACCTTTATGGTAAAAGAAGCAGAGATGCGGTCCAGAATGAGTAAGGCAGGGGTGTCAAACTGAATGCCTTCAAGGGTTGGATCAGCACTGTAGTTGCTGAATTTGCTGAGGGCTGGGAGGGCAGGGAAGAGATGGGGCAGACACCTCCTGCAGCATTTTGTCAGCCAAAACTGGGCATGGCCGGCATACTAGCCCCCTCCCCATGTCGTTTCCTGCCTGGATGGACACATGGCCCCCCCATGCTGTTTGGGCCAGCAAAATGCTGGAGGAGGCCATCCTGGCAGAAAATGGGGTGCAGGGAGCTGTGTGAGCCTCCCTCCCATGCCCCATTTTGGCTGCAAGAGGCACCACGGGCCGGTCCTTTGCTATTTCCAGGCCAGCCCCGCAGGCCAAAATTAAGCACCCTTGTGGGCCTTGAGTTTGACACCCGAGGAATAGGGGATCAATTCATTCATTCATTCTAGCCCTTGTTCTATCTAGTGCAGGGTGAAGGCCTCTTCTGCATGTTTCCAATCCAGATGGTCCTGAACTTTCTTTTGGTCAATTGGGCCCGCCATACTTGCTGATGTTGTTTTTCCATCTAGTTTTAGGTCTCTTTCGTGGACGCTTTTGATCAACTGGGATCCATTCTATGACCGCCTTGGTCCACCTGCCATCAGTTCTTCTTTCTCTGCGACCAGCCCATTTCCATTTCTTTTACTCTCAAAAAAAAAGGGGGGGTCATTGAAGGCATAATATATATAAAAAAGAAGCACCCAGTGCAGAAAAAAAAGGCACAGTGAGGAAATCCGATTGTTTATAGAAAATAAATAAAGATGCATTTCAGAACAAATGGTGGGAGGTTTGAGAGGAGGAAGACCAAGGAAGCTATGATTGGTGACACTCTCAACAAGCGTAATCCTTTACCTGCCCTGCTCCAGTAAGACAATGTCCTTCCACCCTAGCTTGGAGAGATGATAGGCCACTGAGGTGCCCATAATTCCACCACCACAGATAACCACTTGTGCTTGTGTTGGCAGGGGCATCAAGTAAGGTCCAGCTCCACTGCTGCTACTCTGCCGGGAGCCACACAGCCTCCACCAGGTCAGAGTCATTCTTTGCCACTGAAGGGCTAATTGCCGTTGGACAAACATCATGCTGACGGTTATTCGGTTCTCCAAAGAGGCACGGAGAAATCTTCACAGCTGCTGCTAGCTCTGCAAAAGAGGAACATGCTTTTCATTACGTATGCTTGGGAAACGACTTCAGCAACTTCAATGAGATTGGTCAGCAGCAACATCTGAGATGTGAAGACATCAGGGCTCCTAAGGTTTTTTGGATGGGTGGGAACATGTGAAAGTTTAAGTACAGGATCTGGCCCCTCTTTGGAAAATGATTGCAGTGATAGTTCATCAGAAGCCCTTTTTATTACTCTAGTATTTGGAAGCCACAAATTGAAATAAAAACATTGCACACTCTGTTTTTTTTTTTTTTAAAAAAAAAAAACCAATTAAGAAGAAATGTTGGAACAAAGTATATGAGCACAACAAAAAATGCATTTGGCAAGCACAATAATCCCTACTCACTACTTCCACTGGGGATACTGGAGGAGTGTTAGAAGCCCCTCATATACAGGAGCCACTATATTGTGAGTTTGCTCAATTCAATGGCTGAACCTCTTCTCTTTCAGCCTCATATACTGTTTCCCTGAAAATACAACCTACCCTGAAAGTAAATCCTAGCTTGATTTTTACACATGCACCCAATATAAGCCCTATCCCCCAAATAAGCCCTAATTAAGATCCCACCCACTCCAGAATGCATGGGTAAAAATTAAGCTCCGGGAAGGGATGAGGGGGTGGAGCTGTACTACTATTTACCATTGGACAGTTGTAGCCAGGCCTCGCACACCCTGACACCTGCCTTGCCGGCCCATTTCTTCTGCAGCTGCCCAGGCTAGCAAGGCTTTCCTGAAGGCCTCTGGAGATGATAACAAAGCTCCGGATCGATCTGGAGTTATTGGCCGTTATCAGCTGCAGAGGCCTTCAGGAAAGGCATGCCAGCTGCAGAAGAAGCTCCCGAAGGCCTCTGACAGCAAAAATGAGGCTGGAGGCAACGCACACAAATGAGGTTGGTCAGTGGATGACATCCCCCCAAAATAAGGCCTGGTGCCTTTTCTGATGGCAAAAAATTATAAGACTGGGTCTTATTTTCAGGGAAACACGGCAGATACATTTATATAATATATTTGATCCCAAGTCCATTTAACAAATCATAAAACATGCCATGCCCAAGTATGTATTATACCTTATAATGTGATGCAAAGAGACCCAGGTGAATTTAACCCACAACCCATCAAACCCCATTTTCAGTTTGCTCCAGCCAATATGCCAGAGGAGAAACATCCACTATCTGCTTCACTGTGCTTTGGCACAATTCCATGGGTACAATAATTTACCCATTGGATGCCAAAAGTACATTTATTGCCACAGGGCAGTACTGACTCAGTCGCACCTTGCCCTTGAGTACAAAAGTGATCACCTAGAAAAGACTCACAACATGGCAATAAATGGAAGAGAACTCTATAAAAAGCCAAGTTTTATATTTTTTAAGAATGGGGGCTCAACCCTTCTTTCCTTCTGATTTCTTAAGTCTTAATAAAAAAAAACCCTGGGTGCAACCTGAAATCATCTAATTTGAATGCCTGCAGCGTCCTCCTATTTCCTACCATGAGACTGACTTAGCAGGTCTCCCATAACCATTAATATTAACTGTCCCATAAGAAAAATCCTCCAATATTTTATTTATTGCATGGTAATTTATAACTGGAGAGAAAATTCGGCATGGCGGTTAAGGCATCAGGCTACAAACTGGGAGACTATGGGTCCTCGTCTCGTCTTGGCTACAAGGCAAGCTGAGGGATCTTGGGCCAGTCACTTTCCCTCAGCCCTAGGAAGGAGGCAATGACAAAACACTTCTGCAAAACTTTGCCAAAGAAAACTGCAGGGATTTACCCAGGCAGTCTCCAATAACCAGATACAACTGAACAAAAGAAATACAATTATTTCTACGGCTTGAACTACCCAGGATATAAATTAACTGCTGTCGTTTAAGCCCCTGGATATCTTATTATGAGAATTATTAGTTTTTTTATCCTCCTTTTTAAAATATATGGAAAACATTGCTAATAAGCTTGCCTATTTTCCCCACAAGGACACTACGAAGTGGGTTGAACTGGGAGCGACTGTCCCAAGGTCACCCAGCCAGTTTTCATATCTGAAATTTTCTTCTTCCAATTTTTTTCAAACTCAGAACATATTTTTCTTCTCTCACAGAACCATTACAATTCTCTTCAGCATAAGGTCGCCTTTTCCCCTTCTTTTTGTGCTTGGTCAAAGAGATCTGGACCCCCTGAGTCATCATCGCAGCCCAAACTTGTCCCACTCACTCCAGTGAAGAGATCTACTGAGATCCTTTCTGCCAAAGAATTTCAGCTGGTGGATCTGCCTCCTGGCCCCAATGGGATGCTCTCTGCTGGGACTGGCTGATAGGGTGAAGATACGACCCCAGTCACCACCCTGTGTCGTCCGTCTTCTTACTTTTTAGTCTTTATTTAATCTTCCTTAATTTTAATTGCTCTGTACAGGTTTGCATGGTGGATTTGAATCCAAGAAACCAGATGCAAATCCACTTATTCAGCCATGAATCTCTCTGTGAGATTTTCCACCGATTTGACACTTGGTCCATTTTTTTTCAGGTAGTCCTTGCTTTACGACCACAACCAAGACCCAAAATTTCTGTTGCTGAGACATTTGCTAAATGGATGTTGCCCCATTTTACACCCTTCCTGGCCACTGTTGTTGTTAAGTGAATCACTGCACTTGTTAAATTAGTACCTTGGTTGTTCGGTGGACCTGGCCAGTTGTTAAGTTAATTCCTACAGTTGTTAAATGAATGATGTGGTCATTTAGTGAATCCGGCTTCCTTCATTGACTTTACTTGTTGGAAGTTGACTGGGAAGTTGCAGATAGTGATGACATGACCCCAAGACATTACAGTTGTTATAAATGCATGCCAAATACTTGAATTTTGATCGCATGACTATGGACCAGATGGTTTCCCGGCAGAATTTTATAAAACACTACAAGAATCGTTGAGCATTCCACTGTTAGAAGTCATGAATGAAGTTATGATAAATAAGAAAATACCTGAAACATGGTCAGAAGCTTATATTACACTTATTCCAAAAGAAGGGGTTGACCCATTACAAATTAAGAACTATAGACCTATTTCTTTATTGAATGCAGACTATAAAATCTTTGCTTCAATCTTGGCAGAAAGGCTTAAAAAATACCTAAATAACTTTATTCACTCTGATCAGAATGGATTTTTACCAAAGAGACAGATTAAAGCCAAATACTTGAATTTTGATCGCATGACTATGGGGATGTTGCAACGGTTATAAGTGTGAAAAGGGGATATCACTTTTTTTTAGTGCTGCTGCCATTTCAAGCAGTCACTAAATGAATGTTTGAAAGTTAAAGACTACCTGTATATGCTTGCAAACCTCTCTCTATCTTCGTAATAATGGCTGCCTTCATGCAATGTGTAGAGCTTAATTTTCTTTAATTTTGTGTAGGATTTGGAAGTGAACTAAGGGAGGAGTGTGATCATAGTAATTTCTTGCTTCAATCCTGGGTATTTGGGTGGTTTATCATTCATTGCATAAATCCCAAAGGGGGATGAATTTATTGTAAAAAAGATGTTGAGACTCTAGAAAGAGTGCAGAGACACAGATGACATTCACAGATGACACAGCCATCATCATAAATCTGATCTCATGTATGTATGTATGTATGTATGTATATATATATACACACACACAAATCTATTCCATTTCAATCATGCACTGATTAGGTACATATTTCAATTACTTAACCAATATTAATAATATTCTTATCATATTTAACAATAACAATAATCACATTTCCATACATATGAGATCCAATATATTAGTTTCTCTTATTGCTCTAATCCCTTTTAATTTGCTCTATTTTCCATCCATTGATAAAACAAATCACATACCATGTAATATTCAGATTCTTTTCTTTAATTCCTATTCATTTCTGCACATTCAAATATTTCTTTCAATTATCTTTCCCTCTATCGGTATCTTATCACTCTTCCAGCTTTTGGAAAGTCCCTTGTCTAACATCTGATCCCCTGACTTTACGGATGCTGTGATGGTTGTAAGGGCGAAAAACGGTCCCAAGTCACTTCTTTCAGTGCCGTTGTGATTTTGAATGGTCACTAAATGAACGGTTGCAAGAGGAGGACCACTTGTCTTACCTTATCATTTGATAAGCCACCTACAGCTGCTGCAAAAGTGTGGCACGTTGTTGACTTAAAACAACCAGGGAGAAGGACCTGCAGTTTCAAGCTCAGGTGCCATCTGTTGAAATCCATAGTTAGAATTATTACAACTTGAGGCCATTTGGTTCCAGATCTCTTAATCCACTTTCCTGGATGCCTGAACTGAATTGTTTTTCCGAATGGGATCCTACGCGGCTAAAATGTTGTGCAAATGCTGCTTGCTGGGTTTATTTTTCTCGTAGCCTGCATAAAGGGGTTTTGTGAACCTATGTTAAACGCATGAACGTATGTTTAATGCAGGAGTCCCAAAACTTGGCCAATTTAAGACTTTGCTGGCTGAGGAATTTTGGATGTTGAAGTCCACAAGTCTTAAAGTGCCCAAGTTTGGAGACCCCTGGTTTCAATGGATTGATTGCCACCTGTCAGAAATGGTACAGGGCAGGGGTCTCCAACCTTGGCCCCTTTAAGCCTGGAAGACTTCCACTCCCAGAATTCCCCAGCCAGTTGGGAGTGGAAGTCCTCCAGGCTTAAAGGGGCCAAGGTTGGAGACCCCGGTGTAGGGTCCCCCTACTTGGGCAGGGTAGGGTGGGGACTCGACTAAATGACCCACCAGGTCCCTTCCAACTCTTCTGTTAAATAACATATGAAATAATAAATAAGGGGGGGGGGGCTATTTACCTGTGGGAGAAGGTCCTTTAAGGCCAAGGAGCCCACAAGGCTGCCACCCTATGTGGGGAGGTATGTGGGGAGGGAGGGGTCTCAAATTGCTCTCTGAGCCCCACCCCTCATAAGCCCCCCCCCCTTATACAATTGCAACAGTGGGCTGTGTGTTTATTAAATTTAATGAATAAATACCTAAGCCCAGTAAAGGTGCGGGAAGGGTTTGGGGGAGGGTGTCTATCTACTTGTCAGGACAGGTCCTTAAGGGCAAGTAACCCCAGAGCTGCCCCCTTTTGGGGGAAGGTGGGGAGGGTCTCGATTTGCTCTCTGAACCCCTCCCCTCATAACAGGGTTGTCTTGGGTTGTAGCAGCTGCAACAGTGGGCTGGGTGTCTATTTATTAAATGTATTTATTATTATTTATTTTTTATATAATTTATTTGATATAATTTATATATTCGATATAATTTATTTTTTTTTTATTTTATTATTATAATTTATTAAATGTAATAAATAGATACCTAAGCCCAGTAAAGGTGTGGGGGGGTTGGATGGGGGAGGTCCTATCTACCTGTCAGGACAGGTCCTCGAAGGCAAATAAACCCCTTATTTGGGGAAGGTCTCAAATTACTCTCTCAGCCCCACCCCCCACAAGGAGGAGGATCCCTGAGGAGCAAAGGTAAGGGGAGATAAAGCTGTGGGGCCTCGAGCCCCACAGGTGAGGGAGGAAGAGGAAGCAAATGTCCTCCCCCATTCAACCCCCCCCAAAGGCAGGAAGCTTAAACCAAGGGGGGTCATTTTCCTCGACCGCCCCCCAGAAGCTTTTCCCGGCGCCCAGAAAGGGACAGGGGAAAGAAACAGGAAGAGACGCCGGACTATAAGGGATACAGCGAGGGGGCGCCGGTCCTACCCTTCGGGGTGCAAGTTCGGACAGGGTGAGGTGGTCAACCCCCTCTCGGGCCCGCCTAGCCGTCCCCCGAGCCCAGCCCGGCCGCCAAAGGACCCACCTGCGTGCCCTCCGCCCAGGCGCTCACCTGGACGCGCTGCCTGGAGGCTTTAATTAGCATCGTCGGCCCCGCCCCGCGGCGGGACATCTGCATACTCAGCCCCGCCCCCACAGGTATCGTCGCGGGGGTGGGGCGAAAAGGAGGGAGACCTGAGACGGGCGCAGAAGCGGCGCGCGACCTTCCCCCTCTGTTGTTGTTGTTTCGCCCGCGCTTTACGGCCGGCCCGGCGCGCGACAAGGTCGTGCGCCTTGCCTGTGGCGTAACCCCGTCGGGCGGCAGCCAATTGGCGTTGGGGGCGGGAGGAGAGGGCGGAGATAAGAGCGTGAAAGAGCAGGCGCACGCGCACGTTGATCGAAGGCACGTGGCCGAAACGTTGGTTAGTGCGGTTGCTGCTTGGTAGTTGGGCGAGTTTTTAATCGGTTTCTTTAGCGCCAGTCGTGTCAAATGCAACGCGCGCTCTGTGTGGAGCCCAATCAGCTGCCGAGCCTGCTTGGCAAGAACCGGAGCCAAATTAAGAGACTGGACAGTCGCTTGTCTGAAAGGGTATAGGTTTTCCTGCTTGAGCAGAGGGCTGGACTAGAAGACCTCCAGGGTCCCTTCCAGCTCCTATTCCTATTCCGCATTCTGTTCTATATATTCTATTATACTCTATATTCGGTTCTATTCGATATATTCTATTAATTCTATTCTAGTTATTCTATAATCTATATTCTATTATACTCTATTCTATCCTATCCCATATATTCAATTCTATATTCTATTCTATAGTTATTCTATTCTATATTCTGTTATACTGTATATTCTATTGCCCTATTCAATTCTACAGTCTATTCTATTCTATTCCACTTATAGCATTCTATATTATATTCTACATTCTATTCTATATATTCTATTTTCTATTCTATAATAATACTCTATATTTTATTATGTACTCTATATATTCTATGTATTGATGATTGAGTCTTCATTGGCAATTGCAATGCATTTGGGGTCAGTTGGTGTGGCAGGAGATGGTTCATTCCAATGATTCTCACTCTCCGCCTAACCAATTTTTTTTCTTTTTTATTGACTGAACGAAGCTTCCTGGATGCGAAGTGAAACATTTTGGATTGTTGTAGTTCTGTCCAGTTGTTCTGATTTAACTTTTTTTAAATGCTTTTGGCCTGGATGATTGAATCTTCATTGGCATATGCCATATAAATTTTCCAAAGTAAATCAAACATCTCACCTAGCACCCTCCAACCGAGATTGTTTTCAAGCCTTTACTGTGTGGTCCATTGTTGTAGGTCAAGGTTTGGCCCATAGTAGTCTTGCCTTCTCTCCGCCTTCCAGAGCAAAGCAAACCAGACCATAGCATCAAGGGATGAGAGCACAGGTTCAAGAAAGAGCATGGACGCCTCTTCTCCCAAAAGCTCTGTCCTTTGCTGATAAGTGTCAGTCAAGAAACAATCAAATGGGGCAGGGGTCTCCAACCTTGGCCACTTTAAGACTTGTGGACTTAAACTCCCAGAATTCCTCAGCCCTGGAGCCCCCTGGTCTGGGGGTACCTGTTTGAGAATTGATCCCCCTGGTTTCTCAGTCAGATGAAGATCAGGGAGTCCTTTAGTAATTCAAAAACATTAAAGGGCAAAAGTCTGTAGACAACCAGTAACCATCATTAAGTAACCTTGAAAACTTAGCAGAACTCAAGATGGATGGTTATGAAAGACGGCAGAGAAAAACACAGCAAAAAGCAAAAACCCGCAGACTCTTTTATTAAATTCTCCCATTTCATCTGTACAGAAAAATGCACATTATGTTCAGTATTTCAGTTAACAATTCAAAATTACACAGCATGGAACATGTAAAAACAAAGAATGGCCAAGAATTTGTACATAGATAAGAAGAAAAAAAAAACAATTTACAAAAAAAATCTTAATATTACATTTTTAAAAAGAATCAAGCTCAGCCAAACATTTGCTGTTTTGTGATTTTGTTTTTTGTTTTTAAATCCTTGACCATGTCTCCAATGGCTGCTTTTCAAAGCTGCAAGAAGGGCACCGAACATATACCTAGCTATGGCATTCGAAGTTGTTTGGGGTGTGTGTGTGGGCGTTCGTTTCAAATCCAATATTTGGATCTGCAATGAAAACAAAAAAAATCAAAATCGTGAGCATCAAACATGAATTGGTTCTGGAAATGCCTCTTGGTGCCCATTCAGGAAACTCTGGATACCTTTTCACCAGGTATGGGGCCACGGGACAGACAAGAAGCAATGCAAGTCCTACAAAGACCCCACATGTCATTGCTGGCTCAGAAGAGTGGCCGTTTCCTCACAAATCACTATCACGCTTGGTCCAAAACACAGTGAGGTCCAGCACACGGCCCCCTCCCCACCTGCTTTGCAGAAGGTAGGGCCTTTGGTCCTCTCTCAGCCTCCTAGCACGGGGGGCCACCTGAAACTGTGCCTTCATTTTCTCTCCCTGCCTGAGGCAAGGGGAGCACCCTGTCTTGATGCTGCTGCTGCTTCTAGTTCCAGATCTCTTTCTAAAGTGCAGCAGAGAGAAGAGAGGCCTCTTGTGATATGTGATGTTTGGCCCCTCTTTTCTCTGCTGCACTACCAGGATAATGTTGCAGGACCCAACCTGGGTCGGTTGCCAGGACCAGAAGGATTGTCTTCTGAGCTTTCAGTCATGCTTGGAAGCCTGTCCTTGGGGAACTTCTTCACACAGAGAAGTTCTCTGAAGATGGGCTCCATCGTTATGTCCAAAAGCTCGGAAGACAAAAGCTTCTGGTCCCGGTGACCGATCCAGGTTGGATCCTGGAAAAGAAGGCCCTGAAGCTTAGGCAGGGGAGCCCTCAGCGACCAACCTGGCAAACGGTTGCAAAGCAAACAGCACAACTGTATACGGAAGTAGCAGGTGGATGGAGTCTTCTGGCTCCCAGCTACAATGGATTATAAAAACAATCATCTGCAGCCTGGCAAAACTCAGCACTGCCTTCTCCACCTTTCCTTGAATTAATTAATCCAATCAGTGAATTTGATTAAGCAGAATTAATCTGATGTGGCACAGCCTGAGTGGAAAGGAAGCGTGATCTCCACTCCTCTATACTGACCGGTTCCCGAGGTTGAAAAAAAAATGAAACGGAAGAGGCAGCCGGGGACGGGAGCAACATTGGAGGCCATTCACCCTCTCTCAGAGCAGCAACCTCTTCACTCCTTGGGGCAGACTGGGCAAGTTATCTCGGTGCCACTGGCTCACGAGCCTCCTTTTCGGTGCCCTATCTTCTCCCTCTGTGGAAGCATCATTTGTGATCCTCAACACAAGCTAAGCAGTGGAAATGCAGGGCCAGGCGACTACAGCTAAGCTGAGGGAAAGCAAAAATAAAAATTGTGCGCGTTGTGTCATTTTTTAAGACACACTAGCTAAAAATGACCCCCCCCCCCCCCGTGTGTGTGTGTGTGTAGAGAGAGAGTGCAGGGACTTTCATCATCAGCAAATGAGGCAAGACAGCCAAGACTAACCCAGGTGTCTTGCGGGCATCTCGCCCAATTGTACAATTCTGAACAAGACTCTTCCTTGTTTCCTATCAACGGTTTAACCCAGGGGTCCTCAAACTTGGCAACTTTAAGACTTGTGGACTTCAACCCCCAGAATTCTGGGAGTTGAAGTCCACAAGTCTTAAAATTGCCAAGTTTGGAGACCTCTGGTTTAGTGTCTTTAAGCTCTCTGTAGTCCATAACCCACAGCCAGCCTCTTCACAGAGCTTCTATGTCCTATTGCTTTTTCCCCTTCTGCAGTTCTTAATCCTGGCCCGATTTTGTGCCAGAATCACACATCTCAAGGTCAGGGCTAATGCCTGTAGGAGGAAAAATCCCGATTTCTGCTTCAGGTAAAACCACTGTCTGACAAAATACTGGAGTTGCTTTTAGAACCTGAAGAGGAAAAAAGACCGCAAGCTCTGCAGTGTCCACTGGGTTCTTATCATCAGGTGTCTTTTCCCAGCCCCACCTCCTTTCTAGAACAGGGGAGAGGGAGTGTGGCCCTTTAATGACTGGTGGACTTCAACTCCCAGAATTCTTGAGCCCAGCATGGTGCACGGCTGGCTCAGGAATTCTGGGAGTTGAAGCCCACGAGTCATAAAAGGGCCACACTCCCCCACCCCTGTTCTACAAGACCCAAGAGGAACACAAAAAGAGCCATGATCTCAAGAACCTTTCAGGATACCAAGAAGGAAAAAGAGAATCAGTAGTCACTTAAAAAAATAAAGCAGACCAAACCACCATCTCTAGGGAAGCAAAACCAGATACCACATTGCTCATTTTCCAGTATGAAGTCTCCTAAAGTTAACTTTGCAGAAACACCATTTCACCAACACTTCAGAGCAGCAGCAAATATTCACAGTACTGTTATGAGAGACGGCTTGTCCAGACACTGATAGCTTGGTCCCGTGACAGAAACACCCTCCACTTTCAGGAAGTTAAATGCAAAAAAATAAAAGAAACCAAGACAGGTAGACTCTGTCTAGCAAGTGCAATACTTGTAGGAGCTGGAACATGCCAGGGAAATGGAGAGGGGTGAGCAGAACACCCAAATGCATGATTCAGCCCCAGCATATGAAGGCAGGCCTATGGCTAGCAGGTTAAAAGACTGTCGTCTCGTGTGCCAACAAAAAGAGCGTGTGCAGCTTCTTCTACTCCCCAATCGTCAAGGGCAGCATCCAGGTTCAGACCAGGAGGGCTACTCGTAGTGCTGTTTTGTAAAAATCACCACTTCCTTTCAAATAACAGACAGACAGTCCCCACCAACTCGTTCTTGCTCAGGAACAGAGTCCAAAAAATGCTCCTTTCCTACTTCCCAAGCCTGACAATCTCTTCAGCTTGATTCTGGAGAGGATGAAGCCCTCTTCTGTTCCGATCAATGCTGGATCTGCATACCAGGGAGAGGGTCACCTAATCATCAGCCCAGCAACGGCCCTCCTGTTTAGGGGGCCCAAATCTTCAGGGCAACTTTCCGAGATGTCTACTTGCTACGCAGCTTCACACCCGACTTGCGTCATGTAAAACAGCTTCCACTGGGGCAGGAAGTAGCTTTGCGAGGGGAACCTATAAAACCACCGGACTTTGTTTCTTGTGGTCGATATTTTATTAATCCCAAAGACAACGGAGAAAAGGAATGGCTTTTGCCTTGTTGGTGGAAACTGAGGAACAAACCAGTAAGGAAAGGAAAGGAAAAATACACACAAACAGATCCTTGTGACAGAAAGAGGAGAACTGGTGGAGATGATATTCCTCTGAGACCGTTTTGCTGACAGATTATGAGCTGAAGATGCTGGTTCGTCGGCAAACTAGATATCCAAACCAGGGCCGGTGGTGGTGAGCGGTGGGTAAATGTCCCATCCTTTCAAGTCCTGCCTAAGCCCAGGGCGCAAGTATTTCCTCACCAAGACACACACTGCCGCACAAATTATGCCAAGAACGGATCTTTAAAAGGTTGACTTTAAAAAAACCTCCTGGGCTGCAGTTTGTCAGTCTGGTTTGGAGTGTGTGAAGAAGGTAGTTCAACAGTACAAGGAGGGGAAAAAAGAAGAAGAAAAAGAAAGAGCTTTGTCTACAGGCAGGCAAACAACCGTGGCTAACGATGGGGTAACAAAGCTGCTGGACAGGATGGGAGACCCAGCCGATATGTGCTGCTGCTGCTGCTGCCACCACCGCTGCTGCTGTTCTAATTGGCTTGTACTGTCTGAAGGAGAGCGAGGTGGGGAGGGAGACTATACAGAGAAGACTGTACAAATTGGGCAGGCCTTCCTCCTCCTTCCCTCTGATGACCAAGGTCGTCTCTACCTGTCCTTCAGTTCTCGTGTCACTCGCTTGGTGATACGCCCACACATCAGACCAATCAGGAACAGGACACAGATGCCTGCACTGATCACCGACAGGATGTAGTTCTTGGAGGGAGACGTCACCACTTGCATGGCCAGATCCGAAAAGCCTTCCGCTGGGGCCACCTGGCAAGAGGAAAAGGAGCCATCAGCTACCAAGCCCAAGGAAAGGCACACCAACCCAACCAAGACAGGTGGACTTGGGCTGGCAAAGCAGAAGACAAACAATAGTCTACTTTGTTCTAACAAAATTATAGTAAAAAGCTAATTTCACCTGGGCAAATTCTGTAGAAATCTTGTAAGTATCAGTCTGGCTAGAGTAGAAGGTAGAACAATGGATCTTAAAAAGCTTAACAAGTTTAAAACCAGAGTGTTAGAACATGCCCAAATAAATTTTGAAGGTCCCCAGTTTGCTCTGGGTAATGATTGCTGCACTTTTCTTTAAAACTTTCCAGATGTCTAAGGAGGGGAACCACATTTTTAAGGTTAAAAATTTTGTTAATCTTTTACGCCTTTTAAATCAGTGTTTGTCAACTTAAGATGTGTAGACTTCAACTCCCAGAATTCTCCAGCCAGCATGTTGTCAAGGTTAAGATATACTTCTTTAAATGCATCCAAGCTAAAGTTCCATATAAGCTGTAAATAGAACTTTCTTCAAAGTTCATGATGGACAAAACATTCTACAATTGTTTACGGATCAACCCCTAACTTTATTACCACCACCCCCTCATAGTAACATGCCTTCACCTCAATTTGCTGTGAAAGTATTTCCTCTTTAATAAACAAAGCCAGTGACGTTCTTTTCCACACAAAGTGCAAGAGAGGTCCAGATCATGAATAGAATAGAAATGGAACAGGGGAGTGATAATTAAAGGGGTTAAGTTTTTCATGAATTATTACAACTATGATGAAATTAATTGAATAGTGAATGAAGTAAAAGTATGTGATAATATTGCAAATGTGACAGATAAAAGTATATAAGTATAATAAATATAAAAATGAAACAAGAATTTTAGATACCATTTCAAAATAAGATAGAATATTTAAAGAAAAATGAAATAAGCTATGATATGAATTGGAAATGAATATAATTGTGATGAATATAAATGATATGAAATTGATTGTAATTAAAAAAACATGTAATCAAGGCCACGTTTGTATTGAAATGTAAAAACCTGGAACCAGACTGTCACCAAGAGATGTTTTTAAAATATAAAAAATAAAAAAAACTTATTTATTTAAAAAAAAAGAAATGGGACAGGAGTAGGGGTAGAGGTAGGGGCAGAATAGGAATAGAACAGAAAATGGAATAGAATTGTATTGACACTTTAAATGTACACTAATCAGCATACATTAAAATGAAATTTCGTTGCATTCCACTCATCATTTAGTGTCATCTGCTTCAAATTCCTCATTTGCCATTCCCACTACATCTATTCACACACGGAGAGGCAAATATTCAGTTAGGTATGCATACACAGTGATCTCAGGTGAATAATCTCTCAATTGACATGCATTTTTGACACCCCAGGGTCATGTAAAATCGTCATTTGCAACCTTCCCAGCCAGCTTCCAAACAGGCAGTCAATGGGGGGAGCCGGATTCACTTAACAACCACATGATTCGCTTAAGAACCATAGTGGATTTGCTTAACAAATGTGGCCTAAAACGGTTGTAAAATCACACACAACTCATTTTATAATCACTTTTGCTTAATAATGGAAATTCCGGTCCCAACTGTGTTTGTAAGTGAAGGACAACCCCGTATGGGGGATGAGACCCAGCCTCCCTACCAGGACACCAAACCCTTCCTCTTTTACCTCCCCTGAGTTCCCTTCTCATTCCCAAGCACGCCGATGACTCTTCTATTCCCGTTTAAGAAAGACGTTGTGCCACCTTGCTCACCTTCGCAGCAAAGCTCCACATTTCGATCCGGTCGTTAAGGCGTTTTTTGCATTCTGGCTGTAACCGTACCCGCTTGTCCTCCAGAGCCTCCATGAGGCAGGACATCTCTGCAGAATGAAGGAAACACTGTCACAAAAGGGTTGGAGGGGTCAGGAAAGTCCCCGCCACACCGCAAACCACCAATAGGACAGTATCCCCAGGAAGGAGGCTCCCCTTAGTGCAGGAATCCCCAAACTTGGCAACTTTAAGATTTGTGGACTTCAACTCCCAGAGTTCTCCAGCTGGGAGTTGAAGTCCAGAAGTCTTAAAAGTTGCCAAGTTTGGGGACCCCTGCCTTAGTGCATGTTGCAGGTATCTTCCCAGCCAACTTCTCTCTCCTTCATTCCCATCCCCAAAATATAATTAAAAATTAAAAAAACCATTTTAGAGGTAGTCTGAAAACAAGATACTTCCAATTTGAAACATTTCCACCCAAAAAAAAATTTGAAAAGCAGGTTTAAAAAATGCCCCTGTCCTCCCCAATCTCTCTTTAGAGCAAGTGGCCAGTTTTAAGTTTCTGGGTTTTAAGTTTCTAAAAGAGGACCTGACCTGGGGGTGCTCACATTGCAGCCCTGGTCGAAAGGGCCCAGCAGAGATTATACAACCTGAGGCTTCTCAGGAAACAACAACTGCTGAGGACCTTCTACCGCTGCACCATAGAGAGTATCTTAACTTAGTGCACCTCTGTATGGTTTGCCAATTGCACAGGGGCAGATAGGACAGCACTCCAAAGGGTTAACGTCATTGCTTAGAGGATCATGGGTTGCCCCCCCCCCCCTTTTTGGAAGAGCTTTACAGCTCTCGCTGGCTTAAAAAAGTTCAAACATTCTCAAAGATCCATCTCATCTTGGGCACCCTTTTTTTTTGAACTATAACCATCTGGCAGACGGTACAGGACAATAAAAACAAGGACAAATAGGCTGAAAAACAGCTTCTATCCCAGGGCAGGAGCTCTTTTGAATTCTATTGTATATAGTGCAATATGAATGCAATATCAGGGGTTTTCAATTTAATGCATAGAATGTGAAGGATGTGTGTTTGTGTTTATTTTCATAGTCCTAATGTACACTGAAGATGGTGTTTGATTTCGTTGTGCAAGGTGCAATCACAACACATTAAACGAAACTAAACTAAGCTAAACTTTATCTCTAGAGTGGGATTCATAGTGAAAAGCATCCAGGTTTGTAAGCAGCTGGAGTGAACGGACTTTGTGGTCAGAACGGCCTTATTGTCTTAGCACTCCACTGACCGATCGGTTAACGCAAAACTTACGCCGGCCTCTTCCTGGAGTGATGGCGGCACAGTGGTGCTTGATGTCCAGCGCGCAGGCTGTGTGAAGGACAGGGTCCACAAAAATGTCAGCCTTGCTTTCCTTCAGCATGTTCAGCACCTCCTGGAGAGCAGAAAGCCACAAGGATCACCATCAGATAGGAAGTCAAGTTGTTCTTGAGCCAATGAAAACCGAAGGGCTTGGGGTTTGGGCATGAAGAAGAAGTAGAAGCAAAGTACAGAACAAGTATGGGCAGTGCTCATCCAGGGCAGTGGATTCTGGATATACTCCTAGCTGGTAGTTAAAATTAATGTGAAAACAAAACCCTTGCAAGGCTACTGTTGGGGTGATTGTAGCTGCATCTCAACTGATTGTGGCTGCATCTCAACAATGCTTTAAAGAGGGGAGTCAGTGGGCCATTCCAGCTGGAATAAAGATAGGGAGAGGTGCAAGTTAAAATAAAACTAATAGTTGGAATCCTTAAAGATGCCATTTAAAGCAGGGGATCCCAGCCCGCAACTGCAGCCCACCTCTGGGCCTTGAGCCACTGTGCTGCCACACTCACACATCAGTGTGGTTTATGGAGGGTTTGAGTTGTCTTCCCCCAATAGTTCTCTTCACCTGGATTTAGAACCGAAGCCAGCCAAGAGCAAGCCCAGATTAATCCCCCAGGCAATGGCCAATTATCCCATAACACAAATAGCAAACTGCTCAAACAGCAAGTCCAGTAAATGGACATAAGGCCTCCAGGCAAAACTTAAAACTTAAAATTACATCCATGTTAGCTCACGGGTTATAGTAATTCAGAATGCCAGGAAACACAAACAAGCACACAGCCATGACCAACACATGTGGCTTCCAGAAACACCTCCCTCCACCTGCCGTGCTAAATGGCTCACAGTTCAGCCCATCAAGAGGGGTGGGCCCTTTTCCCGAGCAATCTGGCAGACCTCCGTTTCTCTGCCCTGCATGCTCTGAGATGTACCATGGCAAGTAGCTCCTCCCTCTCCGGTTCACTGGCCTGCAAGCTCTCCCCAGCTGAGGCCTGTTCTGCCGGCAGGTCAGGGTCAATAATTCCTGATGTGCCAGGAATGATCTCATTCTAAGAGCCTCAGTGGCACAGTAGTTACAGTGCAGTACTGCAGGTGACTTCTGCTGATTGCCGGCTGCCTGCAGTTTGGCAGTTCAAATCTCATCAGGCTCCAGGTTCACTCAGCCTTCTATCCTTCTGAGGTGGGTAAAATGAGGACCCAAATTGTGGGGGCAATAGACTGACTCTGTAAACCACTTAGAGAGGGCTGGGAAGCACTGTGGTATGTAAGTATAAGTGCTCTTGCTATTTCCCTTCCTTTCCCTTGTGGTTAGAATGCAGCATTGTAGGCTAATTCTGCCCACTGCCAGGAGTTCAATTCTCACCAGGCTCAAGGTCGACTCAGCCTTCCATCCTTCCAAGGTGGGTAAAATGAGGAGCCAGATTGTTGGGGGCCAGAGGCTGAGTATGCAACCACCCCCGCACTTGTGCAAACAGTGGGCAAGGGCATGCACATGCTCTCCATTTGCACAAGCAGCGGGCCTGTGTCTGTCTCTCATGCAATTGGAGCTGCACATGCGTATACTTGCTCGCCGCTCACGTGGAACTGATCCCCTCTCCACCACCCCCGGTCCACAAAGGTTGTGGAACTCTGATTTAAAGACCACAGTTCTGATTCCAGATGTCCTCCAAAGGCAGACTCCAAGGTGCCTCCCTCCTCTTGGAAGCCGAGAGCAGGGCTTTGATCTGTGTGTCCATTATCTGTGTGTGCGGCAGGGCCACTCACCTTTTTGCACATCTCTGCTTTAATTTTGAGCAAATTCACTTTCAGGCACTCTTCCACCTGCCCTGTCTGCTCCTGGGCTGCAGCCTCTTCTGCGCACAAGTTAAAAATCTGTAAGGACACAAAGCAGGTTAGAATGGAGCCATCCCAGGACAACAACCTAGCAAAGTTCAAGTATTTATAAAAAGAGAACAGAAACATGGAACATGCGAACAAGGATGGCAGCAAACAAAGGGGAAGGAATGCTGTCCCTTTGCCCATGACAAGTGGATTTGTGCTCAAAATAGTTTATCCTTGTATTCTGGAGCCAGGGGACAGAGAGCACCGCTATATTTAAGGGTGGAAACTTTAGCTGAGGAATGTGGCCTAGGATCGAATTTAGAAGCTAGTCATTTAAGATGATACCAGCTTGGTAATAATAGGTTTAAAAACACCATGGAATGGGAAGTGCTCAGAGGCTGAAGAAGGCTTTGGCAGTGTACTATGGCCATTACAGAGGCAAATGTGAGTTTAGAATTACATCAATACAAGCAGAGTTTCCAAATAGGGAAAGTACATCCTTTCCAGATATTCTGCGTCAGTCCAACCTCAAGTACTGGACCCAATTCTGGGCGCCACATTTTTAGTAGGATTCAGGGAAGCTGGAACAGGTTCACAGTGAGGCAATGTGGATCTGCAAGGGAGCAGAAAAATTGTCTAGAAAGGAAGACCGAGGGAGCCTGGTTAGACCGAAGGAGGGGGAGGTTAGTAGAAGGAGAGCCCTTCTCAAAAACCAGAAAATGTGGCCTAAAGAACCTTTACTTTATTATCATTGCACCTTGCACAACAAAATCAAACACCTTTTTCAGTGCACATCATGACCATGAAAATAAACACAAACACGCATCCTTCACAATCTATACAATTGAATTGAAAACCCGATATTGCATTAATATTGCACTATACAGTAGAATTCAAAAGAATTAGTGCCCTAGGATACAAGCTGTTTTTCAGCCTATTTGTCCTTGTTTTTATTATTCTGTACTGTCTGTCAGGTGGTAATAGTTCAAAAAAAGGGTGTCCAAGATGAGATGGATCTTTAAGGATGTTTTGAACTTTTTTAAGCCAGCGAGAGCTGTAAAGCTCTTCCGAAGAGGGGAGAGCACAACCCATGATCCTCTGGGCAATGACCTTCACCCTCTGGAGTGCTGTCCTATCTGCCCCTGTGCAATTGGCAAACCATACAGAGGTGCAGTATGTTAAAATGCTCTCTATGGTGCAGCGGTAGAAGGTCACCAGCAGTTTTTCATTCAGTTGTTGTTTCCTGAGAAGATTCAGGTAGTATAATCTCTGCTGAGCCTTTTTGACTGGGGCTGCAAGGTGAGCACCCCAAGTCAGGTCCTCTTTTAGGGTAACACCCAGAAACTTAAAACCGGCCACTTGCTCTACTAGGTCTCCATTGATAACCTCTGCCTTATTCTGGGAAAACAGGGCACGGAATGAGAGACAGTCCTTCTTCCTAAACGTCTTGCCATCACTGGACATGCTCCAGACAACTCTAAATTGGATGGTCATAACTGAGCCCAGAATTAGTTGTAAATCATGAAGATTTTAAGATGGGACACCAATTTTATGGCCACTTTTGCAGCGATGAATGCAAAAGGCCATAAATATGGGCACTTTGGCCAAGTGCCCAAAATTTGATCACATGACTGTGACTGTGCATGTGACACAACTTCAAAACCGGGTTGTAAGAAGCTCTGGGGAAATCCACTGTAATTTCAAACAGTCGCTAAGCAACTGGTCGTAAAGTCAAGGGCTGCCTGTAATTTGGATTCTGGCACTGAGTCAAACTTGATCACTGTAATGGCCCCTTTCAATTCAGTGGCTCTAAGTCAGAGGTCTCCAAACTTGGCAACTTTAAAACTTGTGGACTTCAACTCCCAGAATTCTAGGAATTGAAGTCCACAAGTCTTAAAGTTGCCAAGTTTCTAAGTATTTGCAAGTTCAGATTTTTCTCACAAGTATCAGATATTCTTGCAGGGACTGCCAGTTGCTGGCAATTTGGCAGTTCAAATCCTGACTGGCTCCAAGTTGACTCAGCCTTCCATCCTTCCCAGGTGGGTAAAACGAGGACCCAGATTGTTGGGGGCAACAGGCTGACTCTGTACACCACTTAGAGAGGGCTCTCAAAGCACTGGGAAGCAGTATGTAAGTCTAAGTGCTATTGCTATTATTAGATTTATCGGCTGTCATGGTGTTGTTGCATTTAATTCCTTCTTCACCTGAATGGTAATGTCATTTTGGTCTCGAGTTGTTTCTCTCAACCTTGGTAACTTTAATATAGGTGGACTTTAACTTCCAGATTTAGCTGGCTGGGAAATTCTGGGAGTTGAAGTCCACCTACTAATTGAGAAATTCTGCCCCACAGTTTAGTGCTCATGTATTTTTCCAATGGCTTCGCCCGCTTATTTTTTATAAACTTCCCCCCTCCCCAGCATTCCACTGAAAGTCCTGTTCAGCCTACAGAGAGCTGAAGTCCAAGTTCCCTACCATATAGGTAGGGTATGGTAGTTATACAAGCAGTATAAGTCTAAGTGCTATTGCTATTGTACTACAGAGAGGATTGCTCCAGAATTCACCCAAGAACTCAAATCCTCATTGGCAACTGCATTTTGTCTGTAGTGGAAAAGTTCAAATAACAGGAATCCCAGAGCTTTTAGCTTTTCTGTTTCTTCCAAAAGACATAGAGCAGAGTTATTTTCACAGAGATCTTAAACTGCAGAAAGACTCAGTTAACCTCAGGGAAAAAGGCCCTCACCAATAAAGGAATGTTATCATTCCAAAGGTGCTTTTTTCAAGAGGCAACTAGATTTTCTGATTTTTCTTTGAAGCTGTTTCGCTTCTCATCCAAGAAGCTTCTTCTGCTCTTCCCCACCATCCAGTCAGAGCTGAAGAAGCTTCTCGGATGAGGAGCGAAACATCTTCAAAGAAGAAAAAAAATCCAGAAAGTCCAGCTGCCTCTTGAAAAAAAGCACCTTTGGAACAACCATGACCTGGAGGACTTAGAATCTCCAGAGACAAAGGAACTTAATAAATGAGCTGAGTTCCGGACAGGTCAATACCAGAGGAGAGTTCTGATATATGATACTAAACTGGTTTTCCACAATGTTTCACTCCATTCATAAATGTAAATTCAATATAAATGATGGCAATTGTGATAAAGGGATTCACAGAGTTTTACACCCCGGTTCATGATTCCTATTATTTAAATGATATGGTTAAAGGTGATAAGAACTTGTTAACATATTTAGGGGTAAAGGACAACTGAATCTGGAAGCTCCCACCTCTTCTGAGCAGTGCATTTGCAACTGAGGATCCAACCGGTAATCCAGAGCAGATTCCTCAATGATCACTCGAATCTGATCTTCACAGTCTGAAGAAAGACGCTGTTCAGAAACAAGAACAAGAATCATGGTCACGCCGGAGAAGAACCAAGCCTGATGTCATTCTCAACATCTGACTTGCCATGCAGCTGAAAGGAGAAAAAAACTGGACAATTTAGTAATATCTAGCCTTGCAATATAAAAAATCCTCTCCAAACTGTTTACAACCTATATTACAGATCAGTTGTAAAACAAAAAAACAATATTTATTTTGTTCAAAAGCAAACTATTTTCATGGTGGTTGATGAGATGGCTTGACCTGCCTTTTCACTTCTGCTTTTTTTCCCCCTTTTGTTTTGTTTGTTTCTATAAAGCCACAATCGCAGCTTTGTTTTGTCTTTTCAGCACAATGAATAGGAGGATGGGTGTCCAATCCTATCTCCAAACCAACAAATAGCAATTTGCGTCATCAAGCTCATATTTTTTCAGGGTTGCAGAAAAACAACTCTTCATCCAGCTAAACTCTTAGGTAAAAGCCTTTGAAACCCACAGCCATTGTTGGTTCCCAGACTAGACAACTGGATTGCACAAATTAATGCAGTTTGGAAGCCTGATTTGATGATCCAGACCAGTAATCCCTGTCGATGGTTTTGGTCAAACTGCTTCCAAATAAAAGTCTCTAGCTCAGAGGCCAAGCTAGCATGTCAGTGAAAGTGCCCGGCACATCAGCCTTCTTGTTTCTAGGGGTTCCGTGGGTTTCCATTCTCCAAAATTCTTAACCATGACCGAACTGGTAAGGAATTGCAGAAGTCAGCTCACACCTCTGCTGCAGGCAGGCAGAAGCCCGTGACCTGCAAAATCCAACCAGGGATGCAAGATTGACACAGGCTTTCTTTAAGATATTGTAATGCCAGGAATTAGAAGATCGGAACCCGGCAGCTTAACAAGCGCATTAAGGCAGGTCTCCTCGATTTCCTTTTTTCTGTCACACAAATGCCACGGTTGTGTGACAGCCTAAGAGTTTGTTTAGTTCCAAGGATTCTCAAACTTGGCAACTTTAAGACTGGGTTAGGGTTAGGATTAGGAGAGTTGAAGTTCTGGGAGTTGAAGTCCACAAGGCTTTAAAGTTGCCAAGTTTGGAGACCTCTGCTTTAGTTGATAAGCTTGTAATAGGATCTCTCTTTGGATTGAGACAGATTTCTCTTCCTTTCTCAACCTCTGCACAGTTTCTATAGAAGTGGCAAGGAAGCTCTGTGGACTGTTCTGGCCAACGCATGTGTGATATGTAAAATTATACCTGTGAAAATATAAAGCAATGGTAACGCCATCTTTAACCTCTGTGTTAACCTAAGATAATTTACTGGAATGTTACGTAAGAATTCTCTATCATTTTGTATAAAGATTACATATTTGGCAGGTTACGTTGACCAGTGTCGTGTTAATGTTGGAGATTCCTGGAAATGGGAATAGGTAAACAGGAAACAGATGCTATGCTACAATAACAGCTTTGGAAGCCATATTGTGCTGTCCCAGTCAGTCTATGGGAATTGGATACCACTTAGGAATTATGAGCTGTCCCCTTAAGGCAGGGGTAAGGAACGTTGGCTCTTTTATCACTTACGGACTTCAACTCCCAGAATTCCTGAGTGAGCCATAAAAGGTTCTCCATCCCTGGCCTACTGGTTTTTTCAGTTGTGAGGGAAATCAATTTTTGACTTGAATGGGACTGTTTAATATACAAATGTAGGACATATTTTTATATATATTCTTTGTATGTCCTACATTTGTATATTAAACAGTCCCATTCAAGTCAAAAATTGATTTCCCTCACAACTGAAAAAACCAGTAGGCCAGGGATGGGGAACCTTTTATGGCTCCCTCAGGAATTCTGGGAGTTGAAGTCCGTAAGTGATAAAAGAGCCAACGTTCCTTACCCCTGCCTTAAGGGAATGCATCTTGGTAAATGTAGTTAAAGGTATCCTGGGAAATGTAGTCCATGTCACGTGACCACATCTGTAATCCTGATTGGTCATTGAATTGACCCTTGGTGGGTTGAGGGAAGTTTTCCTCATTCTTTGTCTGAACTCTCTAACTCATGGCAGCTTCTTTCTATCGCTACGAGATGGGTTAGGAGATAACCATCTTTTACTACAAGACAGATATACAAAGGATTGGTCACTAAAGAAGAACTTTGTCACAAATGTGAGTTATGAGGATACCTGATGAACCAATAAATGTTCTTTGTTATGGATATCTTGTTGAGTTATCTATCTGCATCTGTACAGTTTATAAATCCATCTCTGTGTAGAAGGCAGAAAACATATTGTTCTTGGAAGCTTCGAGGCTGCCACATTTAGTGCTTGGGGATTTGGGATGGGGGATTTCTTAGTGAGTAGATTAGACACAACAACATTCTTTCTTAAAAGTCAACGACAAGTTACTTCGTACCTGGAGAGGAGTGTCTGGACTCTGGAGGAATGGCTCCAGTTGGGACGACGTTTGATTGGGCCATCTGATGGACTGATGGGTGCAGGGGATGGATCTTTGAATTTCTCTTGGGGAAGGAAAAACCCAAAACTCTCATATTCAGGTTTTCCCCAGGTGTGCCAATATGACTTCTCTAATAAACTCTTACTTGGATGGACTTTGTTTCTGAGTGCTGAATGATTATGGGGGGGTCTCATTGGAACACCGACAACGCATAGGACAGCATTACCTGGTCTGCATATTTCAGTTTCAGGCACGATATGACCTGCCCTTCCAGCTCTGACTCCTCCTTGGCTTTATTCAGAATGCTCTGGCAGAATTTGGGAATGTCTGCTTTGCATGCCTTCCTGAGCACTGGATTCAGACGATAATCTGAGAAGAAAAAAGGTTAAACCGGGCTTGAAGATTCACAGGGGAGGCATCTCTGCAGAGCTGTGCTGGGTTGACAAAGCAGCCTACGAGTAGAATTGCATCTGAACGCTCTCTAATGGAGCAAATTATAAAGGGGTTACTGGAAAGAAAGGTCTGGAATACAGTTCCCAAACACTTAAAGAGACTTCATTTTTAAGCAGCAAATGTACACAGATTATGAGTACGAAAAAATGGCTTCACTGAACTGCAGACAATGCTTGCTGGAATCTCAAAAGGCAGAGGTAATGGTTGAATGTGATACTCTTTGTCTGGTTAAATGAGAATTCAAAATTACCATGATTTTATATTGAGCAAAATAGCCTCGGCCCCAAGTCTTTTCCAGTTCAGTGGCTTTTTCCATTGTGGGTTTTTTTAATGGAAAGTAGAAGATTCCCCAAGCAGTATGATCCAAGGCAAAAATGAAATAAAACGATTCATTTTAAGCAAAGAATTTCATCTCACAATTTCATCTAATTCCAACTGGGTAATGCAATGGACATTTTGCTAGAGAAAGTTGCTTTGGCTACCTAATGCAGAATTCAACATGTTCCCTTTTTCCCCTCCCTCCTTTTTTGTGGTTGTGTGTTCGGTCTTTATTGAATTCATCTCTTTGTCTATGCCAAAGTCCCTCCCAGCCATGCTAGCTGAGATTCTTTCAACCAGCCAAAGTCCAAATTTGGGACTTTCCATAAGCCGGGTAAATTCTTCTCTTACATTTCCTCTCTAATTCAAATATATTTAGTAAGTTGCAACCAAGTGCATTTGTAGATTTGATCATTACATTTCAGTTAACTCTGAAATAATAAAATGCTCTGTATGAAGATGACAGATCTGTGACCATCATGGGAAATTTCACTTGGAAGGCACCTGCCAAGAGTAGATTTGAGCAGGCATAAAATGCACAGCCTACAGGAAAGCAAGCATGACATTCTGCTCAAACAAGCTCTGTGTGTGGGTATGGAGATTTCAAATGCAGAGAGGTGGCTAGAAATCAGAGTTTTCAGTACTGCACAATAAAAGCAAACAACAAACACAAATAATACACTCCAGAACGAGAAAGCAGAGAAGCATGTGTAAGGAATACAATCAAAGGAAATTGTGAACTCCTTTTGCAGGTTTTCAATTCACTTCAAAGCCCCGAATGCAACTTGTCCTGCCTAGCGAATAGAATCCTCCCACAAACGAAGGCAGTCCATTCTGTTCTGGTTCCATGAAGCCCCAGACCATTACCTGTGTTCTGGGTAATCTGGCGCTTTGTGATCATCTGCTTGCATTTGGGATCCATCACCTCGCTGTTTTTGTTCTGTTTCAAGCACTGCAGCATGTTCTTTGCATCTGCTTCTGGGCAGAACCTCTGCCAACCAAGAGAGACAGAGAAACAACAGCTCAGCAAGGAGAAACCTCTCCCGTACTTGGACATCTCCTCCAAGTAGGAAACAGTGCAGGAAGGCAAAGCCAGGCAGGGTGGAGAGCCTCCTGCTTGGACTGGCTCAGAGATCCATCCTTCCTCCAAGACCCAGACCAAGGACAGGGAGCACTGGATCTCTCTGAAATGCCTGCCCCAATTGTATGTATGGGGCATGGTCTGAGAGCCATTTCTATTGGAGCAAAGCTCTCTAAAAGAGAAGGACCTTCTTAGAAGAGACACTCCACTGCATGATTGATCCTACCAAGCACTACAAGCCCTAGATGGAGTATTGGCAGGGGAGGGGTTGGGTTCAGGTGGACCTGTTTAATAATGTTATTTGACTAACTGCCAAATCCCACCCCTGGCTGGCTCTGCTCACCCCACCCCGCCACTCCCAGGAGTTTCCACGCAACCTATTTTGGATTTATTTATTTGTCAAGCAATTATAAGATAACAGGTATAAGTAAAAACATAAGTTATGGATACATATAAGAAAAATAAAAGAAACAATAGGACAGGGACAGTAGGCACGATTGGTGCGCTTATGCACGCCCCCTAAAGACCTCTTAGGAAAAGGGGGAGGTCAATTGTAGACAGACTAAGGTTAAAGTTTTTGGGGTTTGGGGAAAAAAACAGAGTATTCCAGACATGGACCACTCTGTTGCTGAAGTCGGATTTCCTGCAATCAAGTTTGGTGCGATTAACCTTGAGTTTGTATCTATTCTGTGCTCTTGTATGGTTATGTTGAAGCTGAAGTATTCATTGACAGGTATGATATTGCAATATATAATTTTATTTACTATACTTAGATCGGACTGAAAGCGGCATAGTTCTAGGTTTTCTAGGTCTAGAATTTCAAGTCTGGTGACATAAGGTATTCTGCAACGAGTAGAGGAGTGGAGAACTCTTCTTGTTAGGGATAACATTGTTTTACCCTAACTGGTTTAGGTAAATAATAATATGTAATCATAGTTTGTATGTTAAAGTATCTGCAACTTTAACTGTGGGACAGTAATTAAGGGAGTGGTTGTGAAAGCACTTTAAAAGAAGCAAGGCTGCAGCTTGCTCTCCCTCTGGCTTTGATGATCCCTGATTACTACAAGGAAAACAAGACTGCGTTACTCGAACGGGAGAGAAAACAAAGGACAGACTTGTAAGTGAATTGACATAGGATATTTCTACACGGACTTTGCTAACTGAATATCCCTGAATGGACTGACTAAATGATACATGACTATTGGACTGTTATTTTGACTATGCTATGAACTCATAATGGAATAAACTATATATTTGATAGCACAAGCGTATCTGTCATTTTTACTGTATGTTAATAAACATACAAGCTTAGCTCACTCATTTATCTGTGTGCCTATCTGACTAAGCTGCACATTCTGTTTAGCTTGTCTCCCTAACCCTGGTTGGGGAAACCAGGCTTAACACTTCTTGTGAAATATTTCTGGACTTTCTCAACTGTGTTAATATCAGATACGTAATGCAGGATGTGAGGTAAGTGCAGAGCACACCCGGGGGCTCTGGGAGGGGGGGGAAATGGGCCTCCTGGAAGTTCTGGAAGTCCAAAAATGAGTCCATTTCCAGGCTCCGGAAGACCTCCGCAGCCAGGGGGAGGGCCATTTTCACCATCCCAGAGGCCAAGGGAAGCCTCCAGAGCCCAGGGAAAGCAAAAAACAGGCCTCCTGGACGTTCTGGAAGTCCAAAAACAGGCCCATTTCCAGCCTCCAGAGGACCTCCGGAGCCCAGGGAGGCTGTTTTCACTGTCCCAGGAAAGCCTCCAGAGCCTGGGGAAGGTGGAAAACAGGTCTCCCACCATGGTAGTGCACAATCCTTGCACAGAGGAAGTGAGGGATGAGGGCATCGAACATGCTGAGCCTTGCATACCCATCCCTTAACAGTCCCCCCACTGCAGAAGCCGTAGTGGTGCCATGGTTAGAATGCAATATTTCAGGCTAATTCTGCCCACAAGTTCAATCCTGACCATTTTAAGGTTGACTTAGCCTTCCATCCTTCTGAGTTGGTAAAATGAGGACCCAGATTGTTGGGGGCAATAGGCTTGCTCTGGAAACCACTTAGAGAGGCCTGTAAAGCACTGTAAAGTGGTATTTAAGTCTAAGGGCTATTGCTATTTTCCTTCTTTCCTTCCTGTTAAATTCAGTATTGCAGGCTAACTCTGCCTGCTGCCATGAGTTCGATTCTCACTGGCTCAAGGTTAACTCACTTTCACCCTTCCGAGATGGCTAAAATGAGGACCCTGTGTCATTCCCCTGTTGGAATATGATTCCGAGGGGGAGGTTGAGCAGCTGACAGGGAGTGGAAATGTGGCTCTGGTGGCTGTGGAAGAAACTGGGGAAGGGCACAGTCTGGCTGGGCATTCAGAGGAAGACCCAGGCCCACCCCCCTCTTCATCGTAGGGCATGCAGGGAGGAATGGAGAAGGGAGCAATGTGGGTTACGGGGGAGAAAAGGGTCCTGATTCCCTTCATTAGCTGCAGCTGGGAAAACAGGATTTAAAAAGGTCGTTTGCACACAGCACCTTGATGGAAGCAAAGCGTGAATTATTTTGCTTTGTCGAGTTTTATCTGGGTTCTGGCATCCTCCCAACTGTGTGTGTTTCGTTATCTTTTGATGTCTGCAATTCCTTATCCTGCCCTGTGTCATTAATTGCTGCAGCGGGGGTTGTGTAGGTTTTTATTTATAATCTATATGTACTTTGGGTTTGGACTGAATTTCTTCCCTTTCAGAACTGTTCTTGGGAAAGTTTTTTCTCCAGCCGATGATAACTGGACATTGGGGGCCAAGTTGGAGGTATTAAAGGGACTTTACCTACTTTTGGGACTTTGTTGCTTTTGTGCCATGTTCCTTTGGGTCATCACATCCAGATTGTTGAGGCCAAGAGGCTGATTTTGTAAACTGCTTAGATAGGACTGTAAAGCATTGTGAAGCATATATAAGTTTAAGGGCGATTTCTATTCTTTCCCACATGAAGCCGTGTATAAGTCTAAGAGCTATTGCTATTGCTCCTGCTATTCACTCTCCGAGCCTGAACAGCCAGCCTTGAAGATGATTTTATGTAAGTTAAGATGAACAAGTAGTTACACTCATTTGTTTAGTGACCATTTACACTGAAAACAGTGACTTATGACCACTACGTGCACTTATAACCATCCCGATGGCCACAGGATCACAATTTGGGCAACCAGCATGTATTTAAGATTGTTGCAGAGTCTTGGGGTCCTGTGATCTCATTCTTGGGACAAGAACTGGTCATCTTTACCTTGATCATCTGTTTGCAGACCCGCATGAGGGTGTAATCCAATTCTGGATCCATCATCTCTGTCTCTTGGAGTTTGAAGACTTTTTGGTGGCAGCGATTGCTCAGCTGTTTCTTGTTTTCTTTCAAACACTCAATGATCTGCAGGGAGAGGAGGTGAGCACTGAGTGTAAGAGGGCAGCACTGAGAAACACTGAAACAGGACTGAGATTGGGTAAAAGACCATATACTCTTTGGCCAAAATGCATTTTGGTGAGAAGACCATTATGACAGGTAGCATCAAATCCCAGACCAGCCCAAGACCAGCCTCTGCAAGGCTTGGACTGAAAGGACCTGTTGCACAGATTACACACCATTGTTTCTTAAACCTGCCACTTGAAGATATACGGACTTCAACTCCCAGAATTTCACAGTCAGCCATGGCTTATATCTGAAATTAGCCAAGGTTGAGAAATACTAGGTGATATTCTTAAAAGTTTTAGTAGCAAAATGTTTAACTTGAGAATAAGCAAAACTGTAATTTAAGAGGCAAGAAAGAATTTGAAATGGAGCCATTTCTACCACTAGCATAGTAATTTCAAAATTAAGGTTTTCAGCAGCTGGTTGTTATAGAAACACTGATTATGAAGTATTCCAGAATACTACAGAAAAGTGAGGGGCCACATCCACATCTCAACCCATGTCCTTTATTCCAAGCAGAAGCAACCAAAGAGAAAAGCAAGGTTAAGTCATCTTCAGCTTTGGATGCCACTCCGGAAATTAACAGAAAAGCAAAAACTAAGTCTGTTTATATTTTAAGTTAATTCAAATGAAACAGAATTACCATAAATGCACTGTGGCCATTTTAAAAGTATGCTATTTTATCACAGGTACAATCCAATAGCAATTTATGAGTTGCAATTTGTAAATCACATCCAAAACTTAAAAGATTAGAGGCTTTATATTATATTTGTTTATTATACATTTATCATTTTACCATTCATAAGCCACCTTGTCAGTGACATGAGCAGCATATAAATTTAATAACTATAAATATACTGCCAATGCATACTCTCAATTATCAAGTCTCACAAGGACTGGGAAAGGCAAGCTCCAATGCAGCTCAGGCACCACTGCTTAGGTTGCGGCAATAAAATGTATGAGGAGTGGAGGCCAGAAACGTTAAACCTTGGAGAAAATTTGATGAATGCGCACACAAACACCGGTGAAAACATTTATATAAGCCTATCATCACCTGGGCATTGCCGTAGGGAACGTTCTGGCAGTAGTTCCTAATATCAGTTTTACATGCTTCGTGAAGATCTGGTTCCAGACGGATATCTTCAGTCTGCAAGACAAATTCAGATCCAAAGAGCATGAAACAGGAGCAGCCACTGAAGAAAACTGGTAGCTTTTTAATTTAGACCAAAACGAAGTCACCAAGCACTCTGCGCTCTTCAGGACCTCACAAAATCCTTTAACTGATTCCCGGTTCTGCAGGAGGGTAGAGGGAAGGATGACATGCATCCAAGGCGCTCAGGCTTAGCCTTAAGAAGCAGCGTAAAAGGCTTATTTAGGACTGAGCTCTCCTTAGCGGTCTCCCAGTAGGGCCCTCCTGAGTTGGGCCCAAGCCTTGCCTCAAAAACCTGCCAAGAAAAGATCCTGAGATTGGAGGAATCCGACTGGGCAGATTAGAATGGCGCCCTCCAGAAGGAGTTCAGGACTGGGGAGAAAGTATACCTGTCTACTAAATACCTGAAGCTGAATCAACCTTGTAAGAAACTGGGTCCCGAGCGCAGAGGCCTGCTCCCCATCGTTCAAATTATAAACCCAGGGGTAGTGGACTTGAGGTTACAGAAGGTGCTCAGGTGAGTTCACCTCGTGTTCTACTGTTGCTAATTGAAACCCTTTTGAGGTTGTAAGTCAGGGGTGTCAAACTCCATTTCACTGAGGGTCGCATCAGGGTTGTTTGACCGGAGGGGGGGGTTGCCAGGGGGCGTAGCCAGCCCGATGTCAGTCATGTCGGGGTCACCTGGTGGTGGCCTGAGTGCTCTGCCAGCAAAAACAGGCTCCCAAGTTCCATTTTTGGCTGTGATAGCCTCCTGCAACCCTCTGCCAGCAAAAACGCAAGCGCCCCCAGCCCACCTCACCCGAGCTCTGGATCGCTGGCAGAAGCACCATGTGTTGTGGTCTGCCGGCAGCCTGTGGAGATGGCAGCAGAATCCGACAGTGGGGAAGAACATGGGCCAGAACAGGAGTCTGGGGAGGACTCAGATGAGGGTCCTGCGTCCGATACAGAGATGCGGCCAGGACCATTTGGGAGTTATGTGCTGATTCCGGAGCTTCTGGAGTCTGGCAGCAGCGAGGCAGAGGAACAAGGGGAGCCTGTTCCCAGGGCGCATGTGCGCAGAGCTGCCAGAAGGCAAGAGCAGCTAAGACAAAAGGGGCAACTCGGGAGTAAGGCTTGGAGGTGACTGCCCCTCCCCTAAGACATAAAGGAAGTGCAAAGGGGATGAAACCTTTGCAGGAAACAAAGTTGTTCACTCTGTTTGGATTTAACCTTGAAGCTCTGTGTGGACTTTGTACTTTGGTTGTCTTTTTTTACAGTTAATTTGGCACTTTAGTTGCTGGCAGCCATTCAAAGGAGAGAAAGGTGGGTGCTTATCTCGAGGGACTATATGGGACTCATTACGGGCTGGGAATGAATATAATTCCCAGAGAGTTGTTTGGATTAAGCGTGTGCTTAATTACGGTCTCAGGAAGCCTTGGTCAGAACACCATGGGCCAGTCCTTCACAGTTTCCAGGGTGGCCTCGCAGACCAAATCTAAGCACCCCACAGGCTGGATCTGGCCCACGGACCTTGAGTTTGACACCCCTGCTCTAAGTTAAGGCCAGTCGAAGGGAAGCCTCTGCCACCCATGGGGTTTTTGTGTGCGTGCATGTGTGTGTGTGTGTAGCAAGAAACACTATGAGATAAAGGAGATACTGGACTCAAGGGGCAATACACTGGCATCCTAGACATTGGCCTCACTCAAGGAGGCTACCTTCTTGTGGCAAAGGGTCAGCATGGAACACAAACTGCAGCAGAGGGTAACTAGGGGAAAACATCAGCAATGAGTGGCAGCCTGTGTTTTTAACACAGATTCCCCGAGAAACCTGTGCCAGACAGACACAGACAGGCAGACAGAAAGACAGCAGCCAGGCCTGTTTACCATTTCCAGCTCCTCCACCCGCAGCTGCTTGCGGCATTTCACAGAGACCCGGTGCTCTTTGGCATCCTGCAGAGTATCATTGCGCACTGTGGTGCTCAGGCAGATCACCACGTCCACCCTGAAGAAGAAAGAAGCATGATGTCTCTCCCAGACCAGATGAAAAGGCCGACTAGGCTGCCCCAAGCTACGGAGGAAAACCACAGACGTACTTTTTCTTGATGTTGGGACACAACTTCAGCACATCTTCCTTGCAGGCCATTTTAAATTTGTAGGAGAACCTGAAATCCTTCATTTGGATCTGAACAAAAAAAGTGAGCAGAGAGTATCAGTCCTCAACTCCCCTGAATGTCTCCCTTCAGTCTAGCAAAATAGATCTGCAACTCCTATGCGGACTATGAAAAGTGATATATAGCTACAGATGAACAAGCGTTAGAAGGGAGGTCATCTAGTCCAATACCCTGCCCAAGCAGACCTTATACCATTTCTGACAGATGGCAGTCCAGTCTCTTCTTGAAAGCCTCCAGTCATGAAGCTCCCACAACTTCTGAAGGCAACTTTCTCCTTATTTCCAGGTTGAATCCCTCCTTGTTAAGTTTCCATCCATTATTCCTTGTCTGGCCTTTGGATGCTTTAGAAAATAGGTTGACCTCCTCCTCCTGTGGCAGCCCCTCAAACATTGGAACACTGATTTCCTGTCTCTCCTGGTCCTTCTCTTCACTAGATTAGCCATGCCCGGTTCCTGCAACCGTTCATCATAGTTTAGCCTCCAGTCCCCTAATTATCTTGGTTGCTCTTCTCTGCACCAATGTAGTTAGCCAACCTCCAGTTAACAGCCATGGGAATATGGAATGACCATCTGGAAGGAGATGCTGGAAATGGTTTGGAGAGAGTAACCACCACAAGGAAGCCAGGAACTCTTAAAGAAAGGGACCACAAGGAGCTCACTTTCTATTAACTGGGTGATCCTGTCAATTGGAAGAACAGGGCTGTCTGGTTCTTAACCCTGGCAAAACTCAACATCTTTTTGGCTTAGCCTTTGTTAGATCTCCTTCTTTAGGGAAAACCTGCCCACCCTACACAGTTTAGCAAGGACAGGATGCTCCAGGTACCCATCCTGAAAAAGACTCGGGAGCTGGGACCCAGGGTTGACCTTCCCAGTGGCAGCTCCCTCTCTCTAGAACAGCTGGCTTTCCAGTAGAAAGTACTCCTAGATTTCTAGAAAAATGGAGAAGACTGTCCTCTTTTAACAGAGCAATTGGGCAGGAAGGCCTTCCAAGTGATAGCTGTAGGTTTTTTTTTAAATTGATTTTCTATTAAATACATTTCTTAGTGTTTCATAAACATCGTGTTGTCTGGGTATTTAATTTGCCTAACAATACACATGCCATTCTTACTCTCCACCCCATTTTTCCAACCATTGGTAAAATAAATTCCATGTTTGATAATATTCTACGTCCTCTTTCTGCTTAATTTTCAATGTCAATCTATCCCATTTCAGCACAATCTAATATATTCTTAACTTCATTTCTGTGACGGCAGTAGTTGAAGAATATTATTTTTATTAGTATTCTATGGGTGCTTTTACACTGATATACACATCAGTCATCTGGAGTTGTTGGAATCGGCATCATAGAACGGCTGGGAATAGGCGAATAAAACAGCTGTACTCACCAGCTGGAAATGCGTAACTCCAACTGCACACTTCTCATTCATCTCCTTCTGATGCTTATTCTGAACCAGACACTCCATGAGGTCTCCTGAGTCAATTTGGTTGTCTGCCATTTCCTGAAGGGGAGATGGAACAATTAGGGACATGTAATGACTGTCTGGCAGAAACGCGCTCCCTTTCTTGGCAGCTTCCACTGTCAAATTAAGGAAGGCATAAATCATAACTTGGAAAAGTCTCAAGGGGTCTGCTTGAACGCAACGATCACCTTAGAAGGTGAGGGGGAAATAGCCCGTCTTGGGCCCAGAACAATCCAGTTGCCCTCAGTCGTATTTCCTCAACTCAGCACATCAACCGCTAATTCCATTCCCACTTGGTACTGCCAACTGCCTGCTGCCAAGAGAATTTAAAGTTGCAATCCAATGCACATCCCAAGGAGGGCAGACTGGGGAAAGGTATAGAACAAGCTGCAGGGTTAAATTTTATATACTATTCTATACTATATACAAGAGTTGGAAGGGACCTTGTAGGTCATCTAATCCAACCCCCCACCCAAGCAGGAGACCCTACATCATCCCTGACAAATGATAGTCCAGTCTCTTCTTGAAAGCCTCCAGTGATGAAGCTCCCACAACTTCTGAAGGCAACTTCTGTTCCACTGGTGGATTTTCTGACTGCCAGAAAATTCCTCATTTCCAGGTTGAATCTCTCCTTAATCAGCTTTCCATCCATTATTCTTCTGGCCTTCGGGTACCTTAGAAAATAGCTTGACCCCTTCCTCTCTGTGGCATATGTTTCCATAAAGCCAAATTCTATCATTAAATGCTATTCAACCCCCCACAGGGACAGGGACACGAAAATTAAAATTCAGTTCCGATATATGGCAGAAATTTGATGCAAAGTAAAATTTGAAACTTTCCGGCAAACAGGTAGTCCTTGACTTATGACCACAACTGAGCCCAAAATTTCTAACTTGCTAAGTGAAACATTTGTTAAGTGAATTTTGCTTTATTGCCACAGTTGTTAAGTGAATCACATTGCAGTTGTTAAACCAGTAACAAAGTTGTTAAGTGAATCTGGCTTCCCAAATTGACTTTGCTCATCAGAAGGTCCCAAAAGGGGATCACGCATCCCTAGGAGCAGTGCAACCATCATAAATACAAGTCACTTGCCAAGCATCTGAATCTTGATCATAGCAATAGCAATAACACTTAGACTTATATGCCACTTCACAGTGCTTTCCAGCCCTCTCTAAGTGGTTTACAGCCTCTGGCCCCCAACAATCTGAGCCCTCATTTTACCCCCCTCAGAAGGATGGAAGGCTGAGTCAACCTTGAGCCTGGTGGGATTCAATCTGCCAAATTGCAGGCAGCTGGCAGTCAGCAGAAGTAGCCTGTAGTACTGGACTCTAACCACCATGGGGATGCTGCAATGATCATGGCCATAGGTCACTTTTTTCAGTGCCGTTGTAACTTTGGTCACTAAGCAAACTGTTGTAAGTCAAGGACCACCTGTCTTTACCTTATTCTATTCCCTTGGCTCCATTATGCAGAGCACTAAAGCAGCGCTGCGGGGATATTGTCTCCTTCTGACAAACTTCCCTCATCTAGAGAGATTTCAGCCAGCGCTGAGCCAACCGTTTCCATTACATTTTCATCACAAGAAAGTCCTTTCTCAAAAGGGAAGAGGGGAAGGAAGGTTGGAAGGAAACTGATCTAACAAGGATGGCTCCAGGCATCAGACTCCCCACCATCTGCTTGCTCTTCTAACTCCATCTCTTTGGCACCCAAAAGATCCACTATAATACAAGACTGCACATGACATCCCCCCCTCCATCACGTAGGTAAGTAGGAACAATGCATTTTACTGTACTGTAGCTCCTTCCTCACATCCGCTCAGATGTTACAATACATATATGTCGGAGTATATTCAGTAACTGGCAGAGACATGGTTAACAAAGAAAGCATGGCAACAGACCAGCCAGTGGGAGCTGACAGCCTGGGTGTCAGCTGTACTGGAATGGAATGGAATAGTTGCTTGCTTTCTGAAACTTGTATCTGCTCTGAGCTGCTGCTGCTGCTTGTGGTTTTGCTTACGTTACATTTGAAAGAATCTACCAATGGTATTGTGCGCTCTACTTCAAATGTTATGTTTATAAAGAAGTTAATGATCCTGCTGAATGAGTCCTCTGTGTGTTTTATGGACTTGAATTTCTGCTGCAAAATCTAACAATATACTCTGAGGGAGATGGGCAGTTTAGAAGTAGGAAATAAAAGTACAGGAGGACTCTTCCGCCAGCAATTCCTTTGCAATAATTCCAATTAGTCTTCTTTCAGAGAGACTATCAGGCAGCTAACAAAGCCCAGGAATCTGAAAAAAGCAGCTATCCTGATCCAAACTTCTCCAGTCTGACTCCTTGCAGATAGGAAGCGACTGCAATTTCAGGAATCCTCATCTCCAGTATATTGGAGGCCATTTGTCTGTGCAAACTGCTGACAATCTGCAGGAGCAGAGCACTTGCAAATGACAGAGGTTCCAAGAAGCAACACTTAACAGAAAGGGCATCAGGAGAAATACATCTTGATGGGAAAGGGCTTTTATGTTAATGTGGCCAAAACTATGATAGAAAAGAATCACTCACATGGCAGAAGTTCTGGATGATGGGTTCACATGCTCGCATCAACAAGGCTTCTATCTGGATATCCTGTCAGAGGAATCCGAAAAACCAGTCAGTTCATTCTAAGTCATGCCCAATTTTTAACAAAATGATGCTCTTAAGATAATTAATACTTCTGGTTCCAAAACTGGCAATTTAAATGAGAATTAAATAGTTACCAGCCCATAAATATTGCAGGGGGGTGCCAGACATGACAGGAAAGCTATATCCTATAGTTCATTTGTCCTCCTAAGAATTTAACATCATCTTATTTCCCATTTCCATAACATCTCTCTGTTTTCCTGCATGACTATATAAGGATGTTTCCCTCATCCATTAAGTTTACTTTTCGATTCTCTTTTTATAGAAAGATGCTTTCTCCACCAGGCTCTCTTATAGCATCTCCTCTGTTTAATCTAATAATTCTTCTACTTTATGAGTGGATATCTGGACATTTGTGCCAATCCCTCTACTTTTCCTTAAGCATCTCAGCAAGCATTGCAGCCTGTGCAAATATTACATTTCCACTGGCTGCAAATAAATGCCCTTTCTTTTCAGGTCAGCTCATACATACATATCACAAAGCCTTGCACATCACAATTTGTCCTGTCCTTGCATTTTCACTTAAGTTGTTTAAGGCATCACCGATAGAAAATACTTCTTATTTCTTCTTGGGCACTCAGATTAAGCCAAGTATGTATGTCAAGCTTGAGGGGAAAAAATGGAGACTCCTCCACTTAATTTTGTTGCCACACTTCTGTTAAGTCTCTCTGCTTACTCAATTAACGAAGTCCCTCCCTGGAAACTGGCTACTTGATATTTTTGCTAAGTTTCTGCCGCAGCCTTTCTGCTTTCTCAGCAAGAAGGAATCACCCAACAAACATCTGTTTAATGTATAGATATAAAAATTATCGTAAACAAGGCAGAGAAAAGGTGCAAAGCATGATTTCTGGAATTCTATTTTGTTTCCACAGCCAGAAACTGGATTCATTCCACTTTGGTATTCAAATATTCTTTTTCTGACTTCTTCCATCATGCCAAGTTTCGTTCTCATTCCTTTCTGGGGTTTTTATTTTAAAGAGGTATGGCACTGATGGACAGATACCGGACCAAGTCTCTTCACGTCATTTCTTATTTTGGATTGGAAAGAGGCAAAGGCAAAGGCTAGCCACGCATTGCTCATTTGTTAATAGTTCTGCCTAACTGCCATAATTCTCAGGGGTAGCAGCCTTTGATTATTTCTCAAGGTCTCCCATTCTAGACACTGGAAGATACAGCACAGCACGGACAATGACACAGTGTTGAGTGCCACAGAATAGAGGAACTTCTTTTGAAGAAAGTCATCTCACCTCAGATTCCAGCTCTGTCAGGTTTCCAACAACCTCTCTGCAGTCAGTTACCAGATCATCCAGATGGTCCTGTAGACATTCAAGTTCCTGCACGTAAAAACAACAACACCCAATTCCTTAGGCCCATTTGATTATTTCTTTGAGAATCCTCCAAATGCACAATGAAATGGCTCTGGGTTACTTCGTTTTTCCACAAAAATATCCCCAGGATTCTGCTATCGATTTTAGCAATGGTGTTATATATCATTTTCCTGAAAACATAAATCCTGGCTCAATAAGTCATAATTCTTGCTCCAGATTGTATTGAAGTAAGAAAGTCTACAATTCACACCTCTCTGAAATACTACTGGTCTCTCAGCTGGTCATTCTTTTAGCAAAAAATATTTGGCTTAAGACAAAGTAAGAAAGGTTTTACACCTAGGCAAGAAAAACCAAATGCACAGGTACAGAATTAATAGCAGTAATTGAGATGGATCTAGGAGTCTTGGTGGACAACCACTTAAATATGAGCCAGCACAGGGCTGCCGCCCACAAAAAACCCAACACAATTCTAAACTGCATGAACAGAGGGACAAAATCAAGATCTCGTGAAGTGTTGGTACTGCTTTCTAGAGCCTTGAATACTGCGTCCAGTTTTGGCCAACACAATATTAAAAAAAAATGTTGAGGCTTGGTAAAAAGAGTGCAGAGAAGAGCAACAAAGATGATTAGGGGACTGGAGGCTAAAACATATAAAGAACGATTGCAGGAATGGGGATGGATGTCTAAGACTAATGAAGGAATAGTGATGACATGACAGCAATGTTCCAATATCCGACGGGTTGTCTCAAAGAAGGGGGAATCAATCTATTCTCCAAAGCATCTGAAGAGAAGACAAGAAGCAATGGATGGAAAGTAATCAAGGAGGGAACCAACCTAGAACTAAGAAGAAATCTCTTAATAGTTAGAACAATTAATCCATGGAATGGCTTGCCTTCAGAAATTGTGGGTGCTTCAACAGTGGAGATTTAAGAAGAATTTGGACAGCTACATGTCTGAAAAGGTATAGGGTCTCCTACTTGAGCAGAGGGTTTGACTAGAAGACCTCCAAGGCCCCTTCCAACTCAGTTATTCTATTAAAGCACAATGCTAAAACCAAAATGACTTCCAATTTTTGCATTACATATGGAATATGCTTGGATTCTTAAATTTAACTGGCACATATTTCCCAACTAGATTACAGTATGTCTGGTTCTGAATCCTTTACTACATTTCCTATTTCTCTGGCTGAATAAGCAATTGGCCTTGCTGGGGTAAACAGCTTTTGGGCAGCTCAATCTTCACTCAAATATGCAAGCTACCTTTTAACTATCTACCTGTAAGAGCAAGTGCCAAAACCAATCTCCCCTTCATCAAACTCCTTGGAAGAAAGGCAAGATAAGGTCGCATGAAAAAGCTATTGAAGAAAATGTTCCCCGCTTTGTTCAAATATTCATTATGCCAAATAATAAAATCAATTTAGGGAAACCTCTTATGAAAAAGAGCCCCAAACATCTCCTGCTTTGCGGTTCTTCCTGCTCCATTAGAATTTCTACATTAACATGCTGAAGGGATGTCAAAAGACAAAACAATCAGGCTGAAGTTGCTTCTCCAGGTTTTCCACGAAGTTACAAAAGTTCTTCTTTGGGGTCTCTTTCTTCAGTTTTTAGTTCCATACCAGCTCAGGAAGTCTGGGAGTTGGAGTCCACGGGTCCTACATTTTGCCAGAGTTCCCACTCCTGCACCACACATTTCCCCTTTAACACCCATAATTTCAAACATCCTTAACAATTTAATAATGTAGCCACCCTGTTTCTTGACCAGCAATCTCACAACTCCCTTTTCCTTATAACTTCCTGCTGGATTCCCGATTGATTTTGCTTGTGGCAATCTGGCAGGGAAAGTCATAAATCGCGATCACGCAACTGCAAGATGTCACAACTGTCATAAGCGCAAACTGGTTGCCAAGCATGCAGATTGTAATTGTACGACGGCAATGACCAGAATTTTGAGGACAGGTCCATAACCACGACTCATTCAGCACCATTCCAATTTTACGTGGTTGCAGAATGAGCAGCCGCTAACCAAGCACCCCCTGTAGTCTTCACTGCAGAAAGCAGCAAGGACAGTATTCAAAATACAGAAGAGTAATCTGCAGGATCAGCCTGGTTGCTGGAGTCAGTTCTCTCGTCAACTATGCTGTTTTTCTACTATATTCAGTGAAGGGAAAGGTTTACCCCTGTCCAGTCATGTCCAACTCCAGGGCACGATGTTCATCTCCGTTTCTTGGCCAACATTGTCTGAAGACAATCTCCGCGGTTATGTGGCATTTAACATGGCTATATGCCAAAGGTGTAGAGAATGCAGTTGCCTTCCCACCAAAATGTGCTTGCCTTTGCACGCTTTCAAACGTGTACAAATTCTCTTCGACCAACACATGGCCCCACAAGCAAGCAACTTTCTATTAAAAGCGGTTAAGTTACAGGCACAGATATGCTCCTATTCTAAACCTGAAGAAATGTTATGCTGTCACATTATTTAAAAGTGGAGATATTTTTGGGTAATTACCATTTCTTAGCCCACCCACCCCCAAATGTAACAATTCCAGTCTAGTTTAATTCTGAAAAGAATGAATGCCATACTTACCTGTCCCGTTTCAGTTTTCTCACTGCACCACTTCCCCAAATCTATCATGCACTTGTCTTGGAGGGATGGATCTAGTTTCACATCCAAAGCTCGCTGATGCAGAATTCGCTGTACTTCCGCTCTGCATTCTCGGGATAACTACCAAAGACAAATATGGACATTTGTGATGAACAAACCCATTTAACCAAACATTTTGGAGAGTTTTTTCTTCCAGATGCAGATACCAATTCTCTTGCTATTCTGGGCCAAACCCAGTGTCAGGGCAACACACTGTCTTCTCTGAGTCTTATTTTCTTTGCAGTCCCCTTCCAATTCTTATTTTCATTGTCATTTGAATGGCTAAAAGGTTTAAGAAAGTACTTAAAATTTAAGAAAGTACTTAAATAAATCAAAAGAAGGAAGCAACTGAACCAATTGGGTCAAACTGCAATTCTTGTTATAGGCAACTAAAAATACCTCCAATCTCTACTTTGTGTTTGAGTCAAAGTGCTCACAACTCCAGACATTCTACCCTACATTTAGGAGGTTGCTTGCACCAGAAGCCTCACTAGCATTGCATGGCTGGATAAACTGTTTCATTATAGAAAACCAAGTCATATATCAGCAGAAGACCCAACTATTGGACAATACAGAAATCAGATTAAAACTAATGTTCTAAAAGATTAAGACTATGTTAAATATAGCCAAATATATTGGGGAAGAAAGCAAGGAAGGAAACTAAGAGATGCTCCATTGATCTTCTGATCTTCTATAAGTTTCTTCTATAAAGCTGACTGTATGAACTTTATTTTAATCTACAAAATGCCACAATCTCATTTCAAAAATCCATTCTTTCTTGGAGGCAGTTTATGGTTCAATTTCCCCAGATCTCAAACACAAGGCAAGAAAATGATAAAACCAAGGTGTTATTTGCACAAGAAAAACTTGATCCATCCCACATCCACAGCTGAGCAATAACTTGCAAAATCTCCCCCCCCCCCCCCCCCAATCACCACCACACACACAATTTCAGTTACTCCTCTCTGTAACATTGGGAAAGAGATCTTCTGGTAAAATGGGTAAAATATAATTTTCCAACTTGTTTTTTTTTTTGGTCCCCAAACGCAGTCTTTAATTGCAGAAGATCTGTAGACTCTACAGTAGAGTCTACAGACCTTTAACAAATCCAGTCATCCAGATGACTACAGCAGGGGTGTCAAACTCAAGGCTCGGGGGCTGGATCCAGCTCATGAAGTGCTTACATCTGGCCGATGGGACCCACCCCGGAAACAACGAAGGACTGGCCTGCAGTACATTTGCCAGCAAAAACAGAGCTCTGGACAGCTGCGTGTGGACTTCCTGAGCTCTGTTTTCACTGGCAGACAGTTGCAGAAGTCTGTTCTGACCCGGGCTTTGTCAAACCTAAATAAACACAAATTTATTTTAAAAGCAAAACCTAATTTATTGCAACACTGGGAATTGCTTTCATTCCCAGCCAGAATTAATATTAAACAGTTTCCCAAGATAAGCACATGCTTTTCAGTGCTGTGGAATGTTGTCAAAAACAGAAATATCCAATTAATTATAATAGAAACCAATCGAAGTACCAGAAAAAAATCAACCAGAAGAAGGAAGAATCAGAATCTAATGATCTTCTTTGCTTCCTGCAAAGAGCACATCAAGCAGGGCTGACTTTTATCCCTTATGGGAGGGGCAATCACCTCCCAAGCCTTACTCCCAAGTCGTCCCTTCTGCTTCAGCTACTCTCGCCTTCTGCGCACACGCACACTGGAAACAGGCTCCCCTTGTTCTTCTGCCTCGCTGCTGCCAGACTGCGGAGACTCTGGAGGCAGCACCCCACTCCCACATGGTCCTGGCCCCATCCCTGCATCGGATGCAGGACCCTCATCCAAGTCCTCTCAAGACTCCCTGACTGGTCCCCTTTCTTCCTCACTGTCTGATTCTGCTGCCAGCTGCACTGGCTGCTGGCAAACCACAATAAAGGCCATCACAGCCGAAAATGGAGTCGAGAGACTGGTTTTTTTTTGGCAGAGAGCTCAAGCCACCGCAGGCTCTCCCAACATGAGTGACATCGAGCTGGTCATGCCCACCCTGGCCACGGCCACCCCAGCCCCCCAAGGTCAAAGACCTTGAATCCCCCAAGGTCAAAGACAACTTTGAATCAGCCCTCAATGAGATTGAGGTTGACACCCCTACTCTATAATATTGCATGAATCCTGGACCAAAGACCATTAGAGCTAAAATCCAAAATACCCAGAAGGCATCCAATTCAATCCAATAGGGATTTCAGTCTTTCACCTCTCATGCTACTGAATATATATTTTTACCTGCAGTCCTCTGATATGAAAGTTTATTGCATTATGAAGTTTCACCCAGTGACCTCATTACAGACGTAAGAGAAATAACGGTCTACAGATTTTCACATGAAACTCCGTAATATGTGAACATCCTAACATGTACATGGGAGCTTCACAGCCAAGAAGGCTGGAGTCTAAAGATCCAAGCAACTTGTCCAGAAAAAACACTGCATTGCCTTCCCAGATGTTCCCAGACCTTCTGATCAGTTTCTCTGTCCCCTTAAAAATATTCGAAGACCACCTCAGGAACTAAACCCACTGCATGCTCCAAAAACCTATTGATTGTCTGAAAAGCACTAAGATGTGTCAAGATGATGAGAGGATAATGCCTACCCTTCTCCCCTGTTCTTCTGTGCGATAAGCATGTCTGTATAGGCAGGAGAAGACCGCTCCAGGAGGAATCATCTCGCTTGTTTCATTCCAACCATGGGCGTGACAAAGTCGAGAGGCATCTCCTTGGCACTTACGGTAGAGGACAAAATCCAACCTAAGGGAGCCGAAAGAGCATCAAGGTGAGATTCCTGGGTGACCGTGATCCCCACAGTGGCAATGGACAAGGTAGGAGGTCCCATAGTCACAAGCCAAGCCCCTCAAAGCCCCAACCCTGTGCACTCACTTCCAATCCCGTGAAATAAAGTACTGAAGCTCTAAGAGCCGGCGTTCACAATCCTCCACCATCTTCTCTGTGTACAAGTGCTCCATGAGGCAAGAAAGAATCCTACAGGGGAAGCAGGAGAGTTAAGACTGCAAATATAGCATCTCTGAAGCTCTCATATGAGGTGCTACAACCGCTAGCCTCTCACAGGCAGGCAGGCAAACCAAACTGCCTACAAACTGGCTGCCTGTGGCAACCACACAGCCTTCTCTGGATCAAGAAAAGGTCTATGTCTGGTCCATACTGTCCCTATATTGCTTATCTGTAAGGCCAACTTGCAGCAGTCACACGATCAAAATTCAGAACCTTGGCAACTCATTTATGTTGCAGCGTCCTGGGGTTGCATGATCCACTTTTGCAACCTCCTGACGAGCAAAGTCAACGGGGAAGCCAGATTCATTTAACAACCACGCTACCAACTTAATACCATGTTTCTCATATAATAAGGCCGGGTCTTTTTTTTTTTTTTTTTGAGCCCTGAAAAAATGGCTAGGTCTTTTCAGGGGTGACTTAATTCCCCCCCTCCCCCCCATTGCATCTTCAGGCGGGCAGCCAGCAACGGCTTGGATGTTGACCTCGGCATTGGTGGGGCACTTCGTATCAGGGTCAACGCAGGCAGCACCATATCCAGGTGTGCAACAAAAGTACTTCCTAACGGCAAGCCCCCCCTACCATTCCCCCCATTTCGCATGTTTTAATATAGCCTTAATTTGGGGGGAGGGGCTTAATTTCATTTCATGCCTATAAAACATGCTGGGACTTCCTGTTGGGGGAGGCCGTATTGTTGGAGAAACAGGGTAAATGCAGTGGTTTGCTTAACAACAGTGGCAAGAAAAGCCGTAAAACGGGGCAAACTCACTTAACATATGTTTCACCTAGCAACATAAATTTGGGGCTCAATTGTGGTTGTAACCCGAGGACTATCTGTAGAATAAAGTTATATAAATGTCAGTAGCTTTAGAGCCCAATTTATCCCACAGAGGCTTTCTTCAAATTTTGCCACTCGCCGCTCCAAATTGGCAGGAGGTGGTTTATTTCCCTGGTAACTGAGGGGTGCAGAAATGGCCAGGAAGATGCATGGCTCTTAACGTATCATCATAACACCAACCTCTTCTAATCTTTCTTAGTCCAACTCTTCCCTCTGCAAGAGACCCCCGGAATCCATCCCTCTCTGTGGGTCCCCTCCCCTCCCATCTCAACAAAACACGTCGCAACTGTGGGCGAAAAAGGCAGGGCTCAGTCACCTACATGGGATCTCCGGAACGGATGTGCTTGCAGGCCGTCTGGATCACTGACTCGCAGGCTTCATTCAAAGCTCGATCGATGCGGTAATCCGCCACAGGGTCCACCTCCTGGATCAGACTCTGAAGCTGAAGGAGGGAGAAAACCCAAAACTTAAGGCCCAGAATCCTTGTTGGGACAAGCAGCTGTCTCGCCAGCACTTACATTCTGTAAGGAGACCATGATTCTGAAGCATGGATGTCACCCCTTCCTTGCAACTACAACATGGCCAATAGCCCACCAAAGAAAGGTGGCTTTGGGCAAAGGGTTTTTTGAGCCGAACCCAATCAAGAGCAAATGGCTGAACTTTTGACAAGGTCAGATCCCGACTTTTTGTAGTTCTGCTCTTTCACTTGGAGCAGGTAACTTGAAGTCAAGACAGGCAAAGTGTCAGGCTACCCCCCCGCCCCCACAACATCTCAAGGATACAGACATTTGCAACCCGAAGTATTTTCCTGTTTGTCAGGCCCTAAGAACCAAGACAAAGGGTGTCTGTTCTTTGTGCCATATAATATATGTGGGTATATACATAATTTTGTATTTATTTATTTATTTTGTCATGTTTATGTAGTGTAAAATTGGAGGTGGTGGCCCTTTAAGGGCTGTATGTAACGAAATTTTATTTTTAATGTATGCGAATTAGTATACATTCAAAGTAAATAAAGCTATTCTATTCTATTCTCTTCTAATGTGGAGTTACTTCTGAGCAGTTATTATTCCTCACCTATAGACAGAAAACTTACCAAACTAAAGCAACTGTTTGGATAACTACAGACATATTCTAAGAATCACTGAGGAGGAACCTTAACTCTCTTCGTCCCAAACAAACTTTCCATGCTTTGCTGCCTCTTTGCTTTCTGGAAAGCAGCCACTCCCTCCTGGAATCCAGACTACATTCCACCACACTCATTAAGCAACTAAGATTAATCTCAGTGAGAATAACTAGAACCAACTTATTCTACATGGACTTTTCTCTTCCTAGAACTGACAGACAGGAGGGCAAGGGGAAGCTGTGCTGGGCGGTGGTCTTCCCAATTCCAGCCATGATTACAAGTTGCAGCCAACCAAATCTGAAACAGCCTTCAAGTAAAGGGTGTTTGATGTGAATGACAGCCTAGAATTAGTTCTCTTAGCTATTTCATTTGGGATGGGAAGAAGGCAAAATATAAGCGATTGGACCCAAATAAAGCAATTATGGTAAACATATTCCAGTTTAATACAGGAAAACATTAACAGAGAGATGGCCAGTTTCCAAAGAAAGCAGATCTGAGTGCAGTACTGAGGTCATCTCAAAGCTTATTGCATGCTATTATCCATTCCTGGAAAGAAAAAAAATGTGGTAAAAGGTTCTTGTAAGGAAGAAGATTTATATTAAAGCCTTATCACTTGATGGTTTTCTAAGGAAAACAATGGTCAGCTTTTAACATTCTACTTCTCGATTCAGTGGAGAGGAAATTGGCCACAGCCACCTGTTCGTTGTGGACTTGAGACTGCAATTAAACCACAATCTTTCCAAATCCTTGCACCATCTTTGCAAGCTAAGTGAGTTCCCTATTTCTTTGGAAACAAAATTCTTCCTGAAAACCCAAGTACCAACTGCCAGGAAGTGTGGCAAAAGGGGATCAGCTGAGCTGCATCCCAGCCACTCCTTTCCCAACTGTAATGAAAACTTATCAAGAAAACCTGGACTCTCGGAAGGCATCAAACCACCAACTTCCTTGCACTAATGCACCATGCAATGGAGGTGTACACCCAACAAGCCTGCAGAGGATACCAGCATAATCTGTGCCTGTCTGGGAAATAAATATGTTGTTCTCTCCACCCGAAGTACAACACCAAGAGGTTCCTGCTCGTCACATCAAAGCATGAGGAAGTTTTTGTTTCAGTCTCACACACACAATTCCTTGGCTTTCTTTCTTTAATCTTGATTCTACTTATCCTCCATCAGCTCGAAACAAAATGATCAGAGCCCTTCTTTTATATGCAATCAGTAAGTTCTTGGCAGAATAAGAGTCTGTTATTGAAGAAGCGGGAGAAAGCAGTGATAAAAGATTAATGTTGTTCCCTTTTATCGTGTTAATTCCGGCAACTATGATGTATTTTGGAAATGCCGAATGGAAACACTGTGCTGGAAAGATATGTATGCACAGGAATAGGGGAGGTGGCGGCTATATGGAGTAGAACCAAGTGAACATACCTGAACCTAAGCTATCACATTCCCACAGCCATGTTTTGGGGGGGGGGGGAAGAGGGAGGGAATGAGAATGAAGACTATCCTGGTTTTTATGCTTGCTATAGGAAAAAAAAATGAAATTTAGAATGTTAGTTTGAAGATTTAATGATTGTGTAGGTTACAGAACTTGCTTTTAATAAGTATAAAGTAATGACAAAAGTTGAGGTTTTAACTGTATGGGTAGTCTTCAACTTCATTTAGTGACCATTTGAAGTTACCATAGCACTGAAAAAAGTATCTTATGACCGTTTTTCACACTTGTGACATTGCAGCCCCATGGTCAGGTGATCAAAATTCAGATGCTTCACAGCTGAGTCATATTTACGACGGTTGCAGTGTTTCAGGGTCACGTGATCCCCTTTTGCGCCCTTCTAACCAGCAAGTCAATAGGGAAGCCAGATTCACTTTACAACCATGTTACTAATTTATCAACTGTAGTGATTCACTGAACAACCGATGCAGGAAAGGTTGTAAAATCGGGTAAAACTCGTTTAACAGATATCTCACTCATCAATGGAAATTTTGGGCTCAATTGTGGTTGCATGGATTTGCCTTACGGTTGCCCTGTTTTGGTTAAATATTCACAAATCGTTTAATAGATTTTAAAGGAAAATATACTTCAAAGGAAAGATTTTTGTTTCTGAATTACATACCCAAAATCTGGAATCTATCATTACATTAAAAGAACTGTGGATTGAGTCCCACCCTGAATTGATGACGTGTTTGCTTTCTGTTTATAAACTGGCCCTCTGATGACACAATGGAAAGACCAGTCAATATCACTCTGGGTGGAGATGGATGGGTGGGTGGATGGAGATAAGAGATAGAGAGATCATCAGGTTGTAGTCTCCTTTCTTTGTGGTTTTTTTTTTTTTTTGTATCGTTTTTCTTTTATATTAACGCAAATAAAAATGTCATATTTGCTCTACTAAAGCAAATAACTATATTTTAAAAACAACCAGCTACTAGTATTCCTTGTAGGTTTTCCTCATCATGCTTCAGAAATTAAGTAGCTTATCTAAAGGGATTGGGATCACCTGGTTTGAACACGCAGGTGGCAGCTAGAAAAGAATTAGGGAAATTCAACAGGCTTGGGTCCTTTAAGGCAGGGGTCCCCAACACCTGGATTGCAGCCCATTATTGGGCCATGGCCTGTTCAGAACCAAGTTGCGGAAGCAGAAGGAGAGCATGGATGTGAGTGCAACTTCACCTGTAGGAGTGACAGGCATGCATGTCCACTGCTTGCTCAAGCGGAGCTGCGTGCACTCACTGACCGCTCAGGCAGCCCATCCCCTATTCCTACCCACCCCCAGCCAGTCTGCAAAGTCGGAAAAGTTGGGGAGATCGGTTGCTTTAAGGGGCAGAAGTCAAACAGCCCACTGCTTTATGGACAGAAGTCAGAAGAGATATAGCAATAGCACTTAGACTTATATACTGCTTCCCAGTGCTTCCCAGCCCTCTCTAAGCAGTTTACAGAGTCAGCCACTTGCCCCCAACAATCTGGGTCCTCGTTCCCCCTCCCCTGCCCTCCCACGGAAGGATGGAAAGTTGAGGGAGGGGAAGAAGGAAGGAAAGAAATAGAGGGAGGAAAGGAAGGAAGGAGGAAGGAAGAGCAATAGCACTTAGACTTATATTCTGCTTCCCAGCCCTCTCTAAGCGGTTTACAGAGTCAGCCACTTGCCCCCAACAATCTGGGTCCTCGTTCCCCCTCCCCTGCCCTCCCACGGAAGGATGGAAAGTTGAGGGAGGGGAAGAAGGAAGGAAAGAAATAGAGGGAGGAAAGGAAGGAAGAAGGAAGAGCAATAGCACTTAGACTTATATTCTGCTTCCCAGCCCTCTCTAAGCGGTTTACAGAGTCAGCCACTTGCCCCCAACAATCTGGGTCCTCGTTCCCCCTCCCCTGCCCCCCCGTGGAAGGATGGAAAGTTGAGGGAGGGGAAGAAGGAAGGAAAGGAATAGAGGGAGGAAAGGAAGGAAGGAGGAAGGAAGGAAGAGCAATAGCACTTAGACTTATATACTGCTTCCCAGTGCTTTCCAGCCCTCTCTAAGCGTTTCACAGAGTCCGCCTCTTGCCCCCAACAATCTGGGTCCTTGTTTTGCCCACCTCGGAAGGATGGAAGGCTGAGTCAACCTGGAGCCTGGTGGGATTTGAGCTGCCAAATTGCAGCCAGTTCAATATGCCCAAGATATGCTAAACTTCAGCAAGCACCAAATGGACTGGGGGGGAAATGTGTAGGTGTAGACTTCCCTGCCCCACCCAGCTTACTGAATGTTGGCAGCTGTCCCCCAAGTTGCCTTTCTCTCCCCGAACCACTTTCATCAGGCAGTGCAGAGTGCGGCCCTTTCGATGCAGCCCCGAGCAATGGTGCTCGATCTCAGTGCGGCAGCCAAGGATGATTTCTGGGCTCAGGGAGAAGTCCTCCATCAGCATCCGCCTGTAGTCCAGCATTTCTCCCTGGCATTCGCTGCTTACCTGCCGGCCTAGGGGAGAAATCAGAGGATATTCAGGTATGGTGGAAGAGAATCCCAGCAGCACACCAAGTGATCGTGCACCTTGGATTGTTGGAATGGCACGTCGGAAGAACTGCTCCGGCTGTGACTCATGTATTACACAGACATTCTTGTTGCAATAACAAAAATTGGGAGAGGATTTTCCACTTGGAAATTTTATGTTTATTTCAGCATCAGAAAGCTGATTTTTAAAAAAGAATGACTCCACTGAGTAAAAGGGATGAAGCAGAGGAATGAACCAACCCAGCTATCGGCAATTTTAGTGTTTTCTGGCTTAAGCCTTTTTCCAATAGAACGTTGCTTTAAATTACTCACATACATATCTGAACGTGTTTTGTTTTGAGTCTGCCATCTCTTTTATTGAACGCTCTAAGCCAATTTCTACTGTCTTTGTTGGGAAAAGTGCATGGAATTTTAGATTTACTTACTGGACAGACTTCCTGCTACTGGCAATGACTCCATCCTGCATTTTTAGCATAGATGTATTATAGTCAATTCGTCTTTACAGAAATCCTTGGATTCACTGATATCTGGAGCTTGTCTTGCATGGCTGCTCATGTCAGGCGACACTACAACATCTCAGGTGGGTTAAAGGTCAGGACTTTAACTTGTTCTTCCTAAATGCAAAATTTTCTTTTGGCCCAGCCAACTGTCATGGATTCATTTGTGCACCCGGAATTGTTGTCATGCTGCATCACTTACATCTGTGTATAAGCTTCATCTCACAGAAATACAGCCTGATATTCTCCTGTAGAATTTGCTGGTTTTATCCAGAATCAATTGCTCACTCAGCCATTGAGAGCTGCACAGCAGCCCCAAGCCATGATACTCCCACTCGCATGCTTCACAGTTGAGTGAGGCACTTTTATAGAAATGCAATCTTTCATTGTCTCCAAACACAATGTTTCTCATTAATGCTCAAAAGCCCTGCTTTGTCAGTCTCAGCTACCGATACAATATTGTTCCAATAGCCTGCTGGGTCATTCAGGGGGTCTTTGGCAAACCTGAGACAGACAAAAATGCAGTTTCTGAAAAATAGTTATTTTATCCTTAATATCTTCTGATGCAGATTGTTCTTCAGTGTTGTCCTGATGGTAGACTCATGAACACTGAGATCAGGTAAGCCAAGGGTCAGTAGATCCTTTTATCATTACCTTGGGGTTCTTTGGAGCCCTTGATCTTGGATGATCAATTCTCAGAAGAATAACAAGGTGTACACCATTTGTACACCATCTGCCTGACTGGAATCCAACATCTCTGGAAATCACTTTGTAGCCCTCTCCAACCTCCTGAACATCACTAAGCCGTGTTCCAAAGACCACTGAGCTCTCTTTTAACTGTGACATGATTTATTGCTACTATTTTCTCCTAGGAAGAGAAGCTCCAAGAGGGGAAAAAAATTAATGTCTTTTTTTTGAAGAGACAGAGCTGCTCAAACATGCCCTGAAACTCACAATCATCTTCTTTGCATACACTTCCATACACTTTGCATACACTTCCCCAAAAAAGACAGTGGATATTGGCTCAAAGTCTTCAATAAAGCTACCTCTTTAGTTTCTCTTTATCTATTAAAGAGATCTTTAGATCAAGCTCTGATTGTTTTGAAGGTCACAATTCTGCAGGATTATGGATGGATCTAAAGAAGCGTTTCAAGCTTTGTATGGACTTCAATTCCCATAATTCTGGGAACTGAAGTCCATGCATCCAAAAGTTGCCAAGTTTGAAAATGCTGTTCTAAGATTCCCAACTTTGGTGTCATCACTACACATATTAATTCAGGGGTAATCAGGTTGGCTCCAAATTAAATTAAAAATATAACATTGGTTTTAATACTGTTAAATAGCCCAGGGCTCAACCTTCCTGCAAAGGCTGATAAAAATACTTTCTTTTTTTATATTAGTATTATTATTTATGCTATTTTCTTTGTTATATATAAAATTTCCATATCTACAATGGCAGTGTACTGTTTGGGTACAATCTCTTTTAAATACAAGTAATAAATCTTACAGTAACTAACTATTATTCTCACAATCTATTCATCATGATCTTCACTTATCCTTATTAAACATTTCCCATTATTTAATTAAACACTCTATTCAGCTTTATCTATAACTGGTTAATAATATCAAACATTATAAACATCATATTAACATCACATCTGTAACCATTACCCACTAATTCTGTTAATCATCATGTTTACTTATCCTAATTATTCAATATTTAATTAATTACACATTTATTTCATCTTTGTTTACATATCCTCCTCCATTTTAAGTTTCTAACTTCTGCTTCTATCTTCTAACCATTGATAAAATAGTTCCCAAGCTAAAAAGTATTCTGTTTCTTCCTTATTCTTAATTTTCAGTGTTAGCCTATCCATTTCAGCACATTCTAATATTCTCTTTATAACATTTTCCTCTTATAGGTCATATTTTCATTTTTCCAATTTACCGTATATACTCGAGTATAAGCCGAGTTTTTCAGCCCATTTTTTGTGCTGAAAAACCCGCCCCCGGCTTATACTTGAGTCAGATTCCCCTCTGAAAAAAAAAATGGTGTGGAGCTCCGGAGCTGGGCAGCCGCTTTCCTGCAGGCAAGCCCCACTTCATGGACTCCGTCCATCCTCGCTCCCATCCACCCACCCACCCAAAGCGACAAAGTCCCCCAATCGCGCAGCCCAGAATTGCTCTCCCCTCAGGGGGCAGCAACGACGCCCGGTGTTTCCCGAGACAAGAAGCTCCACCGTGCAATGAAAGTGCCCTGGCTCTAGGCTCAGAAAACAACGCGAGGCGAGGTCGCTTCGGCTCCGTTGAGCTTCGTTTCCTAGCTGCTTTCAGTCCGTTTGGGAGGAGGGGGAGGAGGGGGTGGCCTAGAGCTCAGAAAACAACACAAGCTGCCGCCACCACCTCCTCCCCCTCCTCCCGAGCGGACTGAAAGCAGCTAGGAAACGAAGCTGAGCGGAGCCTAGAGCTCAGAAAACAACGCAAGGCGAGGTCGCTTCGGCTCCGCTGAGCTTCGTTTCCTAGCTGCTTTCAGTCCGCTCGGGAGGAGGGGGAGGAGGTAGTGGCGGCAGCTTGCGTTGTTTTCTGAGCTCTAGGCCACGACCTCCTCCCCTTCCTCCCGAGCGGACTGAAAGCAGCTAGGAAACAAAGCTGAGTGGAACCGAAGCGACCTCGCCTCGTTTTGTTTTCTGAGCTCTAGGCTCAGCTCAGCTTCGTTTCCTAGCTGCTTTCAGTCCGTTTGGGAGGAGGGGGAGGAGGTGGTGGCCTAGAGCTCAGAAAACAATGCAAGCTGCCGCCACCACCTCCTCCCCCTCCTCCCGAGTGGACTGAAAGCAGCTAGGAAACGAAGCTGAGCGGAACCGAAGCGGCCTCGCCTCGCGTTGTTTTCTGAGCTCTAGGCTCAGCTCAGCTTCGTTTCCTAGCAGCTTTCAGTCCGCTCGGGAGGAGGGGGAGGAGGTAGTGGCGGCAGCTTGCGTTGTTTTCTGAGCTCTAGGCCACCACCTCCTCCCCCTCCTCCCGAGCGGACTGAAAGCAGCTAGGAAACGAAGCTCAGCTGAGCCTAGAGCTCAGAAAACAACGCGAGGCGAGGTCGCTTCGGTTCCGCTCAGCTTCGTTTCCGAGCAGCTTTCAGTCCGCTCGGGAGCAGGGGGAGGAGGTGGTGGCGGCAGCTTGCGTTGTTTTCTGAGCTCTAGGCCACCACCTCCTCCCCCTCCTCCCGAATGGACTGAAAGCAGCTAGGAAACGAAGTTCAGCGGAGCCGAAGCGACCTCACCTTGCGTTGTTTTCTGAACCCGCGAGCCTAGAGCCAGGGAGCTTTCATTGCAGGGCGGAGCTTCATCTCGGGAAATACCGGGCGTCATTGCTGCCCCGAGGGGAGGGCAATTCTGGGCTGCGCAATTGGGGGACTTCATGGCTTTGGGTAGGTGGGAGCGAGGACGTTGACTTTAAGCGCTGCCGACCAAGTGTTTCACAAATACCAGTGGGACCTCCGTCCACCACCACCCCTCCCTCTTTTGCCTCCTTCCTTCTGATCAATCAGGTTTTCCTAGTATTTGCTCACAGCTGCGTTTTCTCTTCTGCTGTGCTAGGCATTGAACGCGGGGATTTCTGATTCCCCTTACACGCGCGTGGATATGCCGTGGGGCATTTTCTTCCAAATGCCCCACTGGCAGAGAACACTGACTTTCATAATAGTGAGATCATTTCCCAAATTAATTGATTCACTAACCCAAAAGAAGATGTCGATGACAGTGGGAGGCAGGAGTCACTCTCTCCCTTGCAAGAAAAAAGCAAGAGCCGTTCTTATGATCTCTCTCTCTCTCCCCGTAATACAGTCAAGCCCTTTCCAGCACGCGGGATCCGCCCCCGCCGCTTTGCACCTTGCAAATGCAAAAACCCCGGGATTTTGCATTTGCAGGGTGCAAAGCGGCGGCGGCAGATCGCACGTGCTGGTAAGGGCTTGACTGTATTACGGGGAGAGAGAGAGAGAGAGAGATCATAAGAACGGCTCTTGCTTTTTTCTTGCAAGGGAGAGAGTGACTCCTGCCTCCCACTGTCATCGTCATCTTCTTTTGGGTTAGTGAATCAATTAAACCTTTCATGATAGTGAGATCGTTTCCCAAATTGATTCCCAAATCTGTTTTTCTTTGAAATAAATATTCAAAAACATTTAATCTACTGATGCCTCAATTCATGTAATTTTATTGGCATCTATTTTTATTTTTGAAATTTACCAGTAGCTGCTGCATTTCCCACCCTCGACTTATACTCGAGTCAATAAGTTTTCCCAGTTTTTTGTGGTAAAATTGGGTGCCTCGGCACCCAATTCGGGTCGACTTATACTCGAGTATATACGGTAGTACCTATACAAGTCTCGCTGCTGTGACCACATGTAAGATTATATGTTTTCTTGACCAATGTGAATGTCTGACTCATCAGGTGTAAGGAACCAGAATGATACTAACAGCAGATCAGAATTGTTGCAGGAGTTTTTTTACTCACCTGTTTACAAGAATCTTGCTAAACTAAGTGCACTTTCTAGAGAACAGCCAGATAACCACTCCAGGGATGGGGGTTGGGGGGGGGGGAGTGTTATTCTCTGTGGCTTCCTCTCCTTCAGAGATTCTAGAGACTGACATGATTTTCAAGAACTCGCGCAAAACAATTTTTTACATTTCAGGTGCTACACTTGTTTAAAAATATATATTATTATTTAACGTGTACAACATCTTTCCCTCTGGGCTATCTAGGGATTTTGCATGCATTCCATTGACAAGTGCTGCACCCCCAGATTTCTTTCTGTTCTGTTCACAAACAAGGATTTGAGGGAACAGCAAAAAGAACGAACCCCACCTCTGTGCACAGCAGATTCGAGACACATGAGCAAGTAAGAAAGGCGGGCTTCCCGGGTACGAGGCAGATTCTCCACATTGCAACGGTACTTCTTCAGGTCGCTTTTGCAGGATTTTGCCAAGGAGTAGCTGACTTTGTAATCCTGGGCAATCAACTTTTGCCGGGTTGTCAATGCATCCCGACACTGAAAAGGGCGAGCGAGAATTCAAGTCAATTTACAATTCATCTTTGATTTATATTGATTTAAGGTATAATTAAAATTCTGTACCAATTAAAAATGAAAATGCATCTGAATTAGAAGATTACAAAATGTTCCATAGTTACAAAGTGTTCCATTTTTCTATATCACATCAATCCAATTCTTTTTGGGAATGGTCCAACATTATTTCTGGTTATAAATCTTTTGGAGCAGGAAGTGGCTCTAAGAAACTATGAACTCCTGTTCCAAAAGATTTTTATATAGACCAACCCTGGAAAGGCTGAATCAGTATGCATCTAAAAGGAAAGTAGAACATTTTCTTACTCCCCAGAACAGACAGTTTTGCACAAGCTTAATATCAATACATTGCCGCTTTTGTCATTCAGAAATTATTTTGACTTTCACTAGACCAAGCGACAGAAGTATTCCAATGGACTAGCACAAGGTGTTCTTTCAACTTCCTCTGCCCAACAAGTTGACTTTATGAGTATTTTTGATCAAAACTGGTATTTATTTCCAGTTTCAGGCAAAACCTGGTCCATAGTGAACAATGGGTTCATTTAGCAACTGCTGCGTTCACTTAATAACCTCCACATTTGCTTAATGAATGCCACAAAAAGGTTGTAAAAATGGTCTTGGTCTTGTGGTAGATCCACTTCATGGCCATCACAACGTACCACGGTAACTTCCAAGCGTAATTATGATTGTAAGTTGAGGATTACTTGTGCTACATTCTGCAATTCAGGGCAACTTTCCCCTGGGCCACGGAACACGGACAGAGATGCCTTAATACTGACCCCATCCCTCCACCTAAATATCTTCTCCTTTCCACTGTCTTTCTACCCAGGTAATATGATTTCCATAGACCTGCCTGAGCGGGCTTAAACGAATTGGGAAGTTTTTGATTCAGCCTCTTTTAGGAACCCAGACATCATCTCAAAGGTAGCATGACCTAGCTTATCTCTTTAAGCCAGAAGGTGGTTTATTTGAGCATAGCCTATTTATGTGAATAACCAACTGCAGCATGTGAACTCATGACTCTAGTTAGTCAGCCGGCTTGTCCTCTCTTGGGTGTATAGATTAGAGAAACCCAAGAGGTGACTGAGAAGCCAAACCTTGGGTGGAAGAGGAGCCAGCAACTAAAAGGGCTGAATTCAGCACTTTCTCTTGGAGGACACTCACCTTTTCACTCATAGCATCTTCGAACTTGTGGTTAAATAGACACTTGTATACCCTGCCTTCGCCTGCTTGAGTCTGTGAATAAAGCAACGGTTCTTTAAGTAGGTTTGGCCAGGATATATAATTTAAAAAAAATATTTGTATTATAGCCACTTCCAAAGATCTGATACATATGGTTATTCACCATATGCTGTTCCAATAAACTCATGAAGACAGACTGAAACACAATTATTATCAAAGCCAAATCAAATGAAGCTTACAGCTTCAGCTAACACTCCATTTTACTTAATGTATTTTTATTCACTGCACCTCCTCAACTGCTTTTTAATCATAATCCTGTACTTTTCTAGTTTACAAGTCTGTTGTTATTTACAAGGTTGCATCCTCAGTTAAATGAAATCATGTTGAATCAACTTTTGTTATTTTGTAGTATTTGTTTGTTATTTTGGAGTAAAAAGTAATCTCCTTAAATCAAGCTTGACTTTTTGTTGCCTTCATGGCTCTGCCCAAGAGTTTCCTTGGCAACAATACAGGCCATATTATGGGTGTTTCCTTCTTTTTCTTTCTTTTCTATTAATTGCCAAGCTGGCCTATAGTTTGGAAATCTCATCCCCAAACAGACCACACCAAAGGTTTCTGAGTCCAGACAATGCCAGTGTGCTGTGCTTCTCACTTACACACACATGTAACCATAGTTTAGTGGGCTTATTAATATTCCCCAGCAATTCCCTTCACCAAAACCCCAGAACTGTCCCAATTAAGTCCAGCCAAGAGCAGGCCAATGTTAGAGCAATGGCCAGTGAGTCCCCAAGGCACTTGAAAGTTTCCCTATAAAAAATAAACCCACCGGGCAAAATTAAATCCACAACACAGAGGATTCACGAGGCAAAAAAGGTCCAAAGTTCACAAGGCATGATCCAAAGTCAAGGCATGGTGTGAATCCAATGCAAGGCAGGAATCACAATGGCCAGAAAATACATAGCTAGGAAATGGACAGGTTGTTCCCAGCATGGTTTCCATCTGTCTACTGAGCTAAATAGCCAGCTTCTGACGCAGCCCATCAAGAAGGGCGAGGCTGCCTCCACACAAGCGATCTGGCTGACCTCAGCTGCTCCTGTCTTTTCTCTGCCCTTTGTGCTCTTGGGTCAGATGCAGAAGGCAATCCCCTGTTTCTCAGGGGTGTCAAAACTGGCAGCCCTGGGCCGGATGCATCACGCGCAGGCCATGCCAAGGCCAAAAAATGCCACGATACGTCATGTGATATCCCGTGACGCGACCGAGTTTGTCACCCATGTTCTTCCTCATCCCTGATCAGCTGCAGCTCTATGTAGCTTCCCCCACCTGAAGCCTCAGGGCTGTCCTGCTGCAGTTCAGGGCTTCAGCCAAATCCCCCTCAGGCAGCTGCTTGGAGCCACTGACCAACTCCCCGCCAGATATGCCTGGAACTGGATGATCTTCCCGCAAGGTGACATATGAAAAGGTACCTGGGGATACCAGTCTGGGGGAAAAGACCTCACAGCCGGCCAGATTTTTGAAGGGGGACATTTTGGCTAAAGGGTGGGGGGGGGGGGGAGAAGCCGAGCAGAAACTTACCGTTTCACAAAAGTGCTCCCGATCATCTCGGCAAGCAAAATAGAGGTGCCGGTCCAGGTGGAAGTCATCCGATGACAGCTCCGCCACTCGGAGAATCGCCTTCATGCAGGACTCCGAGACTTTGATGCGATGCTCGTTGTCCTCGGCCACTTTGACCAGCCCTTTCTCCAGGCAGGCCACCACTTCCCCTTGAGAATGGGCATCCTGCACGCAGAGAAGGAAGTCATTCAACAGCAAAACTAATACTTGGTTCCATTTACAGGCAGTCCTTGACTTACGGCCATTCATTTAACCACTGTTCAAAGTTACGACAGCACTGGGGGAAAAAGTGAATTGCAACTATCGCAGCATCCCCGTGGTCACATCATCCAAATTCGGTTGCCTGGCAACTGGTGTGAGTTTATGACCGCTGCAGCATCCTGGAATCATCTGGTCACCATTTTACTGTAACCTCCTCTGAGGGCTTCTGACAAGCGAACTCAATGGGGGAGCTAGATTCACTTGATGACTATGTGATTCATTTAATGACTACAGCAAGTTGTTTCACAGCTGTGGTGGCAAAAAAAAAATGCATAAAATTGGGGGCAACTCACTTAATGACCATATCATTAGCAAAGGAAATTCTTGTCCCTATTGTTGTCATACATTGAGGGCTGCCTGTTTTCAAAATGCAAAACCGAACACCTCCAATCCCAAAGGTGACTTCAATCTAAGGGCATTCTCAGCCAATCAAAAGCTAACTGACTCTTGCCAAAAAACATGTCCAGATAATAACACGAATTCCATGTAGAAATAAGAAATCTAGCCATGATCTTCCAGAGGTGCTTTTTTCAAAAGGCAAGTGGGCTTCCTCGTTTTTCTTTTGAAGTCGTTTCGCTTCTCGTCTCCTCCAAGAAGCTGCTTCAGCTCTGACTAGATGGTGGGGAATGGAAGGATTTATATTCCTTGTAGACAGCTGGCTATTTGCATCCTTTGAGCTAGTCATTGAGGCCTCCTGGAGGTTTTTCTGTGTCCTCAAGGGTCACCTAATGGTTCCTGTAGTCTGAATTTTTTTTCTCCTGAAATCTGTCCATATTCCCATACCATTCAATTTGAGTGTTCATTCCAAATTGGATAGCTAAATCCTTCCATTCCCCACCATCCAGTCAGAGCTGAGAAAGCTTCTTGAATGATAAGCAAAACATCTGCAAAGAAATAACAAGGAAGCCCAGTTGCCTCCTGAAAAAGCATCTTTGGGACAACCTAGATGACTGAGAATCTCCATAGACTTTTAGTCATGATCTTCCAATTGGTTTCTTCAAAGCAGGTTAGATAACTTCGTTCTTTAGAGAAATGATGCTCCTCTCCAAAATTAATAGATATAGAATCAAAATAGATTACCTTTTCTCCCGGTCGAATACTGCCACACTTCAGGAGGTTAATATCAGACCTGCAGTGATCCATAAATCCACAAATTAGGCGGTAATCGCTGAAAATTATGGCTGTCATTTTGGTGATGTACTGGTGACACTGATATTCGGTGATGTTTCCTCTGTGCTCCACCAAGCAGGATACCAAATAACCTTTTCCAACTGGTTCATCAGCACATTCTTTGATCTGTTCAGAAAGATCCACAATAAAATGAATAGATACCGTGCCCAGACCCCGTGGAAGAATTGAGTTTACCAAGTTCCCATCCTTTAGTTTTCAGTTCAGAGTTAAAAACCCAGATCCCAATTTTCAGAGAAAAGGGCTAGAATAGATATTAAGGCATCAGGAGTTATGGATTCCCTACAAATATTCAGAGAATGAAATGTTGACATGTCAGCCTGGTTGCTCACTCTGAAAAGCCAAGATGAAACCCCAGAGTTAGGGTATCCAACATTGGCAACTTCAAGACTTGTGGACCTCAACTCCCAGAATTCTCCAGTCAGAGATGCTGGCTGGGGAATTCTGGGAGATCCCCAAGTCTCAAAGTTCCCAGCTTGGACATCCCTGCTCTAGGTGGCCAATCTCTGCAGAGAAGGTCTTGGGAGTGATTGGTGGCTTTTATCATTACTGTCCATGAACTAAATCCATAACACAGCTCTCCTCCAAGGTAAGAAAATAAGCACCACAGCAGACCAGGAACCTTGAAGCCATTCAAACACAGCCAGAGACTCAAAACAATGGCCTTGATGTGTAAAATCTTTGCAAAAGAATCTTTGGAGCCACAGAGCACAGTGCAAAAGCTACTTCCTGCTACACAAATACTAGTAAAGCTGGCTTTTTATGAGAGCTTGAAAACATCTTCAAATTCTACTCAAAGAAATTCAAGATAAGGCTGCCTTATATATTATATTATAGGTAGTCCTCAACTTACGATCACAATTGGGGCTGGGATTTCTGTCGTAAGTCAGTGTGGCCATAAAGCAAGTCATCACATGACTGGACCCCGTTTTAGAACCATTTACCACAGTCAAGATTAAGCAAATCGCCACGCAAGTCCAGCTTCCCCAATTGATGTTTTTTTTTTTTTTTTTTTGGGGGGGGGGGGGGGGGCGTCAGAAACTTTCTGGGAAAGTCACAAATTGCAACCAAATGCCCAAGGTCTCGGTCACCAGTTGTAATTGGGAGCCGCCCCCCAAGCATCCTAATGGGGATGTGACTGGTATGATGGTCATAAGTGCAAGGCCAAGTCATAAAATCACTTTTTCTTAAGGATGTTGTAAATTTGAACTGACATTAAATGAATGGTCGTAAATCGAGGACTACCTGTATACTGTTCAAGCAGGTTGTAGGCCCTATATTCTGAGGCTTGGGGACTTAACGATACAGAATGTAGATCACGCTAGCTAGGAGTTTTCTAGCAACAAAGATTTGAAAAAGAAAGTTTCAGGTCCCAGTAAAGCTTTGCTGGCTGGGGAATTCTGGGAGTTGAAGTCCGCCAGGCTTAAAGTTGCCAAGATTGGAGGCCCCTGAAGTAAAGTCCCTGCTATACATGTTGAATATATTGAAGGAATCTCATGGCATTTACCCATCAAAACATATTTCTCTGGAAGTTAAAAAAAAAAAAAGTTTAAAACTGAGCTAACTGACCAAGTCAGGGGCCAACAGTACATAGGCCAAGAGTAAATGGGAGTTACTAGGAGAACCACAACCACAGAAGAATTATCTTAAACCACTTAACCACAAATGGATTCCCTAGTGAATATCTAGGAATCGGTGTTAATTGTGGAATCACACCCTTAAAAAAACTGTAATGACGCATCACAAATATCTACAGTTGGAACATTTGTTTAAACAATGATAATTTTAATTCTCATCAAGTAGACCTTGGTCCAATGAAATCGTTATATTAAATCGTTCTTTTTAATGCCACATTTCTAAAATAAATCTTTCTAATTACACAGAACTGGGTTTATACAAAGGCAAGAAATCTGATCTGCAATCGCATCCTTACTTGTCGATAAAAGAAACCCATTGTATCAGAGGTTCCCAAACCTGGTCTGTGGCCCGCCAGGAACCAAGCCACGCAAGCGAACGAAGCCCCATCTGCACATGGGCAGGACCTAGGCAGTGTGCAAAACCACACCCCTCCTCAGGCGACAGAAAAAGCGACCGTCATAGAATCGGCACCTGGCACTCAAACTGTTGGGGTCACTACATTATATAGGGAAGAGGCAGTGGCCCTTCTTAAACTATCCTGCTTAAAATATAAGTTTTATCCGTGTGCACCAGGAAAAAAGAATGCTCTATTTTGTACTCATGCCTTAGTTGCAAAGGTACCCACACAAGTGCGCGTACGCTTGGAAAAGAACAGATTTTTTTTTTTTTCAAAAATGAGTACTTCCAAGAGAAATGCAGGGGCCAACTCAGATGGACTGCTATGATTGCAGGAACTTAAATTAGGTGGTGTCATGTATTGAATGTCTGGAGTATTTTATAGCTGCAACAGACACAAAAAGAACAAGCTATCTTCCTACTATACAATACAGAATAGGTTCCCTGAAGGAAGAAATGTTCATGGGTAAGGAAAAAAAAAAACCACCTATTGCACTGAAAGCTGAACACCAAGTTCTCTTACAATTCCTCTCTTAATAAAAACTGTGTTTGACAATTCTTGCAGCTGGGAAATTAATCAAATAAAACTATTGTGCACAGTTGGCGTTGCTAATCCAAGTGCATTTTTAAAGAATCATTCACGGGTGGTTCTGCTATCAATCCCTGTCTCACCACTAGATACAAACTGCATAAAGCATTACCCAACTAAAATCCACAATTGTCTTTTTTTGTATTGAGAAGCTTTTTGCTTAGAATCAGTGAACAATATTTGCATAAAATCTCTCCTGTGGTATTTTATCTGATGACAAATAACCTAAAAACAACTCGAGGATGAAGGCATGAAATGGCAGAGCACTAAACAATCAGTACAACCTTTGGTCAGCTTAATGGTCAGCTACTGCAACAGTTTAGAGACCGAGTATTTAATTTATTGGATCAAACAAAAGAGAATTAGCTAACTATAATATACAAATGATTACCAGAAGACTGGTAATTGGATGGGGCCATGTTAGCCTTCAAAACTAAGCCTTGGCTCCATGCAAGATTCAAATTAAAGATGTCTTCCTTCAGCAGCTACTGGATAATCTGGGGCACACTTAGAAACTTCATTTGTACTGTTGAGAGGATCACAGCTTTGTGGGTAAGCTTCAGTTAAATCCTGCTTTCCAGTTCTTCATACATTTAATTGCAGGCATGTGCAAAAGATGATAGATCCTTGAGCTGGTGAGAATCGAACCGCTGGCAGTTGGCAGAGTTTGCCTGCAATACTGCATTCTAACCACCAGGGCTCTGGAACAAGCCAGAGTCATTGACTTAGGTATATGGCTCGCTGGGCTAATTTATTTTCTCAATTGCTTTGGCTAATAGCCAGAAGAAACAAGCAGAAGACAAACAAAAGGTTTCTGCCAAGGTGGTTAAGATGTCCGGCCACGTTATGTGGAATTCCTTCTGGTCTGTAGGCTATGATAAAGTAGAAAGGCTGTTCCTGTGGTTGTCTGCAGCCATTTGCGGACGTGATTGTGGCTCTTTGGTGGATTTGACGGCGTGTTAACGGAGTGATCTGAGAGAGACAGTGCCCTCATTTGAGAAGGGGCCAAAGCCAACAGCCTTGAAATTTGGCAAACCTGCTTGCCTTGCAGCTGGGCAAGCTCAAGGATAGGAAAGCTACCCGGACTTGAGTAAGGTGTCGTTTAATGCTACTCTGGAGTAAATACAAAATCTTGAAAGCTGTAAGAAGTTCATTAAGGTGACGATTCTAGAATGGACTCAAATGCTCCTTCCCTGCTTTCTTGCCACCTGGGCTAAACTAATGAGATAAGATGTTGACCGACCCAGTCTCTGCCTCTTGATTGTTTATTATGATCATTCTCTTCCAATCCTTTCACAACCATGGAGGAAGGCTACTGAGACTGGGGCTGCAGGAACACCTTGGAAGAAGTAGATTATCAGAAGCTTTTTCACTCCGGGTTCAGAGTTGGGCGTGGGAAAAAATCAGTAACTCTTGTGGAGGTCTGCTGCAGGGACTTGGATGGGAAGAGTCTTCTCTCTTGATTGGCCTTTGATACCCCATTTTGTGATCTGGAGAGGAGAGAAACGTGTGGCAGGCGGGGACAGGGGCAGGGGGTGCTTCTGGGTACAAGGCTTCCAGAAGACCAGGAATCCAGGGCACCCAAGGGAGGGTGCTCAGGTCAGAAGCTAGCGCCACATGCAAATGAACAGGAGGGCACAAAGGAGGTCTTTGTGCCCTGGAGTAAAGGTGAAAAGCCCTAGGAAAAAGGAATGGAGCTTCAGTAGTTCTCAACTTGTGACCACAATTCAGCCCAAAATGGGCGTTGGTTCTTACCTGACACACCATTTCTCTTCGAGCTGCGAGGATCATCCAGAGAGTGGGAGGTGCCTCAGTCTGTGTTGTTGTAAGCTGAGCTTAATTACTGAGGAACGCTCCGCCTTCCATCATGTGGCTCTCTTGCAGCGTTCCCCAGTTTATGAGAAGTTGAGAGGGAAGAGAAATTCGTACTCTCATCTTACTAGACTTAAGGGTTCATTGGCCGAAACAAGACCCCACCAGAGGGTGAAAGAATAAGGGTGGGGCTGGATGATCCTCGCAGCTCGAAGAGAAATGGCGTGTCAGGTAAGAACCAACGCCCATTCTCCTTAGAGCTGCTCGGATCATCCAAAGAGTGGGACATACCAAAGCTTGGCTGTCCTACCGGAGGGACTCTGTCTGGTTTGGGAGCCTCTGCGGGTCCTTGAGGACTCATTGAAGGACTCGTCTGCCAAACAAGGCAAATGTGTCGATCTTATAATACCTGATGAAGGGAGACAGGGAGGCCCAGGTGGTGGCCCAGCAAATATCAGTGATTGGGGCTTGGGTGGCCCAAGCTGCCAAGGTAGCCGCACTTCTGCTGGAGTGTGCTGTTATTCCATTGGGAACTGACAGAGCCTGAGACAAGTAAGAAATAGTAGCTCTGATCCAGCAGCCAATGGTTGAAGGGGACACTTTGTGGCCCAATGTCTTGGGTTGAAAGGAAAGGAATAGAGATTCGGACCTCCTAAAAGGCTGGGTGCGCTTAATGTAAATGCGAAGGGCACGTCTCACATCCAGGATGTGCCAAAGCATCTCCCTTTCCCACGAGGGATTGGGGCAGAAGTTTGGGAGCATGAGTTCCTGTGCCCTGTGGAAGGCCGAGTTGACCTTGGGCAAGAAGGTAGGGTCAGGCCGGAGGACCACCCGGTCAGCATGGAAGATGCAAAGGTCCTTTCTCACGGACAAGGCTGCTGTCTCCGATATTCGGCGAGCCGAAGTAATGGCCACCAGGAACACGACTTTGAATGTTAAAAACTGGAGGGTGGATTCCCTGAGAGGCTCAAAGGGTGTTTAGTAAGGGATACAAGGACCCTATTGAGGTCCCAGGTAGGATATCAGTGAACGGTTGGGGGGCACAAATTAGTGGCTCCCCTGAGGAATGCCCTAATGCGAGGGTGGTGGGAAAGGGAACCAAGGTTGTCGCAAACGATGACAGTTGTGAGGGCTGCAACCTGTTGCCTCAAGGTGTTAGGGGAAAGCCCTTTCCTCAGACCCTCTTGGAGGAAGTCCAAAACCCGAGCGATGGAGGGCGAAAGCGGGTTGACCTGGAATTTATGGCACCACTTGCAGAAACTATTCCAAGTGGCATCGTATATTCGGGTTGTTGAGGGCCGTCTGGCCGCTAAAATGGTATCAATAACCTGGTCAGAGAGCTTCTCGTTTCTTAGGCAGATCCGCTCAACCTCCAAATGGCTAATTGGAGCCATTGGGGATCCAGATGTCGGATGGGCCCCTGAGAAAGGGAGATCCTGTTCGGGGGAATTTTCCAGGGAGGGGCCACAGATAGGTTGCGGAGGTCCACAAACCATGTGCGTCTGGGCCAGTAGGGGGCCACCAGAAGCAGTTCTGCCTTCTCGTGGATCAGTTTCTGGATGACTCTGGAAACTAGGGCTAATGGGGGGAATGCGTATAGAAGCCCTGGGGGCCAGGGGCACCGGAGGGCATTGTAATTCTCGGCCCCGTGGGAAGGGTACCTCGAGAAAAACCTTGGGAGTTGTGTGTTGAGGGGGGATGCGAAGAAGTCTACTGTCGGGAGGCTGAATATCATGGTCGCCTCCTTGAACAGAGATGGGTGGATGCGCCACTCAGACTGGTCCACCGTGGCCTTGCTCAGCCAGTCTGCTTGGGTGTTTGAGACCCCTGAGATGTATTCTGCTTTGAGAGAGAGGAGATTGCGCTCCGCCAAGCGGCAGAGGCGCTCGGCCTCTCTCATCAGCCGTATGGACTGGGTACCCCCCTGCCTGTTGACGTGAGCCTTGGCGGTGACGTTGTCCGTGAGTATAAGGACATGCCGCCCGCGTATCTGAGGGAGGAAGTTGCACAGGGCCAGGTGGATGGCGTGGAGTTCCAACCAGTTTATACTGCATGCCCGTTCTGCCTCCGACCATCTGCCCTGTGTTGTGCGCGAGTGGATGTGAGCACCCCATCAGGACAGGCTGGCGTCTGTGGTGAGGGTGAGGTGTTGGGGCTCCTTGAAGAAATGACCCTTGTTGATGGCGGGGTTGGTCCACCAGAGGAGAGACGTGAGGACCCTTGGAGGTACCTTGACCATAGCCTTTGAATTGCTTCTGCCGGATCTTTGGAATGGGAGCAGGAACCACTGTAGGGATCTGGTGTGTAAACGGGCCCAGGGAACAATGGAAATGCAAGAGACCATTTTACCTAATAATTTAGACAATTCTAAAAGTGTTACCTTTTTTGATCGCCGGATATGTTTGACGGATTCCTGGATGCTAAGGAATCTTTCCAAGGAAAGGAAGACCTTCCCTTTAACCATATCAATGACGAACCCCAAGTGGATTATCCGGTAAGATGGTAATAATTGGCTCTTGGAGGAACCCATGGTCTTGGAGGGCAGAGAGAGTAGCTCTGGTGTCCCTCTCTGCTTGGCGTCTGGAGTGGGACAGGATGAGGATGTCATCCAGGTAGCAGTGGAGACGTACAGGAAGGTCCCTGAGGTGAGCCGCTAGAGCCGCAAGGACCTTAGTGAAGGTTCTAGGGGCAGATGCCAACCCAAAGGGGAGGGCCACATATTGGAAGTGGCGGTGATTGTAATAGAACCTGAGGAATTTGGAATGGGAGGGTCAGATTGGGATGTGTAGATGCGCTTCTGAAAGATGTATAGAAGAGAGCCAATCCCCCTGCCTGGTGCCCAGTAGAATGGACTGTAAGGTGTGCATTTTAAACCTGCGGTGGATCAGGTAACGATTGAGGCATTTTAGGTCTAGAATTGCTCTCCATTCACCTGAGGATTTGGGAACCACGAAAAGGTGGGAGTAAAAGCCCTGCCCTCGTTGGGAGGGTGGGACGGATTAGATAGCCTGTATGTTGAGGAGATGATGAACAGCAGAATCCATCAAACTGCGTTTGGTGGGATCCCTCGAGGGGGGAGGGATGCCATGAAAAAGTCGGGGGGGGGGCGTGCTGAAAGTCCAGGGCGAGACCGAACCTGATGGTGTCCTGGACCCAGACATCGGAAGTAGAGGAGTCCCATGAGTCGGCGAAATGCCTGAGACATCCGCCGATGGGAAGGGAGGGATGGGATCTATCTGGGGCGCCAGAAGGGCTTCCCCTCTGAACTCCTGAAGGGACGCTTGTAGCTGCCACCCCTTCTGTTCCTGTCGCCCCTATCGGCTCGATCCTGGGGTTGGAATGGCTGAAAGGAGAGGGGTCTCGGGTACCTGGGCGGGAAGGGAGACTGGTAGAAAGGTCAGGAGGACCCTCTCTGAAATGCCTGAGGGGCTCTTGGCTCTGACCTCTGAAAAAGAGAAGGAAGAAATTTTTTCTTGCTTCGGGTCTCGGCTAGCAGGGGCTCCAGAGCTGTGCCGAATAGTTTGTCCCCCTTGATGGGGATGGTGGCCAACTTAACTTTGTTTTTTACATCCGCCTACCAGTGTTTGAGCCAGAGCAGGCGGCAGGCTGTAACATGAGAGGTTATGGCTCGGGTGGAGAACTTAACCGCGTGGTGGGTGGCATCGGCCGAGAATTCTGCCGCGGCCATCAGTCTGGCAATGTCCTGATGCGCCCTTGTATTAGGAGGGGGACATGCTGTTTTAGTTGGCAGAGCCACCGGATCGAAGACCTGGTGAAGAAGGAGGCGGATGTGGCCGATCTAATGGCCCAGGTGTCAACTTGATGAGCCCTACGTAACGCCAGTTCAGACCTCTTGTCCTCGGGTTTCAGAGCCTCCAGGGGATCACTGGGGGAGGAAGAGGATGCTAAGCCAACGATGGGCTCGTCTACCTCAAGAGTGTTAAGTAGGTTGCAGAAGCTCGACTCGAGGTTGAAGAACCTCTTGTCCTGGCTGGATGGGGCAGGAGGGACCCCTGTGGAAGCCAACTGATTTGAGACTAGGTCATGAAAGATGGGTGGAGCCGGAATAACTTCTGCTTTCACAACGGGCTGCCTGAAAATGGCATCCTCTGCGCCCTCCGCCGGGGAAGGGTGGGCAGAGGGAGACTGTGTGGACAGGCCAGAGATGTTTTTGGCCTTAAAGAGGAGCGATTTAAACAGGTGTGGCTTGAACAAACCTACAAAGGTGGTCAGGGGTGAGACCCTCATCCTCGGACATCTCCCCCTCCATAGAGTCTATCTCCGATAGGGGCTCACGGTGGTGTGTAGATCCCCATTCAAATTCTTCCTCCTCCCTGAACTGATCCAGGCCCTCTATCTCCTCCTCCAGTTCCCCTTCTGGGAGAGGGCTGTCCCTCTGTATAGGTACCTGACCGTGGGGAAGGTCCGATCTAGGCGAGGACCTGACTGATAGAGACTCGTGCTTGGGAGCCATCGGGAGGAGGTTGGGTCTGGACATCTGTTGGAGACCTTCTGCAATCCCCTGGCGGATAGCCAGCTCCATCCATGCCCTCATTTGTTCAGGGATCTCGACTGTGGCGGGCTCCTCTTGGCGCAGACCAGCGGCCGTGGGAGTAAATGTAGCTTCGGGTGTCCGTCTGGTCGTTGGTCCAGGGGCCTGATGCCCCTGGGATGAACTGTGCCTGGAGAGGGAAGAGCAATCTGGAGGAGGGGGGGTGTATAGAGGTAGAAGGAATGGAGGGTGGGAGGGCTGGAGGCACCAGTTGTGACTCCCTGGATCGCCTGTCGAATTCTTTCTCCAATGCCTTATGGCATCTTAAGGCATCTCTTTGAGAGGCCTTAGAAGTTTCCTTAGCCTGTCTGCGCAAATGGTAGGACTTAAAAGAAGGGCCTTTAGCGGAATTGTCATCTGCCATTTTAAGAAGTAAGAATCGTATATAAAGATACTATAGGCGGTTGGCTCACCAAGGGTTCGACCTACAGCAAAGGCCGGGTGTCCCTTCAGCTGGCCCGCGCCCCCTTTTGGAATTTAGATGTATATAATCTATATTATTATTATTATTGTTATTATTATTAATATATATACGTATCTATTTGTTTTGTTATTTATACGCATATGTATATAAATGTATAAATTTATTTACTATTATTATTATACATACATACATATATTTATTTATTTATTTATTTATATTTTATTTTTTAATATAACAAAATATATAATTAATTAACTAGGTTCGGAGCTCCAAGGAGGGTAGTAACCCAGGAGATTATTATCCAATTGGTCGAATGAACACCTGAGGCCGAAGCACAAGTCTGGAGATAAGGCCTCTAGCAGCTTTAACTCCCAGACAACAACCGGGAGGAGGTGACTGCTGTTACTTTGTCCTGAGCGCTGCTGCGGAAAGCCAACAATTCTGAAATTTTGAGCAAAAGTAACAGTACAGAATAATAATAATTCTAACGGCTGGTAGGCCTGTGTAAGTGAGCTAGCACCCTCGCAGCCGAAAATGAGGCCGGAAAATGGCGCCCGAGCACGAGGTGGCACCCAAAACGGTGGCCGCCTACGGATCTCCTTGTCGGGGCCACTCAGGGCGGAACTAGGCCCCTCCGGCAAGCTTAGAATGCCGAGAGGGGCAGCGAAGAGAAATTCGCCCCTTCCTGGGGCAATCGGCATTTGTGGTGGGGGGAAAACCAGCTGCGCTTGCAGCACGATCAGTTCAAGCCGCTAATGAGGGCGGCGCAGAAAAGCGGCAGGAAACAAGCCAAATTGAGGGTAGGGGGGATGGGTTAGCGCAGGAGCGCTGCTAAACTACCCACTCTTTTTCCCCCTTGGAGGTGAGGAACGCGCTCCCCTTGCTCTAGAGACATCCCAGATGCGCAGAGGCTAAAGGAAGTAAAATAGTAAGGCAAACCTTAGAATTTATTAGAAGAGTCCTGAATCAGCCAAGGAGTGAAACAAACACAGCCTAACTCTCACAAAGGCTGAGCATAAACTGGGGAATGCAAGCAAGCCACGTGATGAAAGGTGGAGCGTTCCTCAGTAATTAAGCTCAGCCTACAACAACACAGAGGCACCTCCCATCTCTGGATGATCCGAGCAGCTCTAAGGAGAATTTATATTGCTAAGTGAGAAATCTGTTAAGTCAGCTTTGCCCCATTTTACAACACATTTATTAAGTGAATCACTGTAGTTGTTAAATTCGTAACACGGTTGCTAAGTGAATCTGGCTTCCCCGTTGACTTTGCTTGTCAGAATGTTGCAAAAGATGGTCACCATGATACTCTAAGGGTCATAAATGTGAGTCAGTTGTCAACCCATCCGAATGCAAATGACATGACTGTGGGGATGCTGCAATGGTCATAAGTCTGAAGTTGCAAGTCATAAGTCAATTTTTTTCAGTGCCATTGTAACTAAGTCAAGGACTACCTGTACTGTGAAGGAGAGATTGTGAGGTATGTGTTTGCACACCACGTTGGCTGAAAGCTGAAGGAGGGGTGTAAGCAAGGTTGAGCAGTTAAGAGAATTCAGTGAAATCTTGGAATGCAGGGAAGAGAGCGGAAGTCAAGGTTAGGAAGCAGCCAAGGTCAGAAGCATCGTGGGAATCAGTCACAGAGGGTCCCCTCCTTGCTGGATATAGCTAGCATTAATGAGGAGGCAGGCAGGCAGGCAGCCGGCCAGGTCCTGGTGTGCTTACCACTTATTCACAAGACCTTTGCTTCTGCAGGTTGCATGGATTTCATTGGGTATCCTGGCACACCATGTGTCATCCATATTCTAGCAGAGGAGGAATCTGGCAGGACTCCCCAATATCCCCATGTCCCAATCTGCCAGCATCTCTAAGCCCATTCCCTGAACCAAAGTTTCTCAACCATGGCGACTTTAAGACATGTGGAGTTCAATTGCCAAAATTCATGTAAATCAGTGTAAATTGATTCTGGGAGTTGAAGTCCACACAGCCTAAAGTTAACACGGTGGAGAAACACTGCCTTGGGCCATAAAACTATCAGCTGTGGTATCCTTCTGAATGGGTGCAAAGGCTGAGGATTGGGGGCAATGTTTAACAGTGGTTATTCCCCCCCCCCCCGCTTCCTTGGTGGGTGGTGCTAGCTAGAAGGGAGATCAACCAAGCAGTTACTCCCTAGTAGAGTATTGCAAGGCTCAGTGTTTATTCCCTTAAAATTTATGCTGGCTGGAGAATTCTAGGGATTGAAGTGCACACATTTTAAAGTTGCAAAACTGATAAACTGATTGACATGATGTTAATGTGTAACTTAATCCACCAATTCAGCTTTTGGTATCTTACAAGTATCCACTAGACACTGTGGAGTTGATTTTCTAGACTCCTACAGCTCCTCCTGGAGAAACAGCTGGAAGCCATGGTCAGGGGAGCCTTTGGCCAGTTTCACTAACTATAGTAGTTTTACTTTTTCTTGTACCAGTGACTTAATAGTCAGAGAAAGAAGCAAGGAGGAATTGTCCAAATGGATCAGCAGTTAAACGTGGCAGTGCAAAAGTTTGTACTTTCTGACTTGCAAAATTCTATTAATGTAGTCTTACAATAAACTAGAGTTAACTCATCTGATCATGTTTCCTGTCCAGTTTACCTCTCTACTTCATTATGTTTTTCTTTTTTACTTCTTTTTTCTCTTTACGCCCTTCCTCCTTATGTGATTGGTTATCTGGTGGGTTTTGCTTGGAATTAGGTTCTATAGGTTGTGAAGATTGCCCCCCCCCCCTTCTGCCTCAATTGTAGTTTAAAGCCCTTTTGATAAGATGAGCCAGTTGTTTTCTGAATAGATTCCTTTTAGTTCTTGTGAGATTCACTCCATCCCATCCCTTCATGGAGTTAGTTCTGCAGACAGTGGTCTAGGAAGCTGAAGTTCTGTTGATGACACCAGTTTTTGAGCCAGTGGTTTGTTTCTAAAATCCTTTGCTTTCTCATTGGTTGTTGGCCAATTGGAGGTATAGATGAAAACATCGCTTGTGTTCCCAATTCTTTAACTTTCTTCCCTAGCTCTTCGTAATCTCTTGTTATTGTTCTCAGAGTCACTGTTGTGTCATTGGTCCCTACTTGTAGAACAAAGAGGGAGTAATCTGTGGGGTTGATTATTTTAGTAAAGTACTCAGTTACTTGCCTAGGTTGATTGCCTGGTCTGCAGACTATAATTTCCGTTCCCCTAAGAATTGAATCTCCTGTCACCAATATTCACCTTTTTTTTCTCTAGGGAAGTCTGGAATGCTTTTCTTCCTGTCATAGGAATGCTGGTTGCGTCCTCTTTTTTTAGAAACTATTGATGAATGCTCTTTTGTGAGTGTCTGAATATTTTCTTCTAGGGGGAGAATATGAAAGCAATTGTTCAGTTCCAGAGGGGCTTCATTGGAGTAGCTTCATTCACTACTATGTTAGTGTCAATTAAACAGTAGAAACAGGTATACTGATCATCTTAAGAAACCCTCCCAGCAATTTCACAGATGCTAAAAGATGGAGCCCTGTAGCATACGAGGATAAATGACATATTTTTATCCCTCTTTTGAAACCAGGGCTTGAGAGAGGAAGAAAAGCACTGGGGCAGCTTTCTTCAACTTCCCTGCAATTGTAACATCTATACTGGATGCCAAAGTCAGAAAGACTCCTCACACCTCCCAGATGCCATCAAACTATGATCAGTGGCACCACATACTTCTGAATAATCCAAGCAATTAGAAGCTTTGCACCGATTCCACTTCTCCTTTCAGGTAAGGTGTTCCCTACTTTCCCCAGCGGCCTACTCAAGGCGATTGCAATTCCAAAATTAAAAACAAATCAAACTCAGCACAGAATTCCTGTGTCGTCACTGGCACAGCAGATGTACCCAGTTATCCACTCAAGCACTATGCCAAAGGAGGGCAGTTTGTAAACGGTACCAGCTGGAAAACCTGGTATGGTTCATGGAGATATTTTTAAAAACCTGATCTCACAACTGCCTCCCCTCTGAAGTAGCCAGCACATTTTCTTAGCAAGCCCTCATTATCACCAATGCTCAAATAGACATTATCAATTGAAATAAGGACAAATAGAGACAGGTGCAACCTGTAGGTGGAATACTAATGTTCCAGGAAGAGATTGAGATTTCAGCTCTTTCCCTCTTCCTTGCAGCTTGTATTTAATTCATTTATCATTTTAGGAGGAGTCAAGGTTGAGAAGCTCTGTTCTATAGTTTTCCTGGGATTAGTTCAAGTTGCAGCCTGAAGATGCTCATGGGTGGAATCCAGTGTCCAGTTTAACTTGCACAACATTTTCCAACAGCGGGACCGGTATGGGAGGCCCTGGAGCTTCAAAATCTGACAGAATAGGATAAAGTATGTTAAGGAGAATCTTTGTAATTCTTCGGCTGATTTTGGGCCTACAACAACCTGCCCTGGCCACTCACTACAAGACAACTCGCCATGGGACAAGGGTTACACTAATATCAAATAAATGGTGGAATAAAATCATTAAAGAAAAGATGCCAAAAGAGGGACAAAATGAAATGAGAATGACCCAAAATACAATAATTTTTAAATTACTTCAAATAATTAAACTGAATTGTTGAATTGTTCTGGCAACTTGGTCATGGCGAGTTGTCCCCCAGCGAACCAGCCGAGGCGAGTTGGCCATGGTGGATTGGCCGTGGCAAGTCATCCTATTCTGTCAGTTTTTGAAGCTCCAGGACTACCCATACTGGTCCTGCTGTTGGAAAACGTTGTGCTAGTTTAGCTGGCCACTGGATTCCACCCATGAGCATCTTCAGGCTGCAACTGTAACCAATCCCAGGAAAACTATAGTACATCTTAAAAGCAGATCTTCTCAATCTTGACTCCTCCTAAAATGAGAAACGAATTGTGCAACTCCTACTCCCTCCATCCCCAATGCATAAAATTAATTGCATTCACTGGGGATATGGTTGGACAAGAAATAAATGCACCATATTTAATGATGAGGATCCTGAATCGCAGATTGAGAAAGAAGCTTAAAGCCCCCATTACTTTTTAATGCATTGCTCTCACAGTTAGCAAAAAAGCATAGACTAAATCTGGAATGGAGGTTAGTGGGTTTTTCTAAGCATGTTTCAAATTCTATAAAAAAGAAACAAAATCAATTCTGAAGGTATTTATACTTTTTGGAAGAATAACTCAATGCTTTTATCTTTTACTCTCTGTTTTTCAGAAAAAGGTAGTCAGGTTCCAGCCTCTGCCAACTTCACTCCAAAATCAAATTACCTCTGATATAGTGGATTTGCAAACTTCTCTAGCCACTGATTCAAATTTTGGATCTGTAGTCAGGTTCAATTTGTAGTTCCACAACAGCTGAAGGGAAAACAAGAAACAAAAGACAAAACTTAGCTTTTAAAAATGCTGCTTTGGGATCTTTTTTAAAGCAATGGCTCAATATGATCTAACATAAATCTGCCAACTCTGGACAACTCCAAAAATATATTTTAAAAACTCTGGGCGATTCTCACAATGCATAAAACAACATTTTCTGCACATTAAACTTTGCATTCTGATCTTTCTGAAGGTAAATGAAATTTATACTTTGTCCCTACATGACAGAAAGAATCCAAAAGCAAAAAGGGTAAATGGAATCAAGACTTAAGCTTTTGTACTATTCCATCTTGTTACCATGTCCAAGCAGCAAGCCACTCACCAGTATGTGAGTGTTTTTCAAACCTGGCCGCTTTAAGAAGTATAGATTTCAACTCCCAGAATTCCCCAGACAGCCATGTTAGTTGGGATCTCTGGGAGTTGAGGTCCACGCCTCTTAAAGTAGCCATGGTTGACAAACAATGGCGTATATGTATTTGCATTTCTTATTTGTTGATATGCTTTCTTTAATAGTTTTTACTATTATAAGCCACTGAGTAATTGTTGCGGGCAAATCAATGACAATTAACATAGAGAACTTTTAGGGGCACAATTTGTGCTTCTAAATACAGGTGATAGAATAGAGGCGAGGAGTGGGTACTGGACACGTGAATCTATTAATTAAAACTCACACCAATGCAGCTAGAGAGAGAATGGTTCTCTTTTCCTGTGCTCCAAAAAGCTCAGAACTATGTGATGAGAACTGTTACTCTATCCTCCTGAGACGTTATTTTCAGCACAATACAGCCTTCTTTTGCCCTTGAAAGGGGTGTGTGTGTGCACCTGTTTTGCTTTAGTTCTCTATGCAAGGAAGCTGTGTGCAGTGTAAATGCAGTGCCAGTCACCCACCCACCTTTCTGTCTTTGAAGTTCATTGAACTCACCAGTGGAGTAAATCAAGATGGCCACTTTGGAACAATGCTGGAATTGCACTTTATATATATGCACTCTGTGAGGGAGCTGCTATTTATTTTTTGCATCCAAAAGGCATCCAGCACAGAGCAGCAGAGGCCAGAGGTGAACCGGTTGCAAAGAGGAGCAAAGAGATCAGGGCAGCAAAAGGAGAAATGACTAAACAAATGAGCTGACTGAACATAAATTGTTTTAAAGCATGAACTTAGAAAGTGCTAAATTCAGGGAAAGGTATTTGACTGCATTCCTCTCAGAAGCTTAAAGGAAAATGATTGATTGATTGTACACATAGAAAAGTTTTGCCTTTCAAGCACAATGCCTTTCAAACAAGCATTTCCCAACAAACAGAATTCTGATTTGACTACATAGGCAGCCATAGAAAAGTAAAGAAAGCTGAGCCTTTTCCATTTGGATGAGTTAGTCAGGATCCCATGAACTTCCCTTTTGTTAAAACAAATGTGCTCAGTGCTCTTGAGACAATATGTGCCAAATCTTTTTTTCAAAAAGCACACTTACATGGTTGCAGTCAGAAGAGATTTCATTATCCGGCTAGAAAGAGAAAAGAAAAGAAAACGGTATTAATTCAGAGGTCAGGATACCCTGCTTTCCTTCCCCACAAATCAGCCAATGTCTCAAAGTAATGTGCATGATCCGACTAACCTATCAAACCGCTCTGCCAAAGTGAGCAGCCCACAGATTAAATACCAGCTTATTTTGTCTAATAAATGGCTACCATCAAGGAACTAGCTTCAACTCAAAGGCATCAACTACGTAAGTTTCTTTTCCGATGTTCCACTGAGGTTGCTTTTCCACAAGTCTTATTTCATAAAGCAATATACTTTAGACAAGCTAGCGCTCTACGCAATAAAGGCCAGCAGGATTTCGCTAATAAAGCTTCAATCGTTCTTTAGATGGTGGAACACTTCACTTTTTTTTCTCCTGGCTATCAGTCACAACTGCAATTATGAATTAACATTTTATGGGAAGGAGAAAGGCTCACAATGTTGAGAGCATCACACCATTTGTTTCTGACCTGATCTAAGCAAAAACCAAGAAGTCATCTCAATTCAACAAGTATCTTAAGATGAATGGGATCTTTTCCCTCCAGATGTGACCGAAACAAAGGACCAAACTCAAGGAGATTCCACTGTACACATACTCACCCGATGTAACACAGAACAAGTTTTCCTCACGTGCTTTTGGCTTATATCCTATGTCTATTTAGGGTACCACTTCACTACCCTGAAATATTTTCAACCATGTTTAAAAATGTATAACTATGTTTGTTTACATTTGCCCCCTGATATCCTGCATTTTTCTTATATCCATTACACTTTTTCCTTTTGTCAACTAGGCACAATCCTGGACACAGGACACTCCAAAATGCTCATAAATTTAATGCTGGATTATAGCCTCCATCAATTCCCTATTAATATGGGTCACGGGTTGAAGGAGACTTCCACACACAGCCAAATTGTTAACTCAGGAATCCATTCAAGTTCGCCCTGACTCTCTGGCTTCCTCCCATATTGCTTATTTATAAAACTTATTGGCTGCCCATCTTACAATAAGGGTAACTCTTGGCGGCTTACAGTTACATATACAGTTAAAACATAAAAAAATAAAATCAGACATTAAAACCAAGGACAAATGGGGAGGATGGGGGCTGAGGGGACAGGGGAGATCTGGTTTTACCCAATCAACCACCTCCATTGTGCTATTCACTGGTGCCACAAGCCAACTGGCACAGCCACATCTTCAGGCCCTTACGAAAAGGTAGGAGGGTTGGAGCCAACACCACATAAAAAGAGAGAGGGGGAGATGTTCCAGAGGGCAGGAGTCATAGCATAGAAGGCCCTCCTTCTGGACCCCTTGGGCTGATGGGACCCCCAGCATGCCTCTTCTGCCAGCACGAGTGGGACGGGCCAATCCCAATGGAGTGAGACGGTCTGAGTCCATGCCATGAAGGTCTTTGGTCACCAACACTTTGAATTGCACCCCGAAGCAGACTGGTAACCAATGCAGGGCAATGGTGTTACAGGAGCCATTCCTGGGATGCGGGAGGGGGTGCAAAATTACCCTTCCGAATGCTCTTCAAGGGTAGCCCCATGTACAGCACATTACAGTAGCCCAGCCTTGAGATGACCAGGGCCTGAACGACTTCAGTGCAGGGAATCCTATGGCCCGGGCTGGGACATGTCCTGGTTCACCTGCGACTAGCCAACAGCCTCCCACTCCAACAAGACCACGGGGCGCAACCAGCCAGGCTTCTCTCCTCAGTTACTTTGGAGTCTGCACTGGTCGAGCTGGGATTTCTCTTCACAGGAGGCTTCCTACCGAACAGGCCACGGTCCAATCAGCAGGGTCAACAATTTGGAATTGTGGGAGCTCAATCCAAAATGTCTCGAGGAAATCCCGTTAAGGGTATGATCACAACTGAACCCAAAACTTATGTGGCTACGCGAGGCAGTTGATAAAAGTGAATTTTCTCCCATTTTATGATTTTTCTTGCCACCATTAAGTGGATCACTGCAGTTAAGTGAATCACCTGCTTGTTAAGTGAATCTGGCTTCCCCATTGACTTTGCTTGTCAAAAGGAGATCATGTGACTGCGAGACACGGCAACCGTCATAAATAGGAACCAGTTGCCAAGCATCCGAACCATGAGCCACTTTTTTCAGTGATGCTGTAACTTCAAACAGTCCCTCAATGAACTGTTGTAAGTCGAAGACTACCTGTACAGGTTTTAGAGCTACAATTCAGAATGTTTCAGGCTTCCTACATTTTATCCAAACAGCTTCTTGGAAGGAAGGAAGTAGGAAATGAAGAAACCATCCTATGTCACAGGAAGTTTGAAGTTTCACACGGGAGCCTCTTTGGTCTAATGGTTAGAGCACCAGGCTAGAAAATGCGAGATGGTAAGTTCCAGTCCCATTCCTGGGCACGAAAGTGAGGTGGATGACTTTGAGCCAGTCACTCTCTCAGCCCACCTCACCTCACAGGATTGTGGTGGGGGGGGAAATAGGAAGAGAAAGGAGTATTAGGTATGTTTGCTGCATTTAAGTTTTTATAAAAATAATAAAGGTGAGATTAAAAATAAATGTTCATAACATACTGTAAACACAACACAAGGTGATAATTTTAGTTTAATGTGTCAATGCACACTATGGGATCACTATCTTCCTTATTTTAACCAGGGGACCAGCTCCATTTGCAAACTACATCAACAGAAAGTATTCAAAACAAAAGCATACAACTTTTTCTGTCCAAAGAACCACACTCCCAAGAAATCAGACTATGACAAGAACTACTTAAATGAGAGTCCTATCCGGGCTTGTATTGAATCATTTTACCTTTCATTTAAACATTTCACTTTGTTAACCATTTGTATATCTTAGAATCCATACAGTTGCTCTAAGACCTCTGCTCTGGGACAATGGCCACAATTCTGGAGAAAAGGGAAATGCAAGGCTATATTTCCTTTGCCTTTTCTAAGACCAGATTATGGAATGAAGTAAGACAGACTTGATAGTCTTTCAATATAATCCACATCCCAGCAAGCAGGATGTGATATTTATAAAAGCAAAGTAGTTCACTTCTCCAAAACCATTTTTACCACTGCTTATTAAATATAGTTTGTGAGCAAAAGAAAGTTGCCATTCTAAATTTTGACAGGCCTACTGACAGGCTTATCTCTCTTGTGGCACAAGGCTCCCTCCTTCCCACTCTTTGTGAATAAGTGTTCAACCCTATCCTTTCTTCAAAGACTAACAAGTTATGATTTTATATCAGCATAATGCTATTTATACAACGATTTTAAAGTTCATCTAGCAAAAGCTTACAATTAAGGTAACAGTAAATCAATTACCCATAACTTAGCTCTTGGTTCTTGCTTCAAAGACTAAGTACAGGTTATGGAGGAATATATTCAGAATTTTGACTCATTCACAGTAGAAATTCGAAGCTTCAGCCACCAAGCACCTAGAAATTAACTAGCCTTACTAACTTGTCCCCCCCTTACCCCCCAAAAAAGACTCTTCATGGGTTCTTGTGGTGCCTTACTAAATTTATACTTCAAAAAGAACATGACAACCAAGTTTTTTTTTTTTAAAAAAACAAACTTTATTCAGTTTTCACATTAAAAACAAAAATCTCTTTTTGGTGGACAACATATTTCCGGGTCATCATCTTTACATACAAATATGCCAGAAATTATACAATGATATATGCATACTTAATTCTATTATTACCTTTTCCATTCCAAATTTTCAGTAGGGAGAGAAACAAACACATTAATTCTAGCCTCTTTCCTTAATTTCAATCAATTTTGTTTCATTTGAATTATTTCAAATTAATCCTTTAGTATTTGTTTTTAAATGTAAACAATATGTATTTACCTAATAAATACTAATAAGGTTTAATTCTAAATTCTTTCATTAATCCCAATCTAAACATTTAATTTCATTTCAATTATTTCAAGTATAATCCTTAATATTTATTTTAAAAATACAAATAAACAATATATATTTGCCTAATAGTGGTAATAATGAAGTTACCAATGTCTCTCTTTGCTTTTAATAATTTATATTAAACTTATTAATTTTGCTGGTTCTTTAGTCTGTCACATTCCCTTTCCATTACACACATTTAATAAGTTCTAAATTGATACAGATCTTAACACACCCACACAAAAAGAAAAAAGAACAAGTATAAGTTTCCCCTCTTTTACTATTTTGAGTGTGACACCTTAATGATTAGAATATACCTTTATTCCCTCATCTTAATTCCCAATAAACCATTAGTCATTACATCTTCTCAATTGGATTCCACAGCATATTTCCCCCCCCCTTTAATAAGAGCTATCAATATCTATATTACCCTATTTTCTAAATATTTTTAATTGCAGAAATATTCTTATTACCCCTTGTCACCCTGCAGAATCCCCCTTTTAATTCATCAACCATTATCTCTGAAAAGGCAATTTCTTTTCAACATTTTACTAGTTCTGTGGTTCTTTCTGTCACATGCCTGTTTCTTACTGCTTCTCCGGTGCATTGTCCAGGGAGCGAACCCGAGTCTCCTCCCGCTCTCTTCCCCATGTCTTTTCTCATTCTTTCTACATTTCCTGACTTCACAAGTATTCCTTCTTTTAATTATAAAGAAACAATTTCCTTTCAACGTTTTACTAGTCTTACTGTTTCTCCTCCCTCTTTTTTCCCCATGACTTTTCTCATTCCAATTTATCTCCTTCTTAATATCTTCCCTTTCCCTTTTCTGCTGAATCTTCCTGCCTTTTCTAACTTCACAATTATTAAACCCTCTTTTAATTGCTTTCTTAAAATTCAACTTTTTAACCTTCCTTCTTTCCCCACTTCTTTGTAATGTTCTTTGTGTTAATTGTCCATTCAAAATGTCTTCTCCTTGAGTCAATTCCTGCTCTTCTGAGAATCTTTCTTCTTGTTCTTCAATCGCCATTTCCATTTTTTCTAACACAGAGCAAAGTGATTCGTCTCTTTCCTGTAGTAATTCTCTCATATTTTTAAATTCCATTTTTAAGTCCCAAAGAGATATCATCATTCTTATATTTTATAATCCTCAAAGTCCACAAAAAACCCCCCACCACTTTTACTTTCCTTCTTTCTTCTTTCAATTTTTTAAAGTTCTCAGCTATTCCAGTTCAGGGTTCATACCAAAAACATCAGTCAGTCCCACAAACAATCTTTCCTTCCTTGCTTTTTCCTTTATTCTGGTTCTGCTTTCACTTTCCAAAATTCTTACTTGTTTCAATATTTCTGTAATTTTATACCAGTTCATTCAAAAACAAAATGCTTTCCTTTTTATTTGAACTAAATTTTTATCAAAAGGTGACACTCTCCATTATACGAAGTCTTCACTTTTTTCCCCCTATATTTTTATTTAAGGTTTTTCGAACCTCAATATTCCAAGACAATCCAGTCTCCAATTTATAAACTTTATTATTATTATTCTTTGGCAATATTAAGTCCAGCTTTAATTTTATACTATAGTCCAATTTCATTAAATCTTTAATTCCAGCTTCTTCCTTTCCCGGTTCGAAGCCCCATTTAGCTATCAAAAATATTTTCCTTTTTTTTTTTTCTCTGTCCCTTTGTAATTTCGCAGCTCACTTTTCTTTTCTTAAAAATTCCATATGACCTTAATCCCGGGGTACTTTTATTTGTTTATACTGCCCAGTTGTCCCGGTTCAGATGTTATCCACCTCTTTCTTCCCTCCTGCACAAATCTTAGTCAAGTTGAGTCATCCTCTTCGGGATGGCCATTTTAGACCATCGCTGCAGTCGTCTTCGGGAGGAAAAAAAGCCAAGCCCGGGGGGGGGAGATGTGGCTCCCCACAGACAGGCTTGCTGCTTCCTCTTACTCCGCTGCCCCTCCAAGGCAGTTTCAGCCCCTAATCAGGATAATTGGGGCTCTCCGACGAAAGAGCATGAACGATAGTCGCAGAGAGTTGCGATCTACCGTCCGTCGGTGAGGAGGCTCTGCCTTCTTCCGATAACCAACCAAGTTTTTAAAGCCACAGGAATGCCATTCAATCTGGATTCCACAGAAGATCATGAACTCTTCCTTTAGGACGTCACCTTAATATTAACTTAGGTTAACAAGCAGGTTAGCTTGGTCGCTCAACAGTGAGACACTGGTGAGGCGGGCACAGCAGCACCTGCATTTTCTGCATCGAATTAGAAGAGCACATCTTCCTTCTGCTGTCCTTACCACTTTCTGTAGAGGGAGGATTGAGAGCATCCTGTCGTATTGTATTACTTGTGGTTTGAAAGCACCAGTACTTTGGACAGGAAGGCTGTGCACAGAGTGGTGAGGACGGCAGAAAAGATTATTGGGAGTTCACTTCCTTCTATCCAGGACATGGCATATAAGCGCTGCATGAGCAGGGTCCAAAGGATGCTGCACAACCTCTCCATGACCTGCTTTCCTTGTTAGCTTCTGGGAGGAGGGGGCTTTGTGGTATTCGAAACAGAACAGCTAGATTCAGTCACAGTTTTGTTCCATATAGTATCAACCTTCTGAATTCTCAAAGTTTTCTCTCTTCGCTTATGTATTCAAAACGGACAGTGATTTCGATTCTCTCTCTGTGTGTGTATGTTGTGTAGCCTGTGTATATGTGTGTGCATGTATGGGTATGGGGAGGGGGGGGTGTATTTTTTTTCTGAGAGCAGGCAACAGAATTTCATTTTTAATGTGTGCCAGTGTGCCCACAGTAAAAAAAAAAATGACAATAAAGGTTATCTTATCCTACCTGACTGACAGGCTGCTTTAATCCTAAATTAGCCCATATCATTGACACCCCTTTTGAACTGTGGACCAAACTGGCTTCCCACAGCAATCCGGGAAAAGGATGTCCTAGGTAACAAGAATGAAAAGCACTGAACTATAAATCTGGCTGTGCTGCTGCAGCAGTCTTGAACTGCAATAAAATTTGGCTTCTATTCATAAGGACCTTATGAAGGATATCTCTAGAACAGCCAATCTGCTTCCTGAAATTGCCACCACCATTTAAGGCTAGTAATTTAAGTTACTTTTCAGTAGGCTGTAATTATAGACTTCAGGGCTTTCTAAAACGGTTAAAGATGGAGGTATTTCCTTCCAGAGACTCAGAAAAGCAAGGCTGGCTGAAACCAGGCAAGCCAAACAGCATTTCATGTCTTCACAGAGAAAGAAGTTGCCACGGCTGAGCTGATGTCCTGCAGAGAATAAAATATATTTCATTTATTTTACTATATTTAGAGCCCACTCAAATCATAGCCAATCTGGGCAGGGTAAAACACTGTGCAAAAATGGGGAAGCTTCACCCTCCCCCCCCAACTTTCATTCTACTCCCTCCCTCCCCATCTTTTATTTATAGTTGATAAGTTGCATTTTATAGCATTTTATTCTTAATATATATTTATTCTTTTTAACACTGTAAGCCACACAGAGTCACCTCATGGTGAGATGGACAGCAAACAAATGTAATAAATAAATATTAGCAACTAATATAATAATAATTGCCTAGCAACTAATACAATAATAAAAATCCTCTTCTACATTCAAAAGTGCCACTAACCTAATCAATAGCTTCCTTTGCCCTATTTTTGAAATATCTCTCAGCAATTTAACATGTATGGCTTTCAACTCCCATGATTCCACAACATGCTAGCTGGGGAACTGTGGAAGGTCACATACCTTAAAACTGCTGAGCTGAAAAATAAGGCTTTAGAATGTGGGCCATCTTTACCACTAGAAAAAGAGGATGCCATAAAAAGGGAGCCACCCTTGTTGGGGACTGCTGGCCTAATCCATGCTTCATGTGCCTCACAAGAGGGGTGCAAAACAGCCCCTCCTTAAATGAGTGGGCCAATCTTGGCAAAGCACTACTTGATGTACCTCGGTACGCACCATAAAGGGCTGGGGAGAAGCATTCCCTCTTTTTAATTGAAGGGCACCAGAGGAGATAGGTAAACATACAGAAAGGTTGTAGTTAAGAGCGATTCTAAATCTTGAGAAGATATTTCAACAGCTATCTAAGAACATCTTCCAAAGAGTACCAGTATTTTTTGTTTCACTATCAAACTAGAACAGCTGAAAATGTGGATGTTACCCAAAGTTGCATGTCTCTGTTCACTTAAATCAGATGTCCTGCTGAAAAACTATCCATAATAGCCAAGCACTATCCATGTCAGTTGCTTGTAATTAGATGTTATTCTCTATCCTGTCCTATCAGGGCTGCAACTAATAGCAGCACCTACCCAACCCTAAAAGAGAGAGAGGGGAAGGGAAGGGAAGGGAAGGGAAGGGAAGGGAAGGGAAGGGAAGGGAAGGGAAGGGAAGGGAAGGGAGGAAGGAAGGAAGGAAGGAAGGAAGGAAGGAAGGAAGGAAGGAAGGAAGGAAGGAAGGAAGGAAGGAAGATATATAACAGGAAAACTGAACATTCTTGATTTGAAAACAGAACATCCTAGACAAAGGCAATAAATAGTCAGTGCCTTCTTTATTGCCGCATAACTCAAATTCAGCTTTGAAAGGACAACTTTACCTTCCAATATTAAGGAAAAGCTGTTGCTTCCTTTCAGGATCATCCAGAAAGTGAAGGATCAATGAAATTTGCAAACTATCAAGTTTAGGGTTGTTTTAAAAAAAATAGGTATGATAAAATTTTCTGAAAAAAGCATGACCATCTGATGCAACAAAAAACAAAAGCCTTTTCTGTCAACGAGCCCTTAGGAATATGAGTTTACCTTCATGGAGGATTATTCCAAATAGTTCTCAAATATTTATGTCATAATAAACCCATTAGTTTTTAGGATTCACTGGAAAATATTAATTGAAAAATCAGTTGAAAGGGCAACCTAAATAAAATACACTCCTTTCCCCCCACTCCTTCTCTCATGGTATGCAGCCTTAGTAAAGAGGCAATAGTCATTCAGGTATTATATGAGTAACTTCAATCTGCTTTTTACCCAGAGGAATAACTGAAATTACCTTAAAATTCAATTCCGAGGACATAAGAAAAGATGGATAAGAGCTGATTTTTTAAAAAATGTATCAATAACTCCAATTTCAATCATTTGAATTGGGTTTTACCATTTTCTTAAAGCATGATGGGGATAATGAACCCAGCACCAGAATGTAATAAATCGTAATCATAACGTCTACACGCGGTCTATGAATATGCTCATTAACTGAGGTGATTTATCCTCTTGCAGGTGGATGAACAAGCACAGCATTTGTTTTTCGAGACAAAACACCAGTTCTCAGTGAGTGTGGGATTTGAGGATAGAGTAGATCCAAGTGACACTTATATAAATGGAAAGGCTCGGGGAAAAGAGCGACTTCTTCCGGCAGCCTTGGAGAAACTAAGACCAAATGTCCATCATTAATTATTGAAAGGAACACTTGCATCAAAACAGACTGCAAAGGGTCCCCCTTCTGGGATTGTTTTAATGAAGTTCCTGTCAGTTAAGCGCTCGAATTTGCAACCTACTGAAATGATAATCCGGCTCCCAACTGCAGTTGCCTCTTCTGAAGATGCAAAGAGAAATGTTTTCTTTTCCCATGGACTCGTACATTCTCAACTGGGAAATAACTTTGGAACTGAAAAGTAAAAGATCTCTATTTTGCAGTGTAAGAACAGTAAAAATGCACCTCTACAATAGACCCCCAATACTTCATGTAGGTTTTTCACATGAGGGTTATCCTGGAATGCACTCTTCATGTTTCCCCCCAATTCATTTAGAGCCACGGTTAAGAAGAGAAATGCTTCTGTGTTGTTTAAATAATGTTTGGTGATTTATTGAGGAAAGGCTCGCCAAAATAGATAAGCTTATTGCCTCTTTAGTGATTAAAGTGACAGTTTCCCTGTCACTACAAGGAGCCAGTTTGCTACCTAATGATATGCCAAGCATTTATAGTGTCACCTCAAAACATCTGAGCTAACAAATGCTGCATAATGTGCGTGCCTACCTTCTGAAATTGAAATCGGCATCAATCACAGAAAAATAATTAATATGCATTAAGGTTATATCAGGCAAGAAAAACATTCTTTTACTGAATCGGTGATTAACTAGAACCCCTCCGACAATGACTTCAATCATTAACATCGAGTTTTCCTGAGCAGGGCCTTAAACCATGATCTAAATCAATTTTGCTAAATTAAGTCTCTTCCTCCCACAAAGTAGTGCCAAAATGCCAAACACCAGCACAGCCACATTTTTCTGAAAAGCTGGAATTGGGTGGGATGGTTCTCCCAAGACACCAGATAAGGGTCAGCACAGACCCCTGAGGGGGGGCTACAACTCACTCCCACAGACAGGCTTTCCAAATGCTTATGTTGGCCTTGGAGCCAGAGGGTCTCACCCAAGGGTGGGCTTCAAAAATATGAGCAAAGGGTTCTCTGCCCAGGTGCTGGGTGGGCATGGCCTAGTTGGCCTCCTGCACCATGGGAGAGGGGCCTTTTTGCCTTCCTCAGGCTCCGGAGGCTTTTCTTGAGCCACCAGGAGGGCAAACATGGCCTCCCCGGGCTCCGGAGGCTCTCTGGAAGCCAGAAACAGGCCCGTTTCTGGTCTTCCTGACCTTCTGGGAGGTCCATTTTTTGCCCTCAAGCCTCCACACGTGCCCTGCAGTTATCTGCATCCAAAAGGGGCCACGTGAGGGCTCCGGGGAGGGCTGAGCAGGGCCAGCCAGGAATGGGATTTGGGGGTTCTCCAAACTGCACAGAATCTTAGCTAGGGTCTCTCCTGAACCCCTGTGAACCCCCAGCAGCCCATCCCTGGTCCCACCACCCCTATTCCAATGAGCCATGCTTGTACATGACTATGCCCACTTTAAAGAAATATCCCAGCATGGAGAAGATCTGAGGGCCACAGATGGTTGCAGCTCGCTTTGCTAAATGAAGAACTCAGATCCTGCTGCCTATTTCTCTAGATCTGCAGTGAAGGGTGCCCCCCTTCACCTCCAGCCCTCTCAATCAGAAAAGTGAAAGAAAAGGGCAGCCCAGTCTGGATGTAGAGGTAGTCCTCAACTTACAACAGTTTGCTTAGTGACCATTCATTGAAACAAGTGACTCGTGACCGTTTTTCACACTGTTGCAGCATCCCCATGGTCACATGATTTTTATTTGGATGCTTGACCACTGACTCATATTTATGGTGGTTGCATGCAGGGGTGGGATTCAAATATTTTACTACCAGTTCTGTGGGCGTGGCTAGGTGGGAGTGGCCATGTGACTGGGTGGGCATGGCTTTTTTTTTTTTTTTTGCAACCCCCCCCCCCGCTCCATTTTTTTTCCTTTTTTTGCCTCCCGGGGCTCAGGGAAGACTCCTGGGCAAAGCAGTAAGACAGCAAGGGTGATCTCGGAACAGCTGATCGTTGGGAGGAAAAGAAAAAGAAATATCACGAGGAATGACTGGGCAGGACTGGCAGGACAAAATGCAGTCAGCAGTGTCACCCATGTGCACAATGGTGCATGCGCGATAAGGACTGACTGGGTGGGGAGGGCAGAGAGGGGCGGGGCCAGCCAGGGGCATGATTTGCCCATTCTCCAAACTGTGCAGAATCATAACAACCGGTTCTGCCGAACCAGTCCGAACCACACAGTAGAATCCCACTCCTGGTTGCATGTGATCCCCTTTTGCAACCTTCTGACAAGAGAAGATAACAGGGAATAGAATAGAATAGAATAGAATAGAATAGAATAGAATAGAATAGAATAGAATAGAATAGAATAGAAATCAGGATAGGATAGGATAGGATAGGATAGGATAGGATAGGATAGGATAGGATAGGATAGGATAGGATAGGATAGGATAGGATAGGATTCTTTATTGGCCAAGTGTGATTGGACACACAAGGAATTTGACTTTGGTGCAGAAGTTCTCAGTGTACATAAAGGGAAAAATACATTCATCAAGAATCATAAGATACAACACTTAGTGATAGTCACAGGATACTAATAAGCAATCAAATTAACATTACTAACTTAACAACTTCTGTAATTCACTTAACAACTGGGGCAAGAAAGATCGTAAAATGGGACAAAACCCACTTAACCAATTTCTCACTTAACAACATAGACTTAGACTAACTTTGTTGTCACTCTGAATGTACATTAATCGGCATACATTAAAATGAAATTTTGTTGCATACAACTCTCAAAGGGTGACCACCTCCAATATACACTACATAAACATGACAAAATAAATAAATGTGTATATATTATATGACATGGAGCCACAACACAGTCAACATAAATTTTGGGCTCAATTATGGCCATAAGTTGAGGACTACCTGTGTATAAATACCAGCATTTCATTTGCCCTCTTCTTCTGAACTTGGGGGAGGAAAGTTTTTTCTTTGTTTTTCCCTCCACTTCCCTTTTCTCTCATCTCTTGCCTTTGAGACCAGGAGCTCTCTTGTTTTAATCAACTTGAGCTGCTCTGGGAGAAAATAGTTGCCTGACTATCAAGATGAAACACCCTGGGGGGCTTCCAGTTTGAGCTTCCTCGGCAACAGACCGAAATCTGTGATTGTGCATAGTTTCGATCCGTGCTCTCCGCCAGAGCACCCCGATCTTTTGGATTCAGGGCTGAAACCACCCTGTAGAGGTGGCGAAGAGGGGAGAGACCGCCAGCTGAGTTGAGGGGAGCCGCATCTCTCCTCCTCAGCTGGCCATTACTCCCTTTCCCGAAGGCGGTTGCAGTGGTGGTCAGAAATGGCCACCTCAAAGAGTAACCCGACCGGATAAGATTGAGCAGGAGGGAAGACAAAGGGGAGAGCTTGACAGACTGGGCTAAGCAGAGACAACAGCTATGCAAGGTACCCTGGAACTAAAAGTATTAAGAATGTTATTCCTGAAAGAAGATTTCTAAAGCAGCGGAGAAGAGAGGGGGAAAGGGGGAAAAAAAATTTCTCATATTGACAGTTACAGTCAGCTTTGAATGTTAAAAAGAAGAAATTTAAGTGAGAGATTTGTGTTAATTTACTTTGACACTAACAGGCAATTTTAAGCTGAAATTAAAAAAGGGAAAATAAAGATTTACTGGATACTCTAAAGCCATTAAAAGGTGGAAAGTGGAGGAAAAAAAGAAAGGGTGGAACTTGGAAACTACAGAGTGCGCCACCTGGAAATAAAGGAATTAACAGTGAACTTTAAAAAGACTTCCAAAGGTTATATTGTAACTGAAACTTTGTGAAAGATAACAGAGCCCCCGGAAAGGAAAAGTGGAAGAAAGAAGCAAGAAGAAACGGTTTTGGATTACTTGATGATTTTTGGAATTTTGGATGTTGGATTTTTAGTGGTTTGAATTAAAATTAATTGGGTGGTTGTTTAAAAGTGTTTAAAATGGCAGTACTCCTTGAGGAATTAAAAATAAAACTTAAAAAAATGAAAGAAAAGTTGCAAGAAGGATCCTTTGGCTTTGCATTTCAATTCTTAGAAGTTGAGATTTTGAACTATGAAAAACAACAAGAAATGCTTGAAGAACAAGAAGGGTTGGACAAAGAAGCAGCCATCTTTAATGATCAAACAATGCAATATGGGGTAAAATGGAAAAAGAGGTAAAAGGAGTTAAAAATTCAAGATTTGAGGAAACAACTAAAAAAGGAATAGTTTGAAAAATAAACACATTAGGAAGAAGCAGAAGAGAGGATTACAGAAGAGAGAATCAGAGAGGGAGGGACAAAAAGGGTGGTGAGAAAAAGAGAGGAAAGATACAAAGGAAAAGAAGTTATAAGGGACAGAAACAGGAAATAAAGAAACAGGGAAGCATACAAGGATTAAAGGTATTAGCCTACTTAAAAGACATAGAGATAATGGTTAAAATATAAATTAAAAGAGAGGATTCTGCAAGGGTACAAGAGATAGTGTTGTTATATTAGAAATAGTAATGAGCTAGAAAATATGAAACATAGGTGATTAAAGTGAAAGACAAAATTGGTATTGTTATGTAATGGAATGCTTACTAATAATTAAATGTAATAAAAAGAGAAAGGGAATAAAAGTAAAAGAAGTGGAAATAAGAGGAAGGAATGAAAATACTTTAATTGTTCTTAATGATTTATAAAATACAATTGAAAAGAAATGCAAAAGATTTATAATGAAATCAATATCAGTTGCCAGGATGAATTTGAATAGAATAACCATTTTATCCATTATTTTTATATATTTTTTCTTTTCTTAGAATTTAGTGTGTATTCTTAAGGGAAAGTACCAAGCGGAATTCAGTTGATAAGAGTTATATGATATAAAATAGATATTAGAAACTGAATGTTATAATTGTATAAATGTTTAATGAGATTTGAAAGGATAATAATTATAAGATTTAAAGGTGACACACTCTATTTGGTAATCATAGGGGAAACCTTGCTTTTTAATGGCTGGAAGGGGAGGGAATTATCTCTTTTCCTTTCCCTTTTGGGATGATGATGGAAAAAGAATATATTAAATTGTAAACAGGACAGACAAAAGTACAAGTATAATGACTAGAAAGATATAGAAATTTAGAAAGAGATACGTAATTGAATTAGAAAGGAATGAGACAATCATAAAATATGGTTGAGGAAAGTAAGGGAAGGAAAAAAATATTCAGAAATTGATAAAATAGTGACAAGATATGAAATTGGATAAATAAGATGAATATGTAACTGAGATTATGTCTGTATGGAAATGTGATAACCTGGAATCATGCTGTTCTCAAAAAATGATGTTTTAATTTCATTATGTTTTGTGAAAACCCAAATAAAACTTTTACAAAAAAAAAAAGATGAAACACCCTGAATGAATAATTCTTGCAGCACCTTGCTCTGCAAACTCTGGTGCATATTTAACACTGTTACTTCAGTATATCTTCCCCAGGTATTGATTGGTATTTCCTTTAATACTTTCGTATTTAATACCTCAGGAAGATAAACTGAAGTAACAGTTTACTGTCACATGAAAGTTAATTTCTCACTTGAACTACCTTTTGTATTTCTGTTTCTTTGAAGCCATTTTTCTGGAAATTCTGAAGGAAATGAAAAATCACATGAGGAGCAGGAATGGTGGAGAAATTAAATGAATGTACTTCAGTTTTTTTTTTAAAAAAACCTTTATTTATAAAATGGGCGTTGGTCCTTACCTGACACGCCATTTCTCTTGAGCCAGGAGGATCATCCAGAGGGTGGGAGGTGCTTCAGTCTGCGTCGTTGAAGGCTGAGCTTAATTACTGAGGAACGCTCCGCCCTCCATCACGTGGCTCCCTTGCATTCCCCAGTTTATGCGGTTGAGAGTGAAGAGAAGATCGTGCTCTCATCCTACTATGCTACAAGGTTCATTGGCCGAAACAAGACCTCACCAGACGGTGAAATACTCGGGGTGGGGTTGGATGATCCTCCTGGCTCAAGAGAAATGGTGTGTCAGGTAAGGACCAACGCCCATTCTCCTTAGAGCCGGTCGGATCATCCAGAGAGTGGGACATACCAAAGCTTGGCTGTCCTATGGGAGGGATTCTGTCTGGTCCGGTAGTCCCCGCGGTTCCTTGAGGACTCGCTGGAGGACTCGTCTACCAAACGAAGCCTTCGCCGAGGCAAATATGTCGATCTTATAGTGTCTAATGAAGGGAGATGGGGAGGCCCAGGTGGCCGCCCGACAAATATCAGCAATTGGAGCTTGGGTGGCCCAAGCTGCTGAGGTGGCCGCACTTCTGGTGGAATGTGCTGTTATTCCACTGGGTACTGGCAGAGCCTGAGACAAATAAGCTTTGGAGATAGTAGCTCTAATCCAGCGACTTATAGTTGAAGGGGACACTTTGTGGCCTAATGATTTGGGTTGAAAGGAAAGGAATAGGGATTCGGACCTCCTGAAGGGCTGGGTGCACTTAATATAAATGCGGAGGGCCCGTCTCACGCTTCTCCCTTTCCTGCGAGGGATTGGGACAGAAGTTCGGAAGTATGAGTTCCTGTGCCCTGTGGAAGGCTGAATTGACCTTGGGCAAGAAGGTGGGGTCCGGCCGGAGAACCACCCGGTCGGCATGGAAGATGCAACGGTCCTTCCTCACCGACAAGGCTGCTGTCTCCGATATTCGGCGAGCCGAAGTAATGGCTACCAGGAACACGAGTTTTAATGTGAGGAACTGGAGTGAGGATTCCCTGAGAGCCTCAAAGGGGTGTTTAGTAAGGGACACAAGGACCTTATTGAGGTCCCAGGTAGGGTATCGGTGTACGGTTGGGGGGCACAAGTTAGTGGCTCCTCTGAGGAATGCCCTAATGCGAGGGTGGAGGGAAAGGGAACCCAGATAGTCACAAACAATGACAGTTGAGAGGGCTGCAACCTGACGCCTCAGGGTATTCGGGGAAAGACCTTTCCTCAGACCCTCTTGGAGGAATTCCAAAACTTGAACGATGAAGGGTGAAAGCGGGTTGGCCTGGAAACTATGGCACCACTTGCAGAAACTATTCCAAGTGGCATTGTATATTCGGGTTGTTGAGGGCCGCCTGGCGACTAAAACGGTATCAATAACCTGGTCAGAAAACTGCTCCTTTCTTAGACCTTCCCACTCAACCTCCAAACGGCTAACTGGAGCCACTGAGGATCCGGGTGTTGGAGGGCCCCCTGAGAAAGGGATATCCTGTTCGGGGGGATTTTCCAAGTAGGGGCCACCGATAAGTTGCGGAGATCCGCAAACCATGGGCGTCTGGGCCAGTAGGGTGCCACTAGAATCAGCTCTGCCTTCTTGGAGATGAGCTTCTGGATGACTCTGGGAACCAGGGCTAATGGAGGGAATGAATATAGAAGCCCTGTGGGCCAGGGGCAACGGAAGGCGTTGTGATTCTCGGCCCCGTGGGAGGGATACCTCGAGAAAAACCTGGGGAGTTGTGTGTTGAGAGGGGATGTGAAGAGGTCTACTGTCGGGAGACCGAACATCATGGTCGCCTCCCTGAACAGTGACGGGTGGATGCGCCACCCGGACTGGTCCACCGTGGTCCTGCTCAGCCAGTCCGCTTGGATGTTTGAGTCCCCTGAGATGTGTTCAGCTTTGAGGGAGAGGAGATTGCGCTCCGCCCAACGGCAGAGGCGCTCGGCCTCTCTCATCAAGCGTATGGACTGGGTGCCCCCTTGGCGGTTGACGTGAGCCTTGGCGGTGACGTCCGTGAGTATAAGGACATGCCGCCCGCGTACCTGAGGGAGGAAGTTGCGCAGGGCCAGGTGGATGGCTCTGAGTTCCAACCAGTTTATACTTCATGCCCGTTCTACCTGTGACCATCTGCCCTGTGTTGAGAGCGAGTGGATGTGAGCGCCCCATCTGGACAGGCTGGCATCTGTGGTAATGATGAGGTGTTGGGGCTCCCTGAAGTGATGATCCTTGTTGATGGCGGGACTGGTCCACCAGAGGAGAGACGTGAGGACCCTTGAGGGCACCTTGACCGTGGCCTTTGAATTGTTTCTGCCGGTCCTTTGGAACGGGAGCAGGAACCACTGTAGGGATCTGGTGTGTAAACGGGCCCAGGGAACAATGGAGACATGAGACCAGTTTACCTAGTAATTTAGACAATTCTAAAAGTGTTACCCTTCTTGACCATCTGATATGCTTGACGGTTTCCTGGATGCTAAAGAATCTTTCCGAGAAGAGGAAAACCTTCCCCTGAACTGCGTCAATGACAGACCCCAAGTGGGTGATCCGTGTAGATGGTAACAGTTGGCTCTTTTGCCAGTTTACTTGGAACCCATGTTCTTGGAGGGCAGAGAGAGTAGCTCTGATATCCTTCTCTGCTTGGAGTCTGGAGTGAGACAGGATGAGGATGTCATCCAGGTAACAGTGGAGGTGAACCGGGAGGTCCCTGAGATGGGCCGCCAGAGTCGCGAGGACCTTAGTGAAGGTCCTTGGGGCAGAGGCCAACCCAAAGGGAAGGGCCACATATTGGAAGTGACGGTGGTTGTAGCAGAACCTGAGGAATTTGGAATGGGAAGGCCAGATTGGGATGTGAAGATACACCTCTGAAAGGTCTATGGAGGATAGCCAGTCCCCCTGCCTGATGCCCAGTAGAATGGACTGCAGGGTGTGCATCCTGAACCTGCAGTAGATCAGGTAACGGTTAAGGCGTTTCAGGTGTAGGATAGCCCTCCATCCACCTGAGGATTTGGGGACCACGAAGAGGTAGGAGTAAAACCCCTGCCCCCGCTGGGATGGTGGGACGGGTTGTATGGCCTGTATGTTGAGATGATGGATAGCTGAATCCATTAAATTGCGTTTGGTGGGATCCCTTGAGGGGGGGGATGCCATAAAAAAGTCAGGGGGGGCGCGCTGGAATTCAAGCGCGAGACCGAGTCTGATGGTGTCCTGGACCCAGGCATCAGAGGTGGAGGAGTCCCATCAGTCGGCGAAATGCTTGAGGCGTCCGCCGATGGGAAGGGAGGGACGGGATCTATCTGGTGCACCGGAAGGGCTTCCCTCCTGGACCCATGAAGGGACGCTTGTAGCTGCCACCCCTCCTGTTCCTGTCGCCCGGATCGGCTCTATCCTGGGGCTGGAATGGCCGGAAGGAGGGGGGTCTCGGATACCTGGGCAGGAAAGGTGACTGGTAGAAAGGTCGGGAGGAACCTCTCCGAAATGGCTGGGGGGCTCTTGACTCTGGCCTCCGTAAAAGGGGAGGAAGAAATTTTTTTTTGCTCCGGGTTTCAGATAGCAATGGCTCCAGGGCGGTGCCAAATAGTTTGTCCCCCTTAATGGGGGCAGTGGCCAACTTAACCTTGTTTTTTACATCTGCCTGCCAGTGTTTGAGCCAGAGCAGGCGGCGAGCTGTAACATGAGAGGTTATTGCTCTGGCAGAGAACTTAACCGCGTGGTAGGTGGCATCGGCCGAGAATTCTGCCGCGGCCATCAACTTTGCGATGTCCTGATGTGCCCTTGTGTTAGAGGGGGGAACATGCTGTTTCAGTTGGCGGAGCCACCGGATCAAAGACCTGGTGAAGAAGGAAGCGGCCGTGGCCGATCTAATGGCCCAGGTGTCAACTTGATGAGCCCAACGTAACGCCAGTTCGGACCTCGTGTCCTCGGGTTTCAGAGCCTCCAGGGGATCACTGGGGGAGGAAGAGGATGCTAAGCTAATGATGGGCTCATCTACCTCAAGAGTGTTAAGTAGGTTGCAGAAGCTCGACTCGAGGTTGAAGAACCTCTTGTCCTGGCTGGATGGGGCAGGAGGGGCCCTTGTAGAATCCAACTGGTTTGAGACTAGGTCGTGAAATATGGGTGAGGCTGGAATAACCTCCGCTTCAACCACGGGCTGTCTAAAAATGGCATCCTCTTGTCCCTCCGCTGGAGAAGGGAGAGCCGAGGGGGACTGTACAGACAGGCCAGATATGTTCTTGGCCTTAAATAGAAGTGATTTAAACATGTGTGGCTTGAACAGACCCACAAAGGTGGGTTGATCGGGAGTGAGGCCCTCATCCTCGGACATGTCCCCTTCCATCGGGTCTATCTCCGATAGGGGCTCCCCTTGGTGCGTAGACCCCCATTCAAATTCCTCCTCCTCCTCCCTGAACCGATCCAGGTCCTCTATGGCCTCCTCTGGTTCCCTTTCTGGGAGAGGACTGTCCCCCTGTAAAGGTACCTGACCATGAGGAAGGTCTGATCTAGGCGAGGACCTGACTGATGGCGAGTTGTGTTCGGGCGCCATCAAGGGGGGACCGGACCTGGACATCTGTTGAAGGCCCTCTGCTATCCTCTGGCGGATAGCCCACTCCATCCATGACTGCATGAAAGCAGGGATCTCAACTGTGGCGGCCTCCTCCTGGTGTAGACCAGCGGCCGTGGGCGTGAATGTAGCTTCGGGCGTCCATCTGGTCGTTGGTCCGGGGACTTGGTGTCCCTGGGATGAGCTGCGCCTGGAGAGGGAATTGCAAACTGGAAGAGGGGGGGGTGACTGGAGGTAGAAGGAATGGAGGGAGGGAGGGCTGGAGGAGCCGGTTGTGCCTCTCTAGATCGCCTGTCAATTCTTTCTCCAGTGCCCTATGACGTCTTAGGGTGTCCCTCTGAGAAGCCTTGGAAGGTTCCCTAGAGGCTTCCTTAGCCTGTCTGCGCAGGATTTAGATCTGGCCTTCAAAGAAGGGCCTTTAGCGGAATTGTCATCTGCCATTATGGAAGAAAGAACTGTAATACAAATCTAAAGGCGGTTGGCTCGCCAAGGGTTCGACCTACAACAAGGCCGGGTGTCCTTTCAGCTGGCCCACGCCCCCTTTTGGAATTTAGATGTATACAAACTATAGCCTTATTATTGTTATAATTATTAATATATATACGTATGCGTACAATTAAGGTATCTAATACAATTAGTATTGATAATGAGCTATAAACATATATCAATGATATATATAGATAGATAGATAGATAGATAGATATAGATAGATATAATAATTAAGTATTTATTTATTAACATTGTTTTGTTGTTTGTTGTTGTTTTGTTGTTGTTGTTATTATTATTATTATTATTATTATTATTATTATTATTATTATTATTATTATTATTTAACTCGGGGACCTGTTCAGTGCTCCCAGGAGGGAGTGGCCCCAGAGGTTGCTGTTAAATATCTCCAATTTGCCAAATGAAAACACCTGAGGCTGGGATGAGGCCTCTGGCAGCTGGAGCTCCCAGGCAACAACCGGGAGGGATAGGCTGCAGTTTCCTGCCCTGAGCGTGCTGCAGAAAGCCAACAAGTTGCCAAATACACAAATGCACAGTAGCTCTCACAGGCTGGAAGGCCTGTGACTAGATCTAGCCTCTTCACAGCCCAATGAGGCCTTTACAAATGGCGCCCGACACGTGGCGGCGCCCAAAATGGCGGCCGCCCACGATCCCTTATCAACGGGCCGCTCAGAGCAATTATAAGCCTTTCCGGCATGTTTAGAGGCCGAGAGAGGTAGTCAGGTAAAGTTTTCGCTCCTTCTTGGGGCGATCGGCATTTACGGTGGGGGGGAACACCAGCTGCCGCTACGAGTGCAGCATGGAGAGACAGCAGGAAGAAGGTCTGAATGGGGGGGGGATTGGCGCCGGAGCGCGAAAGCCGCCCACTCTTTATCCCCCCTGGGGGCAAAAAAACACGCTCCCCTGCTGAGCCACTAATCCAAATGTGCAGAGGCTAAGGAAGAACGAGGCAAACAATAAGCAAACCTGAAGAAATAAGGAATTCTGCTGAAGAAGAAGGTTCTTGAATCGGCCAAGGAGTGGGAAATACACAGCCTACTCTCACGAAGGCTGAGCATAAACTGGGGAATGCAAGGGAGACACGTGATGGAGGGCGGAGCGTTCCTCAGTGATTAAGCTCAGCCTTCAACAATGCAGACTGAAGCACTTCCACTCTCTGGATGATCCGACCGGCTCTAAGGAGAATAAGACTTGCTTAAAATTAAAATTCACAAAATTTATAAACTTGCTGATGGAATTTATAAGATGATGAATTGTAAGGAAAAGAACACTTTCTTCTTTTTGCCTTTCCTAAGAAACAGGCAGTCAAAAAGGGAAAAAAAAGAACGGGTGAGCACTGTAAGTTATATACTTTTAGTTTTGTTCCCCATTGTGTCAAACAGATAGAAAATGAGCTGACAAATGAAGGGGAAAAAAGCTCAGAATACGAATGTTGAGACATGAGGCATTAACTGAATCTGAAACACTATCACTTTCAGCAATTTTCATTTCTCGTTTTTAAAAAAAAAGATTGTTATCATTTTCATAGGCTTCTAAAAACTGGTTTCCTATGCCGAGGCAAGAATAAAAATACTTATATCTAAACCAATGTCTTAACAATTTCTTGTAAAAGGAAATATTACAAGTTGTTTCTTTTCTCTTTTTTTCCCACCCTACAACTTCTCTCCCACCCCCCACCCCCCCAAAAAAGCCACAGGAGAAAAACAAATAACAGAATCCCAATGTTAGAAGGCATCACGGAGGCCATGAAGTCCAATCCTTTCTTCAGGCAGGAACCACATCAAAGCATCCCCCGTGGATGGCTGTCCGGCCTCTGTCTAAATATGGCCAGCAAAAGATGGTCAACCACTTCTCTGGCTAAGTGGCATCCTGCGTCTCTCTCTAGAGCTTTTTCATCCCATTTTTGGCGTCTTGCACTGGGCAACTAGTTAATGCCCAAATAATGGAACACAACCCTCTCTCCTGGAAAATTACTTCAGTTCTATCCCACTATCATTTGCAATGTTTTTCTCTTTATAGTGTTTGTTTATCATATTTAAGAATCACCCTATATGTTATATTATTTGGATACAGTGGTTTTCTAAAGGGTTTACTAGAGATTATAAAGATTCTGATAGTTAGATAACTTAGATCCTTTAAAGATAAAGGAAAAAAGTACATGCCAATATTAACTATAATTTCACATCTAAAGTTAAGCCATCCATTGCAATTTAACTCAGCTGCATAACTAGGCCTATTATTGATCACCTCTCTGTTAATCATTTATCTGCAGAAAGTAAGAACAGCCAACATTCTTCTCATATATTACAAAAATGTATTTCTGCATGATTGCCCGGGGACAATTACTGTTTCTTCTTGGGGTTCTAAATATCTCTTTGCAAGCACAACTTCCCGCCTCATTTTTTTCTGAAGGATTTTCTTTTGGTTCTTGCACACAAATGAAGTGAGCCCATAGCAAGACTCCTTTTGGAAAATATCCAGGAATTCAAGTTACCTAAAATGCTACAGAGAACCAGATCGCCAAAAGACTCTCATCTTGTTGCAGCAATTATTAGTTGCTTCAGGATTGTTCTCTTCCATTTAAGACTGAGAATCCAAAAAAGCCACCCTGTCTATTCCAAGCTGTTTAGTTACAAGAAAGGAACAATATTTTCAGTGGTTGTTCCCAGGTTTTGGAGGTACCTTTGCAAGAGTATCGTATTTGCATAAATCACAGAAACTTTAAATAGGCTTTTGTTTTGTTTTAAGAAAATACCTTATTTTTAAAAATGTAATCATACTGGTTTTAATAAATATACAGATAAAGTGAGGTTTGGAGATTAATTTTTCCCTCTTTGTTTTACTTGTGTCCTTTTGTGATCCAATAACTTTGTTACTGAATGGTATGCAAATTGCATAAACAAACAGAAAAATCAAACTTCAAAATGCAATTCAATTACATCAAACCAAACTATACATTAAGGAGAAAGAAAATCTTAATATAGAGAAACATTTGACATATAGTCTGTTTAAAAAATGAAAAAATGGATAGTCAGAAAAAAAATTCTCCTGTATCTGTTACCGGTGCTTCACTACAAAACTATGTGGTCGGTCTTCGTTTTTGGGGAGGAAAATAAGGGGGAAAATGTGCCTCTGTCTATCAGCATCCATTGGTATTCATCTGGCTAGCATCCTGTCAGTGTGTGAGAGAGTGGAGGGTTGTTTGAAAAGTGAAACAGTATTTGCTTGTGAGCAAAGAGACAGCAAGGAGCCTCGGTGTGAGTTAGCTCTGTACTAAAGCTGCTTGCTGCTCTAAAACTGAAAGTGAACCTCCTCTGCTCTGCTTGTATTTTGCATTTGGAACAGATTTATTTTCAGGTGGAGAGGGGGAGTAGAACTCCTTAGCATCAGAGCGTAATAATAATAATAATAATAATAATAATAATAATAATAATAATAATAATAGAGGAAATACTAATGCTGTGATGGTCATTTCGAAAAATCCTTTCTTAGTGAGCACCTAGAAGCCAAGAGGAACATAAGTGCCAAATTTCAAGTCTGTAGGCTTTACAGTTCTGGAGATTTTTTGATGATGCATGAGTGGTATTTTGTTTTTATATATATGGATGAGCTGGAAGGCAAAATTTGGTTATAACTTCAGTGGCTTTGGTTTTCCCTGTTGTCAGCTAAAGCATCTTATTCTTTATTTTTGCAAGCCATATGAATGTGATATGGCTTGCAAAAATTTCATAGCCATGATGGCTTTTTAATCTTTCAGTAGAAACGCAGTTTGCTTCACAAACCAAACCAAAATGTTGTGACCCTGGTCAATGTGAAGAAAGATTCATTTACATTGAAATTGTTCAGTCTGTTTAGTTAGTTGCTGCAGTACAGTGACACCAGAGGTCTCTGTGAATAATTAAACCATAAGGAAGCCTTGCAAAGCAACCGATGCCAAGCCCAGAAGCACAAAGTGCTGAGATTTGGGGAGGGGGATCCAACCTGACATCCCCCAAGTCCTTTCAGACAGCCTGGCCTATATTGTCAATCCTTGGGGACTACTTTACAGCTTGTAAAAAAGGCAACAAAAAGGCTTAATTAATATGGGTTACAATGTTGGAATCTTTTCAGACAAAAACATCCAATTTAAGCAGACTGATACATTTAAAAATAAAAATTGAACCACATTTTAGTTCAAATGCATGAAAAATATCACAAGCTGACTCGAAATGTAAAGTAATTCTGCCTAAAACAGACACATCCTTAGTTATGCTCAATCTAACAATTTGTGTGGCCCAAACTGACTTTTATCAAAGGATGTTTTTAATGTAAAACTGATCAAAACCAGAAGATTTGGGATTAGAATTTCCTAATCTTTAGCCAGTACTGGAGATCAACAGATTCTGAGATTTTTACAAGTCCCGTCGATTTAATCAGCAGGATATAAAACTAATTCAAAATCATTATAACCTGCCTTATCTCTTAAAATCCAAGGCAATAGAACAAAATGATTACAACAAAAAAGCAATATAAAGAATAAAATTTCCCGCCAAAATAACAAGGACAGTAAATAATAGAATTATATTAGAGGTGCCCAGGAGCATATAAGTCCAATGAGTTGGCCAGATCAATAATCTACAGCAGAGATCCCCAACTCCCACTCTATGGACCGACATCAGGCCAGAAACCAGTCCGCGCAAACAAAGCAAAGCCCCATCCATGGGGATGCCCCTTCTGGTTCATCCCTGCAGCCCAAAGGTTGCGGGGGCCCTGATCTACAGGATAAAGCAGTTTTCTCTACTTATTTTCAGCATTCTTTTTTTGATTGAATAAGTATATGTGTAGTTCTTCATATACAATTCAACCTCCAGTCTCTCTACAAACAACACAATTGCTTTTAATATACTAAATATTGTCCATTTCATTTTCAATCAAACTTTAAGCATTTACTGAAATGTACCTTTTCTTTATATATACTGAAAGTATTTAGACCAAGACAAATTCCTTGTGTGTCCAATCACAGTTGGCCAATAAAGTATTCTATTCTGTTCTAAAAGTAATACAATGGGTCAGCATTCAATGGATTTGTAAGAAGCATGCACAGAACAGAGAGAGAAAAAACCACTTATTGAAAGAGAATTCATCTTGAGCCCTAACTTTTAATTATATTTAAAATCTTCCTTCTTGTGAGTGGACAAACCAAGCAACAGTCTCTCTCCTCAGAACCGCAGCAATCCAAACTGGCACTGGCATCTCAGCGTCATCTTGTGCTTACAGTCAATGTGGCAATGTGGCAAGTTTTCTCTCTTTGTCTAGCAGACAAATGCTCACTCCATCCCGGTGGCTCCTAATACATATTCATCTGTCCCCAAATACACAGGCTTAGCTTCTGATTCACCAGGACAATGTTATGTAGATCACTGATTTGGTTCAGGTGCAAAAATAGTCCCAGAGCAGCTTAGAAGAGAATCCAGACTGGTGTCCAGCTGTCACTGCTCTCACACTTCCTTCCTACTAAATATTCATTGTTTTAATGAGAAATTTAATCATCACAATGTGGATTAACCAAAGATGAATCAATCAATGATAAATTTGTAGCTATGAGGGAGAAAAGGGTGAAAACAGATTCACTCTGTTTTATTCTTCCAACGCTTAATTAGTATAAATGAGACCAATACAGGTAGTCCTCTACTTACGACCATAATTGAGCCCAATATTTATCTTGGTAGGTGAAAAATTTGTTAATTGGGTTTTGCCCTATTTTACGACTTTTCTTGCCATGTTTGTTAAGTGAGTCACCGCGTTTGTTAAATTAGTAACAAGTTTGTTAAATGAATCTGGCTTTCCGATTGAGTTTGCTTGTCAGAAGGCCACAAAAGGTGAATAAATAACATGACCCCAGGATACTGCAGCCGTCGTAAATATGAACTAGATGTCACACATCTGAATGTAAATCACACAACCATGGAGATGCTGCAATGGTCATAAGTGTGAAAAGTAGTCATGAGTCATTTTTTTCCAGTGCTGTTGTAACTTCGAACAGTCACTATGTGAACTACTGTAAGTCGATGATTACCTGTACATTGTTTTGATCCTTGACCAAAACCACACTTACTAGGTGCTCTCAAGAGCAGCTCTTTAAGATCAAACGCAAAGACAGGCAAATATCCACATAGCACACTGTGTGTTCAAAACCATTTGTGGGTAGTTCTAGGACAAAGAAGCAATATATTTTGTTCTGGTTCAAACATCAAGATTTTGGAAAGAATTTAATCAGAGGATGAGATGAAAACTCTCTCAGCAAGTGCAGAAGCCCCAAAGACTCCCACTAGGGAAGGTCTAGGCCTTCGAACAACTCGCCATGGCCAACTCGCCATGGCCAACTCACTTTGGGACAACTTGCCACAGGACAAAATGTGATGGGGCAGAGAGGAGACCCAAGGCCTGAAGGAGCCCAGAAGCAAGCCCAGAGCTTATGGGAACCAACAGAGTGGGAAGCTATGCAAGGGAGGCCTCAGTGGGCAGGAAGCCCAGCATAGCCCATTTGAGAGTAGGGGAGAGGGTCCTGGGCCTACACTGGGCCTTCCCACCCTCTAGGCACCCACATTCAATTAATGACCCATGCATTTGCTTACAGCCATCACAAAGAGAGCTGGGACTACAATGGTTGAATGGCCAGTCACATGTACATTTTGTTTAACGAGCACAATAGCTTACAATCATAATTCTGGGCTCAATTTTGGTCATAGGTTCAAGGATTGCCTGTATTTAACAAATTGTTTTATGCCTTACAATTTCCCCAAAATTGTAGTTCTTCAATTTTGGGGAGAAAAAAAACCCCTCCCTCTACTTTCAGCAAACCCAAAGTAAATACCAGATGAATGATATAACTACAGGTAGAGACTTGAACCATATTGCAAAACTTTTCTACACACCTCATCTCTTTCAGAAGAATACTTAGCCAACAGTAACTCCAAAATCTTTAGAAAGTTTGTTACATTAGCCCTTCCTCCCCAAAATCCTCTCTCAATTATGCAGAACGTAGGTAAAAGCTGTAACTTAGCTTCTCAAAATTTTAAGATATTGTTTAGGGGAAATGAGAAACCGGCTGATAAATGCAGGTGGAAATATTCAGTAGACAGAAGTACAAAGAATTTGCTAGCTCTGAAATTGCTCTTTGAAGGAAAAATTAAGCCTATTTCATAGCTGAACACCACGCTGCAGCCCAAGAGATACATTATTGACGATTCTGTGCCTTTTGATACAGATGTAGCTGTTATTCAAAGAGAAGCAGAAAGGAAATTAAGCAATTGTGCATCCAGCAAAAAAGTCTTTTCTCAACCACAAGATCACAACCTCACATTCTCTGCATCCTCATTTTAATTTGAAAGTTATGCTTAGATCAGAAATATTTTATGCTGCCAGGCCAGAATCCCACGCAAATGGTAGTGACTAGTTTTGGGGGGACAAAACAGGCAGGGACTTCTAGTTAAAACTCTACTAACAAGAATGAAGTCTGAGACTTCCAAAGACTTAGACATGTTTAATAATGCAGAAAGAAAGAAAAAAAACCAACCAAGTCTGATTGCTTTCTGGGGAGCGTCTTCTATATATATAGATGTATAATGACAAGTGTGACTTCTCTTTTTTAAAAAGTGCTGGATGGGCACGGTGGAAGCAAGGATGGTAGAAAAGTATGTACAGTTAATAACGTTGATGTAAACTAGATTTAGCAGCCTTAAGGTTAGTGTGTTTATTATTTCAGACAGTCTTTCCGTACTTCGCATAATATTGCCTCCCCCAAAAAGGGAATAATAGCATGTTACAGAACATAGAACGTGTACATGTATCTCTGTATGTATGATGCCAGTACAGCTTTCTGTAGCTAACTATCATCTCAGCCTTTACTTTCAGTCTATTTCCTCAAACTTTCAGGCTGCCTGATCTTAACTGCTTTGCCTCCCCTGCCAGTCCTGCATTGCAAGACTGATTCCATGAATGGCGTTTCTAAGGCAGGTATTCAAAAACTGAATGTGGAAATATAATTGACACACTGAAAGCTAGCTTGGAATAAAACTGCTCAAGCGCTCAAGGCTCCGCAGTTAAAACATAAGCATGACTCATCACCGCAGCTATTTATTACACTCTGGTTACAAAAATGCAGAGGTAGGAATGATCTGCTTAACTAAGTTTCTCTTTTAAAAAAAAAAGAGAGGGAGGGAGAGATAGGGTAGGCATTCTGTTTGAGGCCACCTTCCAGTCTGATCAGCGTCTTATCTGTAAAAGGCAGACCTGGGAAGCCACAGCCATTTTGGTTTGAGATCTGACAGCTCCAGCAGGATTCCCTACATCCTGTTCGGGCTCTGTTGGAAATAGGTAACTACCTGTTTACTACATTTTTATTGGGATGTACTCATTAATGAGCCTTAACTAATGAGCTAAACAGCTGTACTAACTGCTTAATGACTGAAACTATTCTAGGGATATTGCTGAAGAACTCCATGTGCCGTCTGCTCACTGCAATTTCCAGGCAGACAGTAAATGGTAATGTCTGTCATGATAATGTATGTCTGATCACAAAGTGAGCAAAAAGCAGAAGTGTTTTTTTTTTAAAGCAAATAAACACACAAACCATTTTGAACCAGTGCTCTTTGTGCAACAAATAAACAAAATATCAGCTCTAACTAACAACGGGGACTCATGCAAGGATTTTCCAACCTCTCTACTCAGCTGAAAGTATATGTACAGTATGTAGAGATTTGTTTAAGGCACATATACAGAGCTTTTGTAGACAGACAAAACTGTTGTGTGCCAACTCTGTGAACATCTCACATTTGGGAACGCTGCTATTGATCTCAATTTTGCTTTCCCTCCTAGAACTTTTTTCCCCCGCAGTGATGATTCCCAGAATGAGATGTTCCTGTCTGATACAGCAACTGAGAAGTCTTTTACATTATCCCTAATGCTCCCTCCATGCGTAGGAAGATCACCGCTAATGGTCAATCTTCAAATCTTAGGGTGGAATGAGGGTTGCTGAAAGACAAACTGTAAAGCAGGAAAGAGATCGCTGGATAAGAAGATAGCACAAATGCAATAAATACTTTTCTAAGTTCCTCTCATTGTTTCACATCGGGTTATCATCTGTATTATTTTCATTAGGTTAATGTTTATGCATCTGTGATCAATATTTAACTCCTTCATTAGGTCAGTAATGCTTTGAAATAAGGACGCTTCTATGAGAAGAGCTCATCCAGAAATCTGTCTCTGCAGCACAAAGCAGAACACCAAATGTAGCAGAAAAAGCTCTTTTTAATTCTACAGCGAAGCTTCTGATCTTCCCAATGGAGGGAGGACAGTGGAACCTCTTGAGGAGTTATATTTCATTATGCTGGTTCCCTCTGAGGAAAAGAAGCATCCTTAACAGTCCTGCATTGTATTCACACCTGCACAGCTATAAATTACACAAACAGCCTTCAGGCTCAGCATGTTTATTGATCTAAGATCAAATGAAGACTTACAGACTCAATTCTCATCAACAGCCCATCTTCTAAAAATTTATCAGTGATACACAGTGCTTTCTTCTCAGCCAGACTTAAACACTGGGGGTGTCCTCCAGATGTTTTTCAAGTAAAACCATCCTTTGCCACCAGCTACACTGGCTGGCATTGACATCTGGATTTGCCTATAAGTACAAAGTCAAACCTAAATGCGAACTAGTATTAAATATTTTTGTCTAGACATTTCATATACATTCCCTTTTAATGTCCAGCTATTTAATTCCTATCTGGTAACACAAATAAATCCTATATCCGTCTCCTAGGAAATAAGACCCACTAAGTTTATTATAGATGATCATAACAAATATCCAAATGGTTGCAGCAAATCAGTAGGAAAGGCTTCAACAAATACCCTAGATCAGGGGTCTCCAACCTTGGCTCCTGGAAGCCTGGCGGACTTCAACTCCCAGAGTTCCACAGCCAGCTTTGCTGGCTGTGGAACTCTGGGAGTTGAAGTCCGCCAGGCTTCCAGGAGCCAAGGTTGGAGACCCCTGCCCTAGATCATAAAATTTAGAGGAACTATACCGCTAAGGAAGATTTCTAATGAGACACATTGGCTATTATGTTTTTATTGTATCTGTACTAATTGTTGGATTACGATTAGAGGGGCTCAAGTTTGAAATCAATCTTCATGTCACTCCCTTCAGCCCAAGAACCAGCATGATGGTGTGGTTAAAATATTGAACTAGAAACTAGGAGGCTGCGAGTTATAGTTCCCTGCTGCACCGTGCGCACTCGATAAGGGATCAGAGCTGCTATGGTGTAGATAAAAGAGAAAGCCATACTACACTTGCCTTGAGCACTTAAAAAAAAAAAGGGATACAGGGATACAAAATCAACAAATACAGGTAGTCCACAACTTACAACCATAATGGAGTCTTCCCATTATGATCACAAGTTGTTAACAGTCATAAAAATGAGTTGCCCATGTGACCAACTCAATTTTATGACCTTTTTTTGCATCAGTTGTAAAATGAATGTCACAGTTGTAAAGCAAACCCATTGTTTGCTGTGGGCCATTTTGACCAAACGTAGGAAAGAAATGCCAGTTTTCAGTAAAAAAAAAATGGTAAAACCCAGTCATGTGACAACAGGATGCTGCAAATAGCCATATATCCAAGCTTGTTGTTGAGCACCCAACACGTACTCACACTGAATGCTCACAGGGTGGGGAGGGAAGAGAGACCACAGGGAAAGGAAGCTGTTGGAACTTTGTAAACCAGGCTGTAAATATTCCCAGAAAGTCTATCCTAACTTCAAATGGTCACAAAATGATCAGTGATAAATTGAGAACTACTTGTATTCCATTATGTCGAAGTACATTTTTCATTTTTATCTCCACAAAAACTGGATCTATTAACCTGAAAACTTGATATTTTTATTTATTAAACAAAGGGCCTGAGCCTTTCTATTCTGATCTCTCAGCTTTGTGAGTTTTCTTAAGCTAAAGCTCTGTATGCTTCACTGTTAGTTTAGTTTCCCTGCATTTCCTTATTACTTGCCATTTCAGTCTTTCAGTTAGCTATTTATCCTGGCAAGTACAACTTGAACTTTGAAGCATGCCAGACCCACACAAGCTTTTACTTTACTTTATTGTCATTGAATCTTATACAACAAAATCAAACACCATCTTCAGTGCACATCATGACCATGAAAATGAACACAAACACACATCCTTCACCCTTCACACATTGAATTGGAAACTCCCGACACCACGCCAACACTGCACTATACAGCAGAATTCAAAAGAGCTACTGCCCTGGGATGGAAGCTGTTTTTCAGACACAATCAAGAACTATACAATAGCCACACAACAGATTGAAGAGCTAATAGACCTTTACATATTTTAAAAGAACATATTATTTACAGAAAAGTGTTTTTTAAATGAACATTTTTCCGAACAGTACTTTAATAGGGGACACAGGGATCTAATTCCGTGTTTGCATTATTGATTCAAGCCGTCTTGAGATTTACTGAATTGGAAAGGAATTAAGAACTGGGGAATTCCTCCTCACCCCTCCTTTTGGCACAGAAGACAAAGTCTAGGTATTCCTAATTGTGGGCTAGGAAACAGGCTTAAGAAACCAGCTGGCCTCTTCTATGGGTGGATGCAGGGAAAGAGGCTGTCTTTAAATATTGCTGCTTTTCCTCATTCATAACCTGAACTGCAGATAAAAGAAAGATCTGCAAACTCTGTTATTATTCAAATGGTGACTCCAGCCTCTTTGCCTGTTTTGCCTGCAAGACTAACACTTAATTTAGTCTACAGCTGTTTCCCAAATACCACAAACAAAACTGATCATAGCATGAAGGACAAGAGGGGAAGCCATAAAAAATGAACTATTTAGGCACTGCCTTCCTTATTCATCAGAATTTGAGAATGCCAATGCATCTCCTAACTTGGAAGAGAAAAAAACAGATGATGAACTATGGCCTGAAATTAAAAGCAGCAGCATCTGGGTATAATGTGTGTTACGTGTATGACACTGAATCCTATCTGTACGAAAACAAGTACTGTATCCAGGCCAGTAAGAAATCAAAACTCATGTTTTATGCTTTTATCCAAACTATCCCACTAACAAGACCATCTAAATAGACCATTCCTTCCTGCATGGTGAGAAAGAATTGGCTCTCTCTTTGCTGTTGATCAGATGAGCTGTGAAGATCTTCACCAGGTCCTATGGCGAAGGAGAGAGACCACTTGCTTCCCCATGCTTGCCATCTTTTATCTTTTATTGATTTTATTGGTAATTTCTAATGTCTGATTGTTGTGAGTCATATAGTTTTTCAGTTCATGTAGCATACAAGTTTAATAAAGTATTGTTGTTAAACAAATCAACTATAATTCAATTATTAACCTAGTGCCAATTATTTCAGATAATTTACTTTAGGCAGGGCTCAATCTGGATCCAACCTCATATGTAGAGATGAAACAAATCTATTTTACTTTAATATCTGACATTTATACAATATAATGAGATAATAGCATTTAAACTTTTTCAGTTTTTTCATAATTTTTCTTGAGCACCTTGTAAGAAGCCAAATGACATGGAACTGACACGAAGCAGGGGGTTGGACTAGAAGACCTCCATAGTCCCTTCCAACTCTGTATTCTGTATCCCCTTCCCATGCAAAGACTGCTACTGATCCCCGTATAACAGCAAGAGATTTTAGGAGTTATTGTCCGACAAAGCTGGCAGTTGCAATTTACGGACAGCCAGATTAAATGTTACAAAATGCTGGAAAGACACATAAGAACAAACACTCTTCCCTTCTCTGGGGCTTCAGCTGTAGCATGACAAGTCTCTCTCTTCAGCTCACAAAACTGTCATTGGATTTCCTACAGGAAGCACATTTCATATTAAATCCTAATCAGAAGCATTTTGAAAGACTCAACACATTTCAACATAAAATATAACATCTACTCTGAGGTCTTGGAAACAAGAGAGAGAAGTGGTATCTTGTCTCCAGGCTTCTTTCTGAATGTTGAACTTCCCCGTCTACCTGGATGAACTGGCCTTTCGCCTAGTATTAAGAAGGTCCACTAATTCTGCTTCATGATCAAAATGATCAAAATACACTTGATGCTGCCACCTTGTTTCTGATAATGCAGCCATCACAAATATCCATAGAATACAGTATGGTTAAAAAAAAAAGTCAAGGTGACACACAACCTGCAGACACATTTCTCTACATGCTATAGAGGGAGATGGGTGGAAGCATTTTCAAAAGATCTCCAAGAATCAATCACAAAAAACTATGACAACCAATGGCACATGCCAATTTGTTGTTGGTTTTTAACTCTAGAACAAACTTGCCAGCTACTACAATATTCTAGAATACACAGTACAGCAAATGGGGCATTTCATAAAGAATTCCAGGCCACAAAAAGAGTTACACAATTGTATCCTTTAAGTTCTGGGGTCTTCCCTGAAATTCAGTTCCCTAACCATTCAAGTTCCTTCCAAACTTTCTTTCTGACAATAAGAAAGCAAAAGAACAAATTTCAAAACTTAGAAATATCTTCAACTGACATGTCTGTGCAGTTCATACTTTACACGGAAGTATCATATCTACAAAACTAACTGTAAAACCAGAATTCCTCAATTCACTGGTGCCATAAAAGATTTAGGCAGCCAGAGCACCTGTCTCTCTTACCAAAGAATCCTAGGTACCTTGGAGGTCTTATAATTCACTAAAAGTTCACTAAGACCTACTGTTTGAACAAACAATCAATCTAGAACTCAGGATGCAATTCATCCCAATGCAGGTGAACTGACATCAGAACAGGTGCTGCACTTAACGTTAAGTTACACTTCTCTGGGGTCCACGGGGTGAAAAAGTAGTTTTCCTGGGCCCTCCTGCAAGCACCAAGACAAGGGCAACGTTAACACTAATTGAGCCTTACGTTGCAACTTTTTTTGGGGGGGGGATCCCCCCATTTGGAAGTCTAAGATAAAACTGAGTGTTCAAATAGTGACTGCCATTACATTTCTGACAATTCATAAAAGAACTTGCACAGTGTGTGTGACCAATCACAAAACCACCATTTACCAAGCAGCGAACTGGTAAGGTTGCCTTCCCTCATCCTTCTAGCCTTCTGAGATGCTGTCTACCAACGCCACTTTCCCAGTGCCCATTCTCGGGGGAGAGGCCACGGTTCCAAACAATACACTAAAGCACAACTTTAAGGACATTTTGAGGCCCACTAGAGGCATTTTCCAAATAGAGATATGAGAGCTGGTGTTTTATGGAAAATTGCTTTAAATGTCTCTCTGCTTTAATTGGAAAACCCAACAACTATATTAAAGTCTGGGAAGGCAGGCAATCTGGTGGACACCACCGGAGCTAGCCGTCTGCAAGCACACAGCTATTCACACTGATTTCCTCAGTAACTAGCGATTCCTTCCTTTTGCTTCCTTTACCTTAGTTGAGCCAGAAAGTGAAACATTTCCCAATTCCAGAAATCCCCCTACTGTAGTTTTTGTATTCATGGTTTTAGAATGAAAAAAAAAAATCAGGAGGAATCTGGTGAACACCTTTTCTGACTAACACATTTGTCTAAAGGGCGCTAAGCTTTTGTAATAAGCCTTTTAATAAAATGTGTTAGAAAAAAGGCTTCCAGACTCCTCCTGGTTTTTGGTCACTGTAAGACACAAGTTTCCTACACACTAACGTAACTGTTAGTACTGGACACTTTTCTAACACAGTAAACAGATACCAAACAAATAATTCCACATCAGAATCTAGAATTTAGAAATAACTGGCCTGCTTCACACCAAGTTAAAAACCTGGTTGTAAGCCTTATTTTTCTTTCTAGTTTGATTATCCATGATATAATTCAAAAGAAAACTAAATTAAGTTGTGCTATGTGCTGATCAGGTTCCTGCCAATACTTACAAGCAGCACCATCTCACCTGAACATACAATAAAAACGCTGCCCATTTTGTGACTGCGATCCCTGAAAGTAAACCCAATGAAACAAAAGACATTATTCTCCTGCTTAACCAAACTCGGGATTTCATGTGATCAGGTAGTAAGTGTCCTTTTTAAGCAAAACATGGTATCTTGCCCCACAGAATGTCTTCACTTCTTTCAAAAAATTGAGGATAGATTGGGAAGGAAGAGAAAACCTCCACCTCATGAGTTAAGCATGTCTTCCCATTCTTACACTCAGTCAAAAATTACAATCTTTTTACGGAGACTTTTTCAAATGTTGGTATTATTATTAAAAGTACCATCTTACTGACTTCGCCTCACCCAACTGTTTTGAAGTTATTCAAATATTTGGGGGGAAAAACCCAACAAAGAAAGACAGCACAAAGATCAATTTCAGCTTTCTCAGGTAAAACCTATCAAGCTTGGCTGGTTTGTGCTCTTAATCTAGAGCTCATTCTTTGTTTGCCTATTTCACAAATTGCCATACTTTGCATCCTTATAGATGGAACACTATAAGAATAAAAATGTTAAGTAATTTCTATTCAGAAGAATTGGGAAAGGCTGAAACTTAGCCACAATCATTTTTAGAGCATCACAAAACATCCAAATAATAAACCTTTCAATTTAATCTGTGTAGCATAGTTCATGTTCCTTTAGAAATTACTTCTATTAAAATCAGTGGTTTAAAATGCCTAAATTCAATTGTCTATTCGGCTAATCAAAGTTAAAAATCAACCTAGTCAGTAAGAATAAACGAGTGGATGATACAACACTAAAAACTGGAAAAGCTGATACCCCCATATAAGCTTTATAAAATCCAATTTCTTTTTCTTTTTCCTTAGCAGTGGGATAATGGGCCCTTTAAAAAAAAAAAAATCATCAGGGAGATGGGAACCAATCTTCTATCCTTACTGCTGCTTGAATGAACGTCCAAAAGTTCTGATGAAAATGCACAAATGTTTCTGGGCCAAGCTACAGCCACCTGACTTTGCCAGCACCTGTTCTTTGGGGGACTAACAACCACAACCAAAGAGGAAACAACTCCGGGAGTTTAGGGAAGTGTCTTTCCCTGGACCCCTGAAGACAACCTCACTCAGCCTAGGCCAAAACCTCATGGATGGGATGCTGGGTCTACCTTTGCAGGGAGGCTCTGGGCAGCACAGGAAGGGGGGGGGGAGACCCCCTACACCAGGGGTGTCCAAGCTTGGCAACTTTAAGCCTGGAGAATTTCAACTCCTGGGAGTTGAAGTCCCAGGAGTTGAAATTCTCCAGGCTTAAAGTTGCCAAGCTTGGACACCCCTTCCCTATACAGAAATGCCCCCAAGGGGGCTGCACCCTAAAAGCCACAGCAGGACCGAAAAAGGCCGTTATCAGGACCTCTTTTGTGCCCCCCCTGGGCCGTTTCTACCACCCTCTGAATCCCGACGTGTCCCATGACGCTCGGCCAGTAAGCATGCCCAAGGAAGCCCAAGACAAGGGACCCGAATGCCCGCCCGAGGTCCCGTCAAGCCTGCCTAAGCCAGCCTAGCGAGGTCCCTTGCTAATCCACGGCCGCCTCAGGAAGGCCTGGCAGCCGGATGGTCACTGCTGCTCCGACTCCTCCTTCCCCTCAGCCCGCCCCGGGGTCCCTCTCGCCGCCCGCTGACCTCGCGCACGTCCTGCAGGCACTCCAGGACGGCCAGGTTGTTGGCCCAGCTGTGCTTGGGGCAGACGCGCATCACGTCTTCGCGGCACACCGGCTCTTCCGCCAGCTTCCAGCCGCCGCCGGAGGAGCCAACGCGAGACGCCCGCCCGCCGCCACCGCCGCCCACGGCCGGCCCGAGCTGAGGCGCCTGCTGCTGCTGCTGCTGGCCCTGCGGCTGGGCCCCCATTCCCGCCTGCCCTTGCGGCGGGAAGACAGCTGCGGCACCGGCACCGGCCGGCTGAGCCCGCGCCGACCCGAAGGCCACGAGGAAAAGGAGGAGCAGAGGGCCCGGCCCGCGGAGGCCCCGGGCCCCGACACGTCCGCACGGCGCCATCTTGGATGCGACTCCTTCGGCTCGGGCCGCCCCGCCCCCCGCGACGACGACGACGACGCGGAGACACGCCCCCGCGTCCTTGGCGCACGCGGCGCCACGGGGACGAAGACGGGCGTTTCGAGGGGGCGGGGCTGCGCCTTCCTCCGTCGCCGAGGCAACCGCTGGGCCTGCCGAGAGGTTCGACTCCCCGACTCTTGTGCGCACGCGCGCTCTCTCGAACTGTCAGGGCCAAAACTCAACGGGCGAAAAGTTGACCGGCGCCCGTTTGACATTAACGAAACGGCCGCGGCAAGAACCGGTTGCATGCGCTGGCTCTCTGGACGTGCGGGTTGCATCAACCGTGGTTTATTGTTGAACTGTTGCTTTGCAGATCACAACGGCTGGGTTCGCCTTCAGCCGAAAAGGAGTGGGGGCTGTTTCAGAACGAAGTGCATTGCCCGTTGATTGCTCTGTATCTTGAGTAATTGGGCTTCTAGGCTGCCAAATCGGAAAGCCCCTCCCAGGTAGCTTTGTCCTGATTTGCAAACTCAGCCAAGGTTGGCTCATGAAAATTGGCAATATTGAATGTGGAATAGGAATAGGAAAAAGAACAGAATAAGAATAGAATAGGAATAGGGAGAATAGAAGTCTCCAACCTTGGCAACTTTAAGACTTGTGGACTTCAACTCCGAGTTCTCAGCCAGCTTTGCTGAGTTAATAAGAAGAATGGAATAGGAATAGGGTAGAATAGAATAGAAACAGAACAGAAATGCGGATAGAAGAGGAAAAATAATAGAAGAATAGTTTACTTTATTGTCATTGCATCTCTACAACAAAATTAAATGCCATCCTCAGTGTACATTATGACTGAAAACAAACACACATCCTTCACATTCTATACATTGAATTGAAAACCCCCGATATTGCATTAACATTGCAATAGAATTCAATAGTAACTGCTCTGGGATGGAAGCTGTTTTTCAGCCTATTTGTCCTTGTTTTTGTTATTCTGTACCGTCTGCCAAATGGTAACAGTTCCAAAAAAGGGTGCCCAGAATGAGATAGATCTTTGAGAATGTTTTGAACTTGGAATAAGAATAGAATAGAATAAGAATAGAATAGGAATAAAATAGAATTAGAATAGAATAATAGAATAAGAATACAATAAGGAATAGGATAAAATAATAGAATAAGAATAGAATAAGGAATAGAATAGGACAGAATAACTTTATGGTCACTTTGAATGCATACTGACCGTCCTACATTAAAATGAAATTTTGCTGCATACAGCTCTCAAAGGGTCACCACTTCCAATATACACTGCATAACCACGACAGAACAAATAAGTAAACACAAAGTTATGCATATACCCACATATATTATGGTATTATATGACGCAGAGAAACAACCCAGTCTAGTCTGGATGTATACATGTGCACAGTGAGAAGTCAGAATCTTGTGAGTTTAGTAGACGGATGGCACAAGGGAGAAAGTTGTCGGAGAATCGGATATTGAGATTGGAGGGGAGCGGGATTCTTCCAAGGCCACTAAGCCTCATAAGGAAGAGATGCACAGAGAAGCTGCAAAGTAAATGCTAGTTGCTGGCAGGTGAAGACTGAAGACAGGAGCCTGTCAAAACCTTTTCCGGCCTGCACGTTTTACTCCAAGGCATCAGTTTTCATGAGCAAACAAACCCCAGCTCTCTTCCTGGTTTCTAACTTTGTTGTTCTTGCTGAAAAGGATCTGAATTGCAACACTGTGCAAGCCGAGAGCCCAGGTTGAAGAATGCAGACTATATACGTTGTAGCCCCTTTGGGAAAACTCCCCATTTGTGTAAGGATCTGACCAGCCTATTAAAAGGGGAGGGGAGGATTGGCTGAACAGGGCTGGTTGCAGGGAAAGGAGGGAATCCTCAAGCCGTAGCACCTTCTCAATAGCCACTTAAGACTCACACAACACTTGGAAGCACCAAATTATCTGGGGGGCAGGGAGGAGACAAGGAAAAAGTCAGCAGGCACCCCCACACTTAGCAACTTAGAGAAGGGTGTGCATATGTGTGTCCACAAAAAATGAACAGACTTGCATAGGCAAGATGGGAACCATTGCAAATTTGTCCTTGGCTTTACCTGGAGAAGCCAGGCATGGAGGGAAGGCCCAACTACCAAGTCCAGCAGCTATGCATGTATGTATGTATGTATTATTTAGGGGAGGTTGCCCAAATTAATTATATGCCTTGGTGCTGGAGATTGCAACGCTGCAAACTTTGACCACCTCCTGCGTATTTTTAAATTTTGTTATTGCTTTTAAAATAAGGACAGAGAAATAGAAACAAAACAAAATACAAACATATTGTTAAAGAAAAATAACTACATAGAAAGTAGGCTTAAATGGAAAAAGTAACAAAAGAAAAAAGGTGTATCATTCCAACTGTAAATGGTTAATATTCCATATATAGTTAGCTACTGCAATTATTAAAGTACACCTTCATTTCTAACACCTTTATATAACTGACTTTTAACCAGGCATGTTTTATACAAATGAATCCCATATTTCAATTAATTGGTCTACACAAACACAACACCTCTAGGCAATCTGCTCATAGGTGGCAAGGGCAATTACATGACTTCCTTGATTTTCATAACATAGGCTCTTTGTCCCTAGAACTCAATATAAAAAGTTCACAGTAAAATGATACAATATAGGAATTAGTATGGCAAGACCACACTATCCCAAAATCTAAGCCAAATTCTTCCAAAAGAGCTCAATTTTACTAGGTATTTGGAAGGCTATCAGTGTTGATAGCCTTTGGGCAATGTTTTCCGAGTACACAATTTTTGATGTGTTTGCTACCTTCCACAATTCCCCTGGCTGAAGAATATTGGGAGCTGAAGTCCACTTAATTTAAAGGTGTCAAAGTTGGGAAATATTGTCTTTTGGAAGGCTTCTTTACAAAACACATGGTCATGACAGGGCAATAGCTTGAGGTGTTCTCAGCATCCTCACTTCATGAAAGAGATGACCAACAACCATAAGTGTATTGGCTATGTCAATTATGGTGGAGAAAGCTGAAGCTTCTTTTTTCCTGTTTTTGTAGGGAGATTAGGCTGAGTTTCCTCCGACTTAACCCTAAATAAAGATTTAGTTTTCTGCTTCTTCTTAAAACATGCTTTCTTCAGTGTTGACTACTATTATTCAGCGCAATAGAATTTCTGAAACCCCAAGGCTGCAAAATTGGAGTCCAGTGGCATTTATGTTCTTCCTTCTGTATGAATTCACTGAAAGAATACCGCACTGGAATTGGGCACCCAATAAATTTAAACAAATAATCATTTTTTCACATATCTCGAGCAACATTTCATGCACTTACACGGTTTCTCATCTATATAAATTCTTCAATGTTTGGTAAGATTTGCATTCTAAGTACAGTTCTTTCGTCATTCCAGGCCTATTATTTTTTTACTATGTAAATATTTGAGAAATGGTCTTTGTAGCAACACTAAAGCTCTTCTGTGTTTATAGAGCTGTTTTTCTTCCTACAGAGCAACCTTGTTGGATGCCTTTCCTATTTACATATCTTGCTTTTCTTTCTTCCGTGTACATTTTGATCTGGATTTTAAACAATTTCCATTTTGGCAACCCAATACTCAAAATTAATTTTCGCCTCTTGATACGTGGCTCTTTCAAATACACTTGACTTGTCTCACCTGCTTGGATGCTGCAATGAAAAGGGATCTGGCCTTAAGACAGCAAAGAAAAGGCAGATCTGGAAACAACCCAACTGCATTATTTCAAAAATGAGAGAGAACACCTAAGTGGCTTTTCCCTTTTAATATATCCAGTAGACAGAACCAACAGAATCTGCTCTGAAAAACATGTGATCATGGTTGTTTCCAGTCAACTAGATGTTTACATTGGATTTGGCATTTTATCTCTCTTTCGAGTTCTTCCCAAGGACCTGTTGCTTGATGGGATCGTCGCCGGATGTAAGCTGTTCTGAGAAAAGCTGGTTTTTGCAACTGACTGATAGAGGTTTTGTCAATGCTGATGGTGTTCAAACGGTGCTCCAGAGGTTTTGAAATTGCACCTGTTACCTTTTAGTATTGGTACTGTGTTTGTTTTCTTTTGCCACTATCATCCCACTTCTATTTGCAGATTTATTATTAATTGGAGGATGGGACAAAGTATTCATTCAGGTTAAACCTCATCTGGAGCTCAAAAGTCCCTTCATCTTCCCTGACAACAAACCTACAAAGTAGGGTGGACAAAGATGGTCAGTTAAAGGTGAGACATGTTAATCAGCATTGTTTGACCAAGATAACAAGGAATCCATTTATATTTTTATTACATAATTTTACTGCATAATTGTATAAACGAAGGTGTAGAATCCAAATCACATGGAGTATTTATAAAGCCTTAGTAAGATCACACTTGGAATAGTTTTGGTCACATTACAAAAACAATGTTGAGACATTTGGAGAAGAGTAACTAAGATGACTAAAGGCCTGGAGACAAAAACATGGAGAACAGTTGCTGGAACTGGGTTTGGCTAGTCTAGAAAAAAGAAGAACCAGAGGGGACATGATAGCAGTGTTCCAGTATTTGAGGCATTGCCACAAAGAAGAGGGGGTCAAGTTATTTTCCAAAGCACCAGAGGGCAGGACAAGAAACAACGGGTGAAAATTAATCAAGGGGAGAAGCAACTGGGAAGTAAGGAGGAACTTCCTAACAATGAGAACAATTAACCAGTGGAACAGCTTGCCTCCAAAAGTTGTGGGTGCTTCCATCACTTGAGCTTTTTAAGGAGACTGGACAGGCACTTGGTCTGAAATGGTATAGGATCTCCTGTTTGAGCAGGGGGCTGGACTAGAAGACCTCCAAGGTCCTTTCAGCTCTATTCTGATTAATCCTTATGTGAAGACACGTTCTTGTAATACTCTAACTGGTATAACTTGTCATGAGACTATGATTCAACCATATATTTTTTTAAAAAATGGATTATATTCTAATTTATTTCTGGCGTTTAAGGAGATCAGTTTGGCTGAGAAAGTGGTTTAAAATCAACCAGGAAGCTTCTATGCACAAGAATGAACTTAAATCCACATTAGTCCAGCATCTCTTAGCATTATATTACAATCACATTTTGGAAAGTCAACCGGCCCAGAACGGAAAGGGAAAATAGATTCTCTTCATAAATAACCCCAAGGCAGGATTTGGAAATGTTCCCAGTTCCTGCGTAATTGTAAAGAAATGGTGATGGAAAAACAAATACACACAAGGCACTCTTGACATTTCTAGAAGCAAAGGGGGAAAAAACAGAATTGATCTGAACCTTATTCCTGCTTTCCTTTGCTATCATTGCTAGCTTAAGATAGAACCTATCTTAGAGAGGAAATTTCATGGCCTGGAAGCAGAAAGACAATAGTGGTAGCTTTCCAAAGGTTGCTACATTTTTTCATGCATATGTAATGTTTGCTTTATGCAAATCCTACCCTATCAATGTATTCCCAAACACTGAACTAGTTAGTCCTCGACTTATGACCACAAAATTTGTTGTTAAGCAAGACAGTTGCTAAGTGACTTTAGCCCTATTTTATGACCATTCTTGCCACAATTAAGTGAATCACTACAGTTGATAAGTGAGTAACGTGGTTGTTAAATGAAGCTGAATTCCCCCATTGACTTTGCTTGTCAGAAGGTCACAAAATTCACAGTGCTTTCCAGCCCTTTCTAAGCGGTTCACAGAGTCACCCTCTTGCCCCCAACAGTCTGGGTCCTCGTTTTACCCATCTCGGAAGGATGGAAGGCTAAGTCAACCTTGAGTCTGGTGGGATTTGAACTGCCAAATTGTAGGCAGCTGGCTGCAGAAGAAGTAGCTTGCAGTACTGCACTCTAACCATTGCGCCACAGAGGCTCAAAAAAGAGGATCGTATGATCTTGGGAAAACGCTATTTTCACAAATACATGCCAGCTGCCAAACGTCTGAACTTTGTTTACATGACCATGGGGATGCTGCAATGGTCATAAGTGTGAAAAATAGCCATAAGTGCCATTGAAACTTCGAACGGTCACTAAAAGAACTCTTGTAAGTTGAGGACTATATACCTGTACCGTACAAAGGTAAAGCATTTATCCATCAACTCTCCACCCAAAGCTGCAGTTTATGTGTGAAAACCGAACAGCCCTCAAATTATCACGAATATAGCTAGTCCTTGACTTACAACCACGATTGAACCCAGCATTTCTGTTGTTAAGCGAGCCATTTAATAAATGAGTTGCCAGAGTCGTTAAGTGAATCAATGCAGTTCTTAAATCAGTATTGAATCTGGATTTCTCATTGACTTTGCTTGTCAGAAGGTCGCAAAAGGCAGTGACATGATCCCTGGAACATTTTCATTGTCATAAATATGAGTCAGTTGCCAAGGGTCTGAATTTGATCACATGGCCACAGGGATGCTGAAATGGTTGTAACTGAAAAATGGCCATGTCACTTTTTTCAGTGATGTTGTAACTTTGAATAGTCACTAAGTGAACCATTGTTAAGAGCAATTACTACCTGTATAAGACACTACAGTCAGACAACCTCCCCGAATCACATCCCAACTCCAACCTACCCTGCAAACAAGCCTCAAAGAAATAAACAATAAGCAGATTTCAGTGCAAAGAGAAATGGCTCATTATTACCAAAGGCTACGGCAGCACACACCCAAACTGTTCAAATTCTAAAGTAAACACTCCAATTTAAAAGCTACCCGTATACAAATATTTAAAATATAAAAGCGCACATTCTCTCAACACTCCACTGCCAAAAACAACTGGCTACAATGCAAACACTCTCAAAGAATTATTCTCAAATCATGATGCAATGTGAGAACATTGTTCCTCAAGAGGTGTATTAATCAAAAACAGTAGTAATGTAAACATAGTTCTTCCTCCAAAGTTAGTAATGTGTAATTTCCTGTGTAATTTCCGTAGCCACCATTACCATGGGAGGAGTAAGACTTTTTTTAAAAGACACAGAAATCTCAAAGAAGGTGACTCCAAGGGGTGTACATTTTGTTCCCTGCAGTGCCTCAGTGGCAAGGATGCCAATTTACATTGACTAGGGAGAGAACTGTAAAATCTTCTTGTTAGCTATGACGCATGAAACGTAAGCACATAATAAAAGAATTGGGCAAGTGTTCAAAGGCAGAATATTGTATCCTCCAACAATTTTGAGCTGGTATTAATGCCATCTTAACTCTATTATGTAAATAGGCTTTATACGCTGCAATAATCCGAGCATCGAATGAGGTTGACATCCTGCAATTGTCAAATGATTTTTAACAGCTTCTTTTCTCAATTGTCAAAACATATCATCTAAGAGAAATAGGGGAAGTCCTTACATTTGTTAAAGTGAATTTTGTCCCATTTTATGACTTCCCTTGCCACAGTGGTTTAAGTGAATCACTGTAGTTGTTAAGTTAGGAACACAGTTGGTTAAAACCATCATAAGTATGAATCAGTTGTCAAGCATCTGAATTTTAATCATGTGGCCATGGGGATGCTGCAACTGTCATAAGTGTGAAAAACAGTCAAAAGTCACTTTTTTCAATGCTGTTGTAATTTCAGTCACTAAATGAACTGTTGTAAGTCAAGAATTACCTGTCTATTGAAAGACTAACACATCAATCCCATCGGTTACATTTACCTCTGCACTTTTATCAGATAGGCAGTATCTCTAATAGAACCTTAGCCTAAATTTCACCACATATAACCCTTTTACAAATAACAGGTGTTTCAAATGTTGAAATTGGAGATGTGCGCTAGATGTTATCTATTGCATAGACAGGGCACTCAAAATTCCTTATAAATGCTTGATAAAGAAGTATCTTTATTATACAGAAAGTTGCATTTTTAAAGCAATTGCAATTCTGGTGTTATGTCACAAATTTACCTGTGTTTACATTATAGTGATTATGTACTTTAATATAAAGTGACTTGCTCATGGTTAAAAGCAGAACTGCTGTTTCTATATTCCAGAGATTCCCACAAGGTAAGTTTATTCCAACACTTTTCATTAAAAAAATTAACTATATTTTTCACCTTAGATAAAGTATAAACATTCACAGGTGCAAAGACTTACCTACAAATTGCACCTTGCCATTGTAGTTGTCAACAAAAAGTTAAGGAAATATTCCCAAAACCCATATATATTAATTTACCACATGGAAGCATTCCTGTCTGACATCAGGTACAAAAGGTGTCATTTCCTTAAGATCTTTTAAGATGCACACTCTCCTTCACTTTCTTGGCACTTATTCTTAACTTTAAAACTTTCAAATAGCCAAACAGCAAAGTGTTTTGCCCACTGGAGAAAACCACTGATTTTAAAGTTTGTTTTACAATTGCAAGTTTAAAAAGAATTACATAACAGGAAAATTAGACATACTTACAAGTCACAGTATTTCAGTTTAAGAAAGTTGTTCTGAGGTTTGTACTGCCATGCACAGTATAGGCAGCGCAAAAAGCTTCAATTTCTACAGCTTTCAGATAAAAAAAAGGTTTTCAGATGAGTCTTGCAGTATATACACTCTGTGAAAGCCAGCAATCAAAATACGAGGATAATGTAATTCAGACCAGAAAACAGACCACCATTGTACTTAAGAAAAGCCAAGCAAAACCTTTTCCCCTGCAAACAGACTTAATCAAGTTCTGAAGTGGCTTCAGGTTTCAATTTTGCAACTGCCTGGCTTTGGGAGATCGGCTGGAAGTCTCCTAAATCACAATCTCAGTCCAGTTAGGCTTGTACATTAAGTCATTACATCTCCCTCCCCAAACTGCATTCAAAATGCATGTCAGCAGCCAATTTCAGGCAAAACTTGCAATAACGCTTTTCCCCGTCTTCCCTCATGATCAGAAAACATTTTGCTCATTACAGAAAAGTGAATTTAAGTAGATCGAGAGAGACACAGAGAGAGACAAACTGCTTTTTGCTTTGTACATGGTAGGCTAGTGATCTACTAGTACCCACATTATGAAGTTTTAGATCAGTGTGGAGCAGGGCTAATTAAGATAGTCTTAGCAAGCACCAATGATTAATTTCTGGAAATTTTGTCCAGAAAATGTCAGGCAAGTTTCTTCTTCACTTCCTCCCAGAATAACGCAACCAGAAGACAAGACCCATAACAAGATTTGTTGCATGACTGAAATAACAGTCTTCATAAAAAAAATAATAAATTGGGGGAAATAGGGATGTAGGGTGAGCCGAGATGGGGCCAATCAATTACTCTGAGGCACACATCTAAGATGGTTCAGGAATAATCCTATCTTCAAGACAGCCAACATCCAATTATCAGCAAAGCATCTGCTCAGGGATCAGGCATGGAAGGCAAGGGAGACAAGTCACTGCCACTTGTAGATTTTTACCATCTTCTCAGTCAAAGTAGCAAGAAAGTTGTTGCGATTCACCTCAAAAGGACAGACATCCAACACAGGGAGGTCAGCTGGCAGTTTCTGAAGCAGAGTTCCACTTCCTGCGTCCCAGAGCTTCAGGATGAAGAGAGAAAGGCCATAATTCACCACATATCTCACTGGGCAAGGTATGGTTCTGCAAATTACAATGTTTTACAGGAATTGACACTTCCTAATAAAGCTACCCTCCTTTCCTGACCTCCTGATAAATGGTTTTTAGAAGATTTCCGACTAAAGCTATAAAGAAAATAGAATAAAAAAATTAGGGACTAGCTTCCTCCCTTCTCACCTCTAATAAAAGAGTAGTGTACGGTTCTATGTGCTTCATAGCTGAGTTCATCATTTTCCTCCCAGTCTCCTATCCCTAGGGAAATAAATACAGAGGACGGCCCTCTGAATGTGGCATGAATGTATACTGTGGCAACTGTGACACACCTGCACCCTCACTCTATCACTCCATTTTTGTGACTTAACAGTTCTGGAAGAAGAAAAACCATCAACACCTAATGCTACCAACAAAAGGCAAAGTTGTTATAAGGCAATACCATGGCAGAGTTTGATGCTTCGTCCCCTGCACACACAAGGATGCTGCCGTCATCTTCGGGACTTTGAAAAATGGCATTTTTGGTTAGCAGTTTGCACGTTGGACCTGCAGTAAGAGTTTGAATGGGGTTGCACGAACACACAATTTCATCATCTCGGCCTGTCAGTTGAGTAGATGTCAGCTCCATCACCACACATTGCAAACAGTTGTTGTTTCTGTCTGTGAAAGGGAGAAATTGAAAAAAAAAAGTTACGAAGTCACAAAGTATTAACATGCAACACTGCAGAAGCATTTCAATGAGCTTCCTGTTTGATAGATTTCCTTAAGATGCTGCTTGTCATGCACATTGAGAACATTGTTTTACTCTACTCTGAATGCCAAGGTAAGGTTTAATACCTACTACACGAGTGGAGTTAGTAACAATCTCTGTAAGTTTGCTTGTAAGGCAGTATTCCAAACTGGGGCAAAAGAGGAGTCAGATTTTGCACAAAGCTCCATGTGCTTAACATTTCCAGGCAGTGAGAAAGACATGTTGACAGGGGATTCTGGGACTGTGAAAGATGCTATGTTGGAAAAGGTGGGGATTGTGACTGTTTGTGAGGTGGAAGCAATGGCCATGGAGAGAAAAGGAAAATATTAGATGCCAACTTACTGGGCCTGAATGTGGCAAGGCAGTGCCGTGTGCTAGCCTCTGTCTGAAGGTCAATGCAACCTCCGGGTTCAAGGGGAAGATCGTGAGGTCGATAGGAATTGCTAGACTTCTGCTCCCAAAAACAGGCTCCTTCCAGCGTTCCAGACACCAGTCCACCATATGGCAGTGAGGCCGAAGCCATTCGAGGAAGGTAAGATAAAGACACCACAGGACACCTGATGGGGTCAATGAGAGCAGCAAAATCAGGATCACTAGGCCATTATCTCTGGTTCTCGTCCTAACATGAAAATATTCATAAGAATGTTTAAAGACGGATTTCAAAGAGGGTTGAAAATTAGAAACCATCCGACTTTATTGCAAGCGTTGCTAAGACTGAAATCTCCTGCTTACTTCAGATTAAGCATCACTAAACATTGTAGAGATAAGAAGGGTAACTTGATTCACATCACTCACAACTGCTCAGAACTGCCACAAGACTCATTAATGCAGAACTACTACAAGCAAGATAAATGTCCTCCCCAACTTTATCCCCACTGTATTCTTTCCAATTCCCTACCAGGAGACTGCTAATATCTGCAGCGACTTAAGGAATGGAAATGCCTCTATGGCAAGATTACTTCCGACATTAGCTAGTCTGACCCCCCCTCCCTCCTTTGCTCTCACCCGTTTGGAGATTTTTCTGGATCACAGTAAGGCATTTATATTCTGTATCCAAGTCTTTTAAGCAATTCTTTATCAAGAAACTTATTATGTTCCTAGCCTGCAGCATGAAGGATTTTTCAAATAATACCCAGGCTTAGAAATGAACTTAGTATGGAGATATTTGACAGTCTTCCATGGTCTCAGTTAGTGTTTGGAAAGCCATGTTATCTTATGAAAGCTATACCTGGACTTCTGTGAAACCAGTTCCTGGACGTAGGAGTTTGTGTCCCGCAGATCATAGACCAAGATAGATCCATTAGCCAGCCCAGCATAGACGTAGTTGGTGTCATCGAGACACCAGCAGCAGCACCAGATGGGGCGGCTAGCATTATAGGTCTGTACAACAGTGTTGGTGGCTAAGCTGAGAGAAAAGGAGAGAAGAGCCTCTCAGGATCTGCACCCCATTCCTACTCTGTGCCTCTTCCCTTGGCCCATTACTACTCAACAGCAATAACAGCTACCATCCAGGAGGGAAACCATTTCCCAGAAAAGACCATAGGCCAGTTCCCTGAGCCATCCAGGGAAAGGCCTCTTCATTACGGGGCTGGAAGGGATTCTGAAGGTCTTATATCTAATCCTCTGCAGGAGTCTTTATACTATCCCGGAGAAATGGCTGCCCAATTTTTTTTTTTGAAAACCTCCATCGAAGGAGCACCACAACTCCAGGAGACAAGCTGTTCCACTGATTCATTGTCCTCACTGCCAGCAAACTCCTCCTTATTTCCAGGTTGGATCTCTCTCCGATGAGCTTCTACCCGCTGCTTCTTTTCCTGCGCTCAGATGCCATGGAGAATAAATTGACCCCCTCTTCCCCCGCGATAGCCTTCAACTGTTAAGGCAGCAATCAGGCCTCCCCCTATTGAAGCCTTCTCTTCATTAAGCTAAGCATACCTAGTTCATCAGACAATCTGGCCTCCACAACCTTATCATCTTTGTTGCTCTCCTCTGCACTTCCTACAGTATCAACATCTTTTCTTGTATCATGGTAACCAAAATTGGCCACAGTATCCCAAGAGTGGCCCCACTGGTGCAGTATAAAGCAAATCTATCACTTCACACAATCTTAAAACTATCCCTCCTTTGATGCCACCTAGGACTGCATTGGCTCTTTTGGCAGCTGCAGCACACAGCTGGCTCATACCTGAGCTGTGATCCACCTGGACACCTAGATATGGGCCTATCCTCTACCTGGGCATTTGGTTTTTCTACCCTAAATGCAGGCCCTTACTTTGTAGTGTAAGGTACCCACCTTGTAAGCCTGAGCGTATGGTCCAAAGAAGCAGATAAGAGCAAGCCATCTGCCCGGTTGCTGAAGGACAGGCCCCGGATCTGCTTGCTGTGGATGGGAACATACTGACTGCTCTTCAGGTTGACAGCGCTCATCATCTTAATTCCATACCCTCAAAAGACACAGAAAAGGACACTTAGCAGAATCCTCCCTTTCTCCAGCACGTCGATTGGAGAATCCACAGATGGGTTGACACATGCCTTTCCGACCAGAGACTGAGTCCTTAATCTTTTGCCACACCCCTTGTCAACTGTCACTTTCCCCAGTTCACGACTCAGTCTTGCCCTAAGAGGTTGTGGCAAAAGATTGGCTCGTAGTTCTCTGGATAGAAACGCTACTTGTTCAAAATTGACTTCTTGTACTATCAGGTTTGCTTCGTAACGCTTCAAAGCGCTACGGAGGCTTTTTTCTATGTTTTTTTTTCCCTTCGTTCGCCGTCTTCCCTGTAGTCACAGCTTGCTGCCAGCCTCATTTCAGCCAAAGGGAATATTTTTCCTGCATGAGGGCGGCTGTCGCCACCCTGAGGTGTCGCAGACCCAGGCACTGTTTTTTCAAGCGCCGCAGCCACTTCTCACCCTGTTTTGGGACACGTTTACTTTTTGATCAGGCAGCTTAGCGGTTCCTCGTGAAGACCCTTCATTTGATCGAGGCAGCCCCCAGGCATCCCCACCTCTCTTTCTAGCCCCCAGACCTGGGTTTGGTTACTGACTCACCAGGAAGGAGAGTGCTTTGCGGAGAGGGCTGCGAGACCACGAGGCAGCTCAGGGGGTCACAGTAGGCCATCACCCGGCAGCTGCCCACCTGGGAGACCAGAAAGGCTCTCTCAAAATGGTACTTGTGCTGACCCTGGCTGGAGGAGAGGCAGCCGGGAAAGCAAGAGCGAGCACTGCTGGACTGCTGAGAGGAGGAGCTGGCATTGTACCGGGCCAGCAAAGCCTTCAGTTCCTGCAGAAGGAAAGGCAGAAAGGGAGTGTTCAGTCAAACCCAGAGAGCTGGCTGTGTTTCTCAACCTTGTAGAATTCTCCTGAATTCTCCAGGCAGCATTCTAGGAGTTGAAGTCCACACATTTCAGCTGGCAAAGTTGAGAAACACTGTTCTACATAAAGGGCATCATCAGGCATGGGAGGGCTATATCAGCCTCTCCAGGATTTTCAAGAGCATTTCTCAGAAATCCCATCCATTTGATGTACAGACTAGGATTGTAGAAATCGCAGTCCAACTGAGTTTAAACAAGGCTTCAAAGTACTCAGTTTAACAAATCTTCCAAGTTCAGAAAAGACAGATGTGTAGCCCAAGAAAACATTAGGAGATTAAGATTAGAGTGAATGGACTGAAACAGATCATGTTGAAAGGAATCAATTCCAATCAATTCCCCTCCAGCCCAAATCCAACAAATCTATTACAGTGACCATCCCTCCCTCAACCAAACAAGTTTGCCTAAATTCAAATTCTGAAAGAACAAGAAAGGAAACACTTCCTTGCATTCTTCTGCCTTCTCTCCACAACCCCAGCTAAGATCAAGGATCCCTGCATTTTCTTTTCTTTAATAAGTTTTTATTCAAGAAAAAAATATTTTAAAAAGAGAATCACGTTCTCACACTTTACAGTGTCCTCATAAACAGTGTACATCTCTATTAGTGTTAACTGAAATCATTTGCTACAAATCTTAAATCTAATTCCTAATTTCTTACTTATCTATGTTATTAGTACGTTGTGATACATTGTTTACCACACTACTACACCTATATACATAGTTATGCTCTACATATATTCATAGCCATACATTTATCCTTATTTCTGTTGTTCCATAATATTTCTTCAATCATTTTCATATCTTTATTTCCTTTTCGTTTAACTATTTGTACCATGTATTCCATGTTGTAAAAAATTCTCCCTCTTCCTTATTTTTAATATCATAGTTAATCTAATCATTTCTGCGCATTGGTAAATTTTGTTGATTACTGCTAGATCTGTGGGTACCATTGTCAATTTCCAATTTTGGGCAAAGGCTATTCTTGCTGCTGTGATGATGCGTAGTATTAGATGCTATTGTTTTTTTACTCCATGACAGTTCTGATATTCCCGATAAGAAGGTCTCTGGATTGAGATTGATCTTTAATTTGTTCTAAGTGGATGTTATGACCGCAATTTTTAGCCCAAAGGATCCCTGCATTTTCTGCATAGCTGTACATTTGTGAATTTCTAGATGGATCACTTAGTCCTACTTCTTCAACTTCTGGGCCATTAAAAATACGGTAGTTACACATTACCAATTTAAAACATAGGGCTTCTTTTTTTGCCCCAGAAGTAAATTCCAGATAAGTAAAGGACCATATATTTTATAGGTCTCTTTATTTTTTAATGACCAGTTTAAAGGAGATTCCCACCCACCCACTCCCGCTTAGTCAGGAACACTCTAAACAAAAGAAAATAATATTGTTAAGGTATAGATAAGCTTTCTTTTTTAGTTAGACTAGGAGATTGTGAGTTCTAGTCTCGCCTTAGGCATGAAAGCTGGCGGGACAACTTTGGGCCAGTCAATCTCTCTCAGTCCAATTTTTCTAATGGAGGGGGTTAGTGGGGAAAATAGCAGGAGGAACAGTATTAGACATGATAGGAAGTAGGAGGGAGGGAGGGAGGGAGGGAGGGAGGGAAGGAAGGAAGGAAGGAAGGAAAGGAAAGGAAAGGAAAGGAAAGGAAAGGAAAGGAAAGGAAGGAAGGAAGGAAGGAAGGAAGGAAGGAAGGAAGGAAGGAAGGAAGGAAGGAAGGAAGAAAGAAAGAAAGAAAGAAAGAAAGAAAGAAAGAAAGAAAGAAAGAAAGAAAGAAAGAAAGAAAGAAAGAAAGAAATGCCCCAAGGAATGTCTCTGTGCTCCTTGGCAACTATGCTGGTGACTCAATAAAAATCTCTCCCACAAATGCTTTTGTTTTTCCAAAAAGCATGTGAGAAAGACATGGACTACAGATGGTCCTTGACTTACAACAGTTCATTTAATGACCGTTCAGAATTACAATGGCACTGAAAAAAAGTGACTTATGACTGTTTTTCAGTTACAACTGGTACAGCATCCCAAAGGCCATGTGATTTGTAGTCCTGGGGTCACATTATACCCTTTTGCCACTTTCTGACAACCAAAGTCAACGGGGAAGCCAGATTCACTTAATAAGCAGGTTACTAATTTACCAACTGCAGTGATTCACTTAACAACTGAGGCACGAAAGATCCTAAAATGGGGCAAAACTAACTTAACAAATGTCTCACTTAACAACAGAAATGTTGGGCTCAGTTGTGGTCATAAGTCGAGGACTATCTGTACAGATGTCCTGCCTCAATGACTGCAGCTAATCTTACCTGTACTTGCTGCTTCAGTTTGCTACACTCCTCCGTCACGACCTGCAGCTGAAGTCGACTCTGGGCTGATTCCAGTTCTGCTTTCCTCCGCAGGACTTGTTCCTTTTCTAAAGAGCTGTGACAAAAAAAGGGACCAATCTGGTTAGAATTTTGGATGGGAGATCACCAAGAATTCCCAGACTGTAGACTAGACTGAAGAACTGAGAAAATATTATAAACAAAGACAGATTATTTTCCTATGGATTCCGAGGAATTGATCTAATGATAAAGGTGTCAGACACCAGGAGACAATGAGTTCTAGTCTGGCCTTAGGCAAGAGAGCTGGCTGGGTGACTTTTAGCAAGTCACTTTCTTTCACCCCACTCCACCTCCCAAGGTGGTTGTTGTGGGGAAAATAAGAGGAATATTAGGTATACAGGCCATCTTGAGTTATTTTTTAAAATAAGAAATAAATAAAAGCTACAAGGAATATTCATGAAGTCACCCAAACTATCACTGTATGTTACAATATTTACAGTATGAGTCTGGCAGCAGAGCTAATTTCAGAAGCACTAGAAGTCCTTTTGGCCTTAAAAACAGGGTAAAAGTGCTTCAAATAAACTTTAGTAACAAAAGGTTACAGAACATTTCTGCAGACAGACATCTAAATCTTATACGTGTAACAGCTGATCAAACAAGACTGGGAAAGATTAATCTGAGCTATGTTAGAATACAGAAGTGTCTACAATTTCAAGGTGACCTAGTTTTTCTGGAAGAAGTTAAAGGTAATCAAGTTACAAATCTATAAAACTGTCAAGAACAAAAGCTCCCTTGACTTTTATAGTCTTCATGTCATCTGAACCCAACTATTTGCTAACATGTTTAAGCAACCACTGGCTTTCCAGAATAAAGCAGGGTTGCAGAAGCAGGATAATTCCCACATAAGTAACGTTGCTGTTTCAGAGGGAAAAAAATTATACTCCCCAGCATATCCGACCTGGGGTAACTTCAACACTTATCAAACCACTACCATTCTTTACACCCCAGTTAATACAGTAAAAACTTTGTCAGTGCAGCTGTTGTAGAAAATGTTTGGCCTCAATCTGTTGTTTTTGAGTGCAGCATACACAGTGAAAGATTTAATGCTAATCACAGTCTTTACATACTGCAGATGCAACTCCTTAACCATCAGTAAACTTTGTTTGAAATTCTGAGTTTAGATACCAGGTTATTTCCATGCTTTTCTGCCTGATCTAGACTCACAGATTAATCAGGCACGCTCAAAAAATCACCATGGGTTTGCTTGATCTCCTAGACATAACTTGTAATTGTGTAATTTCATTTATTTGTTACATGTATACAGGTAGTCCTCAACTTGCGATCACAGTTGAGCCCTAAATTTCTGTTCCTAAATGAGACATTTGTTAAGAGAGTTTTGCCCCATTTTATAACCTTTTTTGCCACAGTTAAGTGAATCACCGCAGGTGTTAAATTAGTAACACAGTTGTTAAGTGAATCTGGATTCCCTATTGACTTTGCTTGTCAGAAGGTCACAAAAGGATCATGTGACCTGGGATATGGCAACCATCGTAAATATGAATCAGTTGCCAAGTGTCTCAATTTTGATTGCGTGATCGCAGGGATGCTGCAATGGTCATAAGTGTGAAAAACAGTCATAAGTCACATTTTTCAGTGCCATTGTAACTCTCAACAGTCACTAAACAAACTTTTGTAAGGCGAGGGATACCTGTGACAGAAGATTCTTCCAGCTCCAATCTGCATACCTTACATTTATTTAGTTGTAAACTATAGGCCATCCACTGTACTTCAAGATAACACTGGGTGGCTTACAATCATAAAAAATAAAAACTCTATAAACTGAAAACATCAATAATATAAAATCCAGAACATGCCCAATTAAAAGATGGGAAGATGGAAGCAGGAGGGAGGGATCCATTGTTAATCAATCAACCACCTCCATCATGAAGTTCCCCATTGGGGCCCCAAGTGCCTTTAGGCTCTTTATAGGCCAGGAGGGTCGCGACTGACATCACATGGGCTGGGGGGGGAGTTGTTCCCTAGGGCAGGTGCAACAGAAGGCCCTTCATCTGGATCCCACCAGTCGCTATAATCAGGCTGATAGGACCTGCAGCATCCCTCCTCTGCTGGCACAGGTGGGACGGGCCAATCCCAGTGGGATGAGACGGTCCCTCAAGTAGCCTGGACCACAAAGGGCTTTAAAGATGATTACTAACACCTTGAATTGCACCCAGAAGCAAATTGGCAGTCAACGCAACTCACGGGCCAGTGGCATTACACCGGCCATTCTTTGGGCCTCAAGAACTGTCCACACCCCACCCACTCTGCACCAGCTGTAACTTCTGAATGCTCTTCTAGGGTAGTCCTATGTTGAGCGCATTTGAATAGTTCACCATGAGATGACTGGGGCCTGAATGACGGGACTCCTGATCCAGGAAAGGCCACAACTGGTGCAGAACCCAAAGTTGCACACCTAGCTGCACCTGCCACCTGCTCTTTGAGACCGGATCTGTCTGAGGAAGTGCAAGCCCACCCAGAATTAAAGACAGCAAAGTCCCAGATCTCGGGCATCCAAAGCCATTCGGTCTTACCGGGGTTCAGTCAAAGCCTGAAGATCCCCATAAAGCCTCACAGGAAGACACACAAAAAAAACAGTCTGAGGGAAGCTGGGTTGATCTATTCTGTGCACAACACATTTCAATGAATAATTATTTTGGCCTGATCCTTGGACCATAAATGTACATGCAATTTCATCTAGGAAAATGAAAGTGATCCTCCATCAACACCTTTTCATGTTTTCCTGTTCAGCGGTGTCCAGTGCTTTCAGAGTACGGGCATAAAGGACGACAATATCTGTGTGTTTGGCTTTCTTATTGCACTAAAACAAAACACAAAATGAAAGGGAGTCACTTTCTGGCAAATAAATCTATTGCTCAGCTGTGGTGGTTTGGCTAAGAACATCGATGTGTTTACTTATCATCAGGTTATCACTCCTGTATTTTTCTTTACATTCCTGCATGTCCTCCTCTCTATTGCTCATGACATTCTTCAGAATGGAGGTTTTGTTATTGTGCCAACTCTGCCTATTAGTGACTAACTGATCACAGAATTCAGGCTTTGAAAGGACAGGACTTGGGGATAAAGCTGCCACCTCCCACCCACCCCAATATCATTTTACGACAGGAATAAGGGCCAGCTTCTCAGAATAAGCCTTAGTGGCGCAATGGTTAGAGTGCAGTACTGCAAACTACTTCTGCTGACAGCCAGCTGCCTGCAATTTGACAGATCGAATCCCACCAGGCTCCAGGTTGACTCAGCCTGCCATCCTTCCAAGGTGGGTAAAATGAGGACCCAGATTGTTGGGGGCAGGAGGCTGACTCTGTAAACCGCTTAGAGAGGGCCATAAAGCACTGTAAAGCGGTATATAAGTCTAAATGCTATTGCTATAAGAAATAACAATTACAATCTTGGCTCAACAAACACATGAAATATGGTGCATTTTTAGGAAAATTGTCTGAACTGTTTCCATATCTTGAGGGATACCCTGTGCTTGTGGTTACCTTCTTTCCTTATCAGATGTAAAGCATTTATTTTTCTTTATTTGGGCTCTTCTGTTAGTGTCTGTGCACTTTTAAACTATTTTGGTAAATTTACCATGCAAGAATCTTGTCTGAATGCAAAAGCCCAGTAATCTGGTTTAAATCTTCTTTGGTTACTGATTTTTATCGCAACAAGCCTCCACAGCCAACAGTCCAAGTGTAGTGTGCACTGTCCGCTGCAATTTGCAAACAATAAGTAGTTCTCCTGAATGTTGATGGCACCTTTCTCCCTTAGAATCCTAAGCTCTGCAAAGTTCTGTTAAATAACTGAAGAAAGAGAACTAGTTCCTCCCTTGAAGTTCTGGCATCCCCCAGTGGATACAGGTAGTCCTTGACTTACAATCACAATTGAGCCCAACGTTTATGTTAAGTGAGACATTTGTTAAGTGAGTCTTGCCCCATGTTATGACCTTTCTTGCCACAGTTAAATGAATCACTGCAATTGATGTTTGTCCACAGGCTGCAAAAGGGATCACGTGATCTTGGGACACAGCTATGGTCATAAGTATAAATCAATTGCCAAGCATCTGAACTTTGATCATATGATCATGGGCATACTACAAAGATCGTGAAAAAACTGTGAAAAGTCACTTTTTAGTGCCGTTGTAACTTTGAACAGTCACTAAATGAACTGTAGCAAGTCAAGGACTACCTATATTTAAATGTATCATGGAAAAATAGCTGAAAAGATCACCTGCATCCAAAATATTATAATACAAATGTATTAGTAGCTGAGCTAAGACTAAAATTGTTGTTTCACTTCACAAAAGTCACTTAAACTCCCTGCAACCGCTCCTAACCAATTCCTTTTTATTACAAATGAGTCTTTCTTGCTAAAAGACTTTTACCTGGGGGCATTTGCCTACTTGACCTTTCAGCCACCTCTTAATGCAGCTGTAGCCGAAGAGATGCCCGCAGCGCAATGCAGCAAGACGATGATCCCCAGCGTTTGTCCACTCTTCAAAACAGATGGCACAGGTATCACCACTGTCTTCTTCCAAAGGAACCAGAGATGCCGCCAGATTGCTTTTTTTCAATGGAGTTGTCTGGAAAAAAAAAAATATGGAAGGTAGCTCAGGTAAATGAAGGTCCAGGTTTTCACCTTCACCTTTTCTCACCATCTTTGGTTGGGAAGCGGTGACTCTAGAATCAGGATGCTCTATCTCATTAGAAGTATCCCCAGGAGGCGCCATTTGATTTGAGACAATTTCTAAGAGGAAAAACAAAGGAATACTTCACGTAAGGAAAACCAGTCTATATGAAAGTGCAGTTGTCCCAATAATCCATTTCAATTTTAAAAGAAGAGACAAAAAGGAATAAGCAAGTTATTTTCATATAATTCCAAACCACAAAAATCTCACAGGCATAAGCATACATAGTTCAAGACAGACTTAATCAGACTACTTTAGAAAGTTACACACAAATATACAAATAAATTAGTAACTGATCATTACTGCACAGTAAAGGCAATGCCTGTTGGCTTGGGAGGTTTGCAAAATTTGCCCAACATTTTTCGTCTTAGCTAAGCCAATTTCCTAGAATTCGTAGGATACAAAACATGATCCATCCTATGCAACAGGAGATCCAAAGCAACAGGGATATCTATTGGGTTTGGTCAAAACAGTCGAGATGGCAACTGTAACAGGCCAAAATTCTACCTGTTTTCAAGATGTAATGTGAGCAGAGCTTCATGTCATTGCAGCCGCCACTGATTGTTTTGAGCACATCCTGCTGACACCTTCAACAGACTGAAGCTCATGAAAATGTCACACAAACAAACAGATTGCTCTGATCAACGATGGGCATCATGTCCCGAGTCATTTATATACATTTAGATTTTCAAAAATGGAGAAAAAATGCAAACCTTCCAAGCCAATTAGAGGTATTTCCTCTAAGCTTCTTGCTGGTTCCTCTTCATCCTCCGTGGGGCTGCTGCTGTTGCCACTGCTCTCGGAATCACTCAGGACCACCGTTTCATCTGAGCTGCTATTGTTGTGGATTACTAGAAGTGAAGGTTCTGTTGGTTGGGTCCTACTGACCTGGAAATAACTGACCAGGGATGCTGTGGATCTAATCAACACAAGGCAAATGTGTATTAGTGTGATATCTGATTCTAGTCCTCTCAAAACATGCCCTTCCTTCATGGGGAAAGTGGCTGAGCCATGCGGACTCCAACACCCAGAATTCCCCCATCAGCCCAGCAGTAGTGTTCACATGCCTGGGACTGCAAGGTCCAGAATTCCCAGCTAGCCCAGTAGCATCTCTGACAGGCCTGGGACTCCAATGCCCAGAATTCCCAGCCAGCCTAGCAGCAGCTCTGACAGGCCCGGGACTCCAAGGCCCAGAATTCCCAGCCAGCCCAGCAGCAGCTCTGACAGGCCCGGGACTCCAAGGCCCAGAATTCCCAGCCAGCCCAGCAGCAGCTCTGACAGGCCCGGACTCCAAGGCCCAGAATTCCCAGCCAGCCCAGCAGCAGCTCTGACAGGCCCGGACTCCAAGGCCCAGAATTCCATGCACCTTAAAGTTGCCGAGATGGAGAGACAAAGCGATGAGGTACTAAGTACCACCCCAAAGCCAACTTCAGAATTAACCGTTCAGCACTCCCCCACGGGCCCGAAGCCACCCTCCTCAGGGAGCCTCCGCGGGGCTCGGCCTGCCGCTTCCTCCGGGGAGCGTCTCCGTAGCCCCGGCTAGCCCGCCGAGGATCTGAGGGGCGGGGAAAGGAGGGGAGGCGGTAGCTCACCTGGCCCGGGCTGCCCGTTGGGAGGACGACGACGAGGCGGAGGAAGACGCCGCCCGAGGGGTGCCAGCCAGGTTCCTCCGGGAGCGGCGCGGCCTCCGCGACTCTGCCACTAGAGAGTCCCGTGAGGAGCGGGCACCAGTCGGACGGCGCCCCGAGGCTTCCTCGCGATCGGGTGCTGCGGGCGGCTCCCGCTCGTCGGCCTCGGCCACGGGCGGGAGATCCACCTCCATCGCCTCCTGCGCCGCCATCGCGCTCCCACTCAGCGGCCAGGCGGCGCGCGCGCCGGCCAGTCACTCAATCTCCCCGCCTCCTGCCCAGCGGGGCCCCCTCATTGGCCGCCCGGGAGGCGCGCGAAGGCAGGATTTGATTTCTATTAGACGGGATCCTGAACACCGAGCCGCTCCATTGGGCTCCCCGACTGTCACTCTTTTGGGTAAACCGAGGGGGGGGAAGGAAAGGAGACTTGGAAGATGCGCCTGCGCGTTTATAAGCCGGCTGTCAGGGTTTTAAAAAAAAGCGGGTTTTTTTTCAGCCTGATGCGAGAGTTGCGTTTGCGGGTGGGGCGCGTGCAATTCCGTTGGGCATGAAACACACGACCAGAATTTAAAAAACAAATAACCAGTGGAAATAGAAATCCACAGGAAAGAAAATTGCCAGTTTCAAACAACAACGTTGAATCATTAGATCGATAAATAACGTTTATTGTTTTTTTTAGGGCATTATAAGACAAGACATTAGAGAGCAATGGGTAACAATAAAGGAACTGTTATTTTATAGCAGGTGGATTGTGCCATGGTGCATATACCAGGGTAATAGAATGAATTTCCCTTTTTATTTTTAAGACATGAACTTGTTCCTTTTGTATGTCCTGTGAAACATCTTTTTCCTTATCTTTCTTATAACCTGTCATTTTAAAATCAACTTTCAGATACGTCTCAGTCTTGTCCAGTAAAAGGTATTCCTTTCCGTAATGTCTTTTAAACAAAGTCAGTCTATAGAGGCAGAGAGATTAAAATTAATCAATTAAAAACTAGTCAAAATTAAGTTCTGCGTCCATTGTTCAAAAATGATTCTCAAACTTCATGGCAATGAGGCTATCCCTGAAGAATAACAATTGAAACGTGAAGAAAAAAGAGAGAAGGTTCAGGTGACAACATATCTTCCATGATTACTGATTTTCACTCAAGAAGTCAATTTGCTACTGTTGTCATCCTGGTCAATGAGGAGCTGGTTCACAATCACTGTGAAGAAGGAAAAAAAATCAGTTTTCAGAAACCTTCCCACCTCAGTTTTGTAGCTCAGCCTTCGATACCCAGTAGCATTTGTTTGATTAATAAATGAGTATCAATTCCACCTTTGCTGGTACTAAGCTATGTATCTCAAGCTGACAGCCTGACATTAGTAACGGGGGAACAGTGTGGGAAGGGACAGTAATAGCAATAGCATTTAGACTTATATACTGCTTCACAGTGCTTTTACTGCCCTCTCTAAGCAGTTTACAAAGTCAGCCTCTTGCCCCCAACAATCTGGGTCCTCGTTTTACCCACCTCAGAAGGACGGAAGGCTGAGTCAACCTGGAGCCTGGTGGGATTTGAACTGCCAAATTGCAGGCAGCCGGTAGGCAGCAGAAGTAGCCTGCAACATTGCACTCTAACCACTGTGCCACCGAGGCTCATATGAAGGGATTCAGAACCCAGATGAATCGAAACTAAGCTTTCCCATCCCGTGGGGACCACCTGCCATCTCAAGATCACACTAAAGGAGTGCAGAGCCATGAAAGTGGGAAGACAAGGAATATTTCCCAAACAATCTATTAACACCTGATTGGACATTTGACTGATAACCAGAAGTTTGGCCAGGAATAAGGGAAAGTTAACTGTGTCATTTGCACCTGAAAATCTCAGGTCCACTTTTGCCTCTTCTGTAACTACTTTGGCTTTGGTAAAGTATATTTTTGGCTAATCATGGGCCAGGAGTCTTTCTTTCCTCAACTGACCAGGTTGGAATGGTTGACAGGTGGTGAGATAAGGAACTGTGAGCACACTTATAACTAGATTCATTGCTCCCTGAATGCACCAATATTGGTGCACCGTTTAGTGTTGTGTTATATAGAAAAGTAGCTATAGGTTATGCATCAAACCATGGCTAAAAGCAAATTATGGCTTAGTGAAAGTTGTGGTCCTAACGATGCATCCAAATGCCTGCTGCTTTCTCATACCTTCAGTCGTTGGGCGCTTGGAAGGGTGATAACTCCGACACTGGTTGATGATTGCCTGTAAATAGAATGGACAGTCTTCTCCTAAAGGCTCCTGCACTTTTTGGTTATAAACCTTCTGATAGATTTCTTGAGAGTTGCAACCTAAAATCACAATCAGATAGGTGCCAAGATTTCACATAGACATACGTATATATAGCTTCCCTCTAGAAACTATCACTGGAGTTTTCAAGAAGAGATTACACAACCATTTGTCTGAAGTGGAATACGGCAGAAATTTCTCAACTTGGGGTCCTCAGCCCACTATTGGGCTGTGGCCTATTCGCAACCGGGCTGCATGAGCCACCAGAGCCCACACACAGCCCAATTCACGTGAGTGACAGGTGCCAGCACTTGCAGCCCCAGTTGTGTGAGTGGCGGGTATATGAGAGCGGCAGGCACAAACTCATGAACTCCTGCCCGTCGCACAAAACCATCCTGTTCCCCTCCTCCTCTCCCCATTAGGCTGCTAGCTTGGAAAGGTTGGGAAATGCTGGTATAGGGTGTTGTGCAGTGGTGGGATGAAAATAATTTAACAGCCAGTTCGCCCAGAGTCAGGTTGGCCATCGTGGGAGATGTGGCCCGTCCAAATTCTCCAGCTCCAACACACATGCAGGTACAAGCCTCCCACGATGGCCAATCTGACCCTGGGCAAACCAGTTGTTAAATTACACCCATCCACCCACTATCAAAGTGGATCCTGGATGCTGCAATGGAGAAACAGGGAACGGAGCAGCCGGCACAAGGGAAGGAGGAGGAGCAGGAGGGAAAGCGGCCTTCTTCCCTCGCCCCGGCTGCTCCATTGCCCGTTTCTCTATTGCAACGCAGCGCCCAGGATCCACTTTGATATCAGAGGGGGAAAGAGTAATTTAACAACCGATTTGCATGAACTGGTGTGAATCGGCTGAATCCCACCACTGGTCTTGTGCTTGAGAAGACTTCTAAGTTCCCTTCCAATTCTGTAATGCTCACAAAGTAGTGGTTTGTGATGTATTTCAAATCCAAAATGTTATGAACTCAAAAGTGGCTCTCATACCTTATCAACAGTGTTCTGATGCTGTTAGGGAAGACTCTACCAACTGCCTGTCCTGCCAGCTTGAAATGGCCCTGTCTTGACACAATTTATGTTCAGAATAATGGCTTCAGGCTTGAAATGTTCTACCTTCAACTTTTTTCCCGACATAATCTTAAGACAGAAAAATGATCATCAGATCTTTTTTTTCCCCTCTGCTGTACTGCCTAATTTTTTAGCTCCTAGGTCAACTATAGAGCAAGACTGCCTCTCTTGTCTGTCATTTCAACTCAAAAACATGATCGGAGGAGAAAATATAAGAGGGAATGAGGGTCACAAGTGTTATGTTCTGTGCATGGGTGCAAGGAGCGGAGACGAGGCAGTGAACAGTGAACTTCAACTCTTTATTAAGCATACTGAACAGAGCAATCACCTAGGGCAGCAGCAGCCCTTTTATAGGGTTGGCTGCTGTCCTATTAGCCAATGAGAAACATGGAAGTGTTAAACCCTTGAACCAATGAGAGTTGGCCTGTTAACAGCCAATCAGATTTCCCAGAAAGGACCAGTCCGATGTTGCTATTATCGGCCAATCAGAAGTGCAGGATTAGAACCCTGTTTTTTTACTTAAGGTTGTTAAAACTTTATTTAAGCGCCTTTATTAGTTCATAATACCCCTTCCCCCTAGGTTCCGTTTGAGGGGTGCGGTGACGTAATCCCGTAGATATGCAGGTTGTTTCAACTGTCTATTAGATTTGCGCTGTCCCACCGGTTCCTGTCTGTAGTCCGGTTTCGGTGGAACGTTTTTTGATTTATCTGGTACAGGCAGTTCCGCATCCTCACAGGACGACTCGGCGCCACTGATTCTGTCGTTGTTGTCCTCCGGTCTCTGCGGGCTCACCTCCGTTGAGGTATTTCTCTGTGGCGAGGCAACCCCCATTCCTGATTCTTCTTCAGGTAACGCGCCGGGCTGCTGACTTCCTTTGATTTTGCCTTCCACCATCTCGAATTTGGTTCCCTTGACATCCCCTCCCCCCTCAGTTTGAGAGTCACAGGAGTCGCAGGAACTGGGTTGCAACCTAGAGCGAAGCTGATCTATATGGCATTTCCATATCTTTCCGTCCAATGTTTGCACGTGGTAGGATCTGGGCCCGGGGGTTTGGGTTACGGTTGCTTCGACCCATAATGGTTCGCCGGAAAGGTATTTAGCGAAGACTAAATCGCCTACCTTGAACTCACAGCATTTTCCGCTAGATCCACAGGGTTTCTCTGGCACGTAGGACGGGTGGAGATGGTCGAGGTGGGAGCTGAGCTTGCGTCCCATCAACAGTTCAGCTGGAGTCTTGTTGGTGATGCTGTGCGGGGTGATGTGTTAGAGTAGGAGTATTCTGTTTAGTTTGTCGTCAATGTCCCCATAGTCCATCTTGTGGAGAGTTTTTTTAACAAATTGGACCATGCGCTCGGCCCTGCCATTGGCCGCAGGGTGCGCCGGCGAGGTTAGCACATGGCGGATACCCAGGTCTGCTAAGTATTGTTCAAATGCCAAAGCCATGAACTGGGGTCCGTTGTCGGAGACTAGAACGTCTGGCAGGCCATGTGTTGCGAATAGTTTATTTAATTTGCGGATGACTGAATCGGTTGTAGTAGTCTTCATCTTGTGGATTTCGAGCCAGTTGGAATAGGCATCCACTGTTGGGAGGAACGTATGTCCCTTAGTAGGTCCCGCAAAGTCAATGCGGATGCGGGACCACGGCCCCCAGGGGGTTTTCCACTCCATTGGAGTTGCTCTAGGTGGGGCACTGCTGACTTCTTGGCACTTTAGACAAGTCTTCACACAGGCTTTGATCTGCTTATCGATGCCCGGCCACCACGCGTAGCTTCATGCAAGTGCTTTCATACGCACGATGCTGGGGTGACCGTCATGCAATGCTTTCAAAACTGCTCGTTGTAACCGCTCTGGGACGACGACTCTGTCTCCCTATAGGATGCAGCCTTTCTGCGAGAAAAGTTCTGTTTGCCGGTTTCTGAAAGGGGTGAAGTCGTCAGGGGTTTGTTCTACTGGCCATCCTCGTTCGACCCAGCTGAGAACTCGCGCCAAGACAGGATCTCGTTTCGTTTCGATAGCGATGTCTCTGGCTGTTAGCAGCAGTGAATGTAGGGTTTCAATCTGGAGTGTCGTGAGGGTTGGAGCTGGGTTGTCGACGGTTTCCGGAAGTGGGGCACGGCTCAATGCATCAGTGTGGGGAATGGCTTTCCCCAGGCGGTGTTGCAATTTATAATTGTACGCAGCTAAGAACTCCGACCAACGAGTCATTTTAGGTGACAATATATAGGGGGTTAGCTTGTCTCCCGCTATCATCCCCAGCAAAGGCTTGTGATCAGTAATAATAGTAAAAGCTCGTCCATACACATATTCATGAAACCGTTTTACAGCAGATACAACAGCAAGAGCCTCTTTGTCAATTTGGCTATAGTTGCGTTCAGCCCTCGATAAGGTCCTTGAAAAATAGGCAATAGGGGCCTCACTACCATTAGGTAACACATGACTTAAAATGGCTCCTACTCCAAACGGTAATGTGTCACATGTAATGGTTAAAGGCAAAGTCTCGTTATACTGCATTAAAACAGCATTGGAGGTTAGTAAGTTTTTCATTTGTCGGAATGCGTGCTCCTCTCGGTGTCCCCAGACCCAGATGGCTTTTTTGTCGAGAAGTCTATGTAGGGGCTCAGCTACGGTCGCCTTCTGGGGCAAGAAGATGTTGTAAAAGTTAATGAGCCCCAGGAAAGCTTGGAGGTCTGTCCTATTCTTGGGTCTTGGGGCATTTTTGATCACTCTTAGTTTGCTATTAGTGGGGTGAATTCCTTGCTTATCGATTAGGTACCCCAGGAACTCTACTTTCTCTGTACACAGTTGACATTTATTTTTTTTAACCTTTAGGCCGGAGTCTTTAAATTTCTGGAGAACCATTCTAAGACGCCTCTCTAGTACTTCTCTATTTGGGGCCGCAATTAAAATGTCATCAAAATATGGCACGACCCCCTTGATCCCTTGCAAAAGTCTCTCCATCAGACTTTGAAAAATCCCTGGGGCCACGCTCACTCCGAATTGGAGTCGGTTGCATTTGAAAGCGCCTCGGTGCGTAACGATCGTCTGTGCTTCCGCAGTTTTTTTATCTACAGGCAGTTGTTGGTACGCCTGCGCTAAATCCAATTTAGCGAAGACTTTTTCGCCCCCCCCCCCCCCCCGGGAATGGAGAAGGTGTTGAACCACCAGCACCGGGTAAGCGTTTTGTTGAAGGGCATGATTGAGGGTGGCCCGGTAGTCCCCACAAACAGACAAACAAGAAAATTCAGTTGCCTTTTGGTAAAATCACTTTTGGGACAACTCTGACCCAGATGATGGAGAATCTCCAGAGACACTGAGGACTTCCTGAATGTTATTTTTTAGTGCTGCCTTCTGCCTGGATTTTTCATATCCATTTCCAAGACTCCAGTAATAATTTTATTGGCCGCTCTGCAAAGATCTGTACTTGCAAAGGCAAAATAATCAGGGAGAGTCCTTAAGCAAAGCCCAACTGATCATCTTCTGCGATCATCCCTCCTAGGGTGTATTGAAAGAGGGATCTTTCCTGACTGCTGCAAAAAAGGGGGCTCGACCTGCCCAAGAGCGGCAGAAAGCAGCAAATGTAAAAGAGAAACAAGCGGGAAAGCAATGAATCACCCCAAACTATAGCCAGCTGGTTTCTGTCTCCTCAGATAAAAAGGAAGTTCTGGGAACCTTTTGTGCAGATTCAGAAAATCCAACTTCCTCAACCCAAGATCCGGGGAGGTCCTCGACCCAGGTTTCACTTCTGCAGGCTCTCGATTCAAAAACTCCTCCATTTCAGGAGGCTTCAACACAGCCATTCTGGGCTGCTCTGGAATCAATGCCTCCCTCCTGGGCTCCATCTCCAATGGCTGAGCTATGACCACTGCAAGAGGAAGGGCCAGAGGGGTCTTCATGAGCATTGACCACAGCTGAGGGCAGGGGAGCCCTCAGCTTTCCTTCTTCCCTGCCGATGGGGAAGTAGGACATGACACTGATCAGCAGGAAGACAAATCTTGAGTCCTGCTCAACGATAAGGCAGCTTAAGCTGGGCAATTTCAAGATGGGTGGACTTCATGGCTGGCTGGAGAATTCTGGGAACTGAAGTCCACCCATCTTAGAGTTGTCAAGGTTAAGAAACGCTGCCCGGGTGGGAGGGGTGCCACGAGAAACAGCCCTGACTTTAGAGAAGGATTAGGGGAGACATGATAGCTGTCTTCCAATATTTGAGGGACTGTCAAAGAGGAGATGGACTTATTCTCCAAAGCAACAGCTGGAAGATCATTAAACAGAGATCCAATCTAGAATTAACGAGGAAACTTCTTGACGAAGAAAGCAATTAAACAATGGAACAGCTTGCCTCTCAAAGTTGGGTGTTCCATTACTGGAGGCTTTTAAGAAAAGATTGGACTACCAGGATGGCCCCCTTTTGGCAGGGGGCTAGACTAGAAGACCTCCCAAGTCCCTTCTATCATACCCTTGTTAGAATCTAATTCGGAGGGAGAGGTGGAACAGGTGACAGGGAGTGGGAGTGTGGCCCCGGTGGCTGTGGAGGAAACAGGGGAAGGGCACAGGCCGGCTGGGCATTCAGAGGAAGACCCAGGCCCACCCCCTCTTCATCCTAGGGCACGGAGGAGCGGAGGAGGAGCGGAGAAGGGAGCAACGTGGCTTACGGGAGAGAAAAAGGCCCTGATCCCTTTCATTAGTTACAGCTCCAAGAACAGGATATAAGTGGGGTGTTTGCACATAGCTCCTTGCTGGAAGCAAAGCCTGCATTATCTTTGTCGAGGCTTATCTGGGTTTTGGCATCCTCCCAACTGTGGGTGCTATGTTATCCTTTGGAAGTCTGCAATTTATCATCCTGGCCTGTCTTGTTAATTACTTCAGCGTGGTTTGTGTTGTTGTTTTTATTTCTAATTATCTTTACTTTGGGTTCGGACTGCAAGTTTCTTTCCTTCGTAGACTGTTTTTTGAAGAGTTTGATCTCCAGCCAAGTATAATTGGACATTGGGGGCCAAGTTGGAGGCATTAAAGGGAATTTATTCTACTTTTATGACTTGGTTATTTTTGTGTCACACCCTGGGTCATCACACCTTCCATCCCCACGATTCTATGTTTTACACAATGGTTGTGCCACAGGATGAAACAGGAAGACCCCTGTGCCCTTCTGTTTTCCCTGCAGCATCCTCCCCCGTAGAAGAGAACCCAGACCTTCCCCCAAAGAAGACCCCAGACCTCACCTGTAAAGGGAAGCTTCCCAGTTGCGATCTCCCACAGCACAATTCCAAAGCTGAAAGAAAGGAAGGCAGCAGCTATCACACAAAGGGGCCGAGAGTTGGCAGCTCCTTCCCTGCCATGATCAAGCCTGGGAGTGGTCCATCTGAATGGATCTTGACACATTGGCCAGATTCGCACAATACTATATTCAGCTCCAACCAACCAAACCACACCCTGGCTTAGTTAATTCTATTGATGCCAGGCTGTCAAACTCCCAGCCTGTGGGCTGGATGCATCACGCGCTGGCCACGCTCAGCCCCAGTTTAGCAAAGGGGGGAAAAGTCGCAACACGTCACCTGATGATGTGACATCATGAGTTTGACACTCATGTACTGAAGGCTAGCTAACAGTGGCCTATTCAATAAACCATGGTTAAGAAACTGCTGATGTGTGGTGTGGATGGAGCCGCTGTGGGATTCATGGTCCGTGGCTCCACCTTGAAAGACACCAAGGGTGTGTCATGGCATTTTGCCCTTTTTTAAACCCCCCTCCCTCCAGAAGGCAGTCTGCAACCAGGGCAGAGTCAGGGCTAACTAGGGGTTTGGAGGCCTTCAGCAGAATGCCTCCTGGGGTGTCCCCTCTCAAGGAAAGCCTGCCTCCAGGGGTGGGATTCTACCAGTTCGGACTGGTTCGGGCCAACCAAATGTTAAATTTGTATCTGGTTCACCAAACCGGTATTTGAACCCACCGGCTGGCCCCACCACCCCTCCTCCCCCAGGAGTCTCCATGTGGTCTGTTTTGGAGGCAGGTAAGTTCAGGGTCCAGGCGGAGGCTCTGTGAGGGGGGAAAATGGCACTCCCATAAGTGCCAGAAGTTGTGAAACAGGCCTATGTCAGCTTTGAAATTCAGCTGTCACATTTCATGGAAGGGGGATGGAGGAGTTGAAAAGTTCAAGGTTATTCTGTATGTCCTATTAAGAAATTCCAGTGCAGTTCATTGGTTCTCATGATTTATGAAGTGTAGAAGTGGGAGGAGAGAAGGTGGATTCTGTGTAATGCATGAAAATACTTTCACTTTGGGAAATTGCCTTTGACATGCCAGATCTGTTTCTAAATAAATCAATTGGAGAGAAAATGTCTCAGAGTTCAGATATCATGGATACTTTCTGGATGCTTTACAGCCTGTTTCCAGCTTCTGGAGGGCCTCCCGAGCCTGCGGGAAGCTGTTTTCGCCCTCCCAGAAGCCTGAGGGAAGCCTCCGGACCCTTTGGAAGGTAAAAAACGGTCCTCTCGGAAGTACCAGAAATCTGGAAACAAGCCTGGTTCCAGCTTCTGGAGAGCCTCCAGAACCCAGGGGAGGCGGGTTTTGCCTTCCCAAAAGTTTGAGGGAAGCCTCCGGACCCTTGGGAAGATGAAAAATGGCCCTCCCGGAAGTTCCTGTAGGCCACGCCCACCATGGGCACACCCACCCAGCAACTGGGTAGAAAACAGGTTGCTGGGATTTTTGAATCCCATCCTTGCCTTCCTCCCCTTGTCTCCAGGATCCGGTCTCCACAGTGGGCCACTAGCCATGACCAGGCCACACCTGCAGATTCCTTTCTCAAGGAAAGCCGAGTCTGCTCATTCTGCTAAGCCTCAAAGTAGCCTATTGTGTGAATCGCACTGTGGCCACTAGTCCAGGGTTTATAACTTAGTATGTCGTGCATACCCAGCTATTGGAATTTAGTCAAGTCATGGTTAAAGAAAAGGAGTATGACATCTGAACTCTGTCACTTCCTCCTTTCATTGCATCAGGGAATCTCCAGAAAGGAAACTGAGGGAGATTTGATGCAACAGAAATTACAGACATTCGGCTTCTCTTTTCAAGGGCCTCTGGAGAGATGAGGGAGGGACATGTGGCCATAGATTTCTGGCTCTCTGCACAACACCCTTAACCTTGATCCTGAATTAACCCATTTTCTGTGCTCACACAACACCATGAATTCTAAACAAATTGGAAAAGGCTAAACTGCATACAGACTGGTATACAGTGGCCATCCTAATCCAATTTAAAATTAATCAAGTTTAACATGACACAGTAATGCAGAATTCGGTCTGAAACTGAACCCATTAAACCGAGGCCATACTGAGCTTCAGAAAATGATGTGTTGACCCCACATAACTCTTCATAGCTGCAAAGGGGCAGGTGTCAACTCATACAATATTTCTATGGTCTTTTTAGAGTTGCCAACAGAAAGGGAGGGGGGAGCAGTGCGGCTTTTGATTTTTGGAAATCAAAAGTGCATTCCATAAATGTTTTCAAAGATAGTAACTAGGTGACTGAAGATTCTGCTGTGCAAAATTCTAACTGGAGAGCCTGATTGATGACTCTGGGCTATGGATGTGTCCCATTGGAGAATATGAATTATGATACACCCAGGGGGTGGGGGAAGACCAGGGTCAAGGGTGACAGTGAATGATGTGCCTCAGAGTCGGCTACACCCAGGCAGTGCCAGACATGTTAACTTCCAATAAATCCTTTTAAAGGTTTGGAAGTTTGGCTCGAGACTCATTATTTAATTGGGGGGAACTGCCAGAATCCTGACAGCTGGATACATACCTGTATATTTCACTAGCCAAGTTGTACGGATGGTGTAAAGAGGCCAGGCCCTCTGGACAGATATAGGCTAAAGAAGAGACCTCCCTGGGGACTTTATCTTTGCTTTTTCCACTGATGGAGGACTCTGTTTGGTCCAGTTTAAATCCTGACAGCTGAATGGAATGAAGAGAAAGTGAGTTCTCTGAAAACTGTTTGGAAATTCATCGAAATTCATTGACAGTCAACCGAGTTACTAGGACTAAGACATGAAGTAAGTACCACTTTATAAAGCCTTAGTAAGGCCACATCTGGAATACTGCATCTAGTTTAGGTCACCACATTACAAAAAGGATGTTGAGACTTTGGAAAAAAAGTGCAAAGAGTAAGATGATTAAAGGGCTGGAGATGAAAATATACGAAGAACCATTTCAGCAATTGGATATGTCTAATCTAGAGGGAAAAAAGGACCAGAGGGAACATGATTAGCAGGATTCCAGTATTTGAGAGGCTGCCACAAAGAGGAGGGGGTCAAATTATCCTCTAAAGCACCAGAAGGCAGGACAAGAAGCAATGGATGGAAACTAATCAAGGAGAGAAGCAACCTGGAATTAAGCAGAAACCTCCTGAGGACAATTAACCAATGGAACAGCTTCCCTTCAGAAGTTGTGGGTGCTTCATCCCAGGAATTACAACGTTTCTTGCCATGGCTGTTAAGCGAATCGCTGCAGTTCGTTAAGTTAGCAACACTGTTGTTCAGTGAAACTGGCTTGCCGGAAGGTTGCAAAAGGGGATCGCGTGACCCCAGGGACACTGCGACCGTCATAAATATGAACCAGTTGCCAAGCGCCCGAATTTTGATCACATGACCCTGGGGATGCTGCAATGCGCATAAGTGTGGAAAACGGTCATAAGTCCCTTTTTTCAATGCTATTGTAACTTTGAACGGTCAGTGAATGAACTGTCGTAACTTGAGGTCCTACCTTTATGGCATAGGAACACTATATGCAGACTCACCTTTACACAGTAGCCCTTGGCAACCAAGAATTTGGAACTGTTGATGCAACGATGCAGCTGGCACTTGTCTCCCGTCTGGTGCAACCTGCAGCCAACAAAAGGGAAGAGCTTCACCCAATTCTTACGTACAGTTGATAGCCATAGTACTTAGACTTATATACAGCCTCACAGTACTTTGCATCCCTCTCTGAGGAGTTTGCAGAGTCAGCCTCTTGCCCCCAACAATCTGGGTCCTCATCTTGGAAGGATGGAAGGCTGAGTCCACCTTGAGCCGGTCAGGATCGAACTCTTTGCAGTGGGCAGAGTTAGCCTGCAATACTGCATTTTAAACAGTGTGCACCAAGGAAGGAGGGAGGGAGGGAGGGAGGGAGGGAGGGAGGGAGGGAGGGAGGGAGGGTAAAAATAAGAACAAGAGCAATAGCACTTATATACTGCTTCACAGGGCTTTGCAGCCTTGTCTGAGCGGTTTACAATGTCAGCTTCTTGCCCCCAACAATCTGGGTCCTCCTTTTGCTGACCTCAGAAGAATGGTCATCCTTCAGCTGGTCAGGATTGAACTGCTAGCAGTGGGCAGAATCAGCCTGCAGTACTGCATTCTAACCACTGTGCACTGAGGGAGGGAGGAGGGAGAAGGAAGGAAGGAAGGAAGGAAGGAAGGAAGGAAGGAAGGAAGGAAGGAAGGAAGGAAAGAAGGAGAAAAAGAACAATAGCAATAGCACTTATATGCTGCTTCACAATGCTTTACAGCCCCCTCTAAGCAGTTGATAGAGTCAGCCTGTTGCCCCCAACAATCTGGGTCCTCATTTTACTGACCTCAGAAGGATGGAAGGTTGAGTCAACCTTCAGCCTGGTGAGAATTGAACTGCCAAATTGCAGGCAGGAAGCACTCAACAGAAGTAGCCTGCAGGACTACACTCTAACCACCGTGCCACGGTGGCTTTTTCCCAAATCTGGGACAGATCTGATCCCTCAGGGCATACCAGGCAGCCAAGGTTCAGTCAATGAGTCCTTTGCTAGGACCTAAAAACTCATCGTTCATGGATCAGGATGTCTTGAAGACGATATGCGAAGGCTGGGACTGAGATCCCCGGAAATGTGAAGCTTGTAGGAGCTGTGGTAGTGCAGTGGTTATGATATAGTATTGCAGGCTAATTTTGCCAGGAGTTCGATCCTGATTGGCTGAAGGTTGACTCAGCCTTCCATCCTTCCAAGGTTGGTGAAATAAGGACCCAGATTGTTTAGGGTAATAGGCTGACTCTGCAAATCACTTAGAGAGGGCTGCAAAGCACTGTGAAGTGGTATATAAGTCTAAGTGCTATTGTTATTCTTTCCCGCGTTTCCCACATGAAGCGGTATAGAAGTCTAAGCGCTATGCTATTGCTATTGTCAGGACAGGATGAGACAATAACTGGTGTTGAGGACCAACCTCCAGGAGCACCTGCTCCTTCTCCCCTCCAGCCACACACACCTGTACAGCCCAGTGGCTGCATCCGAAGCCATGTCACAACGAATCTTCCAGGGCAGGTCCTGTTCCTTCCTCAACACTTCCCTCAGGGTGCCTTTTTCACAATATTCGGTGACGATGGAGAACTGGGGGACCATCCCTAAAGGAACAAAGGTCTTCCATGAGTGGATGCTACTCCTGGGAGTCTGCCTATGATGAACCAGGGTGGGATACAAAATAAGCACAGTCACAAAAAACAGGTGAAGCCCCTTTTATTCCTTCACTTTGCTTCCAAGCTCCAAATATCTTGACTGTAGACAAAAAAACTCCCAACAAGAGTTACTAGAAGGAGGAAATGCCATTTAAATTATAACTCAAGGTCAAGGTTAATTGCACCAAACTTGATTGCAGGAAATATGACTTCAGCCACAGAGTGGTCAATGTCTACCTGACTCTGTGGTTTCTTCCCCAAACCCCAAAAACTTTAACCTTAGACTGTCTACTGTTGACCTCACCCCTTTCCTAAGAGGCCTGTAGGGGGCGTGCATAAGCGCACCAACGTGCCTATGGTCCCTGTCTTTTATTTTTCTTTTCTTTTTCTTATATGTATCCATGTATTCATAACTATGTTTTTACTTATACCTATTATCTTGTAAGCAATTGACTAAATAAATAAACAAACAAATAAATAAATAAATAGTAAAAAGCAACACAAACCAGGCAAGATAAGGGCTGGAAGACATCCACAGATATCAGTACACACACTGGGAAGGATGCCAAACTCAGAGACGAACAATAAACTATAGATATTTCCACGCTTTGTTTCCAGCACTCGCCCGTACGCATGTCCATCCTCTTATCCATTTGTCACAGCTGCAGCCCATGAAGAGGATCAAGGCCCCCTCCTCCCCAGTAGGCCATGTCTCTCCCTTATCCTTGCCTCACTGCATGCCCTAGGATGAAGAGGGGATTAGCCTGGGTCCTCCTCTGACTGCCCAGCCGACCTCTGCCCTTCCCCAGTCTCCTCCACAACCTATGGAGCTACATTTCCACTCCCTGTCGGCTGTTCCTCCTCTTCCTCAGAGTCAGTCTCCAGCAGGGGCATGACACTGCCCCGCTTAGCTCATCTGGCCGGGATGTTCCAGTCCTCAATCCCAAGCCAGAACACCAAGGGGAACCCAGCTACCCCACCCTGCTCTGCTTAGCTCCTGTTTATTGAACAAAAGACAGAAGTCAGCTATGCTGGCTGGGGAATTCTGGGAGATGAAAGCCAGCCATCTTCAAGTTGCCAACTTTGAGAAACAGTGAGTTAGAATGAAATACAAATATCTTCATGATTTACAAGAACAGCTTTTGCACAAAAAACTATCTGTGGCTTTGCTGGAAGAGTAGAGGCTAAATGGCAGTGCCTACCACAGGGTCTGCCCAGGGATGGGATTCAACTGGTGTAACAACTGGTTTAGTGTGTGTGTGTGCTTCCAACTGGTTGTTATACCAGTTGAATCCCACCCGAACTGGTCTGAACCTGTTGAATCCCACTCCTGGGTCTGCTTCTTGAATTTAGATCCCCGCCCAGAACTCCCATCCCCAATCCGTTGAAGAGCTGGCTCTGAAAAGCCGGCCATAAACCTTGCAATTCTGCCAAAAATGGAGTGATGGCACCATTATTAGAGCCTCCCCTCACTTCCCTTTTTCTGCAGGAAATCTCTCGCCTTACTCTGCACAAAGAGATTCAGTGGAAGTTAGAGAAGGTGGCATCAGGGCATCAGTGAAGATAGTTTTTTGTTTAGTGACTGTTTGAAATTACAGCCATGTTGAAAAAGGTGACTTATGACCCGTCCTCAGGCTTACAAGTTTTCAGCATCCCTGTGAGTGGCAACTCGCCATCGCCAACTCACCATAGCCAACTTGCCGCAACAAACTCGCTGCAGGACCATTCATTGTAGGACAAAAGTTACACTAATATTAAAGAAACCATGGAATAGAATCATTAAAGAAAAGGGTGCAAAAGGAGGGACAGGGTAAAATGTGTATGACAAAAATTGAAATTATTATTATTTATTTTAAATAATTAAAGAAGAATTGTTAAATTGCCCTACGGCGAGTTGTCCCGCAGCGAGTTGTCCCGCAGCGAGTTGGCCTGCAGCAAGTTGGCTGTGGCAAGTTGTCCCATTCTGTATCCCTGTAGTCACCTGATCAAAACTTGGCACTTGGCAAACAGCATGAATTTATATGGTTGCAGCATCCTGGGGTCACCATTTGCAACTGAAGGGACATAGTAACATTATCAATCGAACCTTTGCTATTTGCTTCCATTAAGAATTGCTTTTGCTATTTTACTTTTGTTAGGGATTAATCCTGTTAAGCATTGTAACCTTTGCTACAGGGGTGGGATTCTACCAGTTCACACCTATTCGCTAGAACCGGTTGTTAATATTCTAAGCAGTTCGGAGAACCGGTTGTTAGAAGAAATTACTGGCCTAATCCTGTAAGGAAGGCAGGAAGGAAACATTCTGGTGTTGCTTACAGAAACTGTCTCTCTGTTAACCCTGGTTACATTCTTGGCAGGACTAGACTTCCTGTCTCAGGAACCTCTCTGGAGATTTTTTTCCCCTCCTTTGCTGGTACTTTGCTTGTGTGGAGGGACCATTCAAAGTGACAATGGCACTGAAAAAAATGACTTAGGACCATTTTTCACACTTACCACTGTTGCAGCATCCCCACAGTCACGAGAGGCCAGGTGAGGAGATGCGTGCCTTGATGTGCGTGATATTGAGTTGGCCATGCCCAGCCAATAACATGACCACCAAGCCACGCCTACAGAACCAATTGTTAAAAAAATTTGAATCCCACCCCTGCTTTGCTACTAGTCAAACTCCTGCTATCTCGCTTCTGTGTTTGCTTCAGAGCTCAGCACATCCTTGGAAAATAAATAAGAAAGATAAAACAAAGAGGAACATCCTACTCCTTAGATAATGGGAGCAGAGTAAGAAGCTGCCCAGGAATGCCCATCAAATAAATAAGAAGAGCATGAACACACAGAAGGTATAAGGGACAGGCAGGGACAGGACTTGGACAAGGAATGTTTTGAAGATAAAGGGTATGGGCAAGACATTGCCCACGTTGGGTAATAAACTTTGTCTTGATTGGCTACATGATTGTATAAGTTGTTAGCCACATTCTCCCCTGGTGTGGCTTTTTCCTTGCATGCTTGCTGTCTGTATGCTGTGAAACTGTCCACCCAGCTCTTTTGCTTTGGCCAAAATAAAAGCTGTTACTTTTTCCAAATCTTTGCTTAAGTCTGTTTTTGGCACTTTGATGACTTGAGTACATTTTGGGCCTTACACAACCTTCCTGGTTGGCTTCAAACATGCAAAACCAATGGGAGAAGCCAGATCCACTGAACAACCACATGATTCAATGAACGACTGGAGGGATTCGCTTAACCCACCCAACCCCGTGGCAAAAAAGATCGCAACATCCAGAGCAATTCGCTTAAAAACCGCCTTGCTTAGCAATGGAAATTCTGCTCATAGATTGTGGTTATTATATTCCTCCAAGGAAGCCTCTCCTCCAAATCCCAAGCCAGTCCAAAGAGCTTACCACTTTCATCAATGCAGATGCCGTACAAGCGCACAATGCAGGAGGACTCCAACCTTTTCAGAGTCCTGATCTCCTCCTCAAAGATCTCCCTCACTTTCCTGTAAGAAATTGAACAGGGTCAATCTTCGGCAGGAGCTGATGGCCTCGCCCTCAAACCCCACCCAAGGAGAGGAAAGGATTTGCATCAAGACGGTAGAGACATACTTTTAATTCAGAGCTAAAACAGAATCCCACCTCATATTTTTGGATAGTCCAACCGCCCCCCCCACCTCTTACTGGGAATCGACTTCAGGTGGCAACCCTGAACTGACCTTGTCTTATCTCAGAAGCCTGAGCAGGTCAGTCCTTGGATGGGGGACCACCAGAAGTGACTTGCCATTGCCTCCTTCCTACTTTACTTTACTTTACTTTACTTTACTTTACTTTACTTTACTTTACTTTACTTTACTTTACTTTACTTTACTTTACTTTACTTTACTTCACTTCACTTCACTTCACTTCACTTCACTTCACTTCACTTCACTGTCATTGCACCTCGTACAATGAAATTAAACACTATCTTCAGTGCACATCATGACCACGACCATGAAAATAAACACAAACACACATCCTTCACATTCTATACATTGAAATGAAAACCCCTGATATTGCATTCATATTGCACTATACAGCAGAATTCAACAAAGTTACTTCCCTGGGATAGAGGCTGTTTTTCAGCCTTTTTGTCCTTGTTTTTATTATTCTGTACCGTCTGCCAGATGATAATAGTTTTAAAAAAGGGTTCCTAGGAGGAGATGGATCTTTGAGGATGTTTTCAACTTTGTTAAGGCAGCGGGAGTTATAAAGCTCTTCCAAAGAGGGGATAGGGCAACCCATGATCCTCTGGGCAATGACGTTCACCCTCTGGAGTGCTGTCCTATCTGTCCCTGTGCAATTGGCAAACCCTACAGAGGTGCAGTAAGTTAAGACACTCTCTATGGTGCAGCGGTAGAAGCTCACCAGCAGTTTTTCATTCAGTTGTTGTTTTCTGAGAAGTCTCAGATAGTATAATCTCTGCTGGGCCCTTTTGACCAGGGCTTCAATGTGAGAACAGCTAGGGCAGAGAAAAAGTGATTAGCCTAAGCAGTGGTGCGATTCAACCGGTGTAACAACCGGTTCGGTGAGCGTGCATGGCCAGCATTTAGAAAAGACCATTTTTACCTGTAATACTTACCTTCTGCTGCAGTCCCGATGAGTAAAACAGCTGATGCATGGCCAACTGCTCTGCCCCATGAATCAGCTGTGCTCCAAAACAAAGAACTAAAGCACGGAAAAGAGCAGGGGCCAGTGGGCGGGGCCAAATGATCACTGGAACTACCGGTTCACTTGAACCGGTCCAAACCAGTAGAATCCCACCTCTGGGCCTAAGGTCACCTTGCCCACTTTGTGTCTAAGGTAGAACTAGAACTCAGTTTCATAGCCTTAACCACCTCAAATTGGCAGTTCACCAAGACATCTTTCCCCAACTTCAATGGACAAAGGACGAAAGGGAGACGCGGGAACAGCAGTGATAAACAATGCGAAAAGCAGAAAGTGGATGTAACAGTTGGAGGAAAAAGCCAGCTTAACTTTTTGACTCGACTAGCAGGTTCTACCATCCCCACAATCGCCCTTCTTCACTCACTTTGTGTTGGTGGTCAAAGGATTTTTGAAGACTTTGACGGCCACTGGACTTTTGTAATATTCTCCTTTGTACAGGATGTGGTCTTTCATCTCCAACAGAAAAGTCATCTTGGTTAAAAAGTCCTTGTTTATCTCTGTGATTTCTGTATGAGCTTTTTCCTGCTGCCCTGGAAACAAGGATTGAATAGAACAAAAATAGTGAGACTAGGATCTTGCCCTTTTCAGTCACAAAAATAAAAACAACCCAAAGGACAGAGGGGCTTTCCAACAACATTTGAAGAGTGAGGTAGAAAAGGTGAAAATGCTGGCTGAGACAGGATGGCCGAATCTTTGTGTGTTTTTATGCGCATCGCATTATGTGTGTTGCATTATCCTATTGTAAGCCACTCAGAGTCACTTGGACTGCAAGATGGGTGGCAAAAAAGTCTGGATAGTGGGCGTGGCAGTACCTGGAGGCAGCAGAAAGAACTGGAGAAGATCACAAAATACAAAGACCTGCAAATAGAAATAGAACGACTGTGTCAAAAGAAAGCAAAAGTAGCATTGATAGTAATAGGAGCTTTGGGTGCAATTCCAAAACAATTGGAGCATCACTTGAACATCATCGGCATTGACAAAATCCCCATCAGTCAATTGCCAAAGGGTTTTGCTTAGAACAACTGACTTCCTGTGACGATACCGCTAACATCATCAAACATCCATCTCAGGTTATCCCAGGTCCCTGGAAAGGACTCGACAGGTGGACAAAAATGCCAAATCCAGTCTGTACACCTGGCTGTCTGGGCAACAAACCATAATATTAACACAAATGCACATACATCTGGATATCGCTGTAAAAAGTGGAAGGAAAAAGGTGCTTTCTTTCAAAAGGCTTTCTTGTTTTGCTTAAAAATGTTTTCGCTTCTTCATTTCTGACTGAATGGTGGAGAATAGAGGAATTTACATTCCTTGCAGTCGTCTGGTTATTAGTGCTCTTTCTGAGAATCATTGAGGCCACTTAAAGATTTAACTGTGTACTCGGGGTCTGCTACGACCAGGTGATTGCAAGGAATATAAATCCTACCATTCCCCACCATTCAATCAGAACTGAAGAGGCTTCTTGGATAAGAAGCAAAACGTCCTCAAGCAAAACCAAGAAAATCCATTTGCCTTTTGAAAAAGCATCTTTGGGACAACCATGAGCTGGATAACTGAGAATCTCTCTAGAAAAGAAAAAGGCAAGACGGAATTTTTCTACTGGCACTGTTTGTAAGGTCTTTGGCAAATGATGCCAAATACCTTCCACCGATCATTCTTCTTCTAGATTTCCTCTTGTAGGGTTTGGTGTGCTGGGTTGTCTCCCTAGACAGGTTCCATCCATCCACAGTGCTAGATTTTATTTTTTATTTTTTATTTTTTAAGTCTTCCCTTTTCCCTTCCAGTTTTCATAGCCGCATCTATACGTCTGTTTGCGTGCTTGGTAGCCGTTTGCCTAACGGTGGCAATATTCATGTTCTGATGTTGACTGTCAAATGCAGTCACGGCTTTCAGGCGTGGCTCATCCTCTCTAAGAAATCAGGATGGCCTCTTTGGAAGACAAAAGAGAGAAGGTGCCTGACCTCAAAATATTGGGAAATGAGAGTGCTGGCTGTGGGAGTCAAGATGCCACAGTCCGAATACAATGGTTGGAAGGTCACAATAAAAGGGACCTTCTCCAACTTCATTCTGCCCAAAAAGCCTATTTAGAGGTGAAAGACACTTCCAGAAGAAGTGAGACCTTAGGGCAGCTTTCCCAGGTGAGAATCACGCAGAGGAGAAACTTTCTGACAGTGAAAACAAACAACCAATGGAACAAGAAGTTGCCTCTGGAAGTTGTGGGAGCTTCATCACTTGAGACTTTCAAGAAGTGATTGGGCTGCCATCTGTCAGAAATGCTGTAGGGTCTCCCGCTTGGGCGGGGGGTTGGACTAGATGACCTACAAGGTCCCTTCCAACTCTGATTATCTGTATTATCTGAGGAACCAAATTCCAGAATTTCCATCCTGAGTTAGCATCTTATCTCCCATTGAACATGCCTGTTCTGACCCAGACTTCGTCAAACGTAATTAATATCAAACTTGTTTTAAAAGCAAAACCTATTTTATTGCAACGCTGGGAATTGCTTTATTTCCCAGCCAGAACAGGGGTGGGATTCAAATTACTTAACAACTGGTTCTGTGGGCGTGGCCTAATTTGTGGGTGTGCCTTGGTGACTGGGTGGGTACAGCTTGCTGATTGGGCATGGTTTAGTGGTCATGTGACTGGGCGTGGCTAGTGGGTCATGTGACTGGGATGGGCATGGCTAGGTGGCCAAGTGACTGGCAAACCAAATATAAATGGTCCTCGCTTAATGGCCAGCTGCTTAGCAAGTGTTTTAATTTATGACTGACCTCCCCAGAGCTACTTGACCCTGTTTTGGTGTTTTGACAGCCATGCACGTGTGCACACACACACACACACACACACACACACTTATGACCAGTTACAACATCTCATACAGTTTTGTGACTGAGGTTTTCTACGTTTTTTGCCAGTTTCCAACAATTCCTTCTGGTTTCCGGTTAAAAATGCCCATTGGGGAAAATGGACTTGTTTAACAACCACAGTGTTTGCTTAATGACCACAAGGTTCACTTAATGACCATGGTGTTTGCCTACCCCTGGGTCTGCAATCTTAAAACTCAAAGAGCCACGAGTATCTCTCTCTCTCTCTGTCTCTGTCTCTTTCTCCCTCTCCCTCTCTCTTTCTCATCTCTTTTTCTTTCTCCCTTTTTCTTTCTCTCTCTCTCTTTCCCTCCCTCTCTTTCCCTCCCCCCCTCTCTCTGTCTCTTTCTCTTTCCTACCCTCCCTCTCTCTGTCCCTCTCTGTCCATCCCTGGGGTGGAGGAGAAGGAACATAAGTCACTTTTTTCAGTGCTGTTGTAACTTTAAATGGAGGCTAAACAAATAGTTGTAAGTCAAAGACTATCTGAATCTGCAGCTTTAACCTTCCAATTAGCATCTAACTAGATTTCTGCTGCATCTCTGCACCAGGCACAATGGGATAATTTCCTTATTCCCAAAATGCAGGAAAATAACCCAGGCTCATAAGAAGTCGTACTTCTGAATGTTTTCCAAGCTTAGCAACTTTAAGATATGTGGAGTTCAATTCCCAGCGTTCCCCAGGCAGCATGGGACCTGATCATTTGATTACTCCCAAGTCAGTAACATGAAAGAATCACCAACTTTAAAGATACTGAGTGCTGGAAGAAATATCCTTCTGGGTTCAGTTCCATGCGGAGGGAAAAAGACACTGCAAAGATGGTGTAATTGTGGACAGGATCACATGCCTTGGGTGAAGAAAGAAGGGAGAGGGCTGAGATGCTGAGAGTCCCTTAGTTATATAACCTCTGTGGGGCCCCACCTTAGCGTTTCCTGTCCCTGTGCAAGAAATGCATCCCATTGGCTGTCAGACTCCCAGGGGGCGGGGTCTTAGCTAATTTTGTAGGCTTTGTCTGGACCACATGGCTTCACCTGTGTACTAGCTGATGCAATCTTTCCAGGCCAGGTGGGGAGATGGGCAGAGGCCTTTGTCATGTAGAATACTCTGGTCCAGGCCTTAATGGCCCACCCATTAACAAAGGTGTGGGGTGAGTTCCTGCTTCTCTTTTTATGGGAAATATTCTTCCTTTATAATATTTCCTAGGATATTTCATTTTCCTAGGAGAGGGGTGGGTGCTAACTTCCTACATGAGCATTGTCTCTCTGTATGAATTGATTTAATAAGATCGCATACTTACCATGCTCGTGTCTCTGCTTGGACAGAACCAACAAGGCACTTCTACTGGATTGCCCCTTGTACCAAGGCTCTGATTTAATATTGCTGCCTTCTCCTCACTAAATGCATGGATTGACCTCAAATGGAAGTTACTTATTTTCTACTGGTGGATTGATCTATAAAATGTAATATAAACTGCCCCTTCATCACAAGGACACAGCTTTAAAGAGTAAAGTCCCCCCCCCCCAAAAAAATATCTCTATTAAAATGTTCCATTAAAATGTTCTAGGGTTAGTGCTGTCTTAAATTTAGAGATAGGTATTTGGTTTAATTGTGCTAGTAGTGTAAAGCAGCAGAGACTAACTACTGAAAATCATACCTAGGAAGGCCAACAAATCTAATTGCCTTTCTACCTACATAACATAATTTTAAGGCTGAGTATTACCTGATATAGCCAATCATAAGCACTACATCCCATGAAAAGCATAACACAGCAATTTCCAATGAATTAGTCAATTAAATAATGTTAAACTGCTTTCTCTTCCAGCAATCTGGGCTGAAGCAGAATTAAACCATATCTGCTCCTTCATTTTCTGAATGGATTTTATAGGCTTAATTTCACACACACACACACACCAGCCACTTCCCACTCGATCTACGTCATTTAGGAAGCATGGAGGAGGTAGTCAGCAATAGCAAAACTCACTCAATATCTTCCAAATGGGATAGGCATAGGGGGAAGGGAGAGAGAAAGGGATTCTTGCTCCAGACTTAAAGCCCAACAGCTCCAGCAACGTATCTTCAGCCTCATCAGAGGCGAGTGGCCGGGAAGGGGTGGGCCATCCACGGGCATGATTTGCCGGTCCTCCAAACTGGGCAGAATCTTAACATCTGGTTCTATAGAACTGGTGGGAACTGGTAGAATCCCACCCCTGTGCCAGAACTAATTATAAACAGTTCCCCAAGATAAGCACACACCTTTCAGTGCCGTGGAACGTTGCCAAAAACAGAAGTATCCAATTAATTATAATAGAAACCAAGAGAGATACCAGAAAAAATCAACCAAAGTACACAGAGCTCCAAGGAGGACTCGGAATCTATCGAACTATTTTGCTTCCTGCAAAGGTTTCATCATCTTGGCCTGACTTTTATCCCTTATGGGGGGGGGGGGCAATCACTTCCCAGTCTTACTCCTGAGTCGCCCCTTCTGCTTCAGCTGCTCTTGCCTCCTAGCAGCTCTGTGCACACACGTGCTGGGAACAGGCTCCCTTGTTCCTCTGCCTCACTGGTGCCAGACTCCGGAGGTCCGAAGGCAGCACCCCACTCCCAGATGGTCCTGGCCTCATCCCTGCATTGGACTCAGGACCCTCGTCTGAGTCCTCCCCAGGCTCCCAGCTTGGTCCCCGTTCTTCCCCACTGTCCGATTCCACTGCCGTCTGCACACGGCTGCCGGCGAACCACAACAATACCTCCCCAAACCCAATATGTAACTGGGATGGTTTTACCTGCCTCTAATTGCTTAGAAACATCTGGAACTTATTAAAGAGATATCGAGATCCCCTGTTCCATTTTTCAAAGGAAGGACATTTCAACAAAACACAGCCCTACCTTTGACCATCTCCTTCCAGCAAACTTTGTCTTCCGCCAGATCTTGGCAGCATTCCTTGCTCACCACACACTTCTGAAAGCTCACTAGCACCTTCTGCTCCACCTGGAGCTGCAGCAAAAGTCCCTGGCCCATGTCTCCAAAGCGCTCGTTCAGGTATGCAAACTCTTCCAGCATCTCACCAGCTTTCATGAACCTCTCCAGCATGTTATGGTTTTTGGACTTCTCAAAGAGTTCCTGGGCTTCCAGCAGAAGGCCCAACATGTTCTGCAGCATAAATTTCAGACTGGAGGACAGTTTGCTGAGGGGCTGAGCCTGGAGGAGCTCAATAGGTCTCAGGAGGACCTCCATGCGCTTGATAAGGCGCTCTTTCTGCTTCTTGCAGTACTTCATGTGCTGATATTGACCGTAGATGACTTTTGCAACAGCTAGAATGCGCTCCACGATGTCCATGGCTGCAAGGAAGGAATAATCCCATGAACAAAACATGACTCCACTGGAATGGGTCCATCATCTAACCTGGAAGATTTCAGCTACAGTACACAACTTGTAATGGCTCACAAGTTGGTTTTTGAAGCCTGTCCCATTTCATTATTGGGAACCCTAATCAACAAACCATGGGAGCGCTCAGGTGCTCCATGGAATTACAATTAGGAAGCTTCTTTGGCAAGAGTAAGACATCCTCACCCTCACCAACATCTAGAGAAGCCAACCTGTGTTTGTAGTGCCCTGGCTGCACAGCCAGCTAGCTTACAGGCATTCTGGATGAGGTCATGTTATTTCAGATATGAATTACCCTCGTTGCAATGCTACCGCCCCAAAGCATCATGTTGCCTACTGATACAAAATTATGTACTTGCAAACAGAGGCACCCAATTGTGTTATGGGGTCTTTAGGCTGCCCTTATCTTAGGTGATAGAGTATCTGTCAAATTGGTTAACCCTTAGATGGTAAACTATCTAAGACTGAAAAATCTAGGAGACATTACAGATTAACAGAATTGAAAGAGATCTTGTTGGTCCACCCACCCACCCAAGCAGAAGACCCTACGCCATCTCCAACAAATGGCAGTCTAATCTCCCCTTGAAAGCTTCCAGTGATGAAGCTCCCACAACTTCTGAAGGCAACTTCTGTTCCATTGGCTGAGTGCTCTCACTGTCATAAAAGTTCTCCTTATTTCCAAGTTGAATCTCTCCTGAATCAGTTTCCATCCATCATTCCCAAAAGACATTATGAAAGAAGCCCAAATCTCTTCCACGTTAATGCCAGGAAAGCTTTAGACATGAAGAAGATACCAAGAACTGAAGTCGGTGTAAAGTAGAGCTTATTTGGACATAGCATGAGAAGCAAGGACAGCATTATTTAAAGGTCTGTCTTGAGGAGAGTTGGCCTCCATTAAAAGTCTAATACAGGATGTGAGCAGGTCCTCTCCAGCTCTTCCCTACTTTCATTCTCCTCACAGTCAGTTCCTCCCCAGTTGACATTTCCTGCAAGTTCAGCGTGGCCTCAACAAGTGAAAACTGTGAGCTGCCTCCCTCATGGGTCCCTTCAGCCCCATGAAATAGCAGCATCTTTCTCTCTCCCTCAACCTCCTCCAGCTTACCTCGTGTCTGTAAGATGTCTTCTTCTCGACTCTCTAAGATGTCTTCTCCTCGAATCTCTGGGTTCAAAAGGTGCTTTCAGATTTTCAGCAAAACTCCTGCAGTTCCGCTTTTCCAGATGTTGCCCCTACTTCCTGCCAAAGAGTGACAAAAGGGATTATGCAAGCTGGGAAATTCTGCGTGCCACTCAAGCTCAAGTAAATATAGTTTCAGTTTCTGAAAATACCCCAAGCTCAGAGGAAGACTTCTTAAAAATCTGGAGTGAATGAATGACTCTTTTAAATTTTTTATCCTGCAGGAGGAAGGAATATTAGGTATGTTTGCAATCCTGAACTATTTATAAAGTAATACACTTTATAAATAATTCAGGGTTGCAAACATACCTAATACTCCTTTCTCCTGCTATTTTCCCTACAATAACCCTGTGGGATAGGTTGGGCTGAGAGAGAGTGACTGGTTTAAAGTCACAGAGCTGGTTTTCATAGCTAAGGCAGGATTGAGAATTCACCATCTCCAGATTTTCTACGCCAGTACCTTCACCACTACATCAAAATGGCTCCAATTTATCGTTTGTCATACAGTCAGCCAGATTTTAAATTGGGTTTAACGTTTTTTTAATCCATCTATCAAATCCTTCCTAAGGATCCAGAATATGCAGGTGTTGTTTGATGGTATTAAAGGTATCGCAGGATGTAAACTGTTTCCAATAAAGCTGCATTTTTCAATTGATAGGTGACTTTGTCAATGATGGTGATATTCAAGTGGTGCTCCAGAAGTTTTAGAATGGCAGTCAATGTCCCCATCACTATCTTTGCTTTCTTTTACCAAAGTCATTCTACTTCTATTGTCTCTGTATTTTGTTACCTTCTCTAGTAGTGCCATGTCCACTACCCAGATTTTTTTGTGTTTTTCATATCAATAATTGTTAAGTCTGGAGTGTTTGTTATTATTGCCTTAAAATGCCAGAATCTGCTATTGCTGGTTAGTGTGACAGTGAGGCTATACAAAGACTTTGGATTCTATCCAATCTTTCAATACACACTACTTCTATACCCTCATAACTACATACATTATTTACATTTCTATTCTTATGTCTATTGTCAATCCAAACACACCATTGTTGAAAGGTGTCAAAATGCCTTTCTTTCGAGGATTCGATTTTCCCGCTGGGAGAGCTCCGGCGCAAGGATATGGACAATTGCTTGAAAGCTGGATCTTTTTATTTTTCAGGAAGGCGGTGGACAGCGAGAAGTCTGCGTTCCTGGGCTAGTTGGCTTCTTATGGTAAGTCCCTGGTTTTTATACCCTTTTCTCCCTTTGTGAGTTGATTTCGTGTGAATGTTTGTATTTGTGCTTAATGTTTCAAATTCTGTTTGAGTTTGTCTTTATTCCCACTGGAGGGCAAACTCCGCAGGGTGGTGAGATTGTATTATCGTTTTTTCCTAATCTCTTTTAGCTTTATAATGGGTTTTTTTCATATATGTTTTGTGGCAATCTCCTGTCTGTCTCTTTTTGTAATTTATATTTTTTGTGTCTTTTGTCTGTTTGTTTTGCTTATTTGGTCTGTTCTGTGTTTGTAAGGGTTTCCTTTTCTTATTTGTCTAGTTTTCTTAATTACTTTGGCTTTTGTCTTTTGGGATCCTTTAATACCTTTTATTTGATTCCTTTGTTTTATGGCTGGCCTGATGTTCCCCTTGGGCTTTTCCTGTTTGAGTGACACTACTGTCTTCGTGAAGTTCCCTTTCCACACTATGTTTCCCATATTGCATTGTCTTCCATGTCAGCTTTCCCTTTTAGTTCCATAGTTAATTTGTCCATTTCCACGCACTCGAAGATTTTTTTAATTATTAAACCTTTGGGAGGTATGTTGTTTTTCTTCCAGTACTGTGCGTAGGAAATTCTAGCTGCTGATACTACATGTAATATACAATATTTTATCTTTCTGTTATAGTTTCTTTTAATTATTCCTAAGAGGAATAGTTCTGGGAAGAAATCAATTTTATTTTCAATTAACTCCTCTAACCACATATCCAATATTTCTTCGCTTTGGGGAATGACCACCAAGAATGAAAGAAGGTACCTTGTTGATGTCCACATTCCAGCAATTTGGTTTTAGATTTGGGTAGATCTTAGCCAATCGTGAAGGCACCATATATAAGATTGGGTAGGATGGATAAAAGTATATATATTATCACAGTATTGTTCAATTAGTAATGGTATTATGTATAAATGGAAAAACCCAATGAAGTGTTGGGGCAGGGGAAACCAAAGACTTTGGAAGTTGTCTGATAAATATTTCAGAATGTGCAAACTGATATGAGTTGGTCAAGAACAGATCATACCAAACAAATCTTAGTTCATTCTTTGAAATTGGTGGACCAGCAAAATGCTCTGGAAATAATATACTTGCCAGCTTTGGAAGTCATATTGACACCAGACACTCCCACACTGCCACATTTTGAGCTTGGGAAAATGGGAAAGGGGAATTTCTTGGAGTGTATGTAGTTAGACAGAATAACTTTCTTTTTCTAATTCAAGGTCATGTTAGTTTGCGCATAAGTGAGGGGAAGTCTCAAATTGGGGCAGATGGTGATTGAGGCATGTGATGTGATGATGGGTGCAGGGGGTGGATTTGTAATTTTTACTTATTGCAAGGAAGCCCAGAACTTTCAGATTCAGGATTCCCCAGATGTGCCAGTTTACTATTCAATTAAAACAGAACTTTTGAGATGATGTCTGTCTCGAAGTTATTTGTTGGAGTGGATGTTTTCTGGAACGCTGACAATACTTGGATTTCAGTAAGGCATTTGACAAAATAGACCACAACCTACTTCTTAGTAAATTAGAAAAATGTGGGAAAGAGGTCACCACCAGATGGATTTGTAACTACAGCATATGGAGGGGAGTAAGCAGTGAGGTACCCCGAGGTTCCATTTTAGGCTCAGTACTCTTTAACATCTTCATAAATGACTTAGATGAGGGAATAGAAGGGGAATTCATCAAATTTGCAGACAACACCAAGCTGGCAAAATGATCAACACCAGAAGATACTGGGGGTATTTGTCACTGGAGTTTCTCCTTTCGGCCCTTTTGGATTTAGTTCAGGTGAGGCAGTCACCCTTTCGGGAGAGCAGCAGGGTTGAGGAGAGGAGGTATCATCATCGCATTGCTTTTGAAGGCCTGGCATCTGTTTCCCAGGTAAGTCTTGCATGTTTCCTTGTGGTCGGGATTTGTTGCTTTCAGCCTTGGTATGGCGGCTGATTCTGCATGGGGCTCTTGGGTCTTGTTTGAGGTGGCTGTAGATTCTGCGTTGGCCGTTTGGGTGTTGATTAGAGTGGTGTTTTTGGAATTGACAGGGTCAGCTGGGCGCCTTTTTAGCTGGTCTATGTGCCTACACCACAGCCTCCCATCCTCCAACAATACTTTGTACAAACGGGGCCCAGTTACCTCCACCACTATTCCAGGTACCTATAATGGGAATCCCCATAATTTCTTGCAAAGACCCCACCACCCTCTGCAAATAGCCCTGAGGTTCATGCTTAGTTCGGGTGTGTGTTCAGGAGCATAACTAGGGTGTAGCCTATCTAGATGAGTATGAAGGCACCTGCCCATTAGTAACTCTGCAGGACTGTATCCCGTGGTAAGGCTTGGGGTAATATGCTGCACTAATAAGTATTTGGCCACCTTAGACTCCCAATCTCCAGGGCCCATTTGGGTTAGAGACTCCTTGGCAGATCTTATCATGCGTTCTGCCATACCATTTGAAGCAGGATGAAAAGGGGCAGAGAGGGCGTGTCATATGCCCAGTCCTAACAAGAATAGTTCCATATTGGCAGCTGTAAATTGAGGTCCATTATCACAGACCAGAAGGTGTTATGCCCCTAGTGGAGACTGACTCTGAGGTACAGGAAGAACAGCCGACAGGGAGTGGAAGTGTGGCTCCGTAGGTTGTGGAGGAGGCTGGGGAAGGGCAGAGGTCGGCTGAGCAGTCAGAGGAAGACCCAGGCCCGTCCCCTCTCCATTCTAGGGCATGCAGGGAGGAGAGGATAAGGGAGAGATGTGGTCTCCTTGGGAGGAGAGGGCCTGATCTTCTTCATGGGATGCAGGTGTAACAATTGGATAAGAGGATGGACATGCAAAACTAAGTGTGGAAATATCTCTAGTTTATTGTTCCTGAGTTTGGCATCCTTCCCAGTGTGTGTTCGGATATCTGTGGATGTCTTCCAGCCCTTATCTTGCCTGGTTTCTGTTGTTTTTTACTCTTTATAATTTAAACGGCATTTCCTCCTTGAAACTGCTCATGTGGGAGTTTTTTGTTTCCAGTCGAGGATATTTGGAGCTTGGAAGCAAAGTGAAGGAATAAAAGGGCTTCACCTGTTTTTTGTGACTGTGTTTATTTTGTATCCCACCCTGGGTCATCACAGAAGGTCTGGAAGACAATTCATTGCAAACAGTTTTTTTAGTGTTCTGGCATGGCATCTGAAGTGGTGGACAACATGGACACTACTTCTGGCCACTTAAATACATGTTCATAGCAACTAGGAAAATTTCACCTTGGAGTGGGCCAGCTAAGTCTATGTGTACTCTTGACCATGGCTTTTTTGGATTTTCCCATTCCATTGGTGTTGCTTTTGGGGGTGCAAAGCATGAGACTTGGCATTGCTGGCACCCAGTAACCCAGTTATGTCTTTATCCAGTTGTTGCTATCATGCGTAACTTCATGCTAAACTTTTCATTTTGGCAATTCCTGGGTGCCCCTCATGAAGATGTGTGCCTTTATCCAGCAACCTGTGTAATGGCTCTGCTAAGGTAGCCTTGTGAGGTAAGAAGATTGCATAGAAGTTTAAAAGGCCCAGAAATGCTTGTAGTTCTGTTTTGTTTCTGCGTGTTGGTGCCTTTTGAATTACAGTAATTTTGGATTCCATGGGATGGATACCAGTAGCATCAATGGAATAGCCTAAAAATTCTACCTTGGGGACCCCCACCTTGCGTTTATCTTTATTGACTTTTAGTCCCACATCTTGTAATCTTTTGAGAACTATGTTTAAACGCTCAAACAGTTGTTGTCTGGAGGTAGCAGCTACATCATTGAAATATGGTACTACTCGTTGTATACCCTGTAATATGTGCTCCATTGAATTCTGAAATAAACCTGGTGCTACTGGAGGTGTCTGCACCTAAAAACTCCTCTGTGTGCAATGATGGTTTGTGCCTCTGCAGTTGAATTGCCCACAGGCAATTGTTGATAGGCCTGGCAGAAATCTAATTTTGCGAAAATGGTGCTGTGGCCTATAGAGAAGATAAAATTTTGTACTACAGGTACTGGGTAAGAATAAACCTGTAAAGCTCTATTCAGAGTGCACTTAAAATCTCCACAGATTCTTACTGAGCCATCACTTTTGACAGGCATCACTATAGATGTCTCCCATTTTGAATGGCCCACAGGTTCCAATATCCCTCACGCTATCAACTTATCCAATTGCGCATCAATTTTTGGTTTAAGGGCAAATGGAACCCTCCTGGGTTTGAGTCTAATAGGAGCAACCTGAGGATCCATGTTGAATGCAGTTGGGATGCCTTTGTATTTGCCTAGGGTCCCATCAAAAACATCCTTAAATTTAATTAATATCTTTTCTAAATCAGTTTCATATATGGAATTGATGCCACTGATGCCCAATCCCAATGACTTGAACCAATCTAATCCCAATATACTTGGGAGGGAACCCTCCATAATAAGCAATGGTAGCTTCCCCACAAAATGTTGGAAATTTACCCTAAAATTATGTATTCCGATGACTGGTACCAGGTTTGATTGGCTGCAGGACTGTATCCTTATCTAAGGAACCAGGCGTTTAATAGTACTCCAGGACACAATAGATAGGGAGGATCCTGTATCAATTTCCATTTTACATGGACTATTTTCAATTTTAACATCAACAATAATACTCTGTCCTTTGATTAACTTGCTGAATATAAAGACAGATAGATAACTTTTCAAATTATTGCATACAAAGTTTCTTTTATTGGATTAATAAAAAAAAATGCTGCAATGGGAGGATGCTCTGGAAGGATGGTGAGACCCAGCAGCAGAGAATTGGCGCAAGACCCTGGAAACTGCTTGCGATCTAGGTGGTTTGGGATGGAGGAAGGAGGCTTTCTTAAAATAGTGGGAAGAAGCTGCTTGTGACTGAAGACCTATGTCGGATGTGTCCCTCTCCCTTGATACTTGTTCCTTCTGTAGCGCATCATAGATCACGGCCTAGAGGGAGTTTTTTTCTTCCCCAATGCAGTCTTCAAATTCTTTGTTTGCCTCCTCGAAGCAATGAGTGTGTTCTTGGAGCTCTCGGTCTTCCAGCTTCGACTGTATGTATTTAAGCTTACTTTAACTGTCTCTCCACCATAAGAGATGCTCCTCTATCTCCTTCTGCATTAGGAGGAGGCTCTCGAGTGGCAACTTGCTTTTGGGGGTATCGCAGATCCTTACTGTCATGTATGCAAATGGACTACTCGAAATCCCCGTGCCTTGATTGGCTAAGGCGCGGGGATTTCTGATTGGCCAGGCGAGCCGCGCCTGATTGGCCCGATTGAAGTCTCCCGCGATTGGTTAAAGCCAAGAGCGGGAGACTTGAATCGCTGCCATTGGCCGCGGCCGCCGAAGCAAAAGATATAAAAGCCGCAAGCTTTTTGTCTTTTGCGGTTCGGTTCCACCAGTGTTAATAAAGAGCTTGAATTGAAAGTCACTGACTACGAGTCTTAATTGCGGATACGACACTGGCGACGAAGGTGGGATCTCGCCATTGAACCGAACCCCGTATCCATTTAAGAACCAGCGACAGCGAAGATGGCGAAAATAGCACCGCCCGCTCCCTTCAACCCCGCCGCCGAGGACTGGGAATCGTACTCGGATCGATTCCGGATGTATCTGGAATGCGCCGGCATGAAGGACGCCCCGGGCCCGCTAAAACGCGCCGTCTTTCTCACGCACTGCGGACCAGAGGTCTTCCAGATGGCCAAGGCATTGGCCAAACCAGCAGACGCAACCGCCATAGACTGGGACGTCCTCGAGCCCATACTGAGACGCCATTACGCCCCCGAGGTCCCCATCCTGATACGGCGAAACGAGTTTTACCGCAGAAACCAGAAACCGAACGAGAAATTAAGCGACTTTGTCGCTGAATTACGGCGCCTGGGAGGACTCTGTGAGTTTGAAGGGCTCAATAGTCTCATCAGAGACCGTTTCGTGCTCGGGCTATGGGATCCGACACTCCAGAGCCGACTCATGGCCAAAGGCGACATCAGCCTAGCCGATGCCCTCACTGCGGCCGCAGCAGCAGAAGCCACCCGCACGTCAGCAGACACCATGCGAAGATCTGACGCGAAGGGTGGAAACAACAACCCCGCGAGGTCGGCCGACACCAGAAGCGAAGCGACCGCACACTACGGCGAATACCAAGCAGCCTCCAGCGCGTCAGATGACGAGGAGGACATACACCGTGTACAAATGGGACGAGGCGAACAGCGAAGTCAAAGAGGTCGCAGGTCGAGGACCAACTGCGCCGGTTGCGGCGGCGACCACCCCAGGTCAGAATGCCGATTCTTCGACGCTATCTGCAGGCATTGTGACCGACGAGGCCACATCGCCCGAGTTTGCCGCCAGAAAAAACCCCGCAGCCCGCCCAAACGGGAACAACTTGACAGGAAGAGAGAAAGCTCCCCGCCCAGAGCCAGAGAGCGCCAGCCAACGGGTCGATGGGACCAGAGACAACGATCGCAAAGAAGCAGTGACAGCCGGCGTAAAGAGGAAACCCACCAGACGGTGACCATTGGCCACGCCATTTCCGACGGAGCTAGAAAGGTTCACGTAGAAGTTCACATAGAGGGTCGACCATGTAAGATGGAAGTGGACTCCGGTTCCTACCTTTCTATGATTGCTTGGCGCGAAATCAAGCAACTAGTGCCTACACTACAAAGAAGAAACGTACCTGCCCAAAAAATCATCATAAAAGACTATCAAGGTAATCGCGTTCCGGTAGTGGGCACCAAGAACTTTAACATAACCTACAAAGGCCACACAGAACAACTTCCACTCACAATAGTCGACCGCGACCGCCCTAGCCTGCTGGGGTTACAATGGTTTGCTCCGCTTAACATCGCGCTGACAGGTGTCAACCACGTATCCATTGAAGCTTGGGAACAGCGGCTAACCGAAGAATTCCAGGAGGTCTTCAATGGAGAATTGGGCAAGTACCAGGGGCCCCTTATTTCATTTGATTTAGACCCAAGGGTTCCCCCGAAGCGGCTTAAGCCTAGAAGGGTACCCTTTGCATTAAAGCCCAAAATCGACGAGCAGCTAGACAAGCTCGTCAGACAAGGGGTGTTACAACCGACAGATCACGCCAGATGGGAAACCCCTATAGTGACCCCAATAAAACCAGACGGGTCCGTGAGAATCTGCGGGGACTATAAGGCCACCCTAAATGGCGCGTTACAACAAAGCGCCTACCCAGTCCCGGTAGTGCAACATTTACTGCACTCACTGGGAGGGGGCAAAGTTTTTGCTAAGCTCGACCTCGCACAAGCCTATCAACAACTACCTGTGGACGAGGAGACGGCAGAGGCCCAAACAATAGTGACCCACCGGGGGGCTTTTAAATGTAACAGACTTCAATTTGGGGTCAGCGTGGCACCAGGCATCTTCCAGAGCCTGATGGAACGCTTGCTGCAAGGCATCAAGGGGGTGGTGCCCTACTTCGATGACGTATTAGTGGCGGCACCAAATGAAGCTGAACTAGAAAACCGTTTAAGACAAGTCTTAACGAAATTTAAAGAAACAGGACTTAAAGTCAAACGTGAAAAATGCCAACTTTGTACAAAGCAAGTAGAGTTTCTGGGCTACCTCCTAGACCAGCAGGGCATCCACCCCACAACAAAAAAAGTAAAGGCCATCAAAGAAGCCCCCACCCCAAAGTCCAAATTAGAGCTGCAAGCGTTCTTAGGTTTACTAAACTTCTATAATGTCTTCCTACCTCAAAAGGCTACGGCGGCGGAACCTTTACATAGACTCCTGGACAAGAAGGCAGCCTGGACTTGGGGGAGACGGGAACAAACAGCTTTTCAAAAGACCAAAGACCTCCTCACCTCCAATGCCGTCCTAATGCAATTTTGCGAAACCCTGCCTGTAGCTGTCACTTGCGACGCATCACCTTTCGGCGTCGGCGCTGTCCTCAGCCATACCCTCCCAGACCAGAGAGAAGCACCTATCGCATTTTTCTCGAGAACTCTGACTAAACCAGAGCAGAACTATAGCCAGCTGGACAAAGAAGCTTTGGCTATAGTGGCCGCCGTTAAGCGTTTCCATGAGTACCTTTATGGCCGCCCATTCAAAATAGTGACTGACCATAAACCGTTGCTGGGCATTCTCGCGGGAAACCGTCCCACACCAAACATCTTGTCACCCCGGATGACAAGATGGTCTGAATTCCTGGCAGCCTACAACTATGAACTGCTACACAAGCCAGGTAAGAAGATATCGCACGCGGACGCTTTAAGCCGTTCCCCCTTACCTGACTCTGACCCTGACCCTGCACCAACAACAAATACCCTGTCCATCGAGTGTTTACCCATTACCGCATCGGACATAGCGAGGGAAACGGTTAAGGACAAACACTTAGCGCCAATCTTACATTGGCTACAAAAAGGCTGGCCGGAAAAAGACGATAACGAGACTTTTAAACCTTTCCGCCAGCGCCAGACGGAACTTTCACTACTGAGAGGATGCATCCTTTGGGGAGACAGGGTGGTAATTCCGACTAAATTACAGAACAGGGTCCTAGAGATGTTGCACGAGGGTCATCCTGGCATCGTCAGGACCAAAGCCCTGGCCAGGAGTTACGCTTGGTGGCCTGGCATGGACAAACAAATTGAAACATGGGTCGCCAAATGCCACCGGTGCCAGGAGACCAGATCCAGCCCACCCACGGCACCTATCCGGGACTGGGAGACACCTCGGGGACCCTGGTCCAGAATACATTTAGACTTTGCCGGCCCCACAAATGGCCACACCTTTTTAATCACAGTTGACGCATACTCAAACTGGCTAGAGGTGGCCGACATGAAATCCACCACCACAGAGGCCGTCATTAAAGAACTGTGTAAGCTGTTTGCCACCCACGGCCTCCCAGACGTCGTTGTCTCGGACAACGGACCACAGTTTACATCCATCGACTTTGAACGGTTCCTGGCAGAAAAAGGCATCCGCCACGCGTTAACGGCACCGGCGCATCCGGCGGCGAACGGTAGGGCGGAGCGGATGGTCCAGTTTACAAAAAAGACCCTCCGGAAAATGGACCACGGGGAGATCAACGACAAGATCAACAGGCTGCTCTTCATACAGCACATCACGCCAAACACAACCACAAACAAGAGTCCTGCAGAGCTCCTGATGGGCAGGAAGCTGCGATCCCCACTCGACCGCCTACACCCAACCTACAACCCGGAGCAGCCCCCAGACTCCAGTTCCAGGTATCGGACATTTGAACCAGGCGACCTAGTATACGCCAAAAACATGACGGGGGACCCCCTATGGATCCCAGCCGTCATAACTCAGATCACTGGTCCAAAGTCGTACCGGCTCCAAACCACCGACGGGCGAGCCTGGAAACGACATATCGACCAGCTCCGGTCACGAACATTGACTAACCTCAACCCCCAAGACACGAACCAAGGGGGGAGGGAACACCCGGTTAAACAACCGCAAGAACAAATAAAAATTAAAAACTCACCAGAACGCAGCCTTCGCGAGTCACAGCCGGAGAAGAACCGTCTGGCCGGCTCTACCGACCCGGAGAAGCCAAGCGGGAGCGGCGGAATCCGCGACTCAACCGACCCGGTAGGCCCAGGCGGGAGCCGCGGCGAAGGAACCGGCCCGATCATCCAGCCGGTTCGCTCAGAGGCAGGAGCAGCCAAGGAGATGACCGCCCCTACCGAAATACAACAAGAAAATGAATTGCGCAGGTCATCTAGGACTCGACGGAGCCCCGCCTACCTGCGTGACTACACCACGTGAGAAGACCATACCAAGAGGGGAGGGGTGTCATGTATGCAAATGGACTACTCAAAATCCCCGTGCCTTGATTGGCTAAGGCGCGGGGATTTCTGATTGGCCAGGCGAGCCGCGCCTGATTGGCCCGATTGAAGTCTCCCGCGATTGGTTAAAGCCAAGAGCGGGAGACTTGAATCGCTGCCATTGGCCGCGGCCGCCGAAGCAAAAGATATAAAAGCTGCAAGCTTTTTGTCTTTTGCGGTTCGGTTCCACCAGTGTTAATAAAGAGCTTGAATTGAAAGTCACTGACTATGAGTCTTAATTGCGGATACGACACTTACCAGCTCCATCCATGAGTCTGCATGGTGGCGATACTGTCTGTCCCAATCCTCTCTGAAGCATGCCACCGCGGATGGGGTAAGCTTCCTATGCCATCTGACGCCGTAAGCTTTCTGAGGTATCGCCATTTCTTTGTAGGTTTGGATATCTGAATGAGGGTTTTGGGAATCAGGCTCCATGTTTACTTCAAGGGTGGGTGGAGGGTTCAAGTCCTCTTGTGCATCAGAGACATCTGTCATGGCTGAGGAAGTTGCCATGCTTCAAATAGGCAAAAGGTGAATTTTGGAAAATTGAGTGGTTTTCCGTGCAATTCCCTTTTCTCCACTAGGGTACGCTGCAAGCATGTAGCTGAACGTCGGAACTTCTGCTAAATTCAGTACTTGACCACTAAGTGGTGTTGCAGGCTAGTGGTCAAGTTTGAGGAAATTCAGAAAATTTCAGTGGTTGACCACTAGAGATGTGCGTTGCAAGACTGGGTGACGCTAGCACAATGCATAATTTAGCTGCTATAGGGTGCATTGTGAAGTCTGGGAGACGTTGGCATAGAGCACAAAAATGGCCTGTTAGTAGTACTTGCTAGGTCTGGAAGACACTGGTGTTACACACAGGTTGGGCTCTTCAGTGATGAATAATTTAGAATTTCCTATGAAATTTTCTATTCGACCACCAGATGGTGGTAGACAGTTGAATTGGGTAGCAAGGGTTGATGTAAGGTTAAAGAGAAAAAAAATTATTATGTTTTACTTGCCACCAGATGGTGCTATAGGCTAGCAGTTGAATGGCAGGCGATTATGCTGGAGAAAAGTCAGTAAAGAAATATAGTACTTCAGTATGTTGCATGCACTGTGGCCAAATAATTTATTTTAGCTAAGTGATCTAGACTGATATCTTTTAATTTTATGGATAGAGTTTTAAATCCAGGAGAAAGAATGAATCTTTTCCCCCCTAGTCTATTTGCCTGTCTTAAATTAATTGTAAAGTTCCTTTCTAGCTTCTTCAGTGTGAAGCAATTTTCGTAATAGGTTTTCTCCCTGGTATTTTGAAAATTGGGATTCTGAAGTGGTGGTAGGAGAGCCCTGCAAACCTTCGCTAAGTACCTTTTCTTTTGACATCTAAGACAAACTGTATTTTTAAATTTACAAACCTGTCTAAGGTGGTTTCTCCCACAGCCTAAACAAAAGGGTTTCGCCTGGCAAGGTTTGGCTTCTCCAGACCGTTTTTGTGCCATAGGTGCTCCAGGGCGATTAATATCTTGGTCGTTGTTCTATCGCCAGGACAAAGCAGACTTGGATACCGGAGTTGAAATCAGCTCTTTATTAGCAACAAGTAACTTCAACTGAAGTCAAGCCGTGGCAGCCCTTTTTATAGCGGCGGCTCGCGGCTCGTAACCAATGGCATGTATTTAAACTTCCCGCTGCTTATTGTGGCTAATCGGAACCCGTTGTTCTTAACCAATCGTTAAGCTATGTTAACTAACCAATAGGAATGTAGTATTAGAAGTCTATACATGAATACACTACAGTCATAATCTATGTTATCTTCAATTTCAGTCTGATCCCTATGCATACACTGGTTCCCTTTAGCTGCAATAGTCTCACCAGAGCCCTGTATTTCAGTAGCTGATTGATTTGACAGCTCATATGCCTGAGCCTCATCAATTGCTTCCCGTAGTGTTAAATCTGGTTTAGCTAGCAAATGATGCTGAAGTCGTAGATCTTTAACCTCACTAACTAATTTGTCCAAAATGGTAATCATCTAAATCCCTGAAACCACAATGCTGAGTGGCTTTCCTCAGAGCAGCCAGGTACCCGCTTATATTTTCGCTTTCAGCCTGGTAACACCTATGAAAAGCGTGTCTTGTAGCTATTCTGGATGGCTTGGGAGCAAAATGGCTTCCCAGAACTGTCAAAAGGGTTTCCCAGGTTACCTCATGAACTGTCTGAGGAGACAGAAGTGTGGCCGCCGTGTCAAAGACTTCAGCGCCACAAAAACTTGTCCAAAGCACCTGAGGGCAGGACAAGAAGCTATGGATGGAAACTAATCAAGGAGAGAAGCAACCTAGAATTAGGAGAAAGTTCCTGACAGCGGGAACAATTAATCAGTGGAATTGCTTGCCTTCAGAAGTTGTGGGTGCTCCATCAATGGAGGCTTTTAAGAAGAGGCTAGGAGGAGACAGTGTTCCAGTACGGGGTGGGGTACCACAAGGAAGAGGGGAGTCAACCTATTTACCAAAACACCAGGACAAGAAACAATGGATGGAAACTAATCAGGTAGAGAAGCAACCTGGAATTAATTTCTTGACAGTGAGGACAATTAATCAGTGGAACAACTTCCCTCCAGAAGTTGTAGGTGCTCCATCACTGGACAGTCGCTTCTCTGACATGGTATAGGATCTCCTGCTTGAGCAGCGGGATGGACTAGAAGACCTCCGAGGTCCCTTCCAGCCAGTGGTGGGATTCCAATTTTTTTTTTACTACCGGTTCTGTGGGCGTGGCTTGGTGGGCGTGGCAGGGGAAGGATACTGTAAAATCTCCAGTCAGGGGTGGGATTTGGTGGTTCTCCGAACTACTCAAAATTTCTGCTACCAGTTCTTCAGAACTGGTCAGAACCTGCTGAATGCCACCTCTGCTTCCAGCTGTTATTCCGTTACTATTCTGTTTCTTTCCAATACACATCTATATACCCAAGGGCTATCAGCATCCTGCTTATTTTTTTTTTTTTTAAATGTGTGCCTCTTAGGTTCCCTTGGATGTGATATAAAATGGACTTTGGGACGGTTTTCTTCCACCCTTTTGGAGGGAAGCCCTGATTAAATGCTATCAGTCTTAGACAAAGAGCAGGCAGAGTGAGTGACCAGTAAGTGACAGTCCTTAACTCTCTCTATACAACAGCCCCTCTTAGTGGTCAGACAGGTCTTGGTCATTGGATTTGTACCACCAATCATCAGAAGTCCGGCTGGCTTTAGGAAAGGAGAGAATAAATTCCTGGCAGCAATGAGCTACAGACTAAGTAGCTGTCAGAATGTCAGCCACAACATCCTTCCTTGCCTTCACAATTAGTTTTCTTTTTTTTTTTAACAGTAATTGTATTAAAAAATTGCACTTAGAACGATAAAACTAAGTAAAAAGGAAAAAAAATAAATTGTAAGTGCAGAAAAAAGAAAGTAGAAAAGAAAGAATAGAAAAAAAAAGAACTATAATAAAGAAAAATAAAAGAAATATATAAAGAAATGACTTCCCCTTTTCCCCCTTTCCCCCTTTGACCCCATACAGGGAACTAGCCCATGCTGCCCATTGCAAGCTGGTGGGTCTACTTGGAATAAAATCTTGCTCACACGCACAGAAGCTTCAAAAGGTTTTTTATTGTCAAAATATACATCACCTATGTACAAGTATCTCATGACTATAGTTTATATGCCACCATCCTTCTTTTTCTAAAACATTTATGCGGTCAACATTAGAAGAAGGGGAAGTCAAAAGGCAGAAAGGAGAGAAACTCAGCTGCATTTTTGCAGTGGCTTTCATTGGAGAGGATGAATTTCAAAAGGCCTTTCAAAACCGAGTCTGTTTCCCAGTTAATGTCAAGGTAGTTGAAGTCCTCCGTTACTACAGGGGTGTGTTTCCTACATGCCCCAGCTACGCTAACTGATTAGCAAAGGAGTACATGTATTTCCTCTGGTTTGTTGAGCAGCCTGTAGTACAAATGTATAGCAAAGTCATTGCTTTTTTTCGTTAATATTTACCCCAATACTTTCTAGAAAGCTTTCTGAGGAGGCGTAAAATTCCTTATACATGATACAATTCTTCCTCTTTTGTTAAGTGTTCTTTTTGAACAGTTTATTTATATCCTCCTAGCTGTGGGTTCCAGACATAGGTTCCATCCCAGCAAGTTTCAGTAATAGTTGCAATATCATACTTGCAGGTAAACCTCGACTTACAACCACAATTAAGCCTGAAATTTCTATTACTAAGTGAGACAATTCTTAAGAGAATATTTGCCCCGTTTTATGGCCTTTCTTGCTACAGTTGTTAAGTGAAATCATCATCATTGTTAAGTAATAAGGTTGTGAAGTGAACCTGGCTTTCTCATTGATTTTGCTTGTCAGCTTATAAAAGGTTTATTCCATAAATCTGGGACACTGCATGAGCCAGTTGCCAAGTGTCTTGAATTGCGACCACATGACTCTGAGGCTGCTGCAACAGTTGTAAAGGTGAAAAACAGACATAAGTCACTTTTTTCAGGGCTGTTGTAATTTTGAATGGAAATGAATTCCCTGTACTAGAACTTCAAGTGCTCCCTGTTTGTTCCTCATACAATGAGCACCGGTATAAAAGCATTTGAATCAATGGTGGGATTCAACATTTTTTACTACCGGTTCTGTGGGCGTGGCTTGGTGGGCGTGGCATGGGAAGGATAGTGCAAAATCCCATTCCCTCCCCACCCTACAAGCCTGCTTTCCAGCTCCGTTCTCCTGTGCAGGGCAACCAAAGGAGGCCCAGCCAATCAGCTGGGACTCGGGAGGTGGAGAACAGATGGGGGCGAGGCCAGTCAGAGGTGGGATTGGCCGGTTCTCCGAACTACTCAAAATTTCTGCTACCGGTTCTCCAGAACCAATCAGAACCTGCTGAATACCACCTCTGATTTGAATCCTTTATCATTGACCCTAGTTTGGCTTTTTGTTATCTTTTGATGAACACTTCTAGATGACAAGGCTGGTATGTAGCAGAGATGGGGCATCTTTACCAATGACCTTTCAAAATCTAAGAAAGACTCCTGCTTTTGGGATATAGGTGGAGAAAGTGCAAAGTTTTACCCGTTGGGGGAGTTGGAGGTAAGAGTAAAGTTCTTTTATCAAGGATCTCCTATGAGGATAGAATGTCCCGAGCAGCCTGCTTCTTTCCCTTCTTAGGAGGAAGCTTGCAAAGGGAATCATTCACACCTCTAAAAGCACCTGAAGGCAAGGCAAGAGGCAATGGGTGGGAACGAATCAAGGAGAGAAGGAACCTAGAACTAAGGAAAAATTTCCTGACAGGGAGGACATTGAACTCGTGGAACAGCTGGTCTTCAGAAGTTGTGGGTGCTCCCATCCCTGGAAGCTTTTAAGAAGAGACTAGACACAGCCACTTGTCTGAAATGGTATTGAGCAAGGGGGGTTAGGCTAGATGACCTCTAAGGTATCTTCCAATGTTGTTATTCTGTTAATCCAAACTGGGTCAGAGCTGGGCAAACATTCCAGGCTCCAATTTGCAATAACAAATGAGTTCTCATTTGTTCTTACTCCACAGAATCAGAAGTCTGCCCAACTTCTCTTCTGACTAACCAATTTAATTAAAAGGCCACAGTGGTTCGTGAAAGCTGAAGTCTTGTAATGAAATAAGTTAGTCCTATTTTTTTTTCTTTCCATATAAACTTATATGGCCTTCCCCAACATCACTAGCAACCATCCTATCTATACAAATTAGCCATTCAGGCTGGAGAAAGTCTCTTTGGGAAAAACTCAATAGTGTCTTTTCCAGAATAAGAATCCTGCAACGCTGCAAAGCATTGTCCGTCGAGACTCAAACCAGCCAACAACCCCAATTTAGCACAGACTCCTGAAAAGTGTTTCTCACCCTTAGTAACTTTGAGGTGTGTGAACCAGCTACCAGAATTGCTGAGCTAGTCATGCTGGCTGGGAAGTTCCTGGGTGTTGACATCCACACACCTTAAAAGTTACTAAGGTTGAAAACGGATAATTTACCAGATTATTATTTCAGTTAACCATTCCCTGATTCCTATCACATTGAAAAAATACCATCTCTAAGCATCTGCTGTAGCTGTTTCTACATAGCATTGGTAAAGCAAATAAAGGGGAAATTACCAGCTTTGCTGGCTGGAGAATTCTGGGAGTTGAAGTCCACAAGTCTTAAAGTTGTCAAGTTTGGAGACCTCTGAACTAGAACCATCCAATTCTGCTCTCCTGAAAGAGCCCTCCATCCCAGTCCAGTGAGGATGCAACCCTCTGGCAATATGGCAACCCGGGCAAGGCCAGGAGTTGGTCCTCCCCTCCTTTGGAAACAAAAGGGCACAATTTGAGCAAGGGTGCAGGAGGTATCTCAAGAGGGAGACACCTCCAAGTACCCCTGGACTGAGGGTGGAAGGAGTGGCTCTTGGCCATGGCACCTGGGAATGCAGTAGTAGTTGAGATAGAGAAGGTGTCTATGGCTAGGGACTGTTCTGACCTCGGCTTCCCCAACAGCATGAAGCTAACTCCTCGTCCTGATAAACCCCTTTTATTTAGTGTACAGTTAATTCCTCTCCAACAAAGTTCTGGCCAACAGACTTTCAAGATAGTTCACAATTACAGAACTCTATCAAGCTTGGAGAGCTGCCAGGCTGATATCTTTCAAATGCACAATACTTCCGGCAAGAATGCCGGAACAGATCTTCACCCAAATGAACTAATTGTCTCCTGCAAAACCCCACCCCCCCTTTTGCTCCTCTTTTATTCCCTATGCGAGGGGCCATTCACTGTCCACCTGTGCCTTTACTCCTGAGTCGACCCTTGTTCCTTAGCTGTTCCCTTCGTCTGGCAGCTCTGTGCATGTGCACACTGGGAACAGGCTCCAGCTGTTCTTCTGCCCCACTGATGCCCGACTCCAAAGGCAGCTGATAACTGTCGGACAGCCCTGGCCCCATCTCTGCCTCCGATGCAGAGCCCTGGTCAGAGCCTTCCCCAGACTCCAGGACTGGCCCAGGTTCCTCCCCAACCTCCTCACTGTCCGAATCTGCTGCCAGCTCCACTGGCTGCTGGCAGGCAACAACAGGGACATCCATGGAGGGAAGATCACCATCAGGATGGGAGTACCCCCCCACACACACACATAAGGGGTGGGACTTAAATTACAACATCCACACATTATCTTGCAGATTTCAGTCCCCTTATGAATGCCCATGGAGAACAACTTTGCTGGATGGAGCCAGTCTGCGGGTGACAGGCTGACAAAACAATGCCGCCGCAGCATCGAACGGGTCCCCTTTTCTGCATATATTGTGATGTCACAAAACAGAAGGAGCAGAATTACAGAGTCAGGTGAGACCTTGGAGGTCTTCTAATCCAGCCCCCTGCTCAACCAGGAGACCCTGAACCATTTCAGACAAGTGACTGTATCCAGTCTCTTCTTAAAAGCCTCCAGTGAGGAAGGACCCACAACTTCTGAAGGCAAAGCTGCTCCACTGCTTAATTGTTCTACCTGCCAGGAAGTGTTGAATTTATATTTTACCGACAAAGAAAGAAAGAGAGACAGACTAGCATAGATCTATTTCACTCTATTTAGCTCTCATCACCTAGCCAGCATACCCCTTTCTGGGATTCTGGGAAGTAGCCCGGGTTCGAATCCCAGAAAGAGTATGACGAGCTGACGAGAGCTAAATAGCTTGAGATATATCTATACTAGTCTCCCTTTCTTTCTTTGTCAGTAAAATATAAATTCAACACAAAAAAAATAGTTTGTCATGAAAGCGGCTGCTCCACCCCATATTTAGGTAGACCAGGTTGCCCTGATAGACTGGTCTCACTGGAAAAATGTCAGGAAATTTCTCCTTAGTTGCTTTACTCCTTGATCAGTTTCCATGTCTTGTCCTATCCTTAGGCGCTTTGGAAAATAGACTGGCTCCCCTGTGACACCCCTCAAAATTGGAAGATCTAATCATCTTTGTTCCTCTTCTCTGCATTTGTTTTGGACTCTCAGTATCTTGTTTGCATTGTGGTGACCAAAACTGGATGCAAGTATTCTAACTGTGGTGTCACCAGTGCAATACAAAGTGGTACCATCACTTCATGTGACGTATTACTCTATATTCTATGTTCTCCAAAGAGCAATAAAGAGCTCCCAAGTGTATCGACGTAGATGGTTAAACCACAGTCACCTGGAGGGTTCCTCTTTTTCTAACACCCTTTTTTTCACCCAAAAAACACAGCACCAGAAACCAGAACATCTAAGAACCAGGAAACCCTGGTGAGTCATATTCTCCCACAAGATCTGCTTAGATGTTATATGGATAGATTCAATCTATTTTTGTGACAAAATAAGATTTGGGTGCTTAGAAAGGGAGCTGAGCAATAGGTGCAAAAGCAGAAAGATTTGGCACTATTCCTTAATGGAGGAATGGCTGGTGAAAGTGATGGAAGTTGTTGAGATGGCTAAATTGATTTCTTCAATCACAGAAAAGACATTATCTATGTTTATTGCTAGCTGGAAAGCCCTTATGGACTTTCTGTGTAAAATAGAGGGAAAAATGAACTTACGATGTATGGTATGGGTGATTAGGATACATTATAGAGAGAAGAGTTATGTCGTAACCACAGAATAAGTTTTATAATCGTACTTATAACTGCTGTAAAATAGATCAGAAACTACCTCTTTTCCTATTTTTTTCCCCTTTTCTTGCACTTTTAGCTTTCTCTTTGATTTCTTCGTTGCTCTCTTCCTTTTCTTACTTTATATTAGTTTGCATTAGCTTTCGTGTTCTTTCTTTTTAAGAAAAAAATATTTAATAAAATTACATCCTAAGTAAAAGGAAATAAAGCTGAGCAGGATTTCTGCTATGACATCCTTCCCTGACTATGATGCTAAGCATTTGCTTCTCCACAGCATTCACTTCTTCACAGCTCTGGGATGTCTTAAGGCACTCTTGGCCTCTGAGAACCCCCCAAATAAGGCCCCAAAGCAGCAAGGGAAAGGAGACTCAGTTCTCTCCCTGGCCCAAGTCTGAAAGCTGTTCCAGGCCCTCCAAAGTTCCACCAACGACAGCTGCCAGCACTCTCCCTGCAACACCAGGGGCCGAGCAGGAACGCTGGGTGCTAGTCGCTCTTGTTATTTTCTTCTGGAATCAGCGTGTGGAAGGGACGATCCCAGAATCGGCTGGTAATCCCAAAGCCTACAGGTTGGGCAGAGGGGAAGAAAGAACATACAGGATGATAATGCAACATACAGCATCACAGCATCTGCTTACAATGTCCTACCAGTCAATGACTACTTCAGCTTCAACCGCAACAATACCAGAGCACACAACAGATACAACCTCAATGTAAACCGCTCCAAAATCGATTGCAGGAAGTGCAACTTCAGCAACAGAGTGGTCAATGCCTGGAATGCACTACCTGACTCTGTTGCTACATCCTCTAAACCCCCTCCCCCCCAGTCCTTTAACCTCAAACTATCCACTATTGACCTCACCCCATTCCTAAGAGGTCTGTAAGGGGCCTGCATAAGCCTCTACCATCCCTGTCCTTCTTGTCCCTATTTATTCATACCTATTTCCTGTATTCATACTGTCAACCTTCAATAATCTTTTCTTCTGCTTGTCTTTCCGGATGTCCTAGTAATGAGGGGGAAGGGAGGATAAATTGAGCTTGGCGGGGGAGAAGAGTGCTGGAGGCTTGAGTTGGTGAAGTGTAAAACTTGGGGAAACTTTCTTGCTTATGCTTACTTGCATCCAGGCCAAGGTTAACAGCCAGATGTCTGAATTACCACCTGAAGATGCCCCACATGATCTCAGATTGGATGGCCAGTTTGAACTCTTGGGGGTGGGAAAGTTGTCATCACTTTGTACATGTGATTTTCACGCTGAATGCCTCAGATCTGGAATACCTGTATTCATACTCATGTTTATTCTTATATCTATTATCGGATAAGTGATTGACAAATCAGATAAATAAATAAATAAATAAATAATAAAAATAAATAAGAGTTATGCCCGAGTCCAAGGGTCTTCAAACTTGGCAAGTTTAAGACTTGTGGACTTCAACTCCCAGAATTCCTGAGCTAACTTGACTGAGGGAGGAATTCTGAGAGTTGAAGTCCACAAGTCTTAAAGTTGCCAAATTTGGACACTCCTGCTATAGAGTTTCCTGCCTGAGCAAGGGGTTGGACTAGTCCAAGGGTCTTCAAACTCGACAGCTTTAAGACTTGTGGACTTCAACTCTCAGAATTCCTCCCTCAGTCAAGTTAGCTCAGGAATTCTGGGAGTTGAAGTCCACAAGTCTTAAACTTGCCAAGTTTGAAGACCCTTGGACTCGGGCATAACTCTTATTTATTTTTATTATTTATTTATTTATTTATCTGATTTGTCAATCACTTATCCGATAATAGATATAAGAATAAACATGAGTATGAATACAGGTATTCCAGATCTGAGGCATTAAGCGTGAAAATCACATGTACAAAGTGGCTGAGGAACTCTGGGAGTTGAAGTCCACAAGTCTTAAAGTTGCCAAGGTTGGACACCCCTGCTCTATAGCATTTCAGACAAATGTTATCCAATCTCTTCTTTAAAACTTTCCATGTTGGAGCATTCACATCATCTAGAGGCAAGCTGTTCCACTGACTAATTGTTTTCACTGATAGCAAATTTCTCTTCAGTTCTAGGTTGCTTCTCTCCTTGATGAGTTTCCATCCATTGCTTCTGGTCCTTCTTGGCTCCCCTGAGCTGCCTTTTCTCCGGTAGAGGGCTGCAGGAGGCCGTTGTGGCTGAAAACAGGGCTTGGGAGCCCATTTTCGCTGGCGGAGCACTTGGGCCACTGCAGGCACCCCACCCCACCCCCAACATGAGTAATGTCATGATGACGACGCCTACCCTGGCCCCTTGAGGTCAAAGGCAACCCTGATGCAGCCCTCAGTGAAATTGAGTTTGACACCCCAGCCTTAGACTGTGGCTAACCAACCGATGCCAGCTTTGAGGCCAAACACTGCCCAACTTTGGGGAACAGCATGGGAAACATGTTTCTAGCATCCAGTAGAAGATGCTCCATGTGTAAAAAACATTCCATCCTTGACTTATGATCACAAATGAGCCTGTAATTTATGTTGCTAAGTGAGGCATTTGTTAAGTGAATTTTGCACAATTTTATGACTTTTTTTTTGCCACCGTTAAGTGAATCACCACAATTGTTAAGTTAGGAACACGCTTGTGAAGTTAATCTGTTTTCCCCATTGACTTTGTTTGTCAGAAGGTCACTAAAGGGTGATCATGACCCATGTTGGGATACAAAATAAACACAGTCACAAAAACTTTTATTCCTTCACTTTGCTTCAAAGATCCAAATATCCTTGACTGGAGACAAAAAAACTCTGCCACAAGCAGTTACGAGAAGGAGGAAATGCCATTTAAACTAAAAATGCCTACAAATTATAAAACCCCTCAAGGAAAAAGCAACAATAGGTGAGAACTACCCCTCAAAACAGGGTTGGGCTTCAAAAATTTCAGCAAGGGGGACTTCCGGTTTGAAGGGCTTCGGCGACAGACAGAAATCTACGATTGTGCGCGGTTTCTGTCTGGGCTCGCCGCTGGAGCGCCCCGAGCTGGCTGGTTTTGGAGCTAAGCCACCCCGTAGAGGTGGTGAAGAGGGGGGAGACCACCAGCAGGGTCGAGGAGAGCCGCATCTCTCCTCCTCAGCTGGCCATCACTCCCTTTCCTGAAGGCGGTTGCAGCGGTGGTCAGAAATGGCCACCATAAAGAAGAACTCGACCGGAAAAGAATGTGCAGGAGGAAGATAAGAAGTGAAACTTTTGGCTGACCGGGTTAAATTGCAAAAGCAACAACTAAGGTACCCTGGAATTTAAACTTACAAAAAATAACATCACTCCCAAAGAAGAGTCGGAAGCAGCGAAGGAAAGTGAAAAGGGAAAAGTTTGCCTTTTTTTTCCCTTCTCTCTCCTTCCCTATACTGACAGCTAAGAAACTTAAATAAGAAATCGGAAAAATCCGCTTTAACATCAATAGGCAATTAAGCTGAAAATAAAACAAAATGCCAAAGGGATAATAAAGATTTCTGGACATTAAAAACTTTCTTTTTCATAAGCAGGAAGGGAGAGAAAAAGAATAAGGGCAGGATCTGGAAGAGGGAGGAGACTGACTGGAATGAAAAAGAATCTAAAGTAAAACTTCAACAGGACTTCTAAAAGATACATTTTAACTGAAACTTTGCAACTAAATAGTAACCCCAGGAAGAGAAAGTGAAAAAAAAAGGAGCAAAAAAGAAACAGCTTGCGTGTATGTGGATTATTTGGTGATCTTTGGATTTTTGGTTATTATATTTGAATGACTAAAATCAATCAGGTGGTTGTTTAAAAATTTATACAATGGCACCACTTCTGGATGAATTGAAAATGGAACTTAAAAAGTACAAAGAAGATGCACAAAAAGGGAAGGGTTCTTTTGGCTTCGTTTTTCAATTCTTAGAAATGGAGATTTGGAACTATGAGAAACAACAAGAAAAGACTGCAAAACAAGAAGACTGGGACAAAGAAGAAGCCATCTTTAATGAACAAGTAATTTTCTGTGGGGAAGAAAAAGGAAAGTGGGGGGAAAGAGAATGGAGAATTTAAGACTTAAAAAAACAACCAAAGAAAAGAAAAATAATTCAAAAAATAAGTATAATACTGGAAAGCAACAGAAAAGGGGAATACAAAAGAGAGAAATAGAGGTAGAGAGAGAAGGGGGTAAAAAGGGGAGAGAGAAGAAGAGAGAGAAGAAGAAAAGGAAAAGAAGTTACAAAGGACCGGAGCAAGATATAGAGAAACAGGGTCTATTTAGAGATAATGGGTGAAAATCTAACTGAAAAAGGGATTCTGTAAAGGTACATAAGATTGTATTGTTATGTTAGTAATAGAAATAACTTTAGAAAATTGGAAACAACGTATGATTAAAATGAGGGATAAAATAGTTAGTGTAATTTAGTGAAATGTTTGTGAATAAAATAAGTGAAATAAAATAAATGAGAAAATTGAATTAGGAAGGAACGGGAACATTTTAATTAGTTAATGTTTTATAAAATATAAGTGAAGGGGGGGAATTAACTATGGAAAACTTATAATTGTTCCCATAGAAGTATGATATTTAATTGAAAAGTAATATTAAAGATGTTAAGACTTTAATGAATATTAATATTAATGACAGAATTGAATTGGAATGGAATGTTGTTTTAATTATATACATTTATAATTTTTTTTCTTTTTTTAAGAATACAGTGTGTATTTTAAGAATGTACCAAGCAGAATCCGAATGGAAGTTATGTATTATATTGAATGTTATAACTTTAGGGGAAAGATATAAAGGCGTCATACTCCACTCAGTAACTACAGGAGAAATTTTGTTTAATGAGAAAAGATAATAGATAATTGAAACAGGACAGACAAAAAATATAAATACAATGATTTGAATTGAGATGAGATAATTAAAATAAAATTGAGAAAGTTAAAAGAGGGGAGAAGCTATGCAGGAAATATAAAATAGTAATAAGATATGGAATAGAATATAAAAATGAGCATGAACCTGAATTTGTGTCTGTACGAAGAAATGTAACCCGGGATTACACTGCTTTCAAAAAAGATGTTTTATTTGTATTTTTTTTTCTCTTTGTGAAAACTCAAATAAAATTTACAAAAAAAAAAATTCAGCAAGGGGTTCTCTGCCTGGTGGCTGGGTGGGCATGGCCATGGTGGGTGTGGCCTGGTTGGCCTCCTGCATCATGGCAGGGGGGGGCGGTTTTGCTTTCCTCAAGCCTCCAAGAGAGTGAAAACAGCCTCCCTGGGCTCCGGAGACTCTCTGGAAGCCAGAAACAGGCCCATTTCTGGCCTTCCCAAACTTCCGGGAGGCCTGTTTTTTGCCCCCCCGGGCTCCGAAGGCTTTTCTTGAGCCTCCAGGAGGGCGAAAACGGCCTTCCCGGGCTCTGGAGGCTCTATGGAAGCTGGAAACAGGCCCATATTTAGCCTTCCCAAACTTCCAGGAGGCCCATTTTTTCACTCTTCCCAAGCCTCTGCGTGCATGGCCTGCACTTACCTGCATCCAAAATGGGCCACTTGGGGACTCCTGGGAGGGGAGGGGAGGGGAGGGGTGGGGTGGGCCCAGCCAGGAGTGGGATTGGGGGGTTCCCCGAACTGCACAGAATCTTTGCTAGGGGCTCTCCTGAACCCCTGTGAACACCTCTCCCCAAAGCCCAGCTGCACCCTTCACCCCCCTCACCTGCTTCCTGGTGTTCGAAGTGGTGTTTGATGTGATACGTCTTCAGACCATAGAGGTAGGTGCCTTCTTTGGGTGAGCCGTAGTGCAAGTAATAATGCATCATGTCATAAATAATGTAGCCCACGATTCCCCCGCACAGGATGGAGAGCCCAAATTCTCCAGGGAAAAGCAGCTGAGCAATAAAGTAGAACACGAAGAAGATCAGGGAAGCTGGCACAGGTGGGAAGACCAGGCGGGAGCTGTCGAAGGGGGACTGCAAGAGACGACAGGGGACAAAATGAGATCTCAGTCCAAGAGAGAGCGGTGGGGTTCTCAACTTCTGCAACTTTAAGCTGTGTGGACTTCAACTCCCAGAATTCTCCTTTGTGGCTCAGTAGAACTTCCTTCCCGCCCATCTCTACCCTCAGTGGTAACAGCGGAGCTGGGGAAATTCCAAAGGCTTTCAACTTCTTCATGCTTTGAGGATTAAAATGCCAAACAATGGTGTTGAACCTTGTGTAGAGTTGGGTGGTACAGAATGGCAGAATCGAAACACGCCGAAACTGCAACAAGACTGGGCAAGTATGGCAGAAGACTGAGTCATAAAGGTAAAGATAAAAGTTCCCCTCGCACATCAGCGCGAGTCATTTCTACCTTTAGGCTCATCCCATTTCAAAGCTGAAGAGCCAGTGCTGTCCGAAGACATCTCCATGGTCATGTGGCCAGCATGACTAAATGCTGAAGGTGCACAGAGTGTTGTTACTTTCCAACCAAAGGTGGTTCCTGTTTTTCTACTTGCATTTTTACATGCTTTCGAACTGCTAGGTTGGCAGGACCTGGGACAAGTAACAGGAGGTCATTCCATTATGCGGCGCTAGGGATTCGAACTGCCAAACTGCTGACCTTTCTGATCAACGAGCTCAGCGTCTTCGAGACTGAGCATCCCTTGAGTCATAAACAGAGATAATTCCTATGATGTGATCTCACAAAACGTTAGGCCTTTGGATAAGATTAGGTGGGTGAAAAAGGTGCAACTAGATCCCTCTAGGATGGAAGGGGTCTACTGTAAAGGGTCAGCAGGCCCTTGTAGATCCCTACCTCCAGAGGCCACTCAGTGTATCTTGCTCTCGCCATACAGGTGGAAAGGTAATTAATGGGAACAATGACTCCGCCCTGCTAAATCCAGCCTGGGATCCCTTAAGTAAACTGCAGGATCGGACTGGGAGAAAGCAAGCTGAGGATATTGTGCAGAACTGCCCTATGTCGGGCAGCAACTTAATTGGTCACGTGCAGTAATGAATCAACTTCAACAGTTTCATTACATGCCAGGCCTCAAGGCCTCACGTAGGCTGAAAGCGTGTACCAGGAACAAAGAACATCAATCAGCAATACAACACCAGGGGCTGTTAACTGGACTGCAGGCATTGATTGGCTACTTTGTACCTACTAAAACTGACCATATGACACTGTGATTTGATGCTACTATGTGTCCACTAATATTTCTACTCATGTAACATAATGATTGGATAGAGTTCACCGCTTGTGATGTATTACTGTGTGTTTTTAATAAAAGAGCTTCCTGAGCTCGTGATTGGGGCAACTCACCCAAGATAGAACCAGCCTGGTGTCTTTCTTGATGCATTCTACCACCCAGTGAGAAGCCTTTCAAATGCGGAGCAAAGCCGCATCTGGTGACCCCGACGTGATCCGTTAAAAGAAACGGGTGCGTCTGTCTTCGACTGCTTATCTCACCCGGCCGGACAAGCCAGTTGCAACTCAGGGACGCCGTCTTGTGTCACGGATCCCTCCCCAGGAATCTTCCCTAAAGAAGACATCCTCCCTTCAGGTGAGTAAGGGCGGAAATTCTCCAAAGCGCAGAAAGCACATTTGCAGGAATTAGGAGAATTAACGAAGAGCTCAATTCTTATTCTTAGGAATCAGGGCAAAATGCTCCCGGTTCCAACTAAAAAGGACCTTATCACCCTTTTGACTTACATCTATACACAATGTCCAGCTTATCCAGAGAAAGGGTCCTTGAAAGTCTCCACATGGCAACATTTGGATGACTATTTTCATAGTAATCCCAGGGCTCCGCCAAAAATTCTGACCATATGGCGGATAGTCATGGAATGCTTAAAAATCCATGGCTCAGCAATGACCAATGCCCCCTCCCCTAAGGAGGGTCCTCCTCCTTATACAGCTGAAACCAAGACAAAGGACGCTCTCCCGTTAGAAGCTTCCTCCCCCACTGCTCCTGAACCCATAAATCCTCCTGACTCAAATCCAGCGGAGAATCAGACACCCATGGGAGTGATCGCACAAGCCATGGTGCAGGGACGCAGGGAGGGCTCTCTTACTCTGGAGGAGCTCTCTCTCTGTCCCGTTGAATATATAGGGGATGGAGCCGGAAATATGGTGCCTAGACTTGAACCTTTACCCATGAAATTAATTAGAGATTTAAAACAAGCCGTGGCCATGTACGGCATCCAGGCACCATATGTCAGAGGCTTCATTAACACCATCAGCACCTCCTTTTTCATGTTACCCCAAGATTGGAAAGATCTTTTCCGTATGATACTGACGGGACCGCAGTATGTTGTTTGGGAGTCAGACTTTCGCGCCGAAGCTGAAAAATTTGCCCATGATCGTGGTGCAGCTGCAAGAGTGGATCAAATTTTCGGTATGGGCCGATTTATGGACTTAACAGCTCAGATGGCGCTCCCACCACGTATTCTTGCCCTTATCAGTATCATAGTGGTCAAAGCCCTTGACAAGGTTGATGATCCTACCTCTGGCATCGTAGGATCTTTTTCAAAAATTACTCAAGGCTCACATCAGCCTTCTGCTGAGTTCACAGAGGAACTTCAGAAAGCCATTCAGAGACATATCTCGAATGAAGAAGCCCGTAAAGAACTTCTGTTAAAACTGGTCGTTGAAAATGCTAATGAGGATTGCAAGAGGATTCTGCAGCCTCTATCTGCCCAAGGGGGGGCTTCCCTCTCAGACTATCTAAAGGCTTGCAGAATCGTGGGAACTGTCTCCTACAATATGGAGCATCTGGCCATGGTCTTGCAGCAAGCAAATTCTCAAAACAGGCCAGCCGGAAACTGCTTCAATTGTGGGAAGCCAGGCCATTTCAAAGCACAATGCAGAGCCAGAGACAATACATAAAACAACACCAAGCCTAAGACGATATGCCCAAGGTGCAAGAAAGGGTACCACTGGGCAAACCAGTGTCGCAGCAACATTCCTCAGCCACAGGGAAACTAGAGGAGGGGCGATCAGCCAGACCCGCTCCAAAGGCTGACTCCATATCTTTCTAACTAATTGCCTCCGAAGATATGGAAATTGACATCTCAGGCACTGTTTACTTTCTCCCCACATGCCTGAAAACGATCCCTCCTGCCATGACGCCCCTCATAATTTATCCCATCCGAGACCTCATGGCAAGGGGAATCATTGCTTCTCTGTTTCTGAGAGATTCCGACGACTTTTCCTCAGTGGCCATGGCAGTAATTGGAAATACTCCCACAAAATTTAGCAAGGGAGAATTAGTAGCAACCGCTATTCCGGTACCTGTTAAAACGGCTGATGCATGGGCATTTACTGTCCATCAGACAGTGGAACAAGCCAGGCCTGTGTTACAATTCACAATCTGTAACAAAGTCTTTTCGGGTCTCTTAGATAATGGAGCTGACGTAAGTGTCATCCGAACGGCTGAGTGGCCGGACGATTGGCCTTTGGAAACTGCCCCAGCCGTTCGGGGAGTGGGAGGAGTTCAGCACACCCACCGTAGCGAACCCTGGCTACCAGTGAGTTCCTCTGATATTTCTCGCACTGCCTACCTCCAACCCTTGGTCCTTCTGCTACATACTAACCTGTGGGGCCGTGATCTTATGTCTCAACTTTACGCAAAACTCATTATCGATTAATGGAATCTTTTGCTACAACTCCACTGCGGCTACAATTAAAAACCACAGAACCTGTTTGGGTAGATCAATGGCCCCTCACTAAAGACAAACTAGAGGCCCTGCAATCACTTGTTCAGGACCAAATTGTCAAAGGGCACGTTGAACCATCTGTCAGCCCATATAACACCCCCATTTTTGTCATAAAGAAAAAGTCAGGATAATAAAACCAATGGGGGCATTACAATGTGGTCTTCCAAATCCCAACATCATCCCTGAAAAATTTGATCTAATGGTCATTGATTTAAAAGACTGCTTCTTTTCTATCCCTCTGCATGAACAAGATTGTGCCTTATTCGCTTTTACACTACCTCGTTTAAACAACTCCTCTCCCTCCTCCCGCTTTCAGTGGAAAGTCCTACCTCAAGGTATGCTCAATAGCCCCACCATGTGTCAACACTATGTCAATAATGTCTTGCTACCCTATCGTTCTGCTTTTCCACAATTTCTGGTGTATCATTACATGGATGATATCCTGGTTGCTGCTCCTGGGCCACCGGGTACGGTGTTCACTTCATTTTCCTTCCTGAAAGCCGTTCTTGCAAAAGGAGGCTTGCACATAGCACCTGAAAAGGTGCAAGTACTAACTCCATACGCATATCTGGGCTATAAAATGCTTTCTGCTACTGCCTATCCTTCACTTCCCTCTCTGTCTCTGCTTTCTCAACCCACCCTGGTTCAACTTCAGCAATATCTGGGTACCATTAACTGGGCTCGACCTTTCCTGTCTTTAAGCACTGATATTCTTTCTCCTTTGTTTGAAGCCCTTACCTGGGGAAAAAAGCCTGCTGACATTATATCCTTGCAGCAACCTCAGCTTCAAGCAATAACTCAAATAGAAGAGAATATCCGAAAAATATGGGTAGACAGAGCTGCTGCCAATACTCCTTTAGATATGGTCATTTTAGCCACCCCGAGGCTTATGACCACGGCAGTAACTCAAAAGGACCAAAAACTGCACATCATAGAGTGCATCCATCTTTCCCATACGCCACGATGCTCCATCACTTCCAAATCAGCTCAATTGGCTCAATTGATCACAAAAGGCAGGAGTCGTGCAAAATTACTTTTGGGAATAGATGTCTCCACACTTTTCATCCCTTTTTCGCTACAAATATGAGAATCTCTATTCCAAAACTCCCAAGAAATTCAGTTTGCCTTAGCTGACTGGCCTGGACTAGTTTCCTGCCACCCGCCCACTGATCCACGTTTTCAAATCATTCGGACAATACCCATCTCTTTCTCCTCTCCCATCAGCAAAAGGCCTTTGGTCAACGCCTTGACTATATTTGCTGATGGCAGTAGGGAACGAGGGGCATGCGCTTGGCAAAGGAATGGGGTGTGGCACACGAAAACCACCCCTGTGCAAACATCACCACAAAAGGCTGAGCTTGCTGCAACCATATTAGTCCTCCAGAATTTTAACAAACCTCTCAATTTGATCCTAGACAGCTATATGTTACCCAAATAGTCTCTACTATTCACGATTCTTACCTCTCTCCCGCTATTGATAAAAACCTTCTCTCTCTTTTTGTTACATTGCAACACTTTGTTGCACAGCGTCAGCACCCCCTCTTTTTAGCACCCATCCACAGCCACCAACCTTTCCCAGAAATCCTCCAGGAAGGCAATAATGTGGCTGATCAAGCGGCTGCAGATATCATGACCTCACATACCTTAACTCCTTGGGAGAGCCATTCATACTTCCATCAAAACACTAAAGCTCTCATGAAACATTTCAACCTTACTATGGCCAAAGCCTCAGCCATTAGACAGCAGTGCCCCACCTGCAGTCAACAAGCCCATTTCATTCCCTTAGGGGTAAATCCCCGCGGGTTGAAAGCCTGTGAAATATGGCAGATGGACGTTACTCAGTTTCCTCCGTTTGTCCCCTGGAAGTATCTGCATGTCACAATTGATACTTATTCAGGGTTTATGATGGCAACCCTGCAAAGAGGAGAAGCCTCCAAACATGACATCAACCATTGCATTCGCACCTTTGCATCGTTGGGATGCCCAAATGAAATAAAACAGATAATGGTCCCGCATACACTAGCACAGCCATGTCAGAATTTTGCGCTAAATGGCAAATTACCCACAAATTCGGAATCCCTTATAACAGTCAAGGACAAGCCCTGGTAGAGAGAGCCAACCTAATGCTAAAAACAGTATTAGAATGACATTTGATCAGAGGGAAAAAAGCCCTTGGCCTCCCAGCAATGCAAGACACCCTTAATCTCTGTCTTTATACACTTAACTTCCTCAATCTCTCCGGCACCCCTGCTACAATGGCAGCGGAGCGACATTTTTCTTCCCCCCCTTCCCCTGATTCTCCCAAACCACAGGTATACTACTGCCAACTGCCAGACCCTACTTGGAAGGGTCCTGCTGCTCTCCTCACCTGGGGTCGTGGCTATGCAGCTATCCAGCTGCCAGATCGTGTCCTGTGGGTTCCTGGACGACACGTCAGACCATATCACCCCAAGATAGAAAAATCACCACCCGCAGACATATCAACATGATTCGTCCCGTTGCCTTGCCGACCCTCTTCCTCCTTCTTGCCACACATGCCTCCAAGGTCTCCATTCCATCTTGAGTGACGTACTTCACGCCAGGTACTCCCCTCCTGCTGACCTGCACCGCATCTGGGAACATTTTTCCTCCCTACCTCAGATGGTCGACACTTCCTCAGCCATGGCTCCATATCTCCAGCAATGCTTCTTTCCGGATCAACACCTTTGAACACCCTCCTCGGACTACACTCCTCATACTTCGCCCTACTGCCACCACCTATTATTGCTCCGGTCGACGCCTCTATGATTCCATACGCAACATTAATGAATCCTGGACAGTCCTCAGACCCCGTTCACCTCGTCATCATCACAGACAATTCGCAAATCAGCCTGACATTCATGTCCAGGCCACCCCCTTTCTACATCGGGTTAAGAGATTGCAGAACCCCAGCAGCGCGTCAGATGGCTGCGCCCCCTGCCTGACCAAAACCACGCAAGCAGGCTCCATTCAACTAACTCTCATCTACCATACCCATCAACTGCAGAAGTGCCTTCCTACGGGAAAAACTCGCCAAAACAATGAGACCATGTACCATCTATGTAAGAAGAACTCAAAAATCATTTGCTACGATCGCAAGACGGCTGTACGTCTCAACGTTACCTTCTGGGCGGGACTTCCAAGAACCTCTGGCAGATCTGATCCTGAGGGGGAGGGAAAACTTTATTACCTAAACCACACCACCATGCTCAAGGATGGTACTAACCCAATTGTTTTAATCTTTGATGCTTGTGTTGCTTGTTCTAAACCAGGGGGACATTCATGCAGGTCGGCTGACTGGAAAACAACGTACGCCCACAATCATAAATATTTGTGTCATACGCCCATTAACTGAGCCATAGGGAACCCCAATCAATGGATCTCTTGTGGAGGTTCCGTCGAGTGCTTGGGTTGATCTTGTGTCTGTGATTATACCGGGAGAGGGTACTCGGGCTGCAATCATCTGTCACATTTTAAACGAATATCAGGGTCTACCACAGACAATAAGGTAGAAACAACCATCTCTAGACAACACCCTGCCTTGGATACTTATGGCATAGGGATTGAAGGCACAGGATCAGATCCAAACACTTACATTACCATAAAAACTGAAGTAATATATGAAGGTAAGGAAACATCCTTAGGCTGGTCGGTATATAATAATTTAAGGAAATTAGAAAAAGCCCCTGATACCAGTGTTATTGCAAATAACTTGTTCATGGATATGGCAGAAAAAATTACAAAACAACTTGCAATAACCAATTGTTTTGTCTGTGGGGGAACCACCACAGGAGAACAATAGCCGTGGCAAGCCTTAGAAGCCTCGCCATCACTGTTTAATGACATGTCTTCTGCAGGAAATGTAACAGCTAGAACAGCTTCCGATCCACTTATCTGGACAATTACCACCAACTTAATTGATAGAAACTGCTTTTCCCGAAATGGGTCCACTCCAGTAGGACACCTCCTTTGCTTAGGTACATGGGATAATTCCTACCAGACTTGGACTGCACTTGACAATACTACCACCACACCTGCTAAATTCAACACTTCCCTCCTTCCTTATCTCAATGACACAACATCTCCCCAAATTTGGACAGCCCCAAATAACATGTATTGGATTTGTGGTAACCTAGCCTATCCATCCCTTCCAGCAGATTGGCAAGGATCATGTGTATTGGGGTGGATAAGACCTTCCTTTTTCCTCCTACCGATCTCCATTAAGCAAGAGCTAGGCATCCCTGTGTATGATACATTATCCCGCAAGAAAAGAGACACCGACAATGCCTTTGCAGGTTTCCCCTGTCAATCAGAATACACAGGGGATACCTAGACCTCAGAACGAAACGTCTGCACCTATAGTGTGGCCACTTGGGCCCAGGACGGGTCCTGAGGGTACAGAACCCCCATATATATGATTAATAGAATTATTTGTTTACAAGCTGTTTTAGATTTAGCAGGCCAACGAATAGACAAAGCTCTAAACACTCTAGCAACTGCTACAGATAAATTACGCACAGCTGTCTACCAAAATCGCTTAGCTTTAGATTACATACTAGCCAAAGAAGGAGGGGTATGTGGTAGGTTCAATCTCACGAATTGTTGTCTTCAAATTGATAAGGTTGGCAAAGTAGTAGCACAATTAACAACTGAGATGCGACAATTAACCTATAATCCTTATCAAGTATGGCAAGGTATTGATTTTAAAAATATTTTTAGTTCCTGGTTCCCAAAATTACCAGGATTACAAGCCATAGTAGCTCTCATAGGTATGATTGCTGCAGGATGCGTTATTCTTCCATGTGTATTTCCAATTTTTGTTCTCACTATCTCCAATAGTCTGTCTTTATTAGCTGAAAAGCGTGCCATTGCACAGGTTAATGCCCTCTGGGAAAAAAAACCTCTGTACAAAGTCACACCCTCAGAAGACCCTGATGCGTGCGCTCGCAAAAGTTTTTGCATGGGCAGTGACGAAGATCCAGAAGAATTTCCTCCATATAAAACTAAAACAGAGGAGATGCAGTAATGAATCAACTTCAACAGTTTCAGTACATGCCAGGCCTCAAGGCCTCAAGGCCTCATGTAGGCTGAAAGCGTGTACCAGGAACAAAGAACATCAATCAGCAATACAACACCATGGGCTGTTAATTGGACTGCAGGCATTGATTGGCTACTTTGTACCTACTAAAACTGACCATATAACACTGTGATTTGATGCTACTATGTGTCCATTAATATTTCTACTCAAGTAACATAATGATTGGATAGAGTTCACTGCTTGTGACATATTACTGTGTGTTTTTAATAAAAGAGCTTCCCGAGCTCATGATCGGGGCAGCTCACCCGAGATAGAACCAGCCTGGTGTCTTTCTTGATGCATTTGACCACCCAGTGAGAAGCCTTCCAAATGCGGAGCAAAGCTGCAGTCACAGAACACTTCTGTGCCCAATCAAGTCATTGATTTTTGAGTCTCTTGGATGCAGTAGAATAGGGCAATAATAACAACAAACCACGACTTTTTAATTTTACCTAATAGTTTAAACCAGCCATTTCTGCAACTCCATATCTATCTAGGAGCTTAAACTAGCAATTTCCGCAACACCATATCAATGAGGACCAAGATTGTTGGGGCTGACTCTGTTAAACTGCTTTGTGAGGGCTGTAAAGCACTGTGAAGCAATATATAAGTTTGATTGCTTTCTAATCGGTAAAGCCCAAAATTAAAGTTTCATTTTTTTCTAACCTTAAGCACAAAGTTCAGAAGTGGTTTCCAGGTAGAAATAAAGGTATTTGGGTTTTCCCTTCCCTATTTCTCCTTCTTTTTTGCTTTTTTTTTTTTTTTTGTTATTCCAAGCTTTTATTGAGTTAGAAGATAAAATAAGATACAAAATACGAAAGAAAATAGGAAAATGGTGAGGAGGAAGGGAGAGGAAAGAAAAGTGAGGAAGGATTAGGAAAGAAAAAGAAGCATTGACTTCCGACTCTCTCTTGCAGTAAAATAAGGCATTAATCACAACTTTCTGTTTTTTTTAATAATAATATAAACTAGCCATTTCTATCAGGATATATGTATAGATTCCAGGCTGGGTCAGGCACAGGAGACAGCAACAAGAGATAAGTCCCCGTTAACAAGTATGACCAAAGCAAAAACAACAGAGCTAATTACCTATTACTAATTACCTATTATCCAAGGGCTAAATTGGTTAATGATATCAATGGCAAAGATCTCTGTAATGGTAGCTTAACACTCTGACAATGTCAGCAGAGGCCACCCACACCCACACCCAGTGATCCATCAAGTCAGCCTTGACTTTTCCACGGCTGACAGTATTGCAATGTTGAAAGTCCCCTTCAATGCGCAAAACTGCTGAGCGAGGCTTTCCTTTGGGCAGCTGTTTGAGCTGGGTGATGTTGGTGAGACAGGGCCAGGTGTTCTCTCACCCCAAGCTGCCATCACCCCAATTCCCCAGGGGCCCCCTACCTTATGATGCTGGCCATGCATGAGAAAATGCAAGGTGATCAGGTAGTAGTTGCTGGCTGGAGGGTTCATGTGGAAGATGAAGCGATGGATGAGATACTCCACCAGGGACCAGATGAATATGCCCAAGGCAAAGAGCAACGGGAAGCAGTTCTTGTGAACAGGAATGGCGTAGGCTACGCAGAGGAAGGAAAAGTGACAATGGGTGAGAACGGAAATGGTGCCCTGGAGCAGAGCACAAGCCAATGTAGGCTTATTCCCAATGACAGCTAGTAAGGAGCTCTCCTGGGAAGTCCAGAAGCAGGACATGAATGGAATGCTCTGCTTGCCCTCAGCCTCTGGTAGCCAGAGGTAGACTGCTCCTAGATAAGGAGGTTCAATGGAGCTACCACGCATCACAAAGCAGTGGAGAGGCCGCTCTCTTCTTTGGCTCTGCTTCAAATTCCCAGTCATGCTGCCTTCAAGGGGGCCTGGTTGGGCTCTCCTTCAACTTTAGGATTGAGTCCCACTGTGCAGGGGGTCTCCAAGTTGATTTGGCCTTGTTCCATTCCCAGGATGACAGCCAAGGATAGCAATAGCACTTAGACTTATATAGTATTTTGCAGGCCTCTCTAAGCAGCTTTCCGAGTTAGCCTTATTGCCCTCAAACAATCCAGGTCCTTGTTTTACCCACCTCGGAAGGATGGAAAGCTGAGTCAACCTTGAGCCAGTCAAGATCGAACTCTTGGAAGTTGGCAGTCAGCTTACAATACTGTATTCTAACTACTGTGCATCATGGATGGATGGATGGATGGATGGATGGGAGGGCAATAACACGTAGACTTCTGTAGTGTTTGGGGTCTTGGGAATCTGAGTCTTCATCAAGCAGCTTCCAAGGCACAAGAGGAAAGGAATGGGGTGACCCTCTTGGCCCCTCATCTTTTCTCTCCAATGTCTTTCTTTCCCCAATAGGGGAAACAGGACTTTTGCACCTCAATATGGGAAATCATCCAGGGCAACATAGAATAATGGGGTTGGAAGGGACCTTGGAGGTCTTCTAGTCCAGCCCCCTGCTCAAGCAGGAGAACCAATACCATTCTGGACAAATGTTTGCCCAGCTTCTTCTTGAAAACCTCCAGATGAAGCACCCACAACTTCTGAAGGTACCAATTAATTGTTCTCAATGTCGGGAAAGTCTCTTGAGTTCTGGCTAAAGAGCTAAACGTCTTTGCACCCTTCTTATCTCTGCCCTCTGGTGCTTTGGCAGAATGTCGGTCCCCTCTTCTCGGCAACAGCCCTCCCAGTAGGAGGAGAAGACGGCTATCAAACCATCCCAACCTCGAGAAGGTCACTTGGGTCCTTGGGAAATTCCCAAAGCTCTTCACCTCTCCAGTGAAACTGCAACTCTGTGTGTGTGTGTGTGGATGCACGCAAAGGATGACCCTTTGCCAATTTCCCCTAGAGACCCTGGGCTGTCCTTGAGAGCAGCTGGAAGGCAGAGCCCTGGGCTGGGAGGCTGACAGGGAACACTGGCTTTTCTGCCCGCCAGGGAAGGGCTTCAGCTGGTACAGGGAGCCCAAGGAAAATATTTCAGGGAGAACAAGGGAGAGACCAGGCTGCTGCCCTACGGAGCAGAGAGAGAGAGGACAAAAAAGGCAGAGGAGCAGGAGACCAGACAGGCTCCCTTCTGTGTCCATCTTTGGGCAGCAGAGCCTTGGACAACAGCAATTCTCTCACTCCAGTCCTGGCCGAGACCTACTGACAGCCATTGCCGCCGCCCCCCCATCCCCCGACTAAAAGCCCCTTTGCCATCAGTTGCAAAGGTGTTAAAAGATAACGGGCAACCTTGGAAACTGGGGGCTTAGGCTACACTTAGGCAAGAAAATGCAAAAGGACACATATAGATTGGGGGAAACCAGCTGAATAGCAGTAACTGTGAGAGGGGATCTTGGAGTCTTCGTGGACAACTAGCTAAATAGGAGCCAGCAGTGTGTGGCGGCAGCAAAAAAAGCCAATGCAATCCTATTAAGTTGCATTAACAGAGGGATACAATCAAGATCAAGGAAGGTTCTAAATACCATTCTGTAAAGCTTTAGTAAAACTACACCTAGAGTACTGCATCCAGTTTTGGTCATCACACTATAAAAAAGATGTTGAGACTCTAGAAAAAGTACAGAGAAGAGCAACCAGGATGATTAGGGGGCTGGAGGCTAAAACATATGAAGAACGTTTACAGGAACCGGGCCTGGCTAGTCTAATGAAGAGAAGGACCAGGGGAGATAGGATAGCAGTCTTCCAATATTTGAGGGGCTGCCACAGAGAGGAGGAAGGGGTCAAGCTATTCTCCAAAGCCCCCGAAGGCCAGACAAGAAATAATGGATGGAAACTGATCAAGGAGAGATTCAACCTGGAAATAAGGAGAAATTTTCTGACAGGGAGCACAATCAACCCATGGAACAGAAGTTGCCTTTGGAAGTTGTGGGAGCTTCACTGGAGGCTTTCAAGAAGAGACTAGACTGCCTCTGTCGGAAATAGTATAAGGTCTCCTGCTTGGGCGGGGGGTTGGACTAGATGACCTACAAGGTCCCTTCCAACTCTGATTATCTGTATCCGTAGTGGATGAAGCGATATGGCAAAGAAAGCTTGGCCAGCCCACACCCTTTCCTTGACTGCTTGAATCAGGGCAGGGGAGTATGCGCACACACCCACATCCTGCTTTATTTTAGGGCTTGCGCTACATTTTTAATGCACGTTGGCAGTGGTGAATCTGTCTATTTTCCACTCTTCTGACCATAGCGTTACAAAGTGAGGACTTTTCAGTTCGCAATGCCAGGCTTGGTGAATAGGGAAGAGCGGCACATGCTCAGTAGCCCTCTTACCATAACAAAGAGCTGTCGGTAAAGAGAGCGGCAACATCTGGCTTTGCTCTCACCCTTCTTGCTGATGACCCTGAGACCGAGAAGCAGAGGGCGAGGCTGGCCTGGCTCTTTGGGTCATGTGTCCTAAATTTATTATTTTTATAAATAACACAAGGTGACAAACTTATCTAACAGTTCTTCCTCCTCCTGATTTCCCCACAACAATCCTGTGAGATGAGCCGCCTTGAGAGAAAGTGGCTAGCACAAGGTTGCCTAACTGATTTTTCATGCCTAAGGCGGGACTAGAACTCACCGTCTCCTGGTGATTGGCCCAAAGCCACTCAGTCAGCTTTCATGCCTAAGGCGGGACTAGAACTCACCGTCTCCTGGTGATTGGCCCAAAGCCACTCAGCCAGCTTTCATGCCTAAGGCGGGACTAGAACTCACCGTCTCCTGGTGATTGGCCCAAAGCCACTCAGTCAGCTTTCATGCCTAAGGCAGGACTAGAACTCACCGTCTCCTGGTGATTGGCCCAAAGCCACTCAGCCAGCTTTCATGCCTAAGGCGAGACTAGAACTCACCGCCTCCCAGTTTCTAGACTGTTGACTTTACCACTAGACCAAGTAGACTAGGCTGCTTGCTGACTCCCAGTTGCATCCACCACCATCAGGCTCCTAGATATTTGCAAACAAGGGTTCCAAAGCTACTGGCTGAAAGTGGTTGGAGTAAGGAGGAGTGCCTGTTGAGCTACTTCCCAGACCCTCTGCTGTCTCCATTCTTGGTTCCCTCAAGTGTGGAGGAAGACTTTTGTGTGAAAACGGTATTGGGCAGCACAGAAGCCTCACCTGATGTGAAGGAGGAAAACAGCTGGGTTTTGCCCTGGGCAAGGGTGGTGTAGCAATGCCAGCCGAGGAAAAACACCACCGGTAGCCAGAATATACAGACAATGTACCTGGAAATAAAAATACAAGGGTCAGACTGGTTTTTGATTTGCGACGCCTCAAAATCTGGCCTTAGAATGGGGCTGAAGCACCTGGTTCAGATTCTGTGTCAAACTCAAGGCCCACGGGCTGAATCCAGCCCACAGGGTGCTTAGATCTGGCCCGAGGACCCACCCTGGAAACAGAGAAGGACCGGCCTACAGTGCCTTTGCCAGCGAAAGGCGAGCCTGGAGGGCTGTGCATGGAGCATCCCAAGCTCTGTTTTCAGCTGCGACGGCCTCCTGCAGCCCTCTGCCAGCGAAAGCCGAGCTCGGGAGGGCCATATGCCCTAAATGAAACTGGGCCTCCCATCCTGAACCAGATCAGGACTAGTTTGTGTGCCGGAAGATGACAACTCTACAGTACATCCCTAATCCATTACTAGGCCCCACTCAGAAACAGCACCTGCAATTCCAACTGTGTGAAGACTCCCAAATCTGGGGGTTGGAGGGGAGCAGAGGGCTGGGCTAGGAGCTGCTCTAAAAGACCACGGGCTTAGCCCTTCTGATCACAGGTATGCAAAGCTTCGGCACCCTGCAGCCTCTCCCACAATTGTCCTGGAACTTGTCACTTTCCATGCGGCACGAAGGGGGTAACTATGCAAAAGATAGAGTGCTCTTATGACCCACGGCGGTGCAGTGGTTAGAGTGCAGTACTGCAGGCTGCTTCTCTGACTGCCGAATGACTGCAATTTGGCAGTTCGAATCTCACCAGGTTCCAGGTTAACTCAGCCTTCCATCCTTCCAAAGGCTGAGTCAACCCTGAGCAGGTCAGTATCGAATGCTTGGTAGTGGGCAGAGTCAGCCTGCAATACTGCATTCTAACCATTGTGTCACCACGTCTCTTTATCCTGGCCAGACCTGTTTTCTTGGGACATTCTTCATGCCCCTGTGCCTTTGGCCTGCCCCCACTGCACACTCCTGCTCCACATCTGGTCCTTACCATGTTGTCCTGGAGAGTAACTCCATGAGATCCGAATGGAAGAGGCGAATCGGCCGATCCACTGGCTGGTGCACCCATTCATCGTACTTCTCGTGCAGGTGGCCCACTTGCCAAAGCAGAGGCTTTCCCCAGTCCACCAGGTCCTGGAAGGAGAGATGCCACAGCAAGATCTTTACAACTGCATGGTCTCAACAGTCAGAGTTATGACATTCTGACAACATAGCATGCCAGAAAATGTGATGAATGGCACTGCAAACAATGAGACTCTAGAAAAAGTGCAAAGAAAAGCAACCAAGATAATTAGAGGACTGGAGGCTAAAAGATACGATGAACAGTTGCAGGAACTGGGCCTGGCTAGTCGAGGGAAGAGAAGGACCAAGGGAGACAGGAGAGCATCTTCCAATATTTGAGGGGCTGCCACAGAGAGGAGGAAGGGGTCAAGCTATTTTCTAAAGCACCCAAAGGCCAGACAAGGAACAATGGATGGAAACTGAACAAGGAGAGATTCAACCTGGAAGTAAGAATTCCCCAGCCAGCTTTAAGCCTAGAGGACTTCAACTCCCAGAATTCCCCAGCCAGCTTTAAGCCTGGAGGACATCAACTGGCTGGAGAATTCTGGGAGTTGAAGTCCTCCAGGCTTAAAATTGCCAAGGTTGGAGAGCCCTGTTCTAGATTATGTATTTGTGCCAGGCAGAAGATTTCACAGGAATCTGTGCTTCAAAAACCTGGATCACCACTGAAGGGCATCAGAGAGCTGGGGATTTCTTCATCTCTCTTTCTGAATTCTGGATTGCTGAAAGGCGGTGGCCCTCTCACCTTTGCACCACAATAAAATGGTTAAAATTAACCTCTGCTCCAATACTGGGAAGGGAGACTGTTTACCACATTCATTCTTTCATATTTCAGGAACAAAATTGCCAGAAGTTAGTGTTTACTAAACTTTCCCGTTATCAGATCATATGAACATTGTCATAACATAAGAAGGAGCTGGGCTTCCGTTAAATAATATTATCTTTACTTTTGCGACCAACCTCCCACAGATGCCTCTTAAAATAATGGGCATTTCAAGGCACAGATTTGGCATACAAGGAATTCTGATCCCTGCCAGCTGTCTCTCCTTCGTGGATGAACTGGGCAAACATTTCTGGATATATTTTTTTTTCCTCTGCAGATCCCAGCCCTTCTTCTTCTCCCTGTTACCTCCTGTGAGAAACAAAAATATAGGCTATTGATCTAAATTTGCAGGTCAAGTGACAGAGATGATCTGCATGGGCCCAGCCCTGGGACACTTGCCAGCTGAATCAGGATTGTTCAGCTGTGTTTTTATTTCCTCACTTTACTCTTTCCCCGTGTTTAAATGGTGTGTCATTACTATAAATTTTCTGGCGTGCCCTGCACAATGTATCTTGCGACAGATTTCTTTTTAAAGAGCAGAGTTCATATGGCTGATTCTATACATGGGATGCTGAGTGAGAAAGAGCTGGGAAGATGCATATCTATCCTTGTAACATGTCATGCTCAGATAAACCTCCCACTTCATTGGCAGAGAAACCTAACACAAGACTACCTTGTTTCCCTCAAAATAAGACTCTGTCTTAATTGTTTTGGGCACCAAAAAAGGCACCTGGTCTTATTTTCGGGGGATGTTATCCACTGACTAACTTCACTTGTGTACATTGTCCCCAGCCTCCTTTTCACTGCCTTCAGGAACTTCTGATGCGCTGGCAAGGCCTCCGATCTGGGGCTCTGTTATCCGCTACAGAGGCCTTTAGGAAGCCTTGCCAGCTGCAGAAGAAATGGGCCGGCAAGGCAGGTGTCAGGGTGTGCGAGGCCTGGCTACAACTGTCCAAAGATAAATAGTAAGACAGCTCCACCCCCTCATCCCTTCCCGTAGCTTAATTTTTACCCATGCATTCTGGAGTGGGTGGGATCTTAATTCGGGCTTATTTTGGAAGCAGGGCTTATATTGGGCTCGCATGTAAAATCAAGCTAGGACTTACTTTCAGGGTAGGTCGTATTTTCAGGGAAATGGGCAGTTTCTCAATCCAGAGGGATAGAAATTGGTTTCTGCCAGATCACTGCCCTGCTACTTCTGAAAGAGATGCTGTAAGAACTGCCAAATCAAGAGGCAACTAACTGATGACTAGCTCCCTTGTCAGAAAGGGCATCATCGAGGATAAAGTATTTTTTCCCAGTGGGACCAGTCTACCAGTGCAACCTGGTCTACACAAATATGGGATGGAGCATACTGCTTCTGCTTTCACCTTTCACAGCCCCAATCCAGGAGCCTTCGCAGGCAGTCGCTTTTGCAACAAACTATTTTGAAATAATGTTTTACTGACAAAGAATTTCTTTGTTTGTTGGTAAAACAGAAAATTTAATATCACAGAGGGTGATTCACCAAGGCCAGACATTTTTCAGCTGATTGCAAAAGTTGAACTTCCAAACACCCACTGAGGTGCTTCAAGGCTACAGAAAATACTGCTGCAGTTTCTCAGCTTCTTTTTACTGTAATTAACCCAGATTACTTTTGGTACTTTTCTGCCCAAAACAAAGCAGCAATTAGCCAAACAGAATGAGGAATGAGGATGTCAAGAATTGCACGTTCATTTCTGTATTTATAGGCAGTTACACAGGTAGGGAAGGAGAACGATGGGACAAGGGTATCAGAAACCATTTGTAACACTTTGCTTGAGTTGGGAGGGTTTCCAGCTAGGGGCTCCCCCAAAGAAGAGGGAGTCAAGCTATTCTCCAAAGCGTCTGAAGGCAGGACAAGAAGAAAAGGATGGAATCAAGGAGAGATCCAACCTGGAAGTAAAGAGAAATTCCCTGACAGATAAAACAATTAATCAGTGGAAAGGCTTGCCATTAGAAGTTGTAGATGCTCCCATCACTGGAGGCTTTTAAGAAGAGACTGGATAGCTGCTTGTCTGAAATAACCTCCAGGGTTCCTTCCAACTCTATTATTCTATTCTATTATTCTTTCTTTGATTGTGTGTATCCATCCCATCAAGCCCAAATAAAGTCCGGAATGGCATAGGATCCTCTGCCATGGCCAGTGGGGTGGACTAGAAGCCCCCCCCCCAACCCTACTATTCTATGCTCTAGTCAAATTTCTTTGTGTGGGGTTTACATCCAGGCTCCTGGCCCTTGGAAGTAAACATCCTTTTACATGAGTTCCTGCCTTGCATCATGGCACATTGCCTGCGGAGGTGAATTAAGCATATTCCACATACCATTGCTAAACCTAAGTGACTTTACCTGGACTTGGAAGCAAAGCAGAGTGTGATTGGTAGATACCGGAGTGGAAGTGGTACAGGTATGTTATGAGGTTGAAAAATACGTTCTGGAAAAAAGCATTGCCATCATGCATCTGTCACTTCCATGAAGCCACCCAGGGGCAGGGTAACCAGATATCTGAACAGATGAAGGAGGACATGGAAAATTGGCCTGGAGGGGGCAAAGGAAGACCAACTAGAGATATTCCTTAACCAATTGCTTATGACAGTGCCTGAAAATGGAATTTACAACCCAGGTTCAAAATTCCAATATCTTCTCTCACAGAGTCACACAGCTGCATTTCTGGCATATTTACAACTGTTTGCAACACTCCCTGATCACGTGATCACAATTTATAACACTTTTATTGGAAACTAGTGATAAAATCTGGTTTCCTGCCCAAAACTGCTCCATAACAAAGAATGATGTAAATGAAAGACAGGTAGAGCCTTGGTAATGGTGGAGTCAAAGGTGGAATAAGCCTAGAGTCATTACATATCCACAGTTTGTCCAACCGCCCTTGAATTCCATTGATTCTTATCTGGTGTCAATTTAGTGTTCAGTATTGGTTCGGTTACATTCTCGTCTATAGGCGTGAATAATAAATAATGAATTGGAATTTTATGTGTGGTTTTGATTCTTCTGCCTGATAAGAGCTTCAGAATTTGCTTAAACAACCACTCAAAAAAGGTCTAAAAATCAGGTCTGCCCATGTGCTCAGCCATGTTAGAACCGTGACTGAAACTGTGGGCTCAGCCACGGTGTTAAGTCGAGGATTTCCTGTATTTATTTAATTTTCTTGGCAATCATCACAAACCATTCAGTGGAACAACTGCAAAAAATATATATATACTTGAGGTTCACGTATCTGAAATTTCTTTTTCCAGCCTCAAACCCCCCCCCCCACCTCCCAGTTTTTCAATCCCAGGAATGTGCTAGAGTCCTTAGGAGGTAAAAGCCTTCCAGTGTTACTGATTACAGCTTTGTCAATTTCAGGCAGCACCACAAATCAACTAATTTAAGGTCTAAGGAGCAGAACTTGTTAATTTGCCGTTAGTGCTTATTGCTCAAGCTGTGTCTTGCAAAGAAAAGCTGCTCAGGACGTTTTTTGTTTTGCTAAATATTATTTTGTCAGACATTCAAAAAGCTGCGGAATAATGTTGTCTTCAGTGACACAGGCAGCTTAATTAATTAAGTCAAGCAAGCAAGCTGCGCCAGCAGAAGACTCAAAGAAGTATACGTCCTTCTTTGGTTAAACATCTGCAACTCTACGCAAAGGCTAGCTGGGTCTCCTTTGGTTGCCCTGCCCAGGAGAACAGAGCTGGAAAGCAGGTTAGTGGGGTTGGGAGGAAATGGAGATTTTGCAGCATCCTTCCCCTGCCACGCCCACCAAGCCACGCCCACAGAACTGGTGGTAAAAAAAATTGAATCCCAGCACTGGGTTGCATTATCCTGGGGTCATGTGATGGCCACTTGTGTCCTTCCCAGGCAGTGTCCAACAATGGGGGAAGGAAGTCTGATTCACTTAAGAACTGTGACATGCTTAATTTAATGACAATAAATAAATAAATAAGATTTAAAAAAACCAGGCACAACTCACAATGACTGCATTGTTTACCAGAGGAAGTTCTGTTTCCAATGGCCATCCTAAGTTGTTGAGGATTACCTGTACAAACTGAGTTGTTGTCTAAGTTTGCACAATACTCAGCAAACCAAGCAACCGGATTGTATTTGCACGATAAGATTCTTGTATACCAGCTTGAGCAATAACTCTTCTTGACCAGAACTTTACCTATGGTTCTGAGTCTTTGTAACTATGTTAACGTTAATCTTCCAGTTAAGAAGATGTATTGCTCAGACTTATTTACATGAATCTAGCAAACTAACGGTCAGCACTAAACTGGTGCTAGATAAGAGTTAATGGAATTGAAGGGGAGGCTGGACTTGGATAACTTGTTGGCATATAACAATTCCAGTCTACTTCCTCTCTTGATTCCAACCCCAGGTTCTGCCTCGTCTTCTCCTACGAGGGTTTGTGACAATTGCAGAGTTCCAGAATCATGTAATGATCACTTGCAACCTTCCCACTTGGATTCCAAAAGCAAAGTCATTGGGGGAAACTGGACTGGCTTACTGACCACGTGTTCAACTTAAACAACCACAGTGATTTAACAACCATGGCAAAAGAAAGGTCATAAAATCAAGCCTGTTGTGCAGGTCTAGATTCCAAGTTCAGCACGGCAAGAGTCACTGAGTAACTGAGTCTAACAGGTACACACAGGAAGTCCAGGAAAGCAATCCAAATTCAAAGAGGCCAGGATACACAGCACAAGCACACAAGGAATGAAACTAGGCATGTTGTTCCAGTAACACTCATGTCCTCAGGGCAAGATTAGGAAAGCAATGCCAATGCAGCTCTTCATGAGAGACAAGATGGCCTCCTTACCTGTAGTGTAGCTGACTGGCATTGTGCCAAGATACTCCTTTGGTCTTTTTAGCTGCCAGCAGAAAGGGGAAAGTGGGGGAAAGCAGTGCGTTCCTCAAATGCTTCAGATAATCGCCTTGGCAGCCCAAAGCTGTCTTTGCGCAAGATTATTACTGGACAGCCTGATTGATGACTCTTGGTGGACGGTGTGTCCCATTGGAGAATATACATCCAGGGGGTGGGAGGAAGACCAGGGTCAAGGGGGAAATGAATGATGATGTATTTTAGTGTCGGCTGCATCCAGCTAATGCCAACATGGCCACTTCTAATAAACCTTTTTTTTTTTTTTTATCTCTGAGAGATACGGCTAGAGATTTATGATTTGAATGGGGGTGGATTTGTTGGAGCCCTGACATGTAATCTGTTTGAAGGTGTCTGCAGAATTCCAAAATTCGCCTCTCCTCCATTCCCCTCCCACAACTGTCTTAAGGTGGCAGATTTTCTGACCACTCTGCCCAGGGGTGGAGGCCCAAATGGATGGGAGGGAAGGCAGGCAGGCTGCAATTTGGTTCAGCAGCCTGTTCTTCCACACTTACTCACTAACCACAATAATGCATGGGTGGGGGAAAAGACTCCCACTCAGTGCCTTGGCTTTTCTTCACACACACACACACACACACACACCATTCCAAATTGGATAACTTGCAAAATGGAAATGTGTCCTAGGACAAGGGTGTAATCTGCATCTTCATGGACCCACAGCAACTGCTTGAGCTTCATGTGCCAACTGGGCCAAAAGACCTGTCAAACCCGAAATTATCATGTGTAGCCATTTTAGTTTGTCTTTTTCTTATTTTCCCTGTGGTAGTCATGGGGGGGGGGGAGTTGCGGGCTTGACACATTCCTAACGGGGAAGGAGTGGAGATAAAGAGAGTTGTTTTGGCTAGGTGATTCTTCTTCCCGTGGGAAATGAGCTGTCTGTGCTTAGGGCCCCCTGAGGTGGAGATTTATCACATCAAGCAACGTTGAATTACTTCTATTGGAGAATGTGACTTATGGGGGTTGTTTCTAACTTCTAATATTGTGGCGTAATTCTGGGTTGAGTCAGATCTGGAATTACCATGGACTTTGCCAATTTGATGTTTTCCTAAATAAAAGAAATGTTTTTGAAGATAGACTTTGTTATTTTTCTTTTAACATGGATTTCATTACTTGGAGACCTGACAAGACCTTTGCCCAGACACATCTTGTGGGCCTTCTGAATTGTCACTCACCCTTTGGTTGTCTCATGTGTGGACTACTATAATGTGTTCTACATGGAACTGCCCTTGAAGCCCACTCAGAAGTTCTGGTTGATCCAGGATGTAAGGGCCCAGCAGTTCAGTTATGGGCAGGCCTCATTATGCCCATCTCCACTTGGGGGCTGCAGTAGCTCCCAGTGAGACTTCTTGGTGCACCTAGTCCTTGTTGTCTTTTAGAGCAGGGGTCCCCAACCACCGGTCCGCGGACCGGTACCGGTCCGTGGAACAAATCCTACCGGGCCGCTGGTTTGCTGGGCACCGCCATCTGGTTTTGATGAAAAAGTGCTTCCGGTGAGCTTTTCCGGGTAGAAAGCTCACCGGAAGCACTTTTTCATCAAAACAAGATGGAGGCACCCAGCTGATGCCGGTACCGGGCCGCGGCATAAAAAAGGTTGGGGACCACTGCTTTAGAGGCCCTTCATGGCAGAGGGCCCAGGCCCTGCCTCTCTTCCCTACTCTTGGCCCATCCTGTTATACCTACTATCATCGAAGCCCCATCAACAAAATAATATTGTCATCTGATGGGAAGCAGACATTTTCTGTTGTCCTTGGTGCTCTCTGAGTTTGCCTGTTTTCTTGAAGACGTTTCACTACCCAAACTAGGTAACATTATCAGTGCTAGGAGGGAGTGGGATTTGTGGAGGAGGAGGAGGAGGAGGACCAACGAGTCCTTGGTGCTCTCTGAGTTTGCCTGTTTTCTTGAAGACGTTTCATGACCCAAACTAGGTAACATTATCAGTGCTAGTAAAGAGTGATGTCTGCTGTCAGTTTATATTCTATGGCTTGCCCTGTCAATGTTGAGCAAACCACTAGAATATAAACTGACAGCAAACCACACACTCCTTACTGGCACTGGTAATGTTACCTAGTTTGGGTAATGAAATTTCCTCAAGAAAACAGGCAAGCTCAGAGAGCACCAAGGACCTATCCTTTCGATCCTGAGCTACATATATTCTTCTTTACTGGAAACAGCATTTCCCTGAGGTTCCTACTCTGACTCTATTTCAAAAAAGCCTTACAATCTCTCCTGTTTAAAGACCTTGGCCTAAATACTGGTAAAGCTTGTTATATGATTCTTTGTCACTTATTTTCTGACCTATGTTATTTTTCAACTGTCTTTACGTTGTTATAGGACTCAGTTATACTGTGTTGAGAGCCCTAATTGAGGATCCAAAGCTCCGTGTTAGGGCAGCGGACAACCATGGAGAAAACCTACCTATGTGGTTGCTAAGAGCTGATCTCGATGTGAAAGCCCATAAATGATCAATGAATCTATCAGTGCAAGACTCAGCATATTCTGGAGAAGTCTATCATGCTGGGGAAGGCAGAAAGAAACAAACATAGCAAGACAAGAAGCAACGGGTGGAAACTAATTAAGGAGAGAAGCAACCTGGAATTTAGGAGAAACTTCCTAATAGTGGGGACAATCAAACAGTGGAACAGAAGTTGCCTCCCAAAGTTGTAGGTGCTTCATCGCTGGAGGTTTTTAAGAAGGGACTGGACAGCTACTTGTCTGGAATGGTATAGGGTCTCCTGCTTTAGCAGGGGGCTGGACTAGAAGACCTCCAAGGTCCCTTCCTTTATTCTATTGTGTTCTATTCATCCAAAAGGTTCCTGTCCTTTTGGTGTGGTTATGCACAATTCTCTGTCTCCAGGCATTACCACTTGCAATTCTGTCTAACTTACATTGATTTCACAAATGATTTCATATGTAGATTATCTCTTCCTACATGAAGTTGTAAAAATCTATTAGCATTTATTTAAAAGAAAACCTAGAGAGCTGAATTATTAAAATTAGAATATTATGGCTTGGTATACCAGCAATAGATCATATTTACGCATCCCTCTAAAAATGCAAAATAAGACAAGTTCAGAATCAAATGAAAATTAAACACATTTCTCCTCTGTTGGTGAACTTGGCAGGGAAAGATAAGTAGGTCCACCTAATAACAAGACAGATAATTAGATAGCAAGCAGTCTATCTTACAGATAAGGGGAAGGAGGCCTCTGCCTCAGTATCAGGGAATTGTTGCCAAATCAAAGGTTTGTAAGGGTTTTTACACAGTGCAACACTTCATAACTTTTTTTTTTACTACCGATTCTGTGGGCGTGGCTTGATGGGCATGGCTTGGTGGGCGTGGCAGAGGAAGAATACTGTAAAATCCCCATTCCCTCCCCACCCCACTAACCTGCTTTCCAGCTCCATTCTCCTGTGCAGGGCAACCAAAGAAGACCCAGCTGATCAGCTGGGACTCAATGGGAGGAAGAGAGGGAGCAAAGCCAGTCAGAGGTGGGATTGGCCGGTTCTCCGAACTGCTCAAAATTTCTGCTACTGGTTCTCCAGAACTGGTCAGAACCTGATGAATACCACCTCTGAGTACAGTATAGTATACAATAACATAGCATAGCATACTACAGTTAGTTATTGGCTTACTACCAAAATTGTACAGCCAAGATGGCAACGACGACGGCTGCCTCAGTGAAATGCTCTCTAATGGTTTCTTTATTCCTTATTATTATCTGCAATTCACCATGGATTTCATACTCAGAAGACCATCTGCTAAGAATTAGGCAATGTTTCCTTAAGGAGCAGCTTTCTGATTCCTCACCCCCACTTTTCTTTGCAAACACAGAGGATATTCTAACTAATTCCCTGGTGCTATGGATTACAACAAATCAAGGAGGAAAGCAACAACACAGAAAAAGGAGATGAGGTAAACTAGTGGGAATTTTAAACAGACTAAGGAATGCTCTCCCTTCAATCTTTCTGACTAATTTACACTCACTTGCTAACAACATGGATGAAATTAATCTCTTAAATAAATGGAATTCTGATTTCTAAAATTCCGCAGTTCTTTGTTTTACTGAAACCTGGCTTAATCCACAAATTCATGGGGACAACACCATATACATCCTAGGATTTCAGACATTTAGATCAGACAGAATTGAAGAGACATCAGGTAAAACAAAGGGTGGAGGATTATGTTTATATATACTATATAAGTTCTGTGATGAAAAGTTAAGAGTCTTTATACATCAACTGCAAGCCATTTTATTCTCCACGTAAGTTCTCCTCATTTCTCCTAATAGCTGTGTATGTTCTCCACAAGACTGTTTAAACAAGGCATTAAGAATTCTTGCTGATCAAATTATAGAGGCTGAAGCCAAACACCCAGGTTCCCTTCCCATCATTTTAGGAGATTTCAATCAAGAAAATTTAAGGAAAGAGCTCCCAAAATATTTCCAGCATGTAAACTGTCCCACCAGACAGAGGCAAAAATACTTTAGACCACTGCTACGCAACACTAAAAGATGCTTATAGGTCTTTGCCACAAGCAACTGTGGGACACTCTGACCACTGCATGATTCACTTTGTACCTGCCTACAGACAAAGACTTAAAACCATGAAACCAACAATTAAATCAGTGAAGACTTGGCCGGATGAGGCAAAGCTGAAACTCCAGGACTGCCTTGATTGCACGGATTGGAATGTTTTTGAAGATGCCTCTACAGACCTAGATGAGCTCACAGATACTGTAACATCATATGTTAGCTTCTGCGAAGACTTATGTGTACCAACAAGGAACCTGCAAATATATAGGAACAATAAACCTTGGTTCACAGCTAAACTTAAGCAGCTACCTCATTCCAAAGAGGAAGCCTACAGAAAAGGTGATAGAATGCTATACAACCAGGCCAGAAACGTATTAACAAGAGAGATCAGAGCAGCAAAAAGAGGCTACTCTGAAAAGTTAAGGATTCAGTTCTCAACAAATGAACCAGCAAACATGTGGAAAACTCTTAAAAACATCACTGGCTTCAGCAAACCTTCCCAGGCAGAAGAAAATCAACAACTGGCAGATGACCTGAATGTATTTTACTGCAGGTTTGAAAAGAAACTACAGTCACCTATCTCCACAACCCATATCTCAAACACACCAACAACAGCCAAGCCTCCTACAACTGGCCCCAATCCATTGGTCCCACAACCTCTGATGATCACAGAAAAAGAAGTGCAAGATCTTTTACACAGACAGAAGCCAGGAAAAGCACCAGGGCCAGACAAGATAACTCCTCCTTGCTTCAAAGTCTGTGCTGAGATGTGCTATTATTCCTTCCTGCTTCAAACGTTCTACCATCATCCCAGTGCCAAAAAAGCCCTCCATCAAGGAACTGAATGACCACAGACCAGTTGCTCTAACATTTGTAGTTATGAAAATCTTTGAAAGGCTTGTGCTGTCCCACCTGAAAACCATCACGGATCCGCTGTTAGATCCCATGCAGTTTGCATACCGACCAAATAGATTGACAGATGATGCTGTTTACATGGTTCTGCATTACATGCTACAACACCTTGAATCTCCAAATACCTACGCAAGGGTCCTCTTTGTAGACTTCAGTTCAGCATTCAATACCATCATTTCAGACACGTAAATTAAACCAACTAGTGGCACCTGACCACACTTGTAAGTGGATCATAAGCTTCCCAACAGACAGGAAGCAGCACGTGAAGCCAGGCAGAATCACATCTGATACCTGTACAATCAGCACAGCCTCCCCAAAGGCTGTGTGTTTTCTCCACTTCTCTTCTACCAATGACTGCATCTCAAACGATCCATCTGTTAAAATACTGAAGTTTGCTAATGACACAACAGTGATTGGTCTCATTCGAGACAACAACGAATCCACATACAGACAGGAGATTATACAACTTGCCTCCTGGTGTAACCAGAACAGTCTGGAACTGAACACACTCAAAACCGTAGAAATGGTGGTAGACTTGAGGAAAAACCCTCCATACTACCACCTCTTACAATACTAGACACAGTATCAACAGTAGAGACCTTCAAATTTCTAGGTTCTACTATATCACATGACCTAAAATGGACATCTAACATCAAAAACATCATCAAAAAAGTACAACAAAGAATGTTGTTTCTGCACCAACTCAGAAAGCTCAAACTGCCCAAGGAGCTGCTGATCCAGTTCTACAGAGAAATTATTGAGTCTATCATCTGCAACTCTATAATTGTCTGGTTTGGTTTTGCAACCCAACAAGGCAGACAAAAACTTCAGAGAATAATTAGGGCTGCAGAAAAAACAATTACTACCAACCTGCCTTCAATCGAGGACTTGTATACTGCACAGTCAAAAAGAGGGCTGTGAAAATATCCACAGACCCCTCACATCCCGGACATAAACTGTTTCAACTCCTTCCCTCAAAACGACACTACAGAGCCCTGCACACCAGAACAACTAGACACAAGAACAGTTTTCCCCCCGAAAGCCATCACTCTGCTAAACAAATAATTCCCTCAACACTGTTCAACTATTACAAAGTCTGCACTACTATTACTGTTAATCTTCTCATCACTCCTTATCACCCATCCCCTCCCACTTGTGACTGTAGGACTGTAACTTTGTCGCTTGTATCCTTACGATTTATATTAACTATTCCTAATATGATTTGATTGCTTATTGTCCCTAATGACTATCATTAAGTGTTGTACATTATGATTCTTGATTCTTAATGTATCTTTTCTTTTATGTATACTGAGAGTATTTACACCAAGACAAATTCCTTGTGTGTCCAATCACATTTGGTCAATAAAGTATTCTATTATATTCTATTCTATTTGGGTGGTTAAATGAGAAATTTGATAAGTTAGTTTTCCCCATTTTATGAACTTGATTACCATAGTTGTTAAGTGAATCATTGCAGTTGTTAAGTTAGTAACAGGGTTGTGAGCCTGGCTTCTTCACTGACTTTGTTTGTCAGAAGGTTACAAAAGGAGTTCATGTGACCCTGGGACAAGTGTAAAAAACAGTCATAAGTCACTTTTTTCAGTGCCATGGTAATTTTGAATGGTCACTTAATGAACTTTTGCAAGTCAAGGATTACCTGTATACTAGTGTCTTATATCTAATTAGCTGGATATCCATGCTCTGCTACGAAACTATGTGGTCAGGTTTAGTTTTTGGGGAGGAAAATAAGGGGAAAAAATTCTGCCTCTGCCTACCAGCATCCATCGGTATTTATCTGGCTAGCGTCCTGTCAGTGTGTGAGAGAGTTGAGGGCTGTATTTGCTGTGTGAGCAAGGAGACAGCAAGGAGCCTGGGTGTGGCTTAGCTCAACTGTTCTGTACTAAAGCTGCTTGGTGCTATGAAACTGAAATAGAAACTCCTCTCCTCTGCTTGCATTTCACATTTGGAACAGATTTCTTTTCAGGTGGGGAGGGGGTGTAGAACTCCTTAGCATCAGAGAATAAAAATAATAATAATAATAATAATAATAATAATAATAATAATAATAATAATAATAATAATAGAGGAAATACTAACGCTCTGATGGTCATTTCGAAAAATCCTTTCTTAGTGAGCACCTAGTAGCCAAGAGGAACGTAAGTGTCAAATTTCACGTTTGTAGGCTTTATGGTTCTGAGATTTTGTGATGATGCGTGAGGGGTATTTTGCTTTTATATAGAGAGATATATAATTACGTATTATATTATGTTATATTCACAGTATAGAGCCTATTTTATTATATTCTAATCTAGAAGACCCTAGAAAGTCTAGAGGGGACCTACAATCTCATGACTTTCAAGGAAACTTGTGCATCTCTGGATACGCTAAACTCAGTGGAGCATTCAAGGGAAGAAGGTGGAGCCTCCTTGCTGACAGACCGTAGATCGTGACTCTCTGTGGCTATGGTCCGTGCTCTTTCGTTGGAGAGCCCCGATCATTACGATTAGGGGCTGAAGCTGCCTTGGAGGGGCAGCGGAGTAAGGGGAAGCCGCAAGCCAGGTTGAGGGGAGCCGCATCTCCCCACCTGGGCTTGGTCTTTTCCCCCCTAAAGACGACTGCAGTGGTGGTTTAAAATGGCCACCCCGAAGAGGAGGACTCAGCTGGATTTGTACAGGAAAGATTGAGGGTGGAGCTGGTGTTGCGATGATACGGCATGCGATCTTGGAGGTCTGAAATTGCTGCCGATATCTTTACTCCTGGACGGTCCAATCAGATCTAAACCGTCCCAAAGAGACGGTGAATGTAAAGAGCGCATCCTGTCACTCCCAGGGATACCGCAAAGTCCCTGGTAGATCCAGGAGAAGCTCTTTTTGCCAGCAGCAAAGAGGCAGCCATTAAAGCTGCTGAAGTTGGGACAGCTCCGAAACGAAAGAGAACGGAAAGAGAAAGTGTGCCGGTTTGGTGAGAACTTTTTCTTTATTTTAAGATTTGAAAGGACACCCTAAGGAAAAGAAAGAATCTGTAAAAGTTTTGACAGAAGTTATCAAGCAGCGATTTTAAACAGGAATGTCAAAGTAATATTTTTATATTTTTTTCCTCATTGCTGGGTTTTCTACACATGATTTTATATTTTGAAACTGGACTGTTTTTTTTTTTTCACCTATTCTTTCCTTTTTGACTTTATAATATTCTAGGCTAGAGACTCCCTTTTATATTTTTTAATATCATTTTCCCTTTTTAATTAATTTTTATTATATTTTGTTTGGAAAAGGAGGGGGAAAGTGAGAGCAAAGAAACTTTGTAACTAGAGGCTTGAAAATATTCTATTTCCCTGTGATCAGACAAAGCTGAGAAAGAAAGAACTGAGACTCCTTTTCAAGGGCATTGCTATTTGATAAAATAGAGGGAAGAGCATGGGAGAGTATTATTGTAGGTGCTCTTCTGGGTTTCTATCAATAGCTGGAGTCTGGTGTTGAAGCTTATAGAAAGAAAAAGGTGATAAGACTGGAGAAGAGAGTTATAAATTTTAACAAAAGCCTTGGATGATCAAACAAGGTGCAGTGTGCTCTTTTTATTTTTTTTAAGCTGTGCTATTTCTTACTTCAACAAACCCCCTCCTTACTCGTTTACTTTTCATAATAGCTATTTGGATTTTTGGCCTTTTGGAACTTGATTTTTGTCTTTCTTTTTGTCTTTTGAAGTCAAATTTTTATGTTTGCATTTTATTTTAAAGGAAAAGCTTTAGTATTAATGACTTCCTTCCTTTTCTTTTTAAGGGAGTAGTCTCTTTTCTTTTTTCTCTCTCTCACCCTTGTATATTTTTTTTACCCTCCATATTGGGGGTTTTTTTTTGGCTTTCTTTTTTTTCTTATGCATTCTTTTACACCTGAGGCCTCTTAATTGGATTAAGGTGTTGAAGAACCTGAAGAACTTTCCTTTTCTCTTTTTTAGTTTTTTAGTTTTTACTTTCCCACCTTTTTCAGGATTTTACAATTTTTTCTTTTTTGTGTGTGTTTATGGTCTTTTCTTCCATTTTTGAGTTTTTATTGCTATCTAGCCAACTGATTGGATTAAGGTATACAAGAACCTGAAGAATTTATTATTATTATTATTATTATTATTATTATTATTATTATTATTATTATTATTATTATTATTATTATTGCTACTATTTTGTTTCTTTTTTCTTACTATTTTTATTTGAAATCGCAATTGGTTATTTTACAGGTGGATTAAGGTCTACAAGAACCTGAAGATTTTGAATTGTCCGAAATGAGTTGGAAACTAACAGCCCCTGGTTCCTCAACTTCTACTTCTTCCTCTTCACCATCTGGAGGACAACGTTCAATACAGACAATGTTACAGCAAGAAAAAGAACAGGAAAAAGTGACCCTGCAGATGATTATGCAAGGAATTCAAAATATTCAAATAAGAACAGAGAATATTGAAAAGAGAACAGAGAACATTGAACAAAGAACAGGGAAAACTGATGAAAAGGTGGAGAACATTCAACAAATGATGATGAAGTATGATGAGAGATTCCAAACAATTGAAGAAGACAAACAAAGAGATAAGAAGATTGGAAATACTGACAGCAGATTAACTGTGGTTGAACAAGATAAAAGTGTGATGCTGAGATGGGAGATGGACAGATCAGAATTTTATCTCAGATTCCAAAACATAGAGGAAGAAAAGGGAGAAAACCTAGCTGAGATAATAATAGAAATTTTGGCTGAAGCTTTGGAAATTACTAAAGAGAAGATGATGGATGGAATAGATGAGGTTTATCGAGTCTTCACAAGATATGCAATGAGAAATAGCCTACCAAGAGAAGTTCACATCAGATTTACAAAGAAAGCCATTAAAACGCAAATATTGCAAGTGGCAAGAGAGAAAACATTGAAATATAAAGACAAGGAGATTGTGGTCCTGAAACAAGTACCCAGAAGAGTGAGAGAGATGAGAAGAGAATACTGATTTCTGACCAAAATGCTACTTTAAAAAGAGGTGAATTATAGATGGCTGATTCCTGAACGTTTAATGTTCACATGGCAAGAACAGAGATATTTTTTGGAGGGAAAGAGAAAGAGGCAGAAAAAGAGATCTCACTAATTGAATTCCAAGAGGACTGCCAAATGGCGACTGAAAAAGAAGAAGGTGCAGTAGCTGGAAAGGTGGAAGCCAAAGAACAACGTGAACCAAGATCTACGAGAGCTGCTAAACCTAACTACAAAATATAACCATGAAAGAGACAAAACTGATTGCAATTAATATAAATGGACTTAATTCAGCTATTAAAAGAAGGAAAACTTTCCATAAATTAGAGAAATTAAAATTTGATATAATCTGCCTACAAGAAGTACATATCAAAAAGCAACATGAACAATTGTTGATTCAGCCAAAATTAGGGAAAATATTTACTTCTTTGACACAATGCAAGAAAAGAGGAGTGGTCTTATACATTAAAGATATTATCCCAGCGAAATTGATCTATACTGATGACGATGGAAGAATAGTAATGTTGGAAATAATGGACAATAATATGAAAACACTCCTGATTGCAATCTATGCCCCAAATCACAATCAAGAAGAATTTTATAAAAAATTACATATGAAAATAATTGAATTGGACTATGCTAATATAGTTATGATGGGAGAGTTTAATGGAATTGTAGATAATAAACTGGACTATACAGCACAGAAAACAACAAAGCAAAACATAAAGACTCTCCCTAAATCTTTTTTTTTAAATGGTGGATGAAATAAACTTAAAAGATACATGGAGAGAAAGAAATGCTAAATGTAAACAATGCACCTTCTACTCAAATAGACATTTATCATGGTCCATAATAGATATGATATGGATGTCAACAGGATTGTTAGCTAATATTCGAGAAATAAATATTGAAACAAGTACTTGGGCAGATCACAATCCAATGACAATTAAATGGAAAGGACAAAGAAGAAGATCTAGATGAACGTTAATTAATACTATATTAAAGGAAGAAGACCTCACACAGTGGATGGAGAAAGAATTGGCTTTTTTCTTTGGAGAAAGCAAAAAAGAAGATACATCAATCCAGAACGTATGGGATACAATGAAGGCATATGCTAATATAATTGATAATAGACTATACAAGGAAAAGAAATACCATGAAAAGACTAGCCTCTAAGGCATTAGAGGATGAGTATAAAGAACTTGAAAAAGAGCTACAGAAAATGCCACAGAAAAAGGACATTAAGTTAAAAATAATAACAAAAAAAAGGGAACCTCCACGTTCCCTTCCAACTATATTTTATAACTAAGGACTTGGCGAGACAGACTAGCTTCAAGGTTTCCAAGCCAAGGGTCCAGCTTTGCCCCATCCATCTTCTCTCCAACAGTCTCCTTGTCAGCTTCCCTATTCACCTCTAGTTCCTTTTGTGCAGCGGCTGCCCGGACAGGAGCCACACAGCAGGAGGCTGGTTTAATTAGCTGAGATCACAGCAGGATTCAGCAACAATCCAGAAGATCTCAGCCTTGGCTGCACAAAGGAAGGGCAATTAAGCCAAGTGCCACACTGATACAAGGAGCAGGGAGAATAAAATGAGCATCAGACTTCTTTCTCCTTTTCCATAGTGTGAATCACCTTAGTCAGCAAGGAAAGTCAGACATCCATTCATAAATCATATCCATACATCTTATTTTAGAGAAAAGTTGCTTCGGTTTTACCAGCAGGATCTACAAAGTCAAGTTCCCTGTTCAAAGCCTCACCCCTTTAATCTGTGTTGGAGGTGCCATTTTGATTTTTGGGACACCCACCTTGGAAAATCACTTGCCAAATAGAGTATGGCAGGTGAACTCACTGCTCACTCCAGGAGTTTGATCAAGGTGGACTCAGCTTCAGTCCATCTGAGGTTGGTAAAATGAGGACCCAAATTGTTGGAGGCAAAAGGCTGACATTTGTAAACTGCTTAGGGCTGTAAAGTATAAGCCTAAGGGCTGTTGCTATTGCTATAAATCCCAAATGTGGTTTTTCAAGAGGCAACTGGACTTTCTGGGTGGTTTTTTTTTTAAGACATTTCGCTTCTCATCCAAGAAGCTTCTTCAGCTCTGAAGAAGCATGGATGAAGAAGCTGAAGAAGCTTCTTGGTTGAGAAGCGAAATGTCTTCAAAGAAAAACCAGTAAGTCGGAACTTCCAGTTTGTCGGCTTTGCCAGCGGCAGGGTTTCGCGATCCTGCGCGATCCCTACCGCACAAGCTGTTTTGGTGCCTCCGATCCGGATGGGTTTGGAGGCTAAGGCTGCCTTGCAGAGGCAGCCGAAGATAGGGGAGCTGGTGAGGGGTTTGGGGGTGTTGCAGACCCCCTCCCCAGCCGGCAAAACCCCCTTTTCTCAAGGCGGTCGAGCGGCAGTCTGCAATGGCCACCACAAAGAAGCCGGCAGCTGGGTAAGACTGAGCAGGAGGAAGAGGGGAGAAAGTTTACAAGAGAAAGTTTTTTGGCTGATCCAGGACTTTAAGAAGCATTTAATCCTGAGAACTATGACTTTTTGAAAAATACTTTGTTTCCAGAGGAGGATTTCAAGCGGCAAAATTGAGGTGCTGAAAGGAAAGTTTACTCTCCTTCCCTATGGAATCAACAAATGGCCATTGAGAAACCTGTTGTTTTCTATAAAAGGTAAAAACTTGGCTTCTTGTTATAAGTGAGAAGGGAGAGGACAAAAAAAATATATTAAGATCTTGCTGGAGGAGATGCCTTGAAGATCTTGAGACTAGAAATTGATTGCAACAAGGCTGTAAAATACAGATTGGGCTTTTTTTCTTTTCCCTTTTACTGATACCACCCCAGGAAGAGAAAGCGAGAACTTTGTGCGTTGTTTGGACTGATTGATGTCTCTGGGATTTTGAGGAAGGTTGCTCTAAGAAGAACAAAGAATGGCTTTATCTGATGATGAACTTAGAAAGGAATATCAAGAAAATAAGGACGCTGTGAAAGAAGCTTTCCTTTCTTTAGAAATGGTGCTTGCTAATTATCAGCAAATACAACAACAGATGGAGGAAATAGAAGGAGAAGAAGAAAAAGAAGAAGAAGACGCCATCTTCAGTGAATCTAAAAAATTAATTAAGAGAGAAAGGAGAAAGAAAGGAAGGAAAATGAAGGACTTAAGACTTAAAAAAACATTTAAGAAAGGAAAAAATAAGATGCAAAATCAACTCAATGTTACTGAGCAAAAGGAGAAAGGATTACAACAGAGAGGGAAAGTTAAAAAGGCGGAGGTTAGTAGAGGGGGGGATAAAAAGGCCAGGGGGGATAAGAAAGGAAGGGAAAAGGGAGGGAAAAGCCACAAAGGTATGAAACAAGATGGGAAAAAGGGATTTTTTTTTAGGGATAAAGGGTAAGGTATAATTTCTTTAAAAAAGAAGATTCTGCAAGGAACATAAGATTTGTATGTATTAGAAATAGAATGTATTAGAAATAGATGTATTAGAAATAGAAAAGATATATTAGAAATAGAAAACTAGAATGTTACAAGATTTAATAAAAGATTAAAATATTGAAATGTTTAGTAATGACAGATTTTAAAATTTAATAAAATTGTAGCACTTGTTTTTTGAAATAGACAATCGGAATGTTATAAGAGTTAATATTTAGATTTATTATCTGATTATATTAATTATTATGAATTTATTATTTTTTCTCTTTGAAGGTTAGTAGGTAGAATGTACTAAGTAGAATCAGATTGGGTATCAGGCGTTATTTTAAATATTAATTTAGGGGGCGGATAGAAAGGCATCATACTCTGATCAGTGATTTCAGGAGAAATTCTTTTATTTTTCTTACTATAGGGAATGAGATAAATGGATAATTTGGAAAGAATGGACAAAAAATACAAATACAATGATTTAAATTAAAATGAATTAAATAAAATAGAAATAAGAAGAATGAAAAGCGGGTAGAAGTCATATAGAAGATATAGAATGGTAAATAAGATAGGTAATGGTATATAGGATGAGCACGAATTGAATTGAAGTCCATACAAAGAGAGGTAATCTGGGGCCAAACTACTTTCTTAAAAGAAGTTTTATATTTTTGTGTTTTGTGTATCTATGTTTTGTTTGAGAATTAATAAAACCTCGGAGGAATGTTGGATGAGATTAATGGTAATCAAGTCAGAGAGGAATGAAGATGATGACCATAAACTGGATAAATATAGAAAATAATAATAGTAACAATGAAATTGAATACGAAAAGAGAAATATTGAGAAATTTGTTAAGAGATATCTATATGTTTATATTGAAATGGTGTAAAACAGAATTATGTTGCATAAAATAATATTCTACTTGACTTGTAAAATTAATAATGGAAAGAGGTTTTATGTACTTAACGGTTAATGATGGTTTGTTTGTCTTTAAAATCAATAAAATCTCCATAGACATATGTTTTCCTAAATGTTTTCTTACCTTATGGAACACTGCCCTAAACATGAGAGCTTGAGGGAAATCAGCCGAACATCTTTGTTCACCCTAAAATGAGGGTGTCTAACTAAAGGTCCAGGGTAAAACGGCAAAAGCCAGGGAGCCCTTTTAAATCTGACATGGAGGAATGAAGCAGAAAGGAAATTGTTGAATCTTTTTTCTCTCTTGCCACTTTAATCTTTCCCACACCCTGAGATCATGTTAACATGATCTCATGTTAACATGATCTCATGTTTTGCAGCTTGGCTTTCAATTGTCAATGGAATTCCCCTTTGTCTTTCCATCAAGTCTCTTACCTTATCTCCATTGATAGATGCAAATTTAAGTTTCCCGGACATGACAGGACCTGAGGCTTCTGAAGTGGTGGAGTTTGGCGTCTTTGTGCATGTCTGGAAGAAAAAGCGTAGGAGAAATGATTCAGGGGAGAGACCTACTTTCTAGGAACCAATTCGGTCCATTTTTGTGGCTGGCAACTTCAATCTATGAAAGGACAACAGGCTTCCCAGATTCCAGAGCACACAGTTCTATATATAATGGGTCTCAGAAATAGCCTTGGAGTCCTCAGGATGCTTTTTTCAAAAGGCAACTGGAGTTTCTTTGTTTTTGCTTGAAGACATTTTGCTTCTCATCCAAGAAGCTTCTTCAGCAGAATTGAAGAAGCTTCTTGGATAAGAACCAAAACGTCTTCAAGGAAAAACAAAGAAAGTCCAGTTGCCTCTTGAAAAAGCACCTTTGGGACAACTGTAACCTGGATGACTGAGAATCTCCATAAAACATTTAGCTTTGGAGTCCAGAACTTTTTCTCTTCAGTTGATTCTTTTAAATTCAGTCTTTGTATCTATGAAAAAAGGCTGCAGTTCAATTCAAGTGGGTATCTCAGTTGCATCCAAAAACAACCAGTCTACCGATTCAAGAACCTAGCAGTTGTATATGGAATAGTCTGCATTGATCCTCAGTTATTTTCTGGAATTCCTAACAAGAACAGTAGTTTGATCATGGTTACCCAAAGTTATACAAAGTGGTGGAAGCCTTCTTCTGTTGATGTTCTACATCCAACCAGAAGGCAGATGTCTATTTATTTGTTGGACAGGCTTTCATTTAGACCAGGGGTCGCCAACCTTTTGGACCTCAGGGACCACCAAACTCATAATTTTAAATCCCGCAGACCCTTAATATGAATTTTGACTGACGGTGGCTTGCTGATGTTGGTGGGAAAGTCAGTCCCGTATTCCAGAGCTGCAGGAGTCACTGGACTGGCCCTTTGGTCATCCTGGAGCAGCTGCTCCTCCACTTGGGTGCACCAGCCTGCTGTGGACTGGAAGAGCTGCTCCGGGATGACCAAAGTGCCAGTCCAGTGACTACTACACCTCTGGAATATGGGACTGACATTCCCAATCTCAGCAAGCCACCCCAGGGTGGATTTCCCTCCCCTGCCGTTGGTCTCTCCTTCCAGTTCCAGCCCACATGGCTCTACTCAAGGTAAGCTTTGTGCTCAGCCGAAGGGTGGGGGCCAGTGGGTGGACGGGCAATGTGGATGGCACAGCCTTGGGTTCCCGCACAGCCTGGGAGTGCTTGGGGAGGGACATTTCACTGCGGACCACCAAAATTTTCTCACGGACCACCAGTCCCCCGGCCCACCGGTTGGCGACCACTGATTTGGACTGAACAATGAGTGCTGCCTCTTTCCATTTTGGAATTCTATCACTCAAGATTTCCGTTGTAACCTTAAAAGTCCTCCGTTATTTAAGGTGGTCTCCCTGAGGGACGATGTCTCATTACAAAGTTGCTCAGATGTGGAGTTCGACAGCAAGAAGCCCTTCTGAAGATACCTTGCAAAGGTCTTCCCTTAGGAGTTGCGATTGGTCCCCAGTCTTTCCAGTTTTAGAGGAGATGCATGTTTTTAATCAAGCTGTAGTGTTATTAGCTTATAACCCAATCAATCAATCAATTTTATTATGGCCTTCAACCAGCAAATTCTGCTTGTAATTACAGCCCTGTGCTATCAATATTTTCATTCTCTTTTCAACGCCTCCCACCCGACAGGCTTACCACCACCACCAAAATTTCAAAATCTAAATTCCAAAAAAAAAAGGGAACTTTTCCAAAAGAAGCACAGCACAATCGGATAGACCTCCATTTGTTCAATGAATTGCTGAAGTTACAACCCTTTAGACTCGCCTCAGGTTTTAGAGGAGGCGAAGCCTTAAAGACTGCCAAGGACTGTCAAAAGAAGAAGGGGACATTCACTTGTTCTTAATCACTTCATCATCCCTCACACTCTTTCCCAAAACGAAGAGATTGCACTGGATTGGTGGACAGACACTGGACAGCGGGTGGCCCGGCGGGGGGGGGAAGGGTTTTTTAAAAAAACGTTGCAGCTTTTCACGCAAAAACTTCAGAACTGGCTTTGCTTTTACTGTCCCTATATGGATGATGATTGCATCCCTCTGTTAATACAATTTAGGATTGCATTAGCTTTTTTGGCTGCTGCAGCACACTGCTGGCTCCTATTTAGCTGGTTGTCCACGAAGACTCCCAGATCCCTCTCACAGTTACTGCTATTGAGCCTGGTTTCACCCAGTCTAGATGTGTCCTTTTGGTCTTTCTTGCCTAAGTGTAGGACTTTACTTTTCTCTACGCTGAATTTCATTTTGTTAGATAGGGCCCAGTGTTCGAGTCTGTCAAGAGCCATCTGGAATGTTAGCTATTCCTGCCAGCTTAGTATCATCTACAAATTTGGTAAGTTCCCCTTCTATTCCCTCCTCTAAGTCATTAATGAAGATATGGAAGAGTCCTGGATCTATCAGTAAAGTTAGATTCTTAGTAAAACGATGTCCCAGGAGTTTCCTTTGCTGCATATACCAATAGGACAGTTGACAAATCCTGTAGCCGAATCTCATCCCCTCCCCTCTGATTGCTTCCATGTGCATCCGGTTATGTCTTTTCCCTCCAGGAAACGGAGATATTGCACATTTAGGACATTAAACCTGTTGCTTGCTCTGAGAGTCTGGAACAAAAGATGATGCAAGGGAATAAAAGAACTGGAGTCCTTTACATTCTGTAACAATATCACCTCTAGAGCAGAAGGAACATCCAGTTCTGGGACTCCCTGGAGGGAGAGATCTTCCTTCCACCCAGCTTCCTGAAGCAACATCCAAGCCATTCTTGGCTCAAAGTAATGGCTGAGGCATTATTTCCACAAAGATCTGCAACAGAGCTAAGTGTTTGAAAGGCAGAAGTTGCCCCTGTCCATTCCAGATGTTCGGCATCCTCCCATCACTGCACCAATTGCCAAATTCCTTTGGCAGCCCCTCCCAGTTTGCACCTCAGCATTGATGCTTGATGGCAATGGGAGACAGGATATCTCTGCGTGTCATCCCAGGCTGGTCCAAATTCTTGCCTGGGTTCTCGGCCACAGGGATTCACCTCTGCAAAGCCAGGTATACCAGGTGGTTCCAAGTCCCATTTTCAGTAGACTAGGCTTAGAAGCTCTCGTGTTGACAATTTAATGCCTGGAAGGATACCTAGATAGCAAAGGTTGCTGGTCTACATCTGGGAATCCACCCCACCAAACATTCCTTCCAGGAAGCTGGTCAGAAACCACAATTCCTGGTAGTCCCATGCTGATCCATTAAAAAAAAAAAAAAGATTCAAGATCCACAGCGGCAAAGTATGACAGAAGGTACCAGCTTTGGAGTCCTCCAAAACTGTTCATCAGGTTGGATTTGAAATTCTGCTCTGGATCACATGGCCAGGAAGGAAGAGGTGGGGTTGGGGGGAGGGGGTCACAGACTGGAGAACTCGATCTGTTTTCCAAGGCACCTGAATAATGCCAGACAAGGAATAATGGATGGAAACTGAACAAGGAGAGATTCAACCTGGAAATAAGGAGGAATTTTCTGACAGGGAGAACAATCCACCCATGGAACAGAAGTTGCCTTCAGAAGTTGTGGAAGTTTCATCCCTGGAGGCTTTCAAGAAGAGACTGGATTGCCATCTGTCAGAAATGGTGTAGGGTCTCCTGCTTGGGTGAAGAGTTGGGCTAGGTGACCTACAAGGTTCCTTCCAACTCTGTTAATTTGTTAAGATTAGGGGACTTGAGACTAAAACATATGATGAACCATGAACGCTTGCAGGAACTGAGCATGGCTAGTCTAGTGAAGAGAAGGACCAGGGGAGACAGGATAGCAGTCTTCTGTGGGGCTGCCCCAGAGAGGAGGAAGGGGTCAAGCTATTTTCTAAAGCACCTGAAGGCCAGACAAGGAATAATGGATGGAAACGGAACTAGGAGAGACTCAACCTGGAAATAAGGAGAAACTTTTTGACAGTGAGAACAATCAACCCATGGGACAGAAGTTGCCTTCAAAAGTTGTGGGAGTTTCATCCCTGGAGGCTTTCAAGAAGAGACTGGACTGCTACTTCTCAGAAATGATGTAGGGTCTCCTGCTTGAGTAGGGGGCTGGACTAGATGACCTATAAGGTCCCTTCCAACTCTATTAATCTGTTATTCAGAAGTTGTGGGAGCTTCATCCCTGGAGGCTTTCAAGAAGAGACTGGACTGCCATTGGTCAGAAATTGGTGTAGGGTCTTCTGTTTGGGCAGGGGGTACAAGGTCCCTTCCAACTCTGATTGTCTGTATCTCTATTTCCAGCACTGGCTCAGTTCCCTTTCTCACTGGGGTGCAATGTCTTGATTTTTGCCTTCTTGGCAGCTGTGGTTGGATTGGGCTCACTTTTAAAGTTCACCTGCCTGCTTCTCCCCATAGAGATAATTTAGAACACCGAATAACAGCGTTGGAAAGTCTTCCAGTGTTCTCGTCCAACCTCCTGCTCAAGCAGGCGACCATAGACCCTTCCAGACCAGTGGCTGTCCAGTCTCTTCTTAAAAGCCTCCAGTGATGGAGCCCCCACAACTTCTTCAAGGAAGCCATTCCACTGGTTAATGGTTCTCACTGTCAAGAAATTCCTCCTTAATTCCAGGTTGCTTCTCTCCATGATTAGTTTTCATCCATTGTTTCTTGTCTTGCCCTCTGGGGCTTTGGACAATCGGTTGACCCCCCCCCCCTCTTCTTTGTGGCAGCCCCTCAGAGATTGGCTATCACATCACCCCGAGTCCTGGTCTGTTTAATTAATTAATAATTAGTTAATTTAATTTAATTTAGTCCTTGTCTGTTCAATTTTAGAAGCATTATCCTGTTGACAGCCAGCCAGCATTCTGAGCCCTTTCACACAACTGCTTTACAATATTTGGAATAATGTTGGGGGAAGAAGTGGGTGGGGAAGCAAGAAGGTCCAAAAACAGCCAAAATGTCTCCAGCTCATAGTGCAAGAAAAAGTGCAAGAAAAACAGAAAAGAAAAAACACAACAAAGTATCTTTTGGTCTTCTTTACAGCAGTTATAAATACAATTATAAATTTATCTGTTACTTTATTGTTACAATATAACTTTTTTCTGTGATCTGTCCTGTCTATTCATCAAGCCATAAATCGTAAGTTCTCTCCCCCCCCCCCCCAATTTTATATAAAAAGTCCAAAAGTTGTTTCCAGTCAGCAGTAAAACGTATTGTCTTTTTCCTAACCCAACAGGTCAATTTCCTCTGCCTAGCAAGTTCCAGCATCTTCACCGACTATATTTCTGGTCTCAGTTATATACAAATCTTTAAACTCCAGTATCAGGGTGTGCATTTGAATCCAGAATTTTTCTTTTTTACAAGTCCACCAAAGGTGATAAAGTGACCTTCCTTATTTACATGTCATTGCTCACCCCAATGAGTGTGTGTGTGTGTGTGTGTGTCAACTTACACCTGGAATTTATGGGCTTGCCTTCCTTCTGTGTCTTGGGCAAAGTTCATAAGAAATGAGCTCAGGAGCAAGCAGAACTAGCCGTCTTTCTACCCAGAGACCAACAAATATTTTGGGGTGGTATAGAAAGGTCTGGATGACCTCCAAGGTCCCTTCCAACTCTGTTGTTCTATGTTCTACGTGCAGTTGCCTCTTTTCGACCACAGGAAGAGGGATTTTTGAAAGTTCAATCAATCAATCAGAATAGAGCTGGAAGGGACTTTGGAGGTCTTCTTCTAATCCAGTCCAACCCCCTGGTTCAAGCACCATTTCAGAAAAGTGGCTGTCCAGTCTCTTCTTGAAAACCTCCAGGGATGAAGCATCCACCACTTCTGAAGGCAACTTCCATTCCGCTGGTTAAGGGTTCTTACTCAATCTGACTAAGGGCTGAGATAGAGGAAGCTGCTCCAGACATCCCTGGTGAATCCAGCCGCGGGGGGTGGGGGGTAGTGGATCAAAGAGCATTTCAGACAGCCGGAGGCAGCAGAAAATGAGGGCTGGCTTTGTAATCTCCTCCCAGCCCTACATCACCTAGCGGGGCTGGCGCAGAGCAGGACAGAGGAAGCCCGCAGGGCTTCTCACACGGGAAGGCCAGGCCTGACCTTGATTGCCTGCCCTGGAGCAGGTTCCACTGAAGAGCCATCCAGACCCTGCAGTTTGCCTGACCCCCTTCGGGGCTGTTATTCCTCCTGAGCATCGCCTCCATCTTAGCATCATCCCAGGCTCTTCTCTCCTTGGCCAGCCCCTGCTTAGAGGACGGAGCCTTCAAAAGGCATGTCCCCCTTCAATGTTGTGGGAAATCCATCAGGATAGAGCTGGCAAGGACCTCGAAGGTCTTCTAGTCCAACTCCCTGCTCAAACAGAAGAGCCTAGACCAAGTCTAAGCCTCTCCCTGAAAAACTCCGGTGATGAAGCGCCCACAACGTCTGAAGACAAAGCTATTCCACTGGTTCATGGTCCTCACTGTTTGGAAATTTCTCCTTCATTCCAAATTGCTTCTCTCCTTGATTAGTTTCCATTTGTTATTTCTTGTCTTCACTAGTCTAGGGAAGAGAAGGACCAGGGGAGACAGGAGAGCAGTCTTAAAATATTTGAGGGGCTGCCCCAGAGAGGAGGAAGGAGTCAAGCTATTTTCCAAAGCACCTGATGGCCAGACGAGGAATAATGGATGGAAACTGAACAAGGAGAGATTCAATCTGGAAATAAGGAGAAATTTCCTTGACAGAACAATCAACCAATGGAACAGAAGTTGCCTTCAGAAGTTGTGGGAGCTTCATCACTGGAGGCTTTCAAGAAGAGACTGGACTGTCAGAAATAGGGTAAGGTCTCCTGCTTGGGTGGGGGGTTGGACTAGATGGCCTACAAGGTCCCTTCCAACTCTGTTAAATGTTTAAAATATGTCTTGCTTTCTGTGGCTTTGCAAAATAAATTGACCCCCTCCTCTTTGTGGCAGCCCCTCAAATACTGGAATTACTGCTATTATGTCACCCCAGTCTTTCTTTTCTCCAGTCGTGTTAAAGTCTAAAGTGTATTGTTAGGCTTGGTTTCCTTGAGGGGCTGACAAAACAGATAGAGGTTTGCAGGTAGAAGGAACATCTGAAGCAGCCTTTGTAAAGTGCAGCCCTGCCCAAAAGGAAACAGAAGTTCTTCAACTCCTGGCCTTTCCACATTATTCAAATTCTTTACCTTCAGCACTTTGACCTTGAGAAAGTAATTAATCCCTCAAAAGATTTCATTCCAAGTTTACGAGAAGCCCCAAGGCATTCATCAGAAAAGATGGACATCAGGTTTTCTTTTCTTTTTCTTTTTTTCTTCATATGTTTGTCGAGCATATATTAGGTAACAAATATAAGTATAAATAGGATTATTAATACATGAATTGGATACAAATAAAAGAAACAATAGGACAGGGACGGTAGGCACGATTGGTGCGCTTATGCACGCCCCTTACAGATCTCTTAGGAAAAGGGTGAGCTCAATAGTAGACAGTCTGAGGTTAAAGTTTTTGGGGCTTTGGGAAGAAACCACAGAGTCAGGTAGAGTATTCAAAACATTGACTGCTCTGTTGCTGAAATCATATTTTCTGCAGTCAAGTTTGGTGTGGTTAACCTTGAGTTTGTATCTATTGTGTGCTCTGTGTTGTTATGATTGAAGCTGAAGTATTCATTTGCAGGTAGGACATTGCAATGTATGATTTTATATACCACGCTTAGGTCAGATTGGCCTAATCTTGGTTTGCAATGTAAGAAATTTGAGGATACATTGACCCAAATGATCTGGTCTTCTTTGTTATTTTTTTAAAATATTATTAATATTCTATGGTATATACGTACTATCGATTCCTGGGTAAATGATTTCATGTTAAAGATGTGAATTATTTTCAAAACTGTGGAATTTGACCTTTTTCTAAGGAACTTTGGTCAAAAAGTTATGCTGAGAAACTGGAAAAATCCAAATATCAAGGACCAGATTCAATAAAGTTATAATTGAGCAATTTTTGAAAAGACCTTTTTAAAAACCAATAAAAATGATATGGATGTCATGATATTTTACTAAAATAAAACCATTTTCATAATTAATATATTTGTCATTAAATACACATACTGTATTTAGATGATTTATAGGTAATATGTTATTTGGGGGAGGGGTACATTAGCTTGTTTGTTGTTTTGATTTTTTTCTTTTTGTTCTGCTAATAGAGTTTTCATAAAATACAATAATATAGTTTAATAATTATATAGAATATTTTATGGGCAGATGCATATCAATAATTTCATTCCATGGCTATTTGTTTCTAATATAAGTTTTCTGTGGAAGCTCAAAGAAGCCATCAGCAAATTTTTCAGAAGCAAAAACAAGCCAGAATTTTAAGCTAGAGCCTTGGAAACCAAACCAAACTTTACTCCATCCCTTTCTAGTGGCCATGAATGCTGGGCATTTTGGGAGTTCAGCCACATTAAGAGGGCTGTATATCCGTATGACAAACCATACGTTTAAAAACTCACCTTGGGCAAGGGGTTGGACTAGAAGACCTCCAAGGTCCCTTCCAGGCCAGCCCTATGGTTCTATGGTTTATTGCATACCCAAAGATTAGATCCACACATTACAAAGCTCCAAAGTGGTCCAACTAAGACTACCAGATCTAGTTTTCAAACTGGCAGCAAAGTGGAACCAAAACCACTATTCTGTGCTTCTGAATTTCACATTCATGGGTGGCCTTGCAAAATTCTTTCTGATGCTATCCATGCATCCACGAAGAGAAGATGTTATTTTTAAAGGAAGCATTTACCTGCTGTTCAACACAAGAAGAAGGATGTCAAGATATCCTTGCCTGTCATCTGATAATTCCACCCCAATATTTCCAGGATCTTGTTACAGCTCTGGGGAGATACAGTAATTCTCAAGAAAAAAGCAAAAACAAACCAGAATAGCAATCTGGAATCCATGCTGGTCCTTAACACCCCAATTTACTCCACCTTCCTCCCCACATGTTTGTTTGTTTCTTTGTTCCTTTGTTTATTTGATTTGTCAATCGCTTACAAGATAATAGGTATAAGTATAAACATAGTAATAAATACATGAAATGGATACATATAAGAAAAATAAAAAGAATCAATAGGACAGGCATGGTAGGCACGATGGTGCGCTTCTGCATGCCCCCTACAGACCTCTTAGGAAACGGGTGAGGTCAATAGTAGGCAGTCTAAAGTTAAAAATTTTGGAGTTTGGGGAAGAAACCACAGAGTCAGGTAAAGTATTTCAGACATTGACCACTCTGTTTTTGCTGAAGTCCTATTTCCTGCAATCAAATTTGGTGCGGTTAACCTTGAGTTTGTATCTATTGTGTGCTCTTGTGTTGTTATGGTTGAAGCTGAAGTATTCATTGACAGGTAGGACATTGTAATGTATGATTTTATATACTATACTTAGATCGAACTGAATGCAGCGTAGTTCTAGATTTTCTAGGTCTAGAATTTCAAGTCTGGTGGCATAAGGTATTCTGAAATGAGTAGAGGAGTGGAGAACTCTTCTTGTGAAATATTTCTGGACTTTCTCAACTGTGTTAATATCAGATACGTAATGTGGGTTCCAGACTGATGAGCTGTATTTGAGTATTGGTCTAGCAAATGTTTTGTATGCTCTAGTTATTAATGTAATATTACCAGAGAAGAAGCTACATAAGATTAGGTTAACAACTCTTAATGCCTTTTTGGCTATGTAGTTATAGTGGGCTCTAGCACTTAGATCATTAGAGATGAGTATTCCAAGGTCCTTGATCTGACCCTCTGTGAGCGGCCAGACAGGAAATCCATAATCCAAAAGCAGATTGAATTAGAAAGCCCAAGGTCCAGAAGTTTAGACATTAGTTTATGTGGAAGAATTGTGTAAAACGCAGAACTAAAATCCACAAAAAGCATCCTCACATAGCTCTCCTGCTGTTCTAGATGAGTCAGAGCAGTGTGAAGAGTGATGGCTATAGCGTCCTCTGCAGATCTATTTTTTCTGTATGAAAACTGGTGTGTATGCGAAAGACCAGAAATGATGTGCCAGCAGACCAATTTCTCAAAGCACTTCATGATGATAGGAGCGAGTGCCACTGGTCTGTAATCATTGAGGTTATTGATAGGGAACTTCTTTGGCAGCCGAACAATGGTGGAAGCCTTCAAACAAGATGGAATAGTGCACTGGGATAAAGACCGATTGAAGATCCTGGTAAAGACTCCAGCCAACTGATCAGCACAATCTTTAAGCACCGGCCAGAGATACCGTCAGGACCGGCAGCCTTTCTAGGGTCCACAGCCCTCAGAATGCTCCTCCCCTCTTGTTCCTCCACAATGAGGTTGGGGCTACAATTGGCTGGTGGTTGTGTTTTATCGGTCTCTGATGTCTCCACTTCAAAGCAAGCAAAGAAATGATTCAGTTCCTCTGCCAATGAAGCATCCCCCTCAGCAGGGATGACTTTGGTCGGTTGATGGTTTGTAATTTGCTGAATACCTCACCACACAAAAATGATGCTCAATCTTCCTCTTATAATCACTCTTGGACTTCCGAATACCTTTCTTCAGATTAGCTCTGGCAACACTGTATCTTGCCCCATCACCGGACCTAAAGGCCTTGGTCCTGTCACACAAGAGGCGCTGGACTTCCTTGGTCATCCAGGAAGTCTGATTGGTTTTCTGATTGGTTGACAGTACTACTAGGTTAGGGATGGATTAGGATTCACTGGCTTCCAATTTTATTGATGTTTATTGATGTATAGTGTGCTGTTCTTTGTTCTCTCTGAGATTCGCTGTGCACCAACACATTGGTCATATTACCTAGTTGGGCCATAAAATGCCTGCAAGTAACTAGCCAAGCTCAGAGAACAGCAAGAACTCCAGAGTTTAATGATGAGGTACGTATCATTCTTCTACTGGTATGAGGGTTCTAACTTCCTGGTTGACTCTGGTGCCTTGTTGAGCAAAGAGCCCAGATATTCTGAGCTGAGCAAAAGACACATTTGGGAAAGTGCTAGTTTTCATTTTCTCAAAATATGGAAGATTAGGCAGATGCAGATGCCTTGCATCTATTAGAGGCTAATCCCATTCAGTCTGCAGAACACTTCCAAATTGCCTGATAGGAATGCAAATCCAATACAGACTCTGGGACTGTTACACCTTCTGAATTCAGCCCATTTGACATGCAGAAGAAGATCCCACATTCACATTCACCCTAGACAGGGCTGGGGATGTTGTCTGTCTAAAACCTTCACAATCAGCAGGGCACTTTAAGAAGAGACAAACTCAGCATAAAGGACATCGCTGTTTAACATAACATCCTTGCTGGAAAACAGCTCTAGATTACCATCTTCACCCTATGCATATATGGACTCATCAAAACCCACCTAACTCATCAGTTACCCACCATAAGTGATGTTTGTGGTGTTGATTCAATAACTAGATTAAATGTGCTGGGCAAAAAATGTGCCATTGAATCTGGCTCCGTAGGCACATTTCACCTTCCCTGGCTGGAAAGGAAGATGGGTATCTTATGTGCTCTTTTGAAAAGCTGGTCTGTGGTGCAGACACCGGAAGCTGGCTTCATACAATGCACTCAGCCTAAATGTGGCTTGTCAAATTTTGGCCTAACATGATGTCTGATGTTTTTTTGTGGTTTCCAAACCATGAAGCGCATCCAGCTTCTAACTTAGTTCAAGTTTGCAAAGGTTTGCTTTGATTCAGAATCTCACATGAATCCATTACACTTGGGAGTGTCGCTAATGGGTGCCCAAATTTCCTGGACTAAAAAAAAACCCACTGTAAGTGGAATCCTTTTCACTCTGGAGCTCCAGGCCATGTGGTCCTGTCCACCATTAAACCTTCCAAACAGCCTCTATGTTTCCAGAACCCAGAAGGATATTTCTTCCAATACATATTTGCTTGGCTGCATTCTAGCCCAGGCATTTCATCGCTGGATAAGATATTCAAGGGAGAAGCCATGTCTTGTAGTGTGCATGGGAAGACTGACATTTACTGACTTGAAATTCAAACGCTGCCATCCCAAACACTGAAGGTCTTATTCCACTCCCTCTCATTCATCTGTGTAGGATTGGGAAGAAATGCTTGCCTTGGCCCTGTGTACGCTTTTGCAATTCGCAGAATCAGCCACATCAATAGGGCTTTGTTTTTTCTCCCTCCTGCATAAATGCTGACTGAATTTCTCTTACATAATAAACCCAGGTTAATAAGCCATAGTTGCTGAGTTCGACAGTCAAGCGAATAAGCCGTGTGGCGGCTTAACACGTTCTCCCAACAGACGAAGACGATTGTTGAGTTTCTACGGTGCATTCAGCCTCAAATGCTCCAATCTCATTTCAGGCTAGCCTAGGCAGGGTACAGGTGGTCCTTGAATTACGACCTTAATTGGCCCCAAAATTTATGTTGCTAAGCGAGACAGTGGTTAAGTGCACGACGCCCCATTGTACAACCTTTTTTTGCCACAGTGGTTCAGTAAAACACTGCAGTTGTTAAGTTAGTAACCAGGTTGTTAAGGGAATCTGGTACCAGCAGCTCACTTTGGAAAAAAAATTTTTGGGAGTTCTTGGGGATTTGGGGTGTGTGTATGTGTGTGTGTGCGTGTGTGTGTTGCAAGGGCCGTGAGACAACTCGCGCATTTCTAGAACAGAAGTTGACACAATCTTGGTAAGTTAAACAGTGCCAGTGAGGACCAATGACAAGAATGTAAAAATACCAAGGTTTATCGAGATTCTCAGCCATCCAGGTCATGGTTGTCCCAAAGGTGTTTAAGTCAAGAGGTGACTGGACTTCCTGGTTGCAGGTGAAGAGGGAGTCACATCATAGGAAACCATGGTCTCATCCAGGTCCAGTTTTAGTTTCCAAACCTTGCTGGTGAAGTCCTGAGAATTGCTGAGGTGATGGGTGATGTTGCCAACTAATAAGGTGGTTGCAGAGTTAATTCCGCTGACATTTGGTCTGACTGGAATTTCCTGATCACCCAGAAGTTACCTTATGTAGACTGAACCTCTGAATAGTCATTTCTGAATACATTTTGTTCTTCTTTATCTGATTTTCGAAATGGGCTTTTTAAAAAATTGTTTCGGAGTGTGGCTTGGCAACAGAAAGCAATCAGAAATGCATGCCCGTGCATTATAACTCACTGATTATTATCCAGCCCTGTTGCCTTCCCGTAGTAGCAAACTCTCACAATGGTAGCAGTAGCCAATTGCAAACATTGTTTTGAGGATTTCATCTAGCCCTTTTATTTCATAAACAAAGTAAATATTAAAAATGTTTGTATTTCCCATACAATTTCAGGAAGGATGAACTTTTCTCGTATTTTCCTCCTGGGTTTCTGAAATTTGTTGGGTAGTATGTTTGAATCATTCCAGAAGAGATACGATTGTACCGGTCTGCATAAACATGGGCTCTTTCCATTATATTTATCTATTTTCATTTGTAAATTAGCTTTTCCTAACTGTTTGAATAAACCTTGCATGAAACCCTTTCATGTATTCCCATTGTGGAGCTATATTTTGAGTTTCCTGCTGGAAACAAAAACAGAATAAAATCTTCGGCTCAACAGCAGCGACTGCAAGAGGGACCTCTGAGTCCAAATCGAGACTCGTGAGCCAGCCGTGTGCTGCAAGTTGCCAAAAAAAAAAAAAAAAAAAGCCAATGCACTCCTGGGCTAAATCAACAGAGAGATAGAATCAAGATCATGCAAAGGATTAATACCACTTGATAAGGCCTTAGTAAGGCCTATATAAGGTTTATAAGGCCTTAGTAAGGCCACACTTGGGGAAACGGCATCCATTTCTGCTCACCATGACTCAAAACAAGGTCTGAGCAAGAGTGTAGACTAGAGAATAGCAGCACCAATGATAAGGAGCCCAGGAGCTGAACCGTACGGCGGCGAGAAATGTTCAGTCTAAGGAAGAGAAGGATTAGAGGGGAAATGATCACAGTCTTCCATCACTTGAGAGGCTGTCACCGAGAAGAGGTGGTCAATCTATCCCCCAACGCACCTGAGGGCGGGAGAAGAAGTAACAGCTGGAAACTTGTCAAGGAAAGGTCCAACCTAGAAGTTAAGGAGAAATTTCCTGAGAGGGAGAACAAGTGGAACCACTTGCCTTCAGAGGTGGTGCAAGCTCCATCACTGGAAGCTTCGAAGAAGAGACTGGGCGGCCATTTGTCTGAAATGGTCTAGGGCAGGGGTCTCCAACCTTGGCTCCTGGAAGCCTGGCGGACTTCAACTCCCAGAGTTCCACAGCCAGCAAAGCTGGCTGTGGAATTCTGGGAGTTGAAGTCCGCCAGGCTTCCAGGAGCCAAGGTTGGAGACCCCTGGTCTAGGGTCTCCTGCTTCAGCAGGAGGTTGGACTAAAAGACCTCCAAGCAGGGGTGGGATTCTACCGATTCTGTAGAACCGGTGGCTCTGAAGAGCAGCAAGCATAGAACTGGTTCTATGTCTGCTGCTGTTTTGGCTCGCCCGCCCGCCCAGGCTCTTACCTGACCTTTATTTTGTGCTTTTTCAACCTCAGCTGCTTGCACGACATAGCTGCGGTTGAAAAAGCTGGGGAAAAGGGGCTTTTCCAACCGCTGCACACTTGCATGCAGCGCTGCTCAGCTCTCCGGGCAGCCCAGCAGGTTGGACAGAACCGATAGTTATATCAGTCAGATCACATCCCTGCCTCCAAGGTCCCTTCCAACTCTGTTATTCTAGGGGGGCAGAGAGAGGGAGGGAGAAACAGACGGAGGCAGAGAGGAGGGAGGGGGAGGGAAAGAGAGAGAGAGAGAGAGAAAGAGAGACAGAGGAAAGCAAGAGAAACAGAGGGAGGCAGAGAGAGGAAGAAGGAGGGAGGGAAAGAGAGAGGGAAAGAGAGGGGGAGGGAAAGAGAGAAATGATATTACCAAAGTTTTTCTTTTTTACTGTTACTAAATGTAATATTTCAAAAGCAGAAAAAAATGAAGGGGCATAAAAGTGCATTTATCACATTTTTCTTAGAACAATTAGCTGAACTCTGCCATTGTTTATCTTTATTTTAGGTAGTAAAACCTCAGTATTCAGGTTAAATTGCCATGTTGCGATAAATAAGTGGGTTTGGGGTTGCAGTTTGGGCACTCACTGGTGGAGAGGATCTCCTGTTTGCAGGGGGTGGGAGGTGATCTAGAAGACATCCATTCCAGCCCTATGGTTCTATCTGTTTTAGATTTGGGGGCTTGTTCTGCAAAGCAGTCTTTTCATTTTCAAAGCTTTTGGGGAGGAAGGTAGTTTGGTAATAACTGAACTTGTCCTTAAGGGCCTGGCAGCTCTAAGGCGCTGATTTCTCATCCTTATCTTATGCATGGATATCAGCTTTGGACCGGCCCTTTTCTCTACAAAGCAGGTCGCAATGAAAATCCACTTCCAAAAGGCTGCCAAGAAAACCAGCCCACGAAGGTCAGTGCTTCTCCAGCTCGGCAACTTGGGAGATGGGTTGACTTCAACTCCCAGAATTCGGGAATTCTGGGAGTTGAAATCCACCCATCTCCAAGTTGCCAAGCTGGAGAAAGACTGGTGTAACTGTGAGGAGCTCTGTCCCAACCTTCTGTCCAGTGGTGGGATTCCAAAAATTTTACTACCAGTTCTGTGGCGTGGCTTGGTGGGCGTGGCAGGGGAAGGATACTATAAAATCTCCAGTCAGAGGTGGGATTTGCCAGTTCTCTGAACTACTCAAAATTTCCGCTACCGGTTCTCCAGAACTGATCAGAACCGGCTGAATACCCACCTCTGCTTTTGTCCACCGGACCACCGAAAAAGCCTGCAGGGGTCTCCAACCTTGGCAACTTTAAGACTTGTGGACTTCAACTCCCAATGTTCCTCAGCCAGCTTTGGATGAGTAAGTAGTAAAAGCCTGATCTGTTGGCCAGCCTTTTTGCCAAGGGCAGGAGAAAGTCAGTCTCCAAGAAGGAAACACAAACACAACAAGCAAGGGGCACCAGCTTGAGCTGGAGGCAGACAAGCTGCCCTTTTGGTGCCAGGCGGCAATTGTATGCTTGAGATGCCTCGTCAACGGGCTCGTAGATTTGCACCACCGCTGGCATTTCAAAAGAGAGCAGAATAAGAACCCATTTGTTGAGTTCAGCCGGCTCCTGGAAACTGGCTGGACTTGTTCTGCCAGAGCAAGCACAAGGGAAGATGGGGGATTCCAGAGAGAGCATAGAGAGGAAGAAGAAGAGGAGGAGGAAGGGAAAAGGTTAGGCACAGGTAGGATGGGCAAGAATACGGAATGTGACACTCACTGACAAGCAGGTTCCCTGGCATCTTCACCAGGAGAACAGGGGATGGGGGGAGGACTCGCAGCAGTCTCCTGAATACAGAATAACAGAGTTGGAAGGGACCTTGGAGGTCATCTAGTCCGGCCCCCTGCCCAAGCAGGAGATCCTACACCAGGGGTGGGGAAACTTGGCTCTTTTATCCCTTATGGACTTCAGCTCCCAGAATTCCTGAGTGAGCCATAAAAGGTTCCCCATCCCTGGCCTACTGGTTTTTCAGTTGTGGGGGGAATCAATGTTTGACTTGAATGGGACTATTTAATATACAAATGTAGGACATATCAGGAATTCTGGGAGTTGAAGTCCGTAAGGGATAAAAGAGCCAAGTTTCCCTCCCCCTGCCTTAGGCCATCCATCTGGTAAACTTGCAAGATTTGTTTATCTCATTATGTACATGCATATATCCAAACTAGACTGTATTGTTTCTCTGTGTGGGTATATGCATAATTTTATATTTATTTATTTTATCATGTTTATGTAGTGTATATTGAGACCTGTAGGCAATGAAATTTCATTTTAATATATGCCGTTTAGTGTACATGGGACTGTTTAAGATACAAATGTAGGATATATTCTTTATTCACCCACAATACATCTCAGGTGCCGAGACTGTGTTTGTTCTAAAACTGTAATAGAGTGTAAACCCCACACCTCACCTCCATACTTTAGCTTTATATACTTCGATTAGTGGTGTAACTGCTTAGAGAAGGCTGTAAAGCCCTTTGAAGCAGCTTATAAGTCTAAGTGCTATTGCTGTCAGCTATCACTTTTAGCCCTGATCTTGACCACTAGACCAGGGGTCTCCAACCGTGGGAACTTTAAGCCTGGCGGACTTCAACTCAAGTTGCCAAGGTTGGTGACCCCTGCACTAGACCTTATGGGTATAATTGAGGCTTGTAACAAACCTCTGTGCCAATACGTTTCTTTCAACCCAGGACCTCATTCTTCCTGGCGTGCTGCTTTTCCCTTCCCTCCACGCAGAATTAACTCTAACTGCAGAGGAAGAGGAAACACAGAAAAGCCATCCAGCAGTCAAGTCCGTCTTCCATCATAAAGCATGAAAGCTGCCTGGGTGACTTTGGGCCAATCACCAGGAGACAGTGAATTCTAGCCCTGCCTTAGGCTTGAGAACCAGCTGGGTGACCTTGGCCCAGTCCCTCTCTCTCTTAGCTCAACCCACCTCACAGGATTGTTGTCGAGGGGCAAATGGGAGGAGGAAGGAACTCGCTATCATGACTTATTTGTACAAATAATGGAGGCAAGATGGAAACAAAATAATAATAAGTCAATCAATCATGACATGCTAACCCAAGCAATTTTAGGGGAAGAAGGCAACTGCAAGAGGGAGAAAAAAAAATCACACAGGAAGGCAGGAGAGGTCAGAACTGGCAAGCGAGGAAGCTAATCATTAGTGAACACATTTGCTGCTGCTGCAGGTGTCACGCACAAGCCTTTCCATGTTTGCTCTGGCACAGATTGGCTTCCACTGCACTCCACCCAGCCCTACCTTTTATCTGAACCCTTAAGAAATCAGCTCTGAACAATAGATAGTATGATCAACTCTGACACAAGCCCTGTCCTGAAGCAAGAGTATAAATTGTTGTGGCCATGTCCCTGTGTGAACACAGCAGATACAAGCAACAAGGAAAAGGCTGTAGGTTAGACAACAGAGTCAAAAAAAACCCACACCAGGAGAAGCCACAGATGCCACGTCAAGACAATGGCAATGCACCAGGTTCACATGAAACCAATTTTGCGTCCCTGCCACTCCCATTGTGCAATTTTTCATCATCACAAGAATGACTCCATCACCAACTTTCATGGACTACACCATGTAACAGATAAGTGAAATATTACCCTGGGGGCATCGGCCACTCTACCTACATAGTGATGGGTCTATCTTGTAGTTTGTGAGTAAAGAAAGAGCAGAAATGATTTCTAAGAAATTCAAGCACTAAAACTTTGCTTTCAGGTGTTGCCACACATAAAAACAAGCCTTGGGTATGATGCTCATATCCACTCATAGCCCTTTCACTGGCATGCAACATGGTAAGAAGTGCTGGTTTTACAAGGACCATTTTTTTTTTGTTCTTCTTCCAAATTATCTGTCATCATGACCTCCCTCTTTAGCTTTTAATGCTTCTTGCCCAAACTTCCTGTCTATCTTCTCCCTCTGCTTGATAGCTGAGGAAGGAGTAGAAAAGTCAACCACAAATGAATTATACTAAATTGGAGATTTCTTTCGTCCCAGCCTCCTGAGTAGGAAAAATCTCCAGCACTGAATCTTCATGTTTGAAACTGTTTCAGTGCTCCCTGAAGCTCCCCAGAAAATAGAAATCCTAGATTGGGGGGCAGTCCAGTGCATCAACTGAGTCCCTCCCTGTTCAGAAGAAAAAGGACAAAACATCTGGGGTTGCCTGGACCAGGGTCTTCAGCATTGAGCACTTTAAGACTTGTGGACTTCAACTCCCAGAATTCAGCAAAGCTGGCTGAGGAATTCTGGAAGTTAAAGTCCACAAGTCTTAAAGTGGCCATGGTTGGAGACCCCTGGCCTGGACCACTTTGAAGTGCTGCTGGGACTGAAATGGGCAACCCTTGAAATAAACAGGTGTCCACACTCACCCACTCCGGCACTCCGGTTAAACTCTCCAAATTGCACAGGTACCACACTCAGGAAACCATCATGCACAGCCAATCCTGACCGGGGTGGAATCTGGAGTTTTTCTCTCTTGGAGAGTGCTTCTCACTGGCTCAGCCTTCCATCCTTGCATAAGGTCCGTAAAATGAGGCCCCAGATTGTTGGGGGGCAAAAGGCTGATTTTGTAAACCTCTTAAATGAGGGCTGAAGCAGTATATAAATCTAAGTCGGAGGTCCCCAAACTTGGCCACTTTTAAGACTTGTGGACTTCAACACCCAGGATTCCCAGCAAAGCTGGCTGAGGAATTCTGGGCTTTGAAGTCCACCTGCTCTGTCCCACATAAAGCGGTATATAAGTCTAAGTGCCATAGCTAGTGCTGTTCAGAGAGGCAGCTGTTCAGGCTTCTGCTTTGGTTAACTGGTAAATTATGGCTCTGAGTTCAAGAAGCACCTTACAAGGGGTGGAGGGGCCCTCCCAAAGCAGGGGTGCCCCTGCCAGCCGTGGACTTCAATTCCCAGAATCCCCCGGGGGCATCTTGGGCCCCGCAGAGAACGCCGCCTGATGAAGCCCTCGCCCCCCCCCCCAAAAAAAGGGGGGGCGCCTCAGAAAGGCCGAAGGCGGCGCCTCAGGCTCGGCCGGGCCAGAGGAGGGCGAGGCGGTGGGGATTGAGGGGACGAGACCTCCGGGGCCCCTTTCGGCCGCTGTTTCGGCCCGCGGCTCTTCCCCGCTCACGGCCGAAAGACGAGCCGGGCTCGGCAGCCTGAGGGGCGCGTCGCGCGGCGGGACAACCCGCAGCCTTGCCTTTCGCCCAGCATCCCTCAGGAGGGCTGAAGAAAGCCCGGGAGTGACCACCCGGCGCTCGTTACCTGCTCGGCGTCACCGTCGGACTCCAGCTCGCCCAGGTAGTACTGCTGGAGCCACCGGCGCGCGTTGGCCGAGTGCCGGTGCGGCGGGCCGTCCAGCGCGGCGCTCACATCTGTGCCAGCGCGCTCCAGCAGCACCTGCTGCCCGCCCGGGTGGAGGCGCGCGAAGTCGCTGAGGTCGTAGAGGCGGCGGCCGGTCAGCACCAGGCAGGAGCCCTGGGCGCAGCCGGCGCGCAGCTCGGCGCGGCTGAAGGAGCGGGTGGTTGGCGGGGCTGCCATCGGGGAGCGTCTGAGCGGGGCTTCGGCTTGCTGGCCGGGCACCCGTCGGCCTCATGCTTATGCGCCCGCCCCGCTCCGCCCCCGACGGCGCCGCCCCTCCGCCGAGGCATCGCGCCCGTTGCCAACCCGCCCCCGCCGCCACTGGCCCGGCCAGGCGAGCGCGGGGAGGGGGGGGGTTCTGAGCGCGCGCAAAGTGCCGCTTCCCCCGGCGGGAGCATCTCTCGGAGACGCCGAGAGGATACAGGCGGAGCTGGTCGAGCCTTCCCCGCAGGCGCGCTTGTCTCAGGATAGAATAGGCTAGAGTTGGAAGGGACCTTGGAGGTCTTCTAGTCCAGCCCCCTGCTCAAGGAGGAGAACCTATACGATTTAAGTATGCCCAGTCTCTTCTTGAAAGCCTCCAGAGGTGAAGCTCCCACCACAACTTCCGAAGGCAACTTCCGTTCCTTCGGTTGATTGTTCTCACTGTCAGAAAATTCCTCTTTATTTCCAGGTTGAAAAATCTCTCCTTGTTCAGTTTCCATCCATTATTCCTTCTCTGGCCTTCAGGTGCCTTGGAAAAAAGCTTGACCCCTTCCTCCTCTCTGGGGCAGCCCCTAAAATATTAGAATGTTTGTTTGTTTGTTTGTTTAGATTACAATTCTTTATTGGCCAAGTGTGATTGGGCACACAATGAATTTGTCTTTGGTGCAAATGCTCTCAGTATACATAAAAGAAAAGATACATTCATCAAGAGTCAAGAATCACAAGGTACGACACTTAATAATAGTCATAGGGTACAATAAGCAATCAAATCATAATTAATTAATTAATCTATTCGCCCATGGTGACTCGAGGAGGCTTACACAATGTAAAATCATATTTAGTATAAACAAAAATTGCTATCATGTCGCCCCTAATTCTTTTTTTTTTTTTCTGCAGCAGGGATCTCCAATCTTGGCTACTTTAAGCCTGGTGGACTTCAATTCCCAGAATTCCTCAGCCAGCAAAGCCAAGCCAAGCAAAGCTGGCTGAGGAATTCTGGGAGTTGAAGTCCACAAGTCTTAAAGTTGCCAAGGTTGGACACCCCTGGTATATAGGATCTCCTGCTTGAGGAAGGGGTTGACTAGAAGACCTCCAAAGTCTCTCCGAAAGTCCCTATTCTGATGGATTGCAATAAGAAATCTCAGGACATCGCAGCAATCGAACAAGACTGTCTTCTTTAGAAGGTGCCATGCTCTCCACCCTTAGATTTAGACTTAGAATAACTTTATTGCCACTTTGAAATGTACATTAATCGGCATATATTAAAATGAAATGCCCAATAAGGAGACACTACCCTATTCTCAGCTCTGGTCTTTCCCCTCCTCGCCTGGCCTCTTCCCCAGCCTCTCTTTTTCCCTTCAGCCCCAGCCAAGGAGACCCTCAAAGCCTATAAAATCTGTGAGGTTTTCCCCATTACCTCCCAGCAGACAAAGGCAACACCACAGTCATAATGAACGCATCGGACTACCACTCCAAACTATCCAACCTAGTCCAAGACCCTGCTTACAAACCCATAGTCAGCTCCACAGGCTCACCTCCACAGAATCTTGCCAAATTTCTCGCCAAACAAATCCAGCCCTACACAGAATCCATCACCTCACACGTACAAAACTCCTTCCACTTTATAGAAACAATAAAGAAACAAAACCTACAATCCAGCGACCTCCTCGTGAGCTTCGATGTCATAACCCTCTTCACCCAAGTACCCATCAAAGAATACTTGACAGCCATCCAAAACAAATACAACCGCCCCCCAAACACATCCTAGATCTGACCAACCATTGCCTAACCAACACATACTTCATCCACAATGGACAAAGATACAAACAGACAGAAGGAGCACCCATGGGATCACCCCTCTCACCCGTCATCGCTAACCTATACATGGAACACTTTGAAACCAACGTTCTAGACAAATCCGAACATATATTTATTTATTTTATTTATTTATTTGGTTTGTCAGTTGCTTACAAGATAATAGGTATAAGTATATACATAGTTATGAATACATGAAATGGGTACATATAAGAAAAATAAAAGAAACAATAGGACAGGGACGGTAGGCACGTTGGTGCGCTTATGTACGCCCCTACAGACCTCTTAGGAGAGGTCAATAGTAGACAGTCTAAGGTTGAAGTTTTGGGGGTTTGGGGAAGAAACCACAGAGTCAGGTAGAGTATTCTAGACATTGACCACTCTGTTGCTGAAATCATATTTCCTGCAATTAAGTTTGGTGCGACTAACCTTGAGTTTGTATGCATTGTTTGCTCTTGTTATGGTTGAAGCTGAAGTATTCATTGACAGGTAGGACATTGCAATGTATGATTTTATATACTGTATTTAGATCGGACTGGAGGTGGTATAGTTGTAGTTTTCTAGGTCTAGAATTTCAAGTCTGGTGGCATAAGGGATTCTGCAACGAGTTGAGGAGTGGAGAACTCTTCCTGTGAAATATTCCTGGACTTTCTCATCTGTGTTAATATCAGATATGTAATGTGTATATATATACCTTTGATAAAATATACTTTTGATAAAATATACCTTAAAATATAAAATTTAAAATATAAAATTGATTAAAATATACCTTTGATAAGAAAAGGAGATGTTTCTGAGATTGGCTTCATCTGGAATTCAGTCTAACAGAATAACAGAATTGGAAGGGATCTTGGAGGTCATCCAGTCCAGTGGTCACTGTTGGAAATGAATCCAAATAACAAAACTTGGATTGGTGAAAACACAGAAATTTTATTTTTAAGCTGTTTGCAAAGAGTGGTAAGATCTCAGCTGACCTCAACATGAAGTTTGAGCCAAGAACCACACCTTAAGATTTTAATACATTATGTTTTACAGGTTTTCTATCCCAACACCCCTCATACATCGACCCAGTGACCGAGCACAACTAATCCGAAACGCCTTATGGAGACCACATCATCTCCTTCAATACGTCCCAATGACCTCCCATCATATCTTATCTTACTTTGCATTAAGGAATGTCCCTTTAGCAGGGTCTCTTTTCCAACGGTCTGAGAACAAAGAAATATATATTTCTAACACCACATTTGTTATATATTAATGTTACACTCAGCACCTCTTTGTAGAACAACCATCTATGCAAAGGAAAAGTCTGGTAAACTTAAGCTGATGCTTTGAAAAACAAAATCTAGATTCAATTGATTAAAGAAAGTTAGGGCAATGGTTTCTCTCTTCTCCTATTGTCCTCCTAATCCTGGAGGAAATAGGGGTGGCAATTACTTGATAATTGATTGCAGGTACATGTTTAACAATGAGTAAATGCATTACAAAATATATTTGCAGAAGGATTACATCAATATAGGAAATGTCTATAGAGCAACTATCTTCTTAATGCTCTACTATATTATTCTCTTCACCTATATTTTTGAATTTTCTTATTTCTAACAGTCGCCAACTGGTGGGCCGGGGACCACTGGTGATCCATGAGCAAATTTTAGTGGTCTGGAGACAAATGCCCCCCCCCCCAAAAGCAATTAATCCAGGCTGTGCGGGAACCCAAGGCTGTGCCATCCACATGGCCCGTCCACCTGCTGGTTTCCACCCTTCGGCCGAGCACAAACCTTACCTTGAGTAGAGCCACGCGAGGTGAGACCAACAGCGGGGGAGGGAAATCCACCCTGGGGTGGCTTGCTGAGATTAGGAATGTCGGTTCCATATTCCAGAGCTGCAGGGGTCACAGGACTGGCCCTTTGGTCATCCCAGAGCAGCTCTTCCAGTCCATGGCAGGCCGGTGCACCCGGGTGGAGGAGCAGCTGTTCCGGGATGACCAAAGGGCCAGTCCTGTGACTCCTGCAGCTCTGGAATACGGGACCGACTTTCCCACCAACATCAGCAAGCCACCTGTCAGTCAAAATTCATATTAAGGGTCTGCAGGATTTAAAATTATGAGTTTGGCAGTCCCTGAGGTCCAAAAGGTTGGTGACCCCTGTTCTAGTCCAACCCCCTGCTCAAGCAGGAGATAAGATACGGGCATTTTCTACGATTTTTACTGGTGTTGCATTTTTCCTTCTTATCAATTCTCCATTTTTTGGTGGAGGTAGGGGAAGTTATCTTAAGTTCAGGGCTGTCCTCCTTTTGGAGTAATACAATATATGAAACTCCTGAAATCAACGGTACAAAGTTCATCTCTCTATACAGCTAGTCCTCAACTTATGAGCACAATTGATGCCAAAATTTCTGTTGCTAAATCAGACATTTGTCAAGTGAGTTTTGCCCTATTTTGTGAATTTTCTTGCCATAGTTGTTAAGGGAATCACTGCAGTTAAGTTAGTAACATAGTAATTAAGTCTTAATTGTCTTATTAATCCATTAAGTGCATTGCTGTTGCTATTGCTATATGTATAAATTATAAATTCTATGATTCTAAGCTGATGTGGTCTACCCTGTTTTGCAAGGGGAGAATGTTTCTTAAACAACAGTATACCTACAGGGGATTTAAATCTGTCTTCCTGGCAGCTGGGAAAGTGATGCAGGCCACATCAAGGGCACAGGGATGGCAAACTGTATTGCTTAGTTGTATATTGTGTTCTGGTTAATTATAAGATGAGTTAGTTGAGATGGAAAAGGCATCAAGCTCAGTTTTTCATTGTGACACCGTGGGCAATGCACAGCAAAATCTTATTTGTGGAAACAATCTGAACATGATCAAGATACAAATGAAAATGCTTTGATTAGGTGTTGAAAGGTGTCAAAATGCCTTTCTTTTGAGGATTTGATTTTCCCGCTGGGAGAGCTCTGGTGCAAGGATACGAAAACTGCTTGAAAGCTGGATCTTTTTATTTTTCAGGAAGGCAGAGAACAGCAAGAAGTCTGCGTTCCTGGGCTAGCTAGCTTCCCATGGTAAGTCCCTGGTTTTTTATACCCTTTTCTCCCTTTGTAAGTTGATTTTGTGTGAGTGTTTGTATTTGTGCCTAATGTTTCAAATCCTCTTTGAGTTTGTCTTTATTTCCGCTGGAAGGCAAACTCCGCGGGGTGGCCAGATTGTATTATTGGTTTCTGTAATCTCTTTTAGCTTTAAGATAGTTTTTCATATTTGTTCTGTGGCAATCTCCTGTCTGTCCCTTTTGTAATTTATATTTTGTGTCTTTTGTCTGTTTGTTTTGCTTATTTGGTATGTCCTGTGTTTGTAAGGGTTTTCTAAATTATCTTTTGTTTCCTTTTCCTATTTGTCTAGTTTTTTTTAATTACTTGGGTTTTTGTCTAAAGGGATTTTTTAATACTTTTTATTTGATTCCTTTTCCTATGTAAGTTTGTTTTCTGGCTGACCTGACCCTTGGGCTTTTCCTGTTTTTGTGACACTTCTTCGTGAAGTTCCCTTTCCACATAGGTTGCTACACTGCTAAATTGAAATAAAATTAGGCAATTAACAATTATGTGTGTGCTAAGAATGCAGCTATGCAAAATCAACCCATTCATCCAGCCACTGAATTATGAATCAGCCCAGGGCACTGAGGGCGAACCTTTTCGGTACCGAATACCCAAACCGGAACGTCCATGCACCAAAGACCAGCTGGCCAGTGCACATGAAGGATCAGGTGATGGAATATATGTACAGTGGAGGCCCTGGGGATCAGAGGAAAGGTCATATGTGGAGATAGGACCCAGGTAGGGATGGAATGGACATGAAGAACATGAATTCTGACAAAGCATTTTCTATTGTCTTCATTTCTGTGCCTTAAGCAGCCTTGCTCCTTCCTATCCCTCTCTACAGAAGGAGGGGGGTCACGGGGAGTGCAGGGAGCTACCTTGAGCTGCTCTGCAATAGGGAAGAGGTTGGAACAGCACATTCTTAGTGAGGGAGAAGTTAATACCTTAAACCACAAGCCAGGATATCAGGAACAAGAATAGCTTGCTTATCAGAAAACCCCACAAAACCACATAGCTGGCACATGAAAGTAGGACACTTTGCAAGTGTTGGAAGAAATATCCTTCTGGGTTCAGTTCCAAGTGGGGAAAAAGATATTGGAACCATGGAGACTGTTTGGAAGGTTTAATGATGGACAGGACCACATGGCTTGGAACTCCAGAGTGAAAGGGAAGGAAGATCAAAAAAAGGGGCTGAGGTGCCGAGAGTGCCTGGGTTTTATCACCTTTGTTGGGATTTGAATTGGAGCTTGTATTCTGATTGGTTGTCAGACTCCCATGGGACCATGCAGGGGCAACTCTGTAGGCTGTCCTGAGTCCCAGGCTTGGTTGAGCCTTGCTGGATGATGATGCACTGAAAGGGCTTTTGAGCAATAGCTTTACCTGGAGATCTTTGTTATGTAAAGTATCCTGGCCCAGGCCTTAATGGCCCACCCATTAATAAAGGTGGGGGTGAGTTTCTGCTTCTGAGTTTCTACTCTTTTTAGAGGAAATATTTTGCCTTTTTAATATTTCCTAGTGTGAGCAGGACAAAAGCCATTTTGAAATATCCTGCTTGTTATAAGGAAGTGTCTCAAACTCAGGCTAAAGAGATAAGCAGGATGTGTTAGGGACTGAGAGCAGGAGAGTGGCCATGAACTGTAATAAAGTGTGTAGAAAAATAGGATGCGGGTAGAACAATGGAGAACTGTAACAGAATGCATATGTGCCAGAAACTGTGTAGTTGCTTTCGCTCCAAAAATGTATTTGTGTCAATTTGAAACAGGAAGAATGTGAGCCAAGCCTTCGTACGAGAAGGGGGGGGGGAACAGTTAGGGTATAAAAGTGCCGTTTGAATTTTGCTCTGCGTTCCTTCAATGCCTGAGCAAACACGTTTTTGCAAACACGTGAATAAACTCTTGTTTTCCTTGGATCAATGAATCTTGTGGTGGTCTTTTCGTAGCCTCCCACCTCACAATTTGGCGCCCAACCGTGGGGCCTCACGGAATTCTGATTAAAGACAAGGGATCGGGTAAGTGTGACGCCAACTCTCCCGTTGTGAGAGACCCCTCCCTAGTCTCGGTTGGAGCCTGAGGTGACTGCACCCAGAAGACGATCCTTGGAAACAGGAATTCTGAGATTTGAAGCCGGCCTGACACTCTGGGAGTGTTGTTGATTGCCTGAAGTGGGGACGCCCACCATTCCTTTGTCTCCAGGAGACCAGGAGTGCATCAGGTGAGTTTGCCGCCTTTCGGAGAAGGGGAAGGAATCTGCTGTCCTTAAACTCTGGGAATCCAGCGTCTGCTGGAGGACAGTGGTAATTCGAGAAGTCAGGAATCTCTGGGATATAAGTGGCGGGTAGCATGAGAGATGGGGAAGGGACAAAGCAAGTGTGAGACGTTCCAAGAGGGAACAGACATAAAAGTAAATGATTTATCTGTGCAGAATCAGGGGGCTAAAATATCCTCTAGTAGACCCTGAGTTTCCTTACCACTGGGATCCCGAAGGGAATACCAGTAAGTATTGGATAACTCAGTTGAAAGAATACATAGTGAGACACAGAATGAAGGAACAGATACCATATGTAGAGGTATGGTATCATGTTCACTTCGAAGGACCGATTCCACCAGAGACAGAAGCAGGACAGTTTGTCAGTAAGCCAGAGGAGGACGGCAGCGAGGCAGAGGAGTGGCTGAAAAGTCCTCCAGCGTCTGCCCCGGTTCCGGCACCACAGCCCGTGCCAGCAGAGGCTGCTCTGGCTCCACCAATCCCTCCGGCCCCACTGGCTTACCCAGGACTGAGAAGGGAACTGGCCCAATTGAATAAAGACCTAGAGAATTTTCCTCTAGGAGGAAGACCGGATAATCCCGTTTCGGCCTTCCCGGTCAGAGAAGTCCCAAATGGCATGAATGCCCAGGGGGCACCTGTCACAGTTTTTGTGACTGTCCCCATAAAAGCTACAGAACTACGGGATCTGAAAAAGACTCTTCATGAGAATGCTCATGAGGTAGCGGAACAGTTAGAGTTATTTTTAGGGCCGATGGAATATACATACCAAGAGCTGATGTATATTCTTGGACACCATTCACCCCCGAAGAGAGGAATCCCATTAGGAGGGCAGCAACGGCTGCCTGGGATAAGAGACATGCAGGGAAACAGGGAGCAGTGGCTGCAGACACAAAGTTCCCCATAGCCGATCCAAATTGGAACATTAATGATGATGCTCATAGGAGGCACATGAGAGACATGAAGCACATGATTATTGAAGGAATTAAATTGGCTATCCCTCAAGGGAAAAATTTGACCAAAGCATTTGAAGTAACACAAGGAAAGGATGAGTCCCCAGGGGATTTCTGCGCTCGGCTCCCGGAAGGGTTAACTAAGTACTCTGGAGTGGAGTCAGAAAGCCCTGCCTTCGAGACTCTCCTGAAGCTGCAGTTTGTCACCAAGGCATGGCCAAACATCCAGAAAAAGATTCAGAAGATGGAGGGATGGACTGATTTGGGCATGACAGGTTTGATGAAAGCAGCCCAGCAAGTTTTTGTGAACCGCGACTCAATTAAAACCAAACAGAAGTCTCAGATGATGGTAGCTGCTGTGCAAACAGCGGCCAAGAATGAAGTTAGGAAAGACAGGGAGATCCGGATGCCAGATCCGAGGCCAAGGTGGAGAGATGAAAGATCTCCAGGCAGAGAGTGGAGACCTCCAATTCAGGGGTGAACTTGCTAGGAAGAGACTTGTTGGATGTTTTTGGAATAGAATTGTGGGATAGAAAGAAGGAAGTTCGCATGTGTGTATTAACAGAGGAAGATGAGGAGAGGATCTCTCCTGAAGTGTGGTCAGGAGGTGAGAAGATTAGTAGAATGCAGATGGAACCGATTCAAATAAAAGTAAAGCCAGGGGTAACCAAAGTCTGGACTCCACAGTACTCTATGAGTAGGAAGGGAAGAGAGGGGTTGATTCCCCCCAAAGACAAGTGGTTTACAGTTGTAGACTTGAAAAATGCATTTTGGGCGTGCCCGCTTGAGGAGGGGAGTAGAGACTTGTTTGCTTTTGAATGGAGTGATCCTGAGAGTGGAAGAAAACAGCACTTGAGATGGACAGTACTTCCTCAGGGATACACAGAGAGTCCTTTGTTGTTTGGCCAAGCCTTGGAAGAGAAGTTAACATCCTTTGAGAGAGGGAAGGGGATCACGCTAATTCAGTACGTAGATGACTTGTTGACAGGTGAGAAGGAGAAGGAAGTGCAAGCAGCCTCAGTTCGTTTGTTGAATTGGTTGAAAGAACAGAGTTTGAGGGTATCGAAGGAAAAATTGCAATTGTTACTGGAAATGGGGAAGTGATAGAAAAGGGGTCAGGGTGGTATCTCCTGTTGCTATGAGGGGAATCTGGAAGAAGGTTCATGAAGGAGGGCATTGGGGAACGGAAGCTCTGGTGATGTCTGTTAAATTTCATTATTGGAGCTTGAAGATGTGGACTACAGCTCAGAGCATTTGTTGGGAATGTCTGATTTGTCTGAAAGTAAACAAGAAAGCCGCAAGGGAAAAGAAATGAGAGGACAACCTCGAGTGGGCTGGCCTTTCCAAAGAGTGCAAATTGATTTCACTGAGTTACCGGGGGGGGGGGGGGGGTTGGAAAATTTGTTGGTCATAAAGATCAGTTGACTGGATGGGTGGAGGCTTATCCCACCAGAAGAGCCACTGCCCCCCCCGTGACTAAGATTTTGTTGGAACAGATCATTCCACAATACGGAATGATGGAAGCAGTAGACTCAGATAGAAGGACACGTTTCACTCAGAGCATGCCCAAGGAAAGTCACAGGAGTCTCCCCTTTTGAGATGTTCATGGGAAGACCATATTTGGCTAAATTGGGAAATCCCATACCAGAATTCAAGGATATGTTTCTCCGGAAATATTTGCTGGCACTGTCCTGGTCTTTGTCTTCTCTCCATAAACAGGGGCTGTTGGTGCAGCGACCTCCATTGATCGGTAGCCAACACCCACACGAAGCTGGAGATTGGGTCCTGATAAAGACTTGGAGAAGTGAGAAGCTGCAACCTAGCTGGGAAGGCCCGTATCAGGTGCTGTTGACAACTGAATCTGTAGTTCGCACTCGGGAAGGAGGCTGGAATATATATATATATATAAATATATATATTCTTAAGTTTTCGCGGGTACTTACATGCATGGCATTCAGCTTTGTTCGGGTATTTTCCCACGTCATAGTAGTTGTGCTTTTAAAGTTGTAGCAACGTTTCAGCAGAATCTCATCTGCCATCATCAGGCTTCTGTATAGTGTTCATCTGTGAGTTAGACTTAAATCTGAAACCACTGTAAAAGTCTGACTCACAGACAAACACCATACAGAAGCCTGATGATGGCAGATGAGATTCTGCTGAAACGTTGCTACAACTTTAAAAGCACCACTACTATGACATGGAAAAATACCCGAACAAAGCTGAATGCCATACATACATACATACATACATACATACATACATATGCATGCCAGGGAAGACAGGGGAGGGTTTAACATTGCATGCAATCCCACTGAGTCAGCAGAATTTGAAACCAAAGGGAAATGGAATTGAGAAGGCTCCTATGGAAAGGAACATAACCAGGAAGGTATTTGTCCATTTGAAAGAAAGAGAATATGCGTGTTTCAGGAGAAATGTATCCAAAGGGGTGGATTTGGGTGATTGGGAGAAATGCAACAAAACTTTTGATATGCGTTCATCTTGTAGTAACCACAGTTATTCTAACACTTATCAGAAATTGAGTTATTTTAATCAGAACCAATACCAGATATGTATGTATTTTGAAGATATAATCAATTGGACTCGGACTTCGAATCAAACATATGCCATAGAAAATTTTAGGTGGGTGATGTGTGGGAAACATGCGTATAGAGAAATGCCACCCTATTGGAGTGGGATTTGTACCATGGGATATGTGATACCAGTAATATATAAATTACCCCAGGGACAGATTCAGAACAAAAGAGAAATTGATTCAGGACTAACGCTGGGGGGAAGCTTGAGAACAGATAGCCCGGGGAGTGCTGCCACCGTTGGGAGTAGCCATGAATTACAGAGATTTACATATCCTGAATAACTTTACAGTAGCCATGTTTAATGATACTATCAAGACAATCAAAATGCTTAACATGGAACTTTCTGAAGTTAGAAAAGTGGCTTTGCAAAATAGATATGCATTAGACATTGCATTAGCTGCAAAAGGGATGTGTGTGTGCTTTGATTCATTCGCATTGCTGTGTATATATCCATGATTTCCAACCCAATATTACAAAAACAGTGCAAATGATGGAAGAACGCATTCGTTCTAATCCATTATCACAAGGAGGTGATTCCTCACTGCCAGATCTGTGGGGGGCATTATAGTCTTGGCTTCCCAGCATTGCTTGGTTGAGATCTACAATCATGGGAATTATTGTTAGGGATACACACCCTAGCAGGCAGTCTAGCAGGCAGGCAAATATGTGAGATAAACGTTGTTGTAGCTTACACTCAGTAAAACAAGATACACTATGCCAGTTAAATAGTTTTTTATTCCAGCAAGAGTTATAGCATAGTCAAACAGTCCATATGTCATACACTAGTTCAGTCCATCCGGGGATTAATCAGTTGCAAAGTCCAATGTCGAAAAAGAGGTCAGTAAACTTACAAATTATCAGTCCAGTAATATATCTCTTTTGCAGTTAGAGATATGAAGAAAATCAAACATCTTTTCTTCTCTCAGCAATAGCAGGGAAAAACACGCAGTTATCACCATCAATCCATCATTTGTCAGCTATCCAGTAAAAGCCAGCAGACAGTGAGCTCTCTTGCTCCCTCTTATGGTGATTTTACAACCGCACCCAAAATACATGTTTTAACAGTTAAAGTGATACACACACTTAAACTCACTAACATAGTTTATATATTATTTTACCCAAACTAAGTTAGGTAACCAATGTTATTCCTAACAATTATATTGATTATTATATGCTGTGTGTTGTTGTGTTCAGTGTCTCCCTGATATAATAGCAATGTGTGGAAGATTGGGGAAAGCTTTAGGTTCAAGATTTGAGAAGCAGGAGGAAGAACCTCTGATGATGTCTCAGAGGGAGATGGCTCTGAAAGAGGCTGGGGATCTATTGCTTGAGTTTGAGACAAGACTGTAAAAAGAAAAGGGAGGATTGTGAGTAGGACAAAAGCCATTTTGAAATATCCTGCTTGTTATAAGGAAGTGTCTCAAACTCAGGCTAAAGAGATAAGCAGGATGTGTTAGGGACTGAGAGCAGGAGAGTGGCCATGAACTGTAATAAAGTGTGTAGAAAAATAGGATGCGGGTAGAACAATGGAGAACTGTAACAGAATGCATACGTGCCAGAAACTGTGTAGTTGCTTTCGCTCCAAAAATGTATATGTGTCAATTTGAAACAGGAAGAATGTGAGCCTAGCCTTCATACGAGAAGGGGGGGGGGAACAGTTAGGGTATAAAAGTGCCGTTTGAATTTTGCTCTGCGTTCCTTCAATGCCTGAGGAAACCCGTTTTTGCAAACACGTGAATAAACTCTTGTTTTCCTTGGATCAACGAACCTTGTGGTGGTCTTTTCGTCGCCTCCCACCTCACACTAGGATATTTCAATTTTCTAGGAGAGGGATGGGTGCTAACTTCCTATACAAGATACCTGTGACCTGGGGGGAAACACAGGTGATGTGACATTTAGCTATGTAGGGGGCTGAGATTCAAATAACCAGCTGATATTATCTGTTATGCGTGCATTACTAGGGGAAGGGCAAAGGGCTGAATGCGACCACCCCTTGACTATAAATGTTATGTACGCCGGCTGGAAGAAAGGCTCGGGAGTCAGTGACTGGGTTTTCAGCTCTTTATTGGTCCCGAGATCGACTCGGGGTTTAGAGGATCGGCGGCGGCTTATATTCTCTGGCCGCGCTGGCCATGGCCAATGGTACCGCTTTGAATCTCCCGTGATTAGTTTCCACTAATCGCGGGGATTCACTGCGGGCCAATCAGTGAAGCTCAATCGGCCAATCTGGTTGTCGTGCGCCCTGAGCAATCAGGGCGCGGTATTTACAAGTATGTTAATGGACAATACAGAACACCCCTCCCCTCTTGGTATGGTCCTACGTGACGTAGTCCCGTAAGTAGGCGGGGCTCCATACCTGCCTACTGGACCTGCGCAGGTTAGTTGATGTCTGGCCTTCTGGCGGTTCGGTCGGGTTCTGTGTTGCTCTCTGCTTCGTAGATGGAACCGTCCAGAAGGGTGAGCCGGGCCTTTTGTCGCAGCTCCCTCCCGGTCTATCCAGGCTGGTTGAGCTGCTGGTGTTGCCGCTCCTGCCTGGTCTTTCTGGGCTGGTTGAGCTGGCTTGGCTGTTTCTTCCCGGCGAGGCTTCGAGCTGTCTGTCTGTTTCTGCTTCGGTTGGTGGGTATTCCTGGTTTCTTTCTGGTTGGGGCCGGTTCCCGGGGCTTTCCCCCTCCCCTCTTGGTCTGGTGCTTGGGTGGTTCTTTTCCCTTCCTGGGTTTATGTATCTGTCTGCTTGCGTGTCGGTTGTATTTCCCGTGTTTGTTCTTGATCTTATTTGATCGATGTGTCGTTTCCATGCTCGTCCGTCGGCTGTTTGTAGCCAGTACAAGCGGGGACCTGTTGCCTGGGTTATCGTTGCCGGTATCCAGAGGGGGTCCCCTCTAAGGTTTTTTGCGTATACCGCGTCTCCTGGTGTAAATGTTCGGTGCCTGCTCAATGAGTCGGGGGGGGTTCGGGGTTGTACGTGAGGTGCAGCCTATCTAGGGGGGATCTTAGTTTCCTCCCCATTAGCAGCTCTGCAGGGCTCTTGTTGGTTGTTGTGTTTGGCATTATGTGTTGGATAAAAAGTAGTTTATTTATTTTTTTCTTACATGTCCTCGGTTTTGATTTTTTGAATTGTTTTTTTGGTGAATTGGACCATTCGTTCCGCCCTACCGTTTGCCGCCGGATGTACCGGCGCTATCAGGGCGTGCTGTATCCCCCGTTCCACTAGGAATTTCTCGAACTCCAGTGCGGTGAACTGTGGCCCATTATCTGACACAATTACATCTGGGAGGCCGTGGGTTGAAAACAGTTTGTTGAGTTCTTTGATGATGGCCTCAGTGGTGGTAGTCCTCATGTTGCTTACCTCCAGCCAATTGGAGTAAGCGTGTACTGTTATGAGGAATGTGTGTCCTTTTGTGGGCCCGGCGAAATCGATGTGTATCCTGGACCATGGTCCCCTGGGGGTTTTCCATTCCAGGATTGGGGCGGTGGATGGGCTTGGCCTGGACTCTTGGCATTGCTTACAGCTTGCCACCCAGGCTTCAATCTGTTTGTCCATCCCTGGCCACCAGATGTAACTCCTGGCCAGGGCTTTTGACCTGACGATGCCCAGGTGCCCCTCGTGTAATAATTCCAGGAACCTTTTTTGCAATTTCTCTGGGATAACAACCCTGTCCCCCCCATAGTATACAAACTTTTTGTGTGAAAAGTTCAGTTTGTTTGTTCCGGAAAGTCCTGAATATCTCGTCGTCATCTTTTTCCAGCCACCCTTTCTCCGCCCATTGCAGTACCCGCGCCAGACGTTTGTCTTTATTTGTTTCGTGGGCAATATCTGACACGGTTAGGGGGAGGTTGGGTAGGGCCTCTATGCTCAGGGTGGATGCGGTGGGTGCCGGGTCGCTGTCCAGGTTGGGTAGCGGGGTGCGGCTCAAGGCGTCTCCGTGTGTGATTGTCTTGCCGGGTCGATGGGTCAGCCAGTAACTGTAGGCAGCGAGGAATTCAGACCACCTAGTTATTCTTGGAGATAGAATGTTTGGGGTGGCCTTGTTTCCCACCAGGATGCCCAGCAGTGGTTTGTGGTCTGTGATGATGGTGAATGTCCTGCCATAGAGGTACTCGTGGAACCTTTTGACGTCTGCGATGATCGCCAGGGCTTCCTTATCTAGTTGGCTATAGTTCCTTTCTGGCTTTGATAGGGTTCTCGAGTAAAAGGCGATGGGTGTTACATTTCTGTTCGGGAGTGTGTGGCTGAGGATCGCCCCAATACCAAACAGTGATGCGTCGCACGTGACTGCCAGCAGGAGGGTCTTGTTGTACTGGATGAGGACGGCATCCGATGTGAGCAGGTCCTTGGTTTGGTTGAACGCAGCTTCCTCATGTTTCCCCCAGGTCCAGGTGGCTGTTTTGTCCAACAGCCTATGCAATGGTCGCCTTTTGGGGTAGGAAGATATTATAGAAGTTAATCAGCCCGAGAAATGCCTGCAGTTCTGTTTTGTTTCTCGGCCTGGGGGCTTCTTTAATAGCTCTGATTTTTTTTTCTGTTGGGTGAATTCCGTGTCTGTCTAGGACAGGGTTGGGCAAACTATGGCCTGCGGGCCACATCCGGCCCGTTGGTCTGTCCAATCCGGCCCACCCCTGAAAAAAAATTGCTGGGCGTGGCGTATTGCCCTGCGCCGCGTGGCCCCCAAGGCTGCAAAACAGTGTGGAGCGGTCTCGGAGTAGGAAAGAAAAGAACGTTGCAAAGGCCTCGGCTGAGAATTCAAAATCACCTTCGAGTGTGACCTCTCCGAAGGTGAGTCCCCGCCGATCCCCCTTTTTTTTCCGGAGCTTCCAGGCTTAAACTTTGCAAAGGCAAAGTTTGCAGGTGGGAGTGTCTTCCCGCCGAGGAAAGGGAAGGGTTCTGCCTGGCGGGTGGGTGGGCGGGCTGCTTGGAGGAGGCGACCCGGCAGCGCTCCGGGTTTCCCCTCCACCGCGCTATGCAAAGTTTAAGCCTGGAAGTCCTTTCGGCTTCCTTTTAACTCACAGGCGCTCGCACCTGGCCCCGAGCCGCACGGTGGAGGGAAGCCCAGAGCGCTGCTGGGTCGCCTCCTCCAAGCAGCCCGCCCACCTGCTAGGCTTCCCTCCGCCGCACGGCTCGGGGCCAGGCGTGAGCACCCTAAAAGGAAGCCGAAAGGGCTTCCAGGCTTAAACTTTGCACAGGCAAAGTTTGCAGGCAGGAGCGTCTTCCCGCTGAGGAAAGGGAAGGGTTCCGCCCGGTGGGCGGTTGGGCGGGCTGCTTGGAGGAGGCGACCCAGCGGCGCTCTGGGTTTCCCCTCCGCCTCACTGTGCAAAGTTTAAGCCTGGAAGCCCTTCCGGCTTCCTTTTAACTCGTGGGTGCTCGCGCCTGGCCCTGAGCCACGCGGTGGAGGGAAGCCCGGAGTGCCACCGGGTCACCTCCTCCAAGCAGCCCACCCGCCCGCCGGGCAGAACCCTTCCCGCTCATCCCTTGGGTGTCTGCCTCGTTCCTCTCTCAGTCGCTCTCTCGCTCTTCCACTAGCCCAGAAAAGAAAGAGAAAAAGAGGCGAATAGTTATTATTTTCAGCTGAAACAACCAGGAACGAAGGCAGGCAGGCAGGCAGAATGGAGCACTGGATTGAACCTTGGGCGGCTGTGTGGGGGTGAATGGGCGCTTCGGAGGAGCTGCGCTGACAGGAAGCCACCCTGCTGGCTTCTTTGAAGCAGTTTCTTCCTGGGCTGGTGGAGGAGCAAGAGAGCGACTGAGAGAGGAACGAGGTAGACACCCGAGGGAGGAGCGGGAAGGGTTCTGCCCGGCAGGCGGGCTGCTTGGAGGAGACGACCCTGCAGCGCTCTGGGTTTCCCCCCCACCGTGCGGCTTGGGGCCAGGTGCAAGCGCCCGAGAGGAAAAAGCAAGCTGCAAGTTGCTGGGAAGTTGCTTGGGTGCTGGGAGCCGCTGTCGTGGTGAGTGGTTCGTCGGGCACGTACGCAAGGAGGAGGGCTTTTAAAGTGCCGCCCGAGCCGGGAAATGGGGCACCAAGGCAGGGCAATGCTCCACCAGCAGTGGCCGAGCTTTAGGTGGGCTTGGATGCCCCTGAGCACAGTTTGCTGTTTGTTCTCTCCTGGGACTTGCGTTTGGAAAGCGTGGAAAGTAGTAGCAGGAGCAGCCGCGGTGTTACTTTTTCTTATATATAATATATAATATATAATATATAATATATAATATATAATATATAATATATAATATATAATATATAATATATAATATATAATATATAATATATAATATATATTATATATTATATATATATATATATATATATATATATATATATATATATATATATATATATATATATATATATATATATATAAATTATAAAGGGCCCGTTATAAAATGCAGCAAATTATATATAAGAATATTTTATTTATATATATATATATATATATAATATTCTTATATATAATTTGCTGCATTATATAATGGGCCCTTTATAATGGCCTTTTATAAAATTGGTTCGGCCCTCGAACACAGATCTGATTTTCCATGTGGCCCCTGACAGAAATTAATTGCCCACCCCTGGTCTAGGAGATATCCCAGGACCCTGGCATTTTTGTTTTTTGACCTTAAGCCCTGCGTCTTTGAATTTTTGTAGTACCTCCCTTAGGCAACCCTCTAGTTCTTTTTTGTTGGCCGCTGACACCATTATGTCATCAAAGTTGGGCACCACCCCCTTGATTCCTTGCAGGAGTCTCTCCATGAGGCTCTGGAAAATCCCTGGTGCTACGCTGACTCCAAACTGGAGTCTCTTGCAGCGGAAGGCCCCCCGGTGGGTTACTATGGTCTGTGCCTCGGCGATTTCCACATCGACCGGTAATTGTTGGTAGGCTTGCGCCAGGTCGAGTTTCGCGAAAACCTTGCCTCCCCCCAGTGAATGTAGAAGGTGCTGCACTACTGGGATGGGGTAGGCGCTTTGTTGTAAGGTGCACTTTAGGGTGGCCTTATAGTCCCCACAGATTCTCACCGACCCATTGGGCTTGGCTGGGGTGACTATGGGAGTCTCCCATTGGGCGTGATTGGTTGGCTCTAGGACCCCCTGTTTGATATGCTTGTCTATCTGCTCATCGATCTTGGGTCTGAATGCGAAAGATACCTGTCGTGGTTTTAAACATATTGGGGGAATGCTGGGGTCTAAGATGAAGGAAATAGGGGGCCTTCGGTACTTGCCTAGGGTGCCGTCGAACACTTCCTGGAAGTCCCTTGCAAATTGTTCCTCCCAGTTGATCTCTGCGACGTGGTCGATGCCCATTACTTCAATCCCGAGCGGCGCGAACCACTGCAGTCCTAGGAGGCTGGGTCGGTCTCTGTCCACGATTGTCAGGGGAAGTTTTGCTGTGCGCTCCTTGAATGTGATCTCAAAATGTCCTGTTCCGACTACAGGGATGCGGTTCTCCATCTTGCATGGATTGCCCTCGATGCCCACTTCCATGTATACCTTTCGGGCATCCCGGCTTGATGAGTGGCCGATGACGACCATCTGGTGGATCTCCTCTCTCTGTCGGTTCTTGCCGTTCCGTTGGCCCCGTCCGTCCCGGTTCCAACGGCTCTCAGTTGGGCAGTCCCTTGTCCTGGGGGGGGGGCGTGCTGTCTCGTCTCCGGCTGCTGTTGTCTCGTCGTCAGGGGCTGTAAGCTCTTTTGAGTTAGCAGATTCGGGCGATGTGGCCTCTCTTGTCGCATTGCCAGCAGATCGCATTGAAAAATCGGTACTCTAATCGCGGATGGTCGCCCCTGCACCCGGCACATTGGAGTTCCGACTTATGACTCTGTCGCTCGCGCCAGTCTCGTTCAGTTTGGAGTTGATGGATGTCCACCTCTTCGTCCGTGCTGTCGGAGGTGGAGTCGAGGTCGCCATGATGGGTGGTGGTGGTCGCTCAGCGGCTTGCTTCTGGCTGTGTCTCAGCTGTTGGGGTCATCTCGGAGGTTTCGGCTCGGTTCCCGGTGTCTGGTCTCCGCATCTGGGCTGCTGATTTCCAGGTTGCCTTGGCTGCGGTGGCCTCGGCAAGGGTGTCAGTGAGGGAGATGTCGCCTCTTGCCAATCAGCCGGCTTTGTAGGACGGGGTCCCTGAGCCCTAGGACGATGCGGTCTCATAACGCCTCGTCCATGTCTCTGAAGCCGCACATGCCTCCCAGATTCCGCAGGTTAGCTATGAAATCACTAATGCTCTCACCCTCCTTCTGGTCGCGCCGGTAGAAGTCGTGCCGTCTGATGAGGGTGGGCACAGCGGGAACGTAGTGGCTTCGCAGCAGTGGTTCGAGGTCGGCCCAGTCCATCGCTTTCACATCTTCGGGTTTCGCGAGGGCTTTTGCCATTTGAAACACTGTGGGCCCGCAGTGTGTCAGGAATACGGCCCTTTTTTTCTGCCAGTTTGCATCCTTGAGGTTGCTACTCTCTAGGAACATCAGTTCCTGATCCATGTATGATTCCCAGTCCTCAGTAGCTTGGTTAAAGGGTGCGGGTGGCGCGATGCTGGCCATTCTGTTGATCTCGTTCGCCTTGGTGCCACGTGCTTGGTGTTTATCAGTTCCGCGATCCCACCCTCATTGCCAGTGTTATGTACACTGGCTGGAAGAAAGGCTTGGGAGTCAGTGACTGGGTTTTCAGCTCTTTATTGGTCCCGAGATCGACTCGGGGTTTAGAGGATCGGTGGCGGCTTATATTCTCTGGCCGCGCTGGCTGTGGCCAATGGCACTGCTTTGAATCTCCCGCGATTAGTTTCCACCAATCGCGGGGATTCACTGCAGGCCAATCAGTGCGGCTCACTCGGCCAATCTGGTTGTCGTGCACCCTGACCAATCAGGGCACGGTATTTACAAGTATGTTAATGGACAATACAGAACAATAAAAATTGCTGTAAAATTCTCATCGAGGCCTTTGCTTATCTTTCAAACCAGGGTCCTTATATCTTGATACCAAAATAAAAGTATATTGTATTACACCTTGTGTCCAGTGACTTATCGGCTTCGACAACAAGCAAGAGCCCAGTTTTGGGGACAACACATGCATGCCTGATTTTTGGTCATTTTGGGGGCCAGTTTTTGGGCCATTTTCTGGGCTGTTTTCTGGCCATTTTTGACCTGAAAAAGGCCCGAAAAACAGCCTGAGAACGACCCTAAAAGGGCCTGTTTTGGGGCCGATTTTTGTGCCGTTTTCAGGCACTCCTGCACCCATGAAGACCAGCTGGCCATGGCACCTGTGCCATAGGTTTGCCATCACGGGCCTAAGGCTACGCTTTGTGGCAATGCTAGTGAGGAAATGGGCTTCTTCTTCTTCTTCTTTTTCTCACGTGCCCCCATTGAAGCTCATTGGGACACAAACTGGCCTGGCCCCTCTTACTTTAATTGATGGAATTCAGTTCAATTGAAAGCGGGCTAAGAGATGAACGCTTATGCGGGTTTTCCCAGAATCTTTATTTTTTTCTGGGATATGAATGAATGAAGCTAATTTTCCAAGAACGCCTTTTAAAGTCCTCAAAGGACTAGGGGAGGGGGTCTGCAACCTTAAACACTCAAAGAGCCATTTGGTCCCGTTTCCCACAAAAAAGAAAAACGCCGGGAGCTATAAAACCTGGGTGGGCGTGGCCGACTCCACATCACTCCCAACCAGTCACATGACCCCCACTGCCACACCTACCCATGTTTTGTGGCTCCCAGTGTTTTCTGTGGGAAATGTATCTCTTTCTCTCTCTTTCTCTCTCCCTTCCTCCCTCCCTCTCATTTCTGGCTTTTGTGTTTTATCTTCTCAGCCCAGAGATGTGACTGGGAGGGGAAGATGAGGGGCGGGGCTAGCCAGTGGCAGGATCACCCAACAGGGAACTACAGCAGAGGGCCCAAAGAGCCGCATGCGGCTCCAGAGCTGTGGGTTGCCGACACCCGGATCAGGTAGAACTTTGTACATATAATTATACTAAATCAAATACTTCTTTTTGTTTTATGTTCCTAAATACCCACAACAAATACAGGTAGTCCTCGACTTATAACAGTTTATTTAGTGACCATTCAAAGTGACAACGGCACTGAAAAAAGTGACTTATGACCGTTTTTCACACTTACAACCATTGCAGCATTCCCCGTGGTCACGTGATCAAAATTCAGGCTACTGACTCGTATTGATGATGCCTGTAGCGTCCCCTGCAGTCACGTGATCTCCTTTTATGACCTTCTAACAAGCATGGTCAATGGGGAAACCAGATTCACTTAACAACAGTGTTACTAATTTAATAGTTGCAGTGATTCACTTAACAACTCTGACAAGAAAGTATGTAAAATGGGGCCAAACTCACTTAACAAATGTTTCACTTACCAACAGAAAGTTTGGGCTCAATTGTGGTCGTAAGTCAAGGACTACCTTTAGGTTGTAAAGTATTTACCCCTGTCATTTGAGGATTGTGGACTTATGTTTCTTGCACCATTTTATAGAGACTGATATAACCTTAACTCATTTGTCAGCAAAGATTTTTCTGGTTGCTCCAGGCATTGTTAGTATATTTATTATGGTTGGTCAAATAGTCAGCCAGATGTTTGGATTGGATTTGGCATTTTTTAAATCTGTAAATCCTTCCCAAAGTCTTGGGGAGGCTCAATGCTTGCATAATATTCTGCCAACATGAGTTTCATCTGGTATTTATTTTCCATAGTCAGGAGAACCACAAGGAACTCCTTTTGGGGGTTTCAGTGATTGAATTATTTCAAACTTCACAATTCTGTGTAGACTTTTATCTCCCAGATTCCATTCCTTCCATTCATCTTCAACTGATCTTTCTCAACTTTAAGATGTGGCTGGGGATTTGAGGAATTGAAGCTGAGACATGTCTGAGACATAGATGGGTAGATAGATTAAAATAGATAGATGATAGAAGATAGAAAGATAGATAGATGATAGATAGATATAGATGGGTGGATGGATAGATAAATAGGCTGGCTGGCTGGATAGATAGATATAATAGATGATATAAGGTAGATGATAGATAGATAGATAGATAGATAGATAGATAGATAGATAGATAGATAGATAGATGATAGAGATAAATGATAATGATAGACAATAGAGATGGAGAGATAAGGAGATGGAGATACGAATAGATGCAGATAGATAGATAGATAGATAGATAGATAGATAGATAGATAGATATAATAGATGATAGAAGATAGATAGGCAGATAGATGAAAGACAGACAGACAGAAAGATATCCTTTATTGTCATTAAAGTGGGCACTCTGGCACACATTAAAAATGAAATTCTATTGCGTGCTCTCAAAAGTGCACACATACATTAACAAAAATTAACAGAGAGGCAGTTTCTGTAAACAATATGTTATAGACATTCATATGTACTGTATATATCTACACCCTAACATATAAATACATATAAATATTAATCACTGTCCCTTTTCGAATACATAGCAGAAAGAAGAAACCTGAGAGTTCAGAAGGTTGATACTATATGGAACAAAACTGTGACTGAATCTAGTTGTTCTGCTTCGGATACCACGAAGCCCCCTCCTCCCAGAAGGTAACAAGGAAAGCAGGTCATGACGAGGATGTGTAAGGAAGCCAGATCTACTTAACAACCGTATTACTAACTTAACAGCCACCGTGATTCATTTAACAACCATGGCAAGAAAAGGCCGTAAGCTCACTTTAAAAACCGTCTCGCTTAGCCATGGAGACTTTGGAGTCAATTGCAGTCATAAGCCAAGGACTTCCTGTAGCTGCTGTGTTCATGAATCACTTGCATTTTTTGTCTTGCGTGCCCCACATTCAAAAGAGGGGAGCTGTTTTCATCAGAAGGACAAACCGCTTTCCTGTTTCGCACGACTGCAGCACGAGAACCCGATAGCCCATTATCCCCACTTCGGCCTGACGTCTTGTTAACAGAGCATCTCCGTCACCGGAGCCTTTGTCAAAGCATGAATAAGCCACGCGCCGAGAGGATCTTCTTCAGTCCCAAGTTCGATTCCTGACATACCGCCTGTCCACAGCTAGATTTGTTCTGGGAAGAGATTCCTCTCCATGCACCTGAGCTCCCCTCCAGCAGTGGCTTTCCAGGATTTCCGCCTTTTTTAAAAAATAAACTTTAATAATTTTCTATTCGTTACATTTCTTACTGCTTAATAAGCATCGTGTTGTCTGGGTATTTAACTTGCTTAACAATACAGATTCCAGTTTTGCTCTCCATCCCTTTTTTCCAACCACTTGTAGAATAAATCCCATGTTTGATAATATTCTGTGCCTTCCTTCTGTTTGATTTTCAATGTAAATCTCTCCATTTCTGCATCTATCCATCTAATATCTTCTTAATTATGTCTTTGTCTTGCAGTGTTTCTTCATTTTTCCAGTATTGTGCGAAGATAACCCATGCTGTTGTTAAGACATGTAATACTAAATACATACTTTTCTTATCAAATTTTTCTGATATCATCCCTAATAAAAATAGCTCAGATTTAAAATCTATATGGTTCCCTATTATCTTTCCTAGCCATCTGTGTATTTTTGCCACATTTTTTTTGTTTTAGCTCAAGTCCACCATGTGTAATAAAATGTACCCAGTTTTTTTAATTACATTTCCAACATTTGCTAGATATATTTTCAAACATTTTAGCTAACCGAAGGTAAAAGTAAAGGTTCCCCTCACACATTAACATGCTAGTTTCCAGCACTAGGGGCTGGTCAGGGGTGGGATTCAAATTTTTTAACAACCGGTTCTGTAGGCGTGGCTTAGTTGGTGGGCGTGGCTTAGTTGGTGGGCGTGGCTTGGTTGGTGGGCGTGGCTTGGTAGTCATATGACTGGCTGGGTGTGGCAACATCTCAACATCACTCACATCAAGGCACACATCTCCTCACCTGGCTCTCGTGACTGTGGGGATGCTGCAACAGTCGTAAGTGTGAAAAAGGGTCATAAGTCATTTTTTTCAGTGCCATTGTAACTGGTCACTCCACACAAGCAAAGTGCCAGCAAAGGAGGGGAAAAAAACTCCAGATAAATTCCTGAGACAGGAAGTCCAGTCCTACCAAGAATGTAATCAGGGTTAATGGAGAAGCAGTTTCTGTAAGCAACACCAGAATGTTTCCTTCCTGCCTTCCTTACAGGATTAGGCCAATAATTTCTTCTAACAACCGGTTCTCCGAACTGCTTAGAATCTTAACAACCAGTTCTAGTGAATGGGTGTGAACCAGTAGAATCCCAGCCCTGGGGCTGGTGCTCATCTCCGTGACAAAGCCAAAGAGCCACATCCCCGTGGTCATGTGGCTGGCACGACTAAAGTTGTAAAATGTGGCAAAACTCACTTAACAGCCACCGTGATTCATTTAACAACCATGGCAAGAAAAGGCCGTAAGCTCACTTTAAAAACCGTCTCGCTTAGCCATGGAGACTTTGGAGTCAATTGCAGTCATAAGCCAAGGACTTCCTGTAGCTGCTGTGTTCATGAATCACTTGCATTTTTTGTCTTGCGTGCCCCACATTCAAAAGAGGGGAGCTGTTTTCATCAGAAGGACAAACCGCTTTCCTGTTTCGCACGACTGCAGCACGAGAACCCGATAGCCCATTATCCCCACTTCGGCCTGACGTCTTGTTAACAGAGCATCTCCGTCACCGGAGCCTTTGTCAAAGCATGAATAAGCCACGCGCCGAGAGGATCTTCTTCAGTCCCAAGTTCGATTCCTGACATACCGCCTGTCCACAGCTAGATTTGTTCTGGGAAGAGATTCCTCTCCATGCACCTGAGCTCCCCTCCAGCAGTGGCTTTCCAGGATTTCCGCCTTTTTTAAAAAATAAACTTTAATAATTTTCTATTCGTTACATTTCTTACTGCTTAATAAGCATCGTGTTGTCTGGGTATTTAACTTGCTTAACAATACAGATTCCAGTTTTGCTCTCCATCCCTTTTTTCCAACCACTTGTAGAATAAATCCCATGTTTGATAATATTCTGTGCCTTCCTTCTGTTTGATTTTCAATGTAAATCTCTCCATTTCTGCATCTATCCATCTAATATCTTCTTAATTATGTCTTTGTCTTGCAGTGTTTCTTCATTTTTCCAGTATTGTGCGAAGATAACCCATGCTGTTGTTAAGACATGTAATACTAAATACATACTTTTCTTATCAAATTTTTCTGATATCATCCCTAATAAAAATAGCTCAGATTTAAAATCTATATGGTTCCCTATTATCTTTCCTAGCCATCTGTGTATTTTTGCCACATTTTTTTTGTTTTAGCTCAAGTCCACCATGTGTAATAAAATGTACCCAGTTTTTTTAATTACATTTCCAACATTTGCTAGATATATTTTCAAACATTTTAGCTAACCGAAGGTAAAAGTAAAGGTTCCCCTCACACATTAACATGCTAGTTTCCAGCACTAGGGGCTGGTCAGGGGTGGGATTCAAATTTTTTAACAACCGGTTCTGTAGGCGTGGCTTAGTTGGTGGGCGTGGCTTAGTTGGTGGGCGTGGCTTGGTTGGTGGGCGTGGCTTGGTAGTCATATGACTGGCTGGGTGTGGCAACATCTCAACATCACTCACATCAAGGCACACATCTCCTCACCTGGCTCTCGTGACTGTGGGGATGCTGCAACAGTCGTAAGTGTGAAAAAGGGTCATAAGTCATTTTTTTCAGTGCCATTGTAACTGGTCACTCCACACAAGCAAAGTGCCAGCAAAGGAGGGGAAAAAAACTCCAGATAAATTCCTGAGACAGGAAGTCCAGTCCTACCAAGAATGTAATCAGGGTTAATGGAGAGGCAGTTTCTGTAAGCAACACCAGAATGTTTCCTTCCTGCCTTCCTTACAGGATTAGGCCAATAATTTCTTCTAACAACCGGTTCTCCGAACTGCTTAGAATCTTAACAACCAGTTCTAGTGAATGGGTGTGAACCAGTAGAATCCCAGCCCTGGGGCTGGTGCTCATCTCCGTGACAAAGCCAAAGAGCCACATCCCCGTGGTCATGTGGCTGGCACGACTAAAGTTGTAAAATGTGGCAAAACTCACTTAAACTATGTTTTATTTAATAAGATAAATGTTGAGCTCCATTGTGGTTGTAACTTGAGGACTTCCTATATCTCTCCAGGCAATTTGAGTGTGATAAATGGGAGAGGAAAAAAGAGCTCACCTATAACATTGTCAGCTTTGGAAGCCGTATAAGCACCAGAAGCTTCCACGCCACCACATTCTTGAGCCTGAGAAGATGGGAGGGGGGAATTGCATGGAGCATATGTGGTTAGACATAATAGCATTCTTCTTTAGAATCAAGGTCATGTTGTTCCTGCACCTGGCTGAGGAGGAGTAGAGGGGATGTCTCCAGTTGGGACAGATGGTGATCGGGGCATGTGACGGAATGATGGGGGCAGGGGGTGGATTTGTCCTATTTTACTTATTGGAGGGAAACCCAAAACTTTCAGATTCGGGATTTCCCAGATGTGCTAGTTTACTACTCTCTAATAAAAGGGAACTTTGAGAACATGTCTGGTTCAATTTTTATTGGGAATTTTACCTGGAGGCGACAATAGAGAATTGACATACTTCATTATTAATGTTTTAACTGCAGCTAGAATTGTATTTGCTGCGGAGGTCTCAGAAAGGTGGTGGTCGGCATGGCAGCCCAGAATGGAGGCATAAACTGGGAAGTCACCCTCACACAGGAGTGGAATGCTACTGTTTCAGACTGTTTCAGCAGAACTGGTAGTAAAAAAAGAGAGGCTCCAACGATCATCTGAGAGGATAAAAAGAAAAGCGCAGGATCGGCCCTCTCACTTTTCTCTTTTTGCGCTTTTCTCTTCTCAGGGCTGCCAACCTTGAGTGATAGTTCGGAGTGAGACACTGCGAGGGAGTGGAGCGACCAAGCCCGAGGGAGCGAAGCGACCGAGGGGGGGATGGTGTGGAAGGGGGGTGTCCCCCCTTCCACGGTAGGGAGCTTTGACAATTTTACATTTTAAATGGTGCAATCTGATGCATACTTTAGTCATGATTTGGACATATACATACATACATACATGCAAGCAGCACCAATGTACTTGAACCGGATTTGTAAGATATTAATAATGCAGTTCACTGACCATCTTGGCCGGAAAGGGTCCACATTCTTGGGCCTCTGCCCATCTGCTCCGTCCCTTTGGGCTGCTCCGGCTCTCCTCCTCCTCCAGGGTCCCTGGCTGAGAGGGGCGTCCCAAGTGCCTGGGATCCGGCCCCTCCAGGCTGCCTCTTCAGGGCCACAGAAGCCTCCCTCACATGGCCCCGGGGGTGGAGGGGGCCTTGCCAGGGTTCCCGGCCTTGGAGCTGGGCAGAAACGGCCCTTCCCAGGCCTCTCCCACCCTCTGGGCCTCCCACCTGCGGAGGGAGGGGGATCCAGGCTGAGTCTTGGACCCACCAGCCTCACAGTCCAGCTGAAGGGTTGGAAAGGGCCAGGCAGGCAGATGGACACACACACACACACACACACAGAATGGGGGGGGAGGCTGGTGTCCTTCACTCCCCAAACGCCCCCCTCCCAGTCTGTGCATGGGACCCCCAGCAATGCTGCCATCAGCTGCTCCCCTGCAGGGAAGTCCTGGATTGTCTGGGGGAGGAGAGGAGAGGACAGTGGCCACTCCCCCCCCTTTGCTTGGCATTTGTGGGGAGACCCCTCAAGGCGAGATTCCTTCCCGGGGGCTCCCAAAGAGCATCCAAACGTTCCTGGCATCAAGTGGGGAAAGAAGCCTAAAAAGAGTGAAACTCCTGCACCGGCTGCGATTGGGGCTCGGAGGGGACAGGAACCCCCCTTCCTTGCGAGCCCCCCCACCCCGCTCCAGCCTGCCCTCTGGCGGGACCCCCTTCCTGGAGAGGCTCCTCCCTACCAGACCCTCTTGCAGCCTCTTGGACCCAGGGGAGGCTGGGGGGGGGGGCGCATATCTAGGTGCAAAGGGCGGGGGGAGGGACACAATGTACCCGGGAAGGAGCCCTCCCCCCCTCTTCCCCCTCCCTCTCCAGGGACTTCCCATCAGGCTGGGGAGCGAGAGAAGCCGAGGCGCGCAAGAGGCAGACGCGCATGCTCAGTCCCTTTCTTCAGGCTCGCAGGCCGCCTGCGGAGGGCGCCCCCTGGTGGTCCCGGCCAGCCATGGCAGCTCCCCTTGCGAGAGGGAGGCCGGAGAGGGACGCGCCTTTGCGCCCCAATCCCAGCGGCCTTGAGACCAGACGGGTGCGGGGAGGGGATGATGGGACACAGAGGAGCTCAGCTCTCGAGGAAGGCCCAGGGATGCCCTGTAGTCGTACTTCATGGGGGATAGAGAGTTCGTCTCTCTCATCTCCGCCTGCCAGAGCAGAGTGCAGCGCAAGGGATAAGCCCAGAGAGTTGTGACATCCTAGAGCGGAAACGAACAACCGCTTCCTGCAGCGTGGAATTCTCTCCTCACCCCAGTACAGAAATCAATGCGGGCAACGTCCTCTCGCGCATGCTCTGTTCGCCCTCTGAAGCCGCCCAGGATTGGAGGCTTCACTTCTCGAAACTTTGGGCTTGGGCATATCGATATTCGGAATATCAGAGAATGTAGAGATATATTTATTTTTGTACATTCCATTTTGGGGGTTTAGCGTGAGATTTCGTTTATCAGAGTGAGACAGTCAAAATTGGTTGAATTGCGTGAGTCTCACTCTGATTGCGTGAGAGTTGGCAGCACTGTCTTCTTTTATCCTCTCAGCTGATTGGCACTGCAGGCCTCAGCTTGTGTGGGGAAGGCTGAGCATCATCAATCCCATCAATCCATCAATGCCATCAACCCATGGAACAGAAGTTGCCTTCAGAAGTTGTGGGAACTTCATCACCGGAGGTTTTCAAAAAGAGACTGGACTGTCATCTGTCAGAAATGGTGTAGGGTCTCCTGCTTGGGCGGGGGGTTGGACTAGATGACCTCCAAGGTCCCTTCCAACTCTGTTCATCCGTTAATCTAAGAAAGGGAAACCAGATGGACACATCTTCCCCCTTCTCTTAATGGTAGAACTTCCAGTTCAGAAGTTCCCGCACCAAAACAAACAAACAAACCAGTGATGCTTTGTATGACACATAATTAACTACATTTGGATCCGGAACTTAGAACTGAAAATGGCTGCCTCTCTTACAGCTTCGTTCTCTCTCTTCTCGTGTCAGCCCAAAAGACCCCTTGCCTGCCAGGTTGCTTTGATTTGATTAAATGTGGAAGGCCATAATTAATTCATATTCCCTTCCCCTCCCTTCCTGAGTAATCTGAGCCAGCCTAGGCGGCCAAAGACCCATCTTGCAGAAACCTGATAAAGGAAGAAATCACCTGGAACATGAGAGGGGAAGGGAGGGAGGGACGGAAGGCAGCAGTGCAGAGCAGTTAGGTCCTCTCTGGATCTGTTTCACAGTGTTGGCGTGAGCCTATAAATTGGAACAGCTGATTCTCTCAAGGCTTCAACTGTCAACCGACCCACCCACCCACCCACCCACCCTTCAGATCTCTCCTGCTACAAGGAAAAATGGCCACATTTGTTCCAGTAAGAAACTACTTTTTCCTCTACCTCTTTCTGTATTGCATTTCTTATCCATGTTTCTCCATCAGTGGAATGTGATCAAATGTTTCCGCCATTTGTCTTTTAGCTAGGTTATGTTTCCTGTTTGCAACCTTTCCCCCCTTTCCTTTAAAATGCACCCTGAGAGCCCTTCAAGATTTGGGGACCTGCGTATTCTTTTCTTGTGGCAAGGATCCAAAAATTTGGTCGATGCACGCAGACTAACAAATGTCCATTGAAATGTATAAATGTGTACCCAACCCTCCGTTTGCATGGAAATGCAAAATTGCAGGTGATAGATCTAATGAACTTTGAAAATATTAAGTTTTTCACAATCCTAATATGGACAATGAATGAAAACCCTCCAACTTCAATTGGATGTTGTTCATTTTTTTAAAATCAAAGTTAGGAAGGCTGCAAGGGAAACTGGAAGGCACTTAGGAGAGGCTGTCTGAAAAATACAGATACAGATAATCAGAGTTGGAAGGGACCTTGTACGTCATCTAGTCCAACCCCCCGCCCAAGCGGGAGACCCTACACCATTTGGTCCAATCTCTTCTTGAAAGTCTCAAGTGATGGCGCTCCCACAACTTCTGAGGGCAAAAGCTGTTCCGTTGGTTGATTGTTCTCACTGTCAGAAAATTTCTCCTTATTTCCAGGTTGAATCTCTCCTTGATCAGTTTCCATCCATCATTCCTTGTCTGGCTTTCGGGTGCTTTGGAAAACAGCTTGACCCCTTCCTCCTCTCTGTGGAAGCCCCTCAAATATTGGAAGACTGCCATCATGTCTCCCCTGGTCCTTCTCTTTATTAGACTAGCCATGCCCAGTTCCTGCAACCGTTTATTGTATGTTTTAGCTCCGGTCCCCTCATCATCCTGGTTGCTCTTCTCTGCACTTTTTCTAGAGTCTCAACATCTTTTTATAATGTGGTGACCAAAACTGGATGCAGTACTCTAGGTGTGGTCTTACTAAAGCTTTATAGAGTGGTATTAGTACTTTCCTTGATCTTGACTGTATCCCTCTGTTAATACAATTTAGGATTGCATTGGCTTTTTTGGCTGCTGCTGCACACGGCTGGCTCCTATTTAGCTGGTTGTCCACTAAGACTCCAAGATCTCTCTCCCAGTTACTGCTGTTGAGCCTGGTTTCACCCAGTCTGTATGTGTATATGTAAAAAGACTTTGGAGCTTGGCTCAGAGCAAGGAACTTAGAATCATAGAGCTTGAAGGGGCCTCCAAGCTGTTCTAGTCCAACCCCCTGCTCAAGGCCGTCCCAGACAAAACTTCTGCCACACAGCTACTTTTCGTGGCTCTGGGTAGTGCAGCCATCCCAATCCAGTTGGGACTGTAGTTCCTTGGATCCTCCAGAGTCTAGACCAGGGGTGTCCAACCGTGGCAACTTTAAGACTTGTGGACTTCAACTCCCAGAATTCCTCAGCCAGCTTTGCTGGCTGAGGAATTCTGGGAGTTGAAGTCCACAAGTCTTAAAGTTGCCAAGGTTGGACACCCCTGGTCTAGATAATGCCCTGTTGTTCTCCAAGGAGCTAACTTATTGGAGAAAGATTAAAGGGAGGGAAGTTTTGCAGACTCAGCCCCCCACCCCCAGTGGTCTCCTGGTGCTGAGAATTAGGGAAAAGCGTGAATAAAAGATACAACAACCTCCAGCTATGCTCTTTTGATTTTGAGTAGGTCCTTGGCTGCTCTAACTAGGGAGGTCATCTGGTTCCCGTCTGACCACAAACATAGCTAATTCTGCATTTCAAACTCACTATCATGCCCCTATTGGAGACTGACTCGGAGGGAGAGGAGGAACAGCTGACAGGGAGTGAAGGTGTGGCTCTGAAGGTTGTGGGGAAGGGCAGAGGCTGGCTGAGCAATCAGAGGAAGATCCAGGCCCGCCCCCTCTCCATCCTAGGGCACGCAGGGAGGAGAGGATAAGGGAGAGACGTGAATGGCATGGTCTATGGGGGAGGAAAGGGTCCTGATCCCCTTCATGGGCTGCAGCTGTGAGAACTGGTTAAAAGGATGGACATGCGTATGGGCCAGTGCTGGAAACAAAGCGTGGAGATATCTCTAGTCTGTCATTCCTCTCTTGAGTTTGGCATCCTTCCCAGTGTGTGTTCCCATATCTGTGGACGTCTTCAAGCCCTTATCTTGCCTGGTTCCCTTAATTGCTTCAGTGTAGTTTGTGTTGTTTTTACTCTTTATAATTTATCGGCATTTTTATTTTAAATGGCATTTCCTCCTTTTCGTAACTGCTTGTGGGGGAGTTTTTTGTCTCCAGTCAAGGATATTTGGAGCTTGGAAGCAAAGTGAAGGAATAAAAGAGGCTTCACCTGTTTTCGTGACTGTGTTTATTTTGTATCCCGCCCTGGGTCATCACACTTAACACACAAAGCATGAAATATGCAGGTCCTAAATTCTGCGATGTACTTTCAGTGCAGATAGTCCTTGACTTATGACCACAACTGAGGCCAAAACCTGTGTTGCTGTGTAAGAGTATTGTTATGTGAGTTTTGTCCCAATTTATGACCTGTTTTTGCCACAGACGTGAAGTGAATCATTGCAGTTGTTATGTTAGTTAAATTAATCTGGCTTGCCCATTGACTTTGCTTGTCAGATGATCACAAAAGGGATCACATGACCCCAGGAAGACTTCAACTGTTATGTGAATCAATTGTTATGCATCCAAATGTAAATCACTTGACCACGGGGGAATGCTCCAATGGTCATAAGTGTGAAAACGGTCATAACTCAGTTTTTTTCAGTGCCATTGTAACTTTGAACTGTTATAAGTTGAGGACTACTTGCATAGTTTAAATGTGTTCTTAGGAGGAAAAAGAGTCCCTTAGACTTTTAGATATAGTTATTTGCAAAAACCGTATATTGTGCAAAAGTGCAAAAATTCTTGTTTGGAGTTGCATGCATCGAATTTAAAAGAAAATCTGATGCTCCCATAGAAATGAGGAATGGAAAAGCAACACTTTGCAATACACAGACGTGAATTAGAGGCAAAAAGAAACAGACGGTCCTAACCCCTTAAACTCCTCTGACTTTCTCCTGTGTTGCCCAGTATGCCTCCTGCTACAAGAACAAGCAAGCCGTGCAGCTTCTGGGCAGAAACAGCTACTTCTCCCTCTTCGCCAATCCTCCTTGCCTGATCAGCCAGCGGCAGCGGTTGGCGTGCCAGGCTCCAGAAATGACACTACGGCAGATCAACCAGTTGATTCGCATCTTAAGGCAGCTGAACCTGCGGGATGCCAAGAGGAAGCAACTTCCTGGTCAACAAAGGTGAGGGCCATCCCCTCAAAAAAAATTGACCACTGCATCCTGAGGGGGAGCATAGCAGTGGTGGTATTCTACTGGTTCAGCCCGGTTCAGCTGAACCGATAGCTCCAAAGATCATCTGCAAGTGAACCAGTTTGTTCCGACGATCAGCTGCTGAGCCCTTTAACCCACCCCAGCTTTTTACTGACCCTTATTTCCTGCTTTTCAACCTCAGTTGCTTCGCGTGGCAGAAAGAGTTGCTGCACATCGGCTGTTTTACACACAGGGCTTGCAGCCAAAGGTGAGTGGCAAACGCTGCACACACAGCGAACTTGTAGGAAAAAGTTTTGAAACCCACCACTGGAGCATAGGCCGTCTCTGCCCCAAATGGGACAATTGGCCATGATCAACTTGCCACGGCCAATTCACCATAGCCAATTCGCTGCAGGACAACTCCTCATGGCCAACTCACAGTGGGGCAAGTCACTGCCGGACAATTTAACAATTCGATTTCATTCTTTAAATTAAAATTTTAAAAAAATATTTTAGTTTTTGTCATTCGCAGTTCATTCTGCCTCTCCTTTTGCACCCTTTCTTTCGTGATTCCATCCCACCTTTTCTTTGATATGACACAACTCTTGTTCCATGGCGAGTTGGCCGAGGCGAGCTGTCCTAGACCCTGTGGTGGGATTCAAATTGTTCTATCGCTGGTTCAGTAGGCGTGGCTTGGTGGGCGTGGCTTTGCACATGCATGTGCATCTTGCGTACGTGCTGGCAAACACGGGCTTTGCACATGTGCAGAGGCTTTCCTACTGACCGTCTCCTGTGCTCCTGCATTCTCCCTGTTTCTTCAACAGCTGAAACACACGGCAATCCACTATGCCACGCAATGCAGCTTAGCATCAAAAGAAGAAAATAAAGATCATTATGGAGCCAGGTGGGCCCAGCAGTTGATCATCAGAGCAAACCGGTTTGCTCCCAGATGGTCTTTGGAGCTGAACCAGGCTGGACTGGTAGAATCCCACCACTGCAGAGACCCATCTCTTGCTATCCAACCCATGAGGAGAATAGAGCAAAATAGAGAAACAGTAGCCCAAAGGAGTAGGATTTATGCATCTGGGAGACGGGGGTGGGAGAGGTTCTTACTCCACTTTAGGCCAGTGGGAGAGGAAGCCCCTGAACTGCAATTCCTTCGCCTGGTCTCTGTTCTGTAGTAGAGGAGTTACAAAGGATTGCCTTTAGGTGTGAAACCATCAAGATCCGATTTTCCCTAGAGCAGGATTGGAGCAGATGGAACCTGCCCAGCTAACATTAATCGTTGGGCTCTGAGACAAGGGTGCAACCCAAGAATCTTACTAGAGCAGCAGCCTATTCAATGGGTTTCTGCCTTGCATTATGCACAGGTTAAACAAAGTGTGACTAAACCACCCTAGCTTAGATGAGCCCAAATATTATTACAGATTATTACAAATCAACAGAGTTGGAAGCAGGGGTGGGTTTCTACCGGTTCTGTCCACCCCTGTAGAACCGGTAGCTCTGAAGAGCAGCAGACAGAGAACCGGTTCTATGTCTGCTGATGTTTTTGCCTAGCCAGCCACCTGGGCTCTTACCTGACCTTTATTTCCTGATTTTTCAACTTCAGCTGCCCAAGGAGCCACAGCTGCAGTTAAAAAACCAAGAAAAGAGGGCTGTTTCAAAGGCTGCTTCTCAACAGCAGTGTGCTAATGACGTACTAATGATGATTGACAGGCATGGGCTTACAGCAGGCAGGGAAGCTCATAAATCCGGAACCGGTTGTTAACCCTGTCGTATCCCACTCCTAGTTGGAAGGGACCTTGTAGGTCATCTAATCAACTCCCCCTGCCCAAGCAAGAGACCCACACCATTCCTGACAAATGGCAGACCAGTCTCTTCTTGAAAGTCTCCACTGATGAAGCTCCCACAACTTCTGAAGGCAACTTCTGTTCCATTAGTTGATTGCTCTCACTGTCAGAAAATTCCTCCTTATTTCCAGGTTGCATCTATCCTAGTTCAGTTTCCATCCATTCTTCCTTGTCTGGCCTTCGGATCCTTTGGACCCTTCCTCTCTGTGGCAGCCCCTCAAATATTAGAAGACTGCTATCCTGTCTCTCCTGGTCCTTCTCTTCAATAGACTAACCCAAATATGCTAAGTCATTTGAAACCAATCACAATAGCTTAATGCAATGCTTCTCAATCTTGGCAGCTTTAAGGTATGTGGGCCTCAACAAGAGAACCCCAAAATTCTGGGAGTTGAAGTCCAGGCCTGCTGGCTGGGGAATTCGGGGAATTGAAGTCTGTACATTTTAACTGCTGCATATCTTAACTGCTAAGGAACACAAACCCTTCCCTTCTCCACCACTCAGCCAGAACCAAAGAAGCTTCTGGGATGAGAAGTGACACATTTTCAAGGAAAAAAAAACCAAGAAAGTCCAGTTGCCTTTTGAAAAACACTTTTGGAATGTGAGAAATACATAAAAATGAATCAACAGACTTTTGATAATCTGATCCATAGGATGCTTATTAAGGAAAATACTGCAGTATGGACCCCTTGACTCAAAAACCATGTTTAGGAAAAAAGGAGACATGCCCATTTAGCGAATACAGCTTATATAGGTTGATCAAATCACATGGTTTCATAACACTTCCTGTTTCCCATATATAGACGTTATACAACGTTTTCATAAGAAAATTCCAACCTTCCATGGAAAACTCCCAACCCTGCCAATTCATAGATGAGGAAGATCAGTGTGCCCAGGAGGGAGTGGGTTTCTCATAATTTTGTTGTACTCCTTCATTAAGGCTTCCTGCTTCCATATATCTGGAGCAGAGGTGATATTCAGCAGGTTCTGACCAATTCCGGAGAACTGGTAGCGGAAATTTTGAGTAGTTTGGAGAACCGGCCAATCCCACTTCTGACTGGCTCCGCCAACCGCATCTCTTCTCTGCCTCCCATTGAGTCCCAGCTGATCGGCTGGGTCTCCTTTGGTTGCCCTGCACAGGAGAACCGAGCTGGAAAGCAGGTCAGTGGGGTGGGGAGGGAATGGGGATTTTGCAGTATCCTTCCCCTGCCACGCCCTCCAAGCCACGCCCACAGAACCAGTAGTAAAATTTTTTGAATCCCACCACTGAGCTGGTGATGTGGCTCAAGATGGGGAGCCAGCAAGTAGGAGTAGATTTTATGCAGCTGCATATCATCCTCATGGTATCACTTAGTCTAGCCTCAATCTTGCTAGCTTGGCAGCTTTTAAGCCAAATGGGGGAGCAGTATTCAGCTGTGGAATAGACCAACCCTAGTGCTGATATTCTATGAGTAGAGGCTCAGCTCCCCATCATGAGCCTCTTAGTTTCTGGAGTAAGTTGTTCCTAGTATTTATTTTAGTGGACATGTTCTCTAGGTGTTTCTTACAGGAGAGAAGCAGGGGTGGGATTCTACCAGTTCACACCTATTGCTAGAACCAGTTGTTAACATTCTAAGCAGTTTGGAGAACTGGTTGTTAGAAGAAATTACTGGCCTAATCCTGTAAGGAAGGCAGGAAGGAAACATTCTGGTGTTGCTTACAGAAACTGCCTCTCCATTAACCCTTATTACATTCTTGGCAGGACTAGACTTCCTGTCTCTGGAACATCTCTGGAGTTTTTTTTCCCCTCCTTTGCTGGTACTTTGCTTGTGTGGAGTGACCATTCAAAGTTACAATGGCACTGAAAAAAGTGACTTATGACCATTTTTCCCACTTACGACTGTTGCAGCATCCCCACAGTCACGAGAGGCCAGGCGAGGAGGTGTGTGCCTCGATGTGAGTGATATTGAGCTGGCCACACCCAGCCAATAACATGACCACCAAGCCACGCCCACCAACTAAGCCACACCCACAGAACTGGTTGTAAAAAATTTGAATCCCACCCCTGGAGAGAATCTAATCCAAAGTTACCCTGATGTATTTGGGGTGAGGATCATAAGGGAGAAGGTTGTTCTTCAGGTAGGCCTTTGGGCCAAATAGGGTGATTTCCCCGCCTCTTGTCTTGAAATATTGGAAGACTACTACAATTTCTGGAAGCAGTGGCTCAGTGGCTAAGACACTGAGCTTGTTGATCAGAAAGATTGGCAGGTCGGCAGTTCGAATCCCTAGCGCCGCATCATGGAATGAGCTCCCGTTACTTGTTCCAGCTTCTGCTAACTGAGCAGTTTGAAAGCATGTAAAAAATGCAAGTAGGAAAATAGGGACTCCTTTGGTGGGAAGGGAACAGCATTCCATGCACCTTCGAAGGCATTTAATCCTGCTGGCCACATGACCACGGAGACATCATCGGACAGCGCTGGCTCTTCGACTTTGAAAGGGAGATGAGCACCACCCTTTGGAGTCAGAAATGAGTAGCACGTAGGTGTGAGGGGAACCTTTACTTTTACCTTTTCACAACAATTTCACTTCTAGTCCTTCTCTTCATTAGACTAGCCATACTCAGTTCCTGCAACCATTCTTCATATGTTTTAGCCTCCAGTCCCTAATCTAATCCAGAACTAAGGAGGAATTTCCTGACAATTAGAACAATTAATCAGCGATTGTGGTTGCTTCATCACTGGAAGACCTCCAAGGCCCCTTCCAACTCTATTATAATTTTAAATTCCCTTCCTAAAGACATGTTGCAGCATACCAGGCTTCTGTTTGGGATGGAGGAAGGTTTGTAACGCAGGTAAGTCACGTTGCTTACTGATAAGAGATTGTCTCATTATCTGATGACTTATCTTGGCACCCCTCCCTTTCCCCTTATACCTTCTAGGAGTCGTTCAAGCAGTTCTTCCACAGAATCCCAGTCTTCGGACCAGCACTGCCTCTTCTGCTTCCAGCTGAAACGTACTTCTGACCCTCCCTGCGTGGCATAAAGCTCCCGAAAAACCAAGGGGCCCAGCAGGAAGAGCTTAGCGTGGGCCCCCCCCCCTTCCCTCTTTTGGGCTCCCTCCGATTCCCCTCCCACTGTTTCAGGGAAGCAAACCCTGGCTTGGCTCCTAAGCAGAGATGGGCAGAATTCCTCACAATTCAGGAAAAGGCCTCGATATCAGCACTGCCAATTCCCCAACCGGCCGCCCTCCAAATGTAGAGGAGGATTAAGGAAGCTGAAGTCTTAGAACAGGGGGCTCCAACTTTGGCAACTTTAAGCCTGAAGCCTGGAGGACTTCAACTCCCAGAATTCCCCAGCCAGTAAAGCTGGGAGTTGAAGTCCTCCAGGCTTAAAGCTGGCTGGGGAATTCTGGGAGTTGAAGTCCTCCAGGCTTAAAGCTGGCTGGGGAATTCTGGGAGTTGAAGTCCTCCAGGCTTAAAGCTGGCTGGGGAATTCTGGGAGTTGAAGTCTTCCAGGCTTAAAGCTGGCTGGGGAATTCTGGGAGTTGAAGTCCTCCAGGCTTAAAGCTGGCTGGAGAATTCTGGGAGTTGAAGTCCTCCAGGCTTAAAGCTGGCTGGGGAATTCTGGGAGTTGAAGTCTTCCAGGCTTAAAGCTGGCTGGGGAATTCTGGGAGTTGAAGTCCTCCAGGCTTAAAGCTGGCTGGGGAATTCTGGGAGTTGAAGTCCTCCAGGCTTAAAGCTGGCTGGGGAATTCTGGGAGTTGAAGTCTTCCAGGCTTAAAGCTGGCTGGGGAATTCTGGGAGTTGAAGTCTTCCAGGCTTAAAGCTGGCTGGGGAATTCTGGGAGTTGAAGTCCTCCAGGCTTAAAGCTGGCTGGGGAATTCTGGGAGTTGAAGTCTTCCAGGCTTAAAGCTGGCTGGGGAATTCTGGGAGTTGAAGTCTTCCAGGCTTAAAGCTGGCTGGGGAATTCTGGGAGTTGAAGTCCTCCAGGCTTAACATTGCCAAGGTTGGAGAGCCCTGATGTAGAATAGTTTTGGCTTTGCTGTGTACAGCCCAAAGCATTCTGGTTTATTCACAGGTTGGTTTCCTTCTGGGCTATAATAGGATGATCTAGTTTAATTCTGAAGGCACTTATCAAGCAATTATAAATTATAAACTATAAAGGATGCTCTCTTTCTTGGGGTTATCTTAACTTGTGGGCAGAATGAAATAAAAATTGTGGTGTTGGGCCCTCTGCATACACCCCATTGCTTTGCTGGCTGGGGAATTCTGGGAGTTGAAGTCCTCCAGGCTTAAAGTTGCCAAGGTTATCTTAGAACTTCTGGAGGAAGGATTTAAACAAATTCTGCGGTGCATTCAGCGGTAAGGTGGGCTGAGTTCATTCAGAAGCTTCGTTCCAGGATATCCATTCCATATTGCTAACGTGGCTAGCTTTTCCTCTTTGGAATGGAGTTCCACTTGTTTTCCAAATTTTACAGGGTAGCTGTGACTGCTCCCCACCCCTTTCAACATTTTAGCACTTCAGAAACCCTTTAGCAGTCCAGGAATGGCTGAGAAAGACATTCCTCTCTCCTCTTCTCTAAGGGTGCTGGGCTTCTTCAACCAATCCTGCCTGGGCTGCAGCTAGTAGGATTTTTCAGTAATCCTAAGAAATGTTTGGCAGATTGGGTGGGGGGTGGGGGGGTAAAAAAAGAGGCAAGCAAATGTAGAATAGACTAGAGCTGGAAGGGACCTTGGAGGTCTTCTAGTCTACACCCCACCCCACCCTGGTCAAGCAGGAAAACCTCTACCATTTCAGATAAGTGGCTGTCCAGTCTCTTCTCTCTCTTCTTGAGATAAAATAATTGTTGCCTAATAATCCCGGGCAGGAGTGGGCTTCAAAAATTTTAGCAATGGGTTCTCTGCCCGTTAGCTGGGTAGGCGTGGCCATGGTGGGCGTGGCCTAGTTGATCTCATGCACCATGGCAGGAAGGGGGGCGGTTTTGGCCCTCCCCGGGCTCCGGAGGCTCTCTGGAAGCTGGAAACAGGCCCATTTCTGGCCTTCCGGGAGGCCCATTTTTCACCCTTCCCTGAGCATCTGCACACATCCTGCACTTACCTGCCTCCAAAACGGGCCGCGTGGGGATTCCTGGGAGGGGAGGGGTAGGTGGGCCAGCCAGGAGTGGGATTTGGGGGTTCTCTGAACTGCACAGAATCTTAGATAGGGGCTCTCCCGAACCCCTGAGATCCCCCATTCTCTCCCCCTCCCCCCGATCCCGGGATTTCAAACCGTGGGCCAGAATCCCTTTGGAAGTTGTGAACAATAATTTAGAAGAGAGTCCCATTTAAGAAAAGAAGAAGAAAAAACGAACCGGTTTTCAGAGGCAGAGAGGCAGCCTTATCTGCATTTACACACCATCGCTTAGTGTGAGAAGCCTTGCCACAGAGACTAAAATTGGCAAAGAAAAAGGATGACCCTCTGTGATGACCTTAGCCATGCTATTAAAAAGGAGGCCTCTTGGAGATTACCACGATGTCTTATTTTTGCATTTAACGAAAACAAGAGAACTTCCTGACTCCTGGAGAATGCATATCAAATGTACATATCACACTCAGGGGTCGGATCCGACAGGGTTAACTACCAATTCGGTCATTTACGATATTCAGGGATTTACGATGTGCTTCCCTGCATGCTGTAAATCGTCATCATCATGCTGCGTGCAGAGAAGCAGCCTTTCAAAAAGCTCTTTTTTCCTGCTTTTTTTAACTGCAGCTGTGCCTCGTTCAGTAGCTGAAGTTGAAAAACCAGGAAATAAAGATCAGGTAAGAGCCCGGGTGGGCAGGTGGGCCAAAACATCAGCAGACATAGAACCATTTCTCTGTCTGCTGCTCTTCAGAGCTACCAGTTCTACAGAGGTGGACAGAACTGGTAGAAACCCACCCCTGGTCGCACTTGATTTCCATCCCAGAATTAGCACAAAACTCTCAAATTGGATCAATTCCCATGAAAATTCATCCCATGAATTTTCCAAAACTCTCTCCTCCTTTGAAAGGAACGTAAAAAGCTCTTTTCTGTTATGAAAACGGTGGCATGAACTGTGGCAGGGGACATTCTCTGCCTGATGGCTACTATGAAGCTCCCTAGTTTTGCATCTGTAGTAGGAAGCCCAGGGGGATTTGGGCCGAGCTACTCCGAAATCAGCTGGACACATGGGACCACCTGCCATAAGAACCAGGCTCAGGGTGGGATTCAATTTTTCAAACAGCCAGTTCTGTGGGTGTGGCTTAATTGGTGGGCGTGGTTTGGTGGTCATGTGACTTGGCAGACGTGACTTGGTGGTCATGTTATTGGCTGGGCGTGGCCAACTCAATATCACTCACATCGAGGCACGCATCTCCTCGTCTGGCCTCTCATGATTGTGGGGATGCTGCAACAGTCGTAAGTGTGAAAAATGGTCATAAGTCACTTTTTTCAGTGCCATTGTAACTGTGACTGGTCATTCCATTGAAAGGGAAAAAAACCTCCAGAGAGGTTCCAGAGACAGGAAGTCTAGTCCTGCCAAGAAGGTAATAAGCGTTAATGGAGAGGCAGTTTCTGTAAGCAACACCAGAATGTTTCCTTCCTGCCTTCCTTACAGGATTAGGCCAGTAATTTCTTCTAACAACCATTTCTCCGAACTGCTTAGTTTGTTAACAACCGGTTCTAGCGAATAGGTGCGAACTGGTAGACTCCCACCCCTGACCAGGCTCAGCCATCACCTGAGACTTGTAGCCACTCTCCGAGGGAAATGCATCCCGATTCTGTTATCAGGCTCTCGCCAGATTGGAGACTGGGAAGATCTTTTCAGGCCCAGGATGCAATTGAACAAGAGGGTCTTCCCAATGAGGCATAGGGTATCGGGCTGTGATGGTGAACCTATGGCATGCGTGTCAGAAGTGGCACACAGAGCCAGGGGTGGGTTTTTACCGGTTTTGTCCACCTCTGTAGAACTGGTAGCTCTGAAGAGCAGCAGACATAGAACAGGTTCTACGTCTGCTGCTATTTTGGCCCACCTGCCCACCCAGGCTCTTACCTAACCTTTATTTCTTATTTTTTTCCAACTTCAGCTGCTGTGTGAGGCACGGCTGCAGTTAAAAAAGCAGGAAAAAAAGGGCTTTTTCAAAGGCTGCTTCTCTGCACGCAGCATGCTGATGACGATTGACAGGCTTGCGCCGGCAGTGTGCAGGGAAGCACATCATCAATCACCAAATGACTGAACTGGTTGTTAATCCTGTTGGATCCCACCCCTGCGCAGAGCCGTTTCTGCCGGCACATGAGAGGTCGCCCGGAAGAGGCCCATTGCGCATGCTTGCGCAGCTCTGCCAGCCAGCTGATTGTTGGGTGTCTGCTGTGCTTGCACAGGAAGAGACGTGTGCGGGGGAGATGCGCGTGCATGCACAGAGGTGTGTGGTACAGGGGGGGGTCATGGTGCGCATGCAGGGGGTTGCACAGGCATGCACAGGCGGCCGAGGTCACGCCCACATTGCATCATGGATGCAGGGACCTGAGCGCACGCACTTTCAGCACGTGAGGTGGAAAAGGTTAGCCATCGCTGGTATAGGGTCTCCTGCTTGAGCCAGGGCTTTGATTAGAAGACCTTCAAGGTCCCTTCCAACCCTGTTATTCTGAGTTTTTGGCGGTGCCAGATTGACATTTTGGGCAGTCCAGTATCTATGGATGGAGCCTGCTTAGAAAAGGCCAACTGCCTTCTGAAGGGAGAATCAATTTCAGCAGGATTGGAGGTGGTGGGGTAGGCCCCGTCCTTGGATATACAACGATGAATATCCCAAAGAGTAGAGCTTGCAACATCACCCCACTCCATCCCATCATCTGCATGGTTCTGAATCCTTCTGGGCTTACTCTTGGGAAAGGCTGCTCTGGAAGTACATTTGAGATCACTTCAGGGGTGGGATTCTACCAGTTTGCACCTATTCACTAGAACCGGTTGTTAACATTCTAAGCAGTTCAGAGAACCGGTTGTTAGAAGGAATTACTGGCCTAATCCTGTAAGGAAGGCAGGAAGGAAACATTCTGGTGTTGCTTACAGAAACTGCCTCTCCGTTAACCCTTATTCCATTCTTGGCAGGGCTAGACTGCCTGTCACAGGAATTTATCTGGAGTTTTTTTCCCTCCTTTGCTGGCACTTTGCTTGTGTGGAGTGACCATTCAAAGTTAGAATGGCACTGAAAAAAGTGACTTATGACCATTTTTCACACTTACGACTAGTGCAGCATCCCCAGTCACGAGAGGCCAGCCGAGGAGATGCGTGCTTCGATGTGAGTGATGTTGAGTTGGCCACGCCCAGCCAATAACATGACCACCAAGCCACGTCCACCCAGTCACATGACCACCAAACCATGCCCACCAATTAAGCCACGCCCACAGAACCGGTTGTTGAAAAATTTGAATCCCACCCCTGGATCACTTCCTCTGTGAATAGCCATCTTCCGATATTTGAGGGGCTGCCACAGAGAAGAGGAGAGTTGGCTTATTCCCCAAAGACCCGGAGGGCGCGGCAAGAAGTAAAGGATGGACACCTATCAAAGAGAGGGATCAAAGTTATAGAGAAATTTCATGTCAGTGGGAACAATTCATCAGTGGAAGGGCCTTGCCTCCAGAGGTTAGATTGGACAGCCATTTGTCCAGAATGGCGTAGGGCAGGAGTGGCCAACTTTAAGACTTGTGGACTTCAATTCCCAGAATTCCCCAGCCAGCTAATTCTGGGAGTTGAAGCCACAAGTCTTAAGTCTTAAGATCTCCAGATTGAGCAGAGGGTTGGGCTAGAATCGTGATGGCAAACCCTTGGCAGGCCATTTGTGCTGGCACACAAGCGCAGGCAAAATTACCTCACTGCACATCCTCACGCCTCACAGCTGATTATTTTATTGGTTTGAGCCCTATTTCGGCCTCCCAGAGGCTTGGAAATAGCCTCTGCAAGGCTTTTCGGGACAAATGATAGGCCCGTTTCGTCACTTCCTGTACATCACTTGGTGACCAGTTCTTGCACTTCCAATTGCTGCAGTTTTGGACCCGTGATCAAAATTTGGCTGCATGGCCACCAGCCTAGATTTTACCACAGTTGCAGCATCCTGGGTTTCTGTGATCACCATTTATGGCCTTAGGAGCCGGCGCCCAAAGTCAGTGGGGGGAACTTGGATTTGCTTAACGACAGTGTGATCCCGTTAACAAACGCAGGGATTCGTTTCAACAACTGGGCAAAAAGAAGGTTGCGAAACCAGGCACGACTCACTCAGCTCACTTAGCCTTGGCTTTGCAATGGGAAGTCCTGCTTTCAGTTGTGGATGGAATAAAACCAGACCTGTATTTCAGTGAAAGTTCACCAACCAGCTCAGTCTGGACACGTGACAAGGGCCCAATGTTTCTATATATCTCTGCAGCCTAAGCTTCGCCTGGAAACCCTTGTCTTCTGTCTATTTTTCTTCATGATAAACGAAAGTGAGCCCCAAGGAAGGCCATCCTTTTGCTGCGGTTGTACAATTTGCTGTACTAACAGCCCATAACCCCAAGTAAAGAGCTGGAATAGGAAGGCAGAGGCCTGGAGCACTGCGAGGCCTCTCTCCAAAGGGACCAAAAGAGGCTCATTTCTGAAGAAGAGAGACCGACGTGACACCCGGCTTCTCTGGCCCCCCCGCCCCTGAACAAAGAGGACTCTGCAACCAATTCAACAACTCCGGCCCATGGAAGCCAGGTAGTTATGGGAGCAAGTTGTGCAGCAGACAAAATAACTGAACAGCTGCAGTGACTCAATTAATAACTGCAGTGATTCACTTAATAAGTGCAGTGCTTCACTTGACAATCTCAGTGCTTTGCCTGACAACTGCAGTGGTTTACCTGACAACTGCACTTATCATCTGCAGTGATTCGCTTAACGTCTGCAGATTCGACTAACATCTACAGTGATTCACAGCATCTGGTTATTCAATTAACATCTGCAGTGATTTGATTAACATCCACAGTGATTCGATTAATATCTACAGTGATTCACAGCATCTGGTTATTCAATAAACATCTGCAGTGATTTGACAAATGCAGTGATTCACAAAATCTGCAGATTTGCCTGACAACTGCAGTTTCACTTAACATCTACAGTGATTCACTTAACATCCGCAGATTCAATTGACATCTGCAGTGATGTTTGAGAACTGCAGTGATTCATCTGACAACTGCACTTAACATCTGCAGTGATTCAATTGACAACTGCAGTGATTCACTGTACACGTGTGGCTGAAAGGGTTGTAAAATAGGGCAAAGCTCACTGAACAACTGCCTTGCTTAGGACTGGAAATTTTGGGCTCCACTGTGGTTGTAAGTTGAAGATTCCCTGTACTCCTCCTTTCCTCCTTGGAGACAAGCATGCAGGAAGAGGCCTCCTCCTGGACATCCCACAAAATTCAATGCAGGGCACAATTTATTGGATGGGGGTTTATTTGAATTCAGTCTCACTCTTTACTCTTTATTGCAAGAAAACTGTGTGTGTCCATACAGGTGTGCATCCCTTGACACGGTGCAAAGTTTACTGTGAGTCCACAACTCCAGGCCGAAGCCACTGCTGCCTTCTATTGGTACAAATAAGCCATCTCTCACCTCTTTTTACATCTCTTATTGTACCGAAAGAGCCCCGTGGACCAGTTTGCTGAAAGGAGCAGTGATGGGCCTTAATATATCATAAATAATAAATACACTCAATAAAAGGCAGCTAATTTTGGAGTCATGTTGAGGGAGGGAGGGAGGGAGGGAGAGAGAGAGGTTTAAATCTTCCCCCAAATTTGCCAATAACTTCAAAGGCTGCAGAACACAAAATTTTTATAAAACTTTCTTAATTATTAATTACAGAAAGTGAACATATAAAAATACACTTCCTCAGCTTCTTGGCTTGAAGGAAACTCTGACAGGGTCTCTATGCTCCGAACAGGTTCAGCAATCTGAAGTTTAGGCACCGAAGGGTCTAGTCCAAAGCGGGAGGTTCTCAGTCCAGACTCCTGTTGGTACCATGAAGAATTTATATAGTTTCTGGCTCCCCCATCCCACCCCTGTTTCTATCAGCTCCAAAGTGCATTTCAGCACCAAAAACACAGACAGCTCAGTCCTGAAATGGTTAATTCAAAGCCAAATATTGGCCCTGCTATTTCAGAATCCAAGTCGTTCCTTATAAAACAAAAAATAATAATCTGCTCCTACATTTGTCAAATGAGTCAAGTCCAGGGAAGCAAATTCCAGTTTCAACATCTTTGGGGAAAAAAGGGGTAATTTTTCAGTGGCAGGTGAGGAAGAAAGTAAACACCTGCCATAGGACAGGTGAGTCTCTCCAACGGCCCCAGGGCCTGTGCTGCACCCCCTTCTTCCCAAAGGACATGCTAATTCATTCCAGCAATCTCCACCGCAAAGAGAGAAGACTTTTTCTGCGCCCTGGTAAAAATGGTTTGTTCACTCTGATCATATCAAGACCTTAAGAGGTCCACCCAAAGAAGCAACTGAACTGAAGGGCCTTCTAGAAGTATACATGTTTTGGGGAAGGACTCCATCCCTCTGTTATGCACTTTTCATCACACCGAGCTGTTCTTCAGCTTCCGTTTATCTCTTCCCTTCTGCTCAGTTAGCACAGAACTTTCTCAAAAAGTTATGGGACCGCCAGCCACTGCACCTCACTTCTGTCCAGAGCGCCCTCAAGGAGACTGACCATCCACGTCAGAAGCCATCTGGGACCTTTCATGCTGGTCATCTGGAGATCATCTGGCCTGGAAGAGATCCGAGTCAGCTGTGGAACATGGGCTGTCAGAAAGTGCTCTCCAGCAAGCAGTGGCAGCCGCAGCCCGTGGGACAGACTTCCTGAGTGCGGAACCATTCCATCATGTGGCTGGTGTGGCCTCCGTGGCCGCAGGTCAGACAGAAGTTGGAAGAGCCCCGCACGGCCACGTGGCAAATGGCACACTGGAAGGCAAAGCCTTTGCAGATGGCGCACTGAATGCCGCGCACTTCGCTGCGGCAGTAGCTGCAGAAAACACCAAACTCTGGCAGGGGAGGGAGAGAGAGAGGGGGGGGATTAGAGGGGGTGTCACAATTAAGCCCAAGTAAAATAAGGGGAGGGGGGCAAGGTCTAAACACTTGAAGGAAACACTTCTGAAACAGCATTTATATGAGCCAGCCATGTGCAGCGGCAGCCCAAAAGGCCAGTGCAATCCTAAATTGCATTAACAGAGGGATACAATCGAGATCAAGGGAAGTACTAATACCACTCTATAAAACCTTAGTAAGGCCACACCTAGAGTCCTGCATCCAGCTTTGGTCCCCACCCTATAAAAAGGATATTGAGACTTTAGAAAGAGTGCAGAGAAGAGCAACCAGGATGATGAGGGGACTGGAGGCTGAAATGCACAAAAAACAGTTGCAGGAACTGGGCCTGGCTAGTCTAGGGAAGAGAAGGACCAGGGGAGACAAGAGAGCATCTTCCAATATTGGAGGAGCTGCCCCAGAGAGGAGGAAGGGGGCCAAGCTATTTTCCAAGGCACCTGAATAATGCCAGACAAGGAATAATGGATGGAAACTGAACAAGGAGAAAAGATTCAACCTGGAAATAAGGAGGAATTTTCTGACAGGGAGAACCATCAACCCATAGAACAGAAGTTGCCTTTGGAAGTTGTAGGAGTTTCATCCCTGAAGGCTTTCTGCCATCTGTCAGAAATGGTGTAGGGTCTCCTGCTTGGGCAGGGGGGGGGGTTTGGACTAGATCAGTGGTCGCTAATCAGTGGGCCGGGGACCACTGGTGGTCCGCAAGAAAATTTTGGTGGTCTGCAGAGAAATGTCACCCCCAAAGCAATTAATGTGGTGTGTGAAGGATGTCTGTGTTTATTCTCATGGTCATTTTGTGCACTGAAGAAGGTGTTTGATTTCGTTGTATCCGGTGCAAGGACAATAGAGTAAACTAACTAACTAATCCAGGCTGCCCGGGAACGCAAGGCTGCGCTGCCCACATGGCCTGCGGGAACACAAGGCTTGCGTCGCTTGCATTGCGCACAACACGAGGGAGTGAGGGGAAAAGGCGCAGCGGGGCAATCTTCTCCCTCTCTCACCTCAAGGGATGCTGCCTTCAGAAAGTTTCCTATCGTATGTGGTGGACTTGCCCTTTGACAAAAAAACATTGGTCAAAAATAAAAAAGAGGCTAGAAGGAATGATAAAACAAGAAATAGACTTAAAACTGGAAATGTTTTTTGGTGAGTATTGTACCGCAAAAATAAAATAAATGCATATTTAATTTTGCATGTGATAACAGCAACAAGAATTATGTATGCACAAAATTGGAAACATGAAAATATACCTACAGAGGAAAATGTAATAAAGGAAATATTATAATATGCTGAAATGGATAGAGTTAACTTTGAAGATTAAGGATAAGGACACAGAATATTTTTTAACTTGGGAACTATTTTATCAGTGGTTAGCACAGAGAGGAGGGGTTATCTCAGTTTAAACCAATAGGACTGAGTCTACTCAAATTCAGGCTCCACCCCTTTGCTGTGGCCACTCCCCAGCTTTCGACGAAGCATCAAAGCAGACGAGACGAGATTCAACTACAACAAATAAGCAGATGCACATTAATGCACCCCCCCTTGCCCACCCCCGACCAGACGCATCATAGACAGAATCACAGACTCCACATAGACAGAAAACGAACATTCAGGTAAACCAATGTTCCTCTTCCTGTCTATAGTTACGTGAGCCCAGATTTGATGGGACATATCCAAGCCTGCTAATTCCAGGGAGGGCAAAAGTCTGGTCCCGTTTACATCAGTGTTCATGTACACTTTGCAGGACTCCTCTGCCGAAAGTGGCATCCGCCGCAGCGACAGTGTCAATGCGATAATGGCGGATAAAAGGAGATGGAGACCAGGTGGCCGCTCTGCGAATCTCCTCAACGGGGGCTTGGGTAGCCCAGGCCACCATTATTGCTGCATTCCTGGTGGAATGTGCTGCCACCCCTCTTGGAATCGGAAGAGCCGTCATGTGGTAAGACTTAGCGATGCAGGCCCTAATCCACCCGCCCACCTTCGTAGGTGACACCTTCAACCCCAAGGAACTGGGTTGAAATGAGACAAACAGGGCCTCCGTCCTTCAGAACAGAAGGGTTCTCCTGATGTAAGTCCTCAAAGCCCTCCGCACATCCAGAGTGTGCCAAGATCGCTCGAGAGAGTGGGAAGGAGCAGGGCAAAAATTGGGAAGGACAAGTTCCTGTGCTCTACGAAATCTGGACTTGATTTTAGGAATAAAGGAGGGATCTAAGCGCAGCACCACTCTGTCTGCGTGGAAGTCCCACAAGCCCCCCTTGACAGAAAGAGCGGCTAACTCCGAAATCCTCCTAGCCGAGGTGATGGCTATGAGGAATGCCATCTCAAGAGAGAGGAAATACAAGGTTATGGATTTAAGGGGATCAAAAGGTGGGGACATTACAGCTTTTACAACTTTGGGAAGGTCCCAAGTGGGAAATCGGTGAACCACGGGTGGTCTTAATGTTGGAAGCCCCTTTTGAAAATTTACAAATAGTCTGACTGAGAGACAGGGAGCCTTTACAATGCAAAAACAAAACTGAGAAACGGGCTGCTCCCTGTCTATGCTAGGAATTAGCGGAGAGTCCCTTGTCAAGGCCCTCCTGCAAAAATTCCAAAATATTGGCCACGGAGGCCGAAATGGGGGAAATGTTGGCTTTTGAACACCAGTGGCAGAAAAATTTCCAAGTGGCTTGGTAAATTCTGTTTGTGGAAGGTCTTCTGGCTGCTAGGATGGTCTGATGGCCTTCTCAGAAATCTTTTGCTTCCTCAACGTGCTCCGCTCAACTGCCATGCGGTCAGTTGGAACCACGGGGGGTCCGGCTGAGAGACCTCTCCCTGGAGAAGGGAGACTTTGAGATGAGGAATCCTCCAAGGAGTGGAGCCCGAGAGGTTCACCAGGTCCGTGGACCAAGGACATCTGGGCCAGTATCCTGTCTATTAATGTGCGCCTTGCTGGTGGTGTTGTCCGTCAGGACAAGGACATGAGAATGAAATATGTGTGATCTAAATTGTTTTGAGAGCAAACCTGACTGCTCTTAGTTCTAACCAATTAATACTCTTCCCTTTTTCTAAGGGGGAACCACAGACCCTGTGTCAAAGTCTAGATGGACTCCCCAGCCAGAGAGACTGGCATCTGTGGTGATGACAATACGAGAAGGTTCTTTGGATGTTTGTCCAGCATGCAAGGCTGGAGAAGACCACCACAACAATGACCTCTTGACAGATGAAGGGACGGAAACCCTAACAGGCAAATGACTCCTGGCCACTTTCTGACGAGGCAAAAGGAACCATTGAAGCTTTCTGGGGTGAAGCCTGGCCAAGGCACAATGTAGATGGTGGAAATCATCTTCCCTAATAGTTAGGATAGAGAAGCCAGGGTGGAAGAACAAGCCTTCACAATCTCCCCAATCATGGAAAACAAACTGTCTATCCTTTCTTGTGAAAGAAAATCTTTGCAAGAAAATGTATCTATGTTAGCCCCCAAATGCAATCAACTTGTAGTAGGAGAAAAATGACTTTTCTTCTTATTTATGGAAAACCCGTGGTCTTGTAACATGGTAATGGTAGTCTGTAGATCCCACAAGGCTTGGTTCTTAGAAAAGGATTGGATTAAAATGTCATCTAGGTAACACTGAACCCTAATGGGGATCCTCCTCAAACAGGCTGCCAGGGCTGCTAAGATTTTAGGGAAAACCCTGGGAACAGAGGACAAGCCAAAAGGCATGGCCCTGTATTGGAAATGGTTGCCTTGGTAAGTGAAACATAAGTATTGGCTATGTGAATGGCAAATTCTGATATGAAGATAAGCTTCAGTGAGATCTATAGATGTGAGGAAGTCACCCTCCCTGACACTGAGCAAGATAGTCTGTAGTGAATGCATCCTGAAACGCTTGTACAAAACAAATTTATTGAGCCTTTTAAGATCTAAGATGGCTCGCCATCCCCCAGAAGATTTGGGTACCACAAACAGATGGGAATAAAATCCCTTGCCCTGTTGGTTAATGGGGACCTTTTGAATGGCCCTGCTGTCTAACAGGTGCTGAATTGCATGTTCCACCAACTGTCTACGAGATGGTATTCTGGAGACTGAACAAGGTACAAAAGATCTGGGAGGAGGTGATCAAAATTCGAGGGATAGACCCTGTCCAACAGTTTGTAACACCCGAGCGTCGGATGTGGAAGTTTCCCATTGGGTAGCAAAATGGGATAATCTGCCCCCAATGGGAGGACTATTGCTATCTTTATCGGGAGCGCCTGATGAAGCGACTTCCTCCCCCACGAAAGGACCACTTGCCTGAGTACTGCGGTCTGTCACGGGCTGCTCTATCCTGAGGATCCTACGGTTGTAGGGTTGCCTCTGGGACCCTTAAGCCCCTGAAGTGCCCTCTCCTCTGTAAGAGGATCTACGGTTATAAGAAGCAGCCCTAAAACTGGAGCATCTATTTAGAGAAGGAAGATACTGCTTCTTGTCCCTGGTTTCAACCAGGTGTGGCTCCAGGACCTCGCCAAACAGCTTGTCCCCTTTTATGGGCAAAGAGGCCACCTTCCACTTGCGCTGACCATCTGCCTGCCAACTCTTCAGCCAAAACATTCTATGGGCAGTGATGGATGTGGTGATGGCCTTGCAGGCAAACCTGGCACTATTCAAAGTACCGTGTTTCTCCACCAATAGGAAGGCCCAGCATGAGTTCTAGGCATGAGGGGAAATTAAGCCCCGTCCCCAAAATTTAGGCCTATTTAATCCATCCGTTTCCCCGCCATTTCTCACATCGTTCGTTAGAACTTTTGGGCAATGGAAGCTTCCCAAATGCAGTCACCAGCCACTTCGATCAGCCGGTAGAAGCGGCCTCGGGGCGAGCGCACACATTCCCCTCACCGCGAGGCCGCTTCTACTGGCCGATCGAAGTGGCTGGTGACTGCACTTGGAGAGCTTCCATTGCCCAAAAGAGACTGCCTAAAGGCGAGGGGACATGAGCAGCCACGACACGCCCTGAAGCGGCTGGGGACTCTGCCTTCGGGGAGCTAGGCCGATAGAAGTGGCCTCGCGGCGAGGTACATGCGTATGGGCCGTTCTAGGTGGGGGAGGAAATTAAGTCACCCCCAAAAAGACGGCCTAGCCATTTTTTCATTGGTCAAAAAAAAAGAAGGCCCGGCCTTATTTTGTGAGAAACATGGTAGTGTCTGCAGTGAATTCTGCGGCTGCGACCAACTTATGAATATCCTGATGAATTCGCACGTCAGATGCAGGGACATGGTCCTGCAATTGGCGAAGCCACCGTAGAGAGGATCTTGTGAAAAAGGAGGTGGCAGAAGCCGCCTTAACTGTCCAAGCGGCTGCCAGGTGAGTGCATTGGAGGGATTGCTCGATCCTCTTATCTTCAGCTTTTAGTGACTCTTCAGGATCTCCCAGATTGGATGAGGCAGAGATCATAGCCGCGACCGGTGCATCAACTGTAGGCACTGCAGAGAGCTGGTCAAGAAATGCCTCTCATTGGCCAAAGGCGATGAGAAAGTACCAGGGGCTTCCATCTGCTTTTGTATAACATTGAAGAATAATCTAGGGACAGGCTCCATTTCTGGTCCTACAGCTGGTTCATCGAAAAGTTGATCCTGTGGCACCGTGCCATCACCCTTTGTTTCACCAACATCAGCCCCAGGCCCCAACTTTGCAGTTTTCTTGGCTTTGAATAATAAAGCCCTAAGCTTCTGTGCATCAAAAATGCCAGTAAAGGAAGGTCTCTCCAGGGCCATATCCTCATCCTCTGAGAAATCAGGTTCTTTCTTCTCTTCTTCAAGGGCTCTGCCAGCAATGCTGGGTAATGAAGGCACCGCTGAACCTCTTTCTCTGAAGGAATAGGTTTCTCTAGCATAAAAAGACCTGTCTGGATCTGATTGATCTGAGGCCTGAGAGATATTTCCTTTGGACGCTCAAAGAGCCTCTACCACTCCCCTTCTGATAGCCTTAGCAATAATGGCTTCCAAATGGGCTGGAGCAGCCTCTTCCTCTTCCTCAGAATTGTAAGGTTCAGCAACAGGTTTGGCCCTTTTAGGGGGAGGAGGAAGCAAGTCCTCCACAACTGAAGGCTTCCTATCATACCTTTTAAGGTCTTCCAAGGGAGTTGGATCCCCAACTGCAGAAGAATTATCAGGGGACCAAATCCCAGGGCGAGGAAGCCCAGTAGAGGCAGAAGGCCCCACTTGCAGTTGTAAAACTGGGGGTTGTGCAGACTGATTTGAACCAACATCAGGAGGAGGAGATCTCCTGCCCTTCCCCCCAGCCACATGGTGGTGTTTTTCAGACCTTTTCCCAGAAGCTTTTGTTTCCTTCTGGACCTCTGGTTCAGCTCTGGTTTCAGGGGCCTTCTTCTTCTGTCTCCTTCTGGACTTTCCTTTGGAAGTAGAAGGGCTTGGTTCCCTTTCTTGCTCTTTATCCGCCATCTCACCTGGACAATGAATTCATTCACAAGAAAGAGGCAGGGAAGGGAGGGGACCTGGTAAGCCGGCTTAGCAAGTCTGTGAGAGCAACTGCTGCAGCCACACCCTGCCAGTCATACACCAGGTTTTTGACCTGCAAGCAGGTCAGAATGGCACCCACGCGATTTCCTCAGGGCTGGAGACTCCCTGACGCTGGTCTGTAACCCAGCACTGACAATGTGGCCGATAGCGCCTTTTAACTGGGGGTAATCCCTACCAGCTGGGATTGGGCCGATGCCCGATCAAGCGGCTACTTTGCTTCCTCCAAACATTCAGCAAAGCTTCCCGTGGCTTCTCCCAGATCTTCAAGCCGCTGCTACAAGCTGCTGCGCTGAGCATTTTGCAGCCAAGACAATCCATACAGCAAGCCAGAAAGCGAAAGAGAAAACTCAAGCAGTTTCTGTTGCTGCCGCGCCAATCAACGGGCTGCCCTTATCAGGCCGATTGCCCAGGAGCCATCCCGTGTGGTCATAGCAAGGTGTGGCCTTACTAAGTTCACATGGGAGAGATAACAGTTTGCAGATTTGTGCTTTAGCCTGGCAAGATTCTTGTCTACAGGCTTTCAAAAGCAAGAAAGAAGCTACTCTGGAATACCTCTCCATCTAGCTCCCTTGAGACTGACACTCTCTTATTGGAATGGCTCCCTCCCGAAGCATCCCTGTTCAGCGGAGAGTCTAAAGGGGAGGAGACAGGAGAGTAGAACTGGAACTTCTGGGGCCTCCTTTCCCCTTTAGGAGGGCAGGTCCTTCCGGGGGGACAAGACCCTTCAACAGAAGAGGACGACCTACTGGAGACCCAGAGGCTGAAACTCACCAATTCCCTTATGAGGCTCGGGGGGGCAGGAAACAAACTTGAGGACTTCGGCTCGTTTCTCTCGCAGGCCCCAGCGATACAGGATCTCTCCGTAGCACTTTTTAAAGTCGTCAAACTGTTGGGTGTTGGCAGGATCCAGAAGCCTGGAGGACGAGATCCACAAACGGGCCTTTAGGTCCCTGATGGGGTTTCTAAGGCTACTCTTGCCTGGTTAGTTTTCTCTTTGCCTGGTTTCTGTCCTTCTGCACGAGAGAAGGAGCTTTAGCAGTTTCCTTTTCTACGGACTTGCTTATACAGTTAGTCCTTGACTTACAACAAAAGCAGTAGCCCTTAGACTTATACACAACTTCATAGTACTTTCCAGCCCTCTCTAAGCAGTTTACAGAGTCAGCCTCTTGCCCCCAACAATCTGGGTCCTCATTTTACCCACCTTGGAGGGACAGAAGGCTGAGTCAATCTTGAGCCTGGTGAGATCTGAACTGCCATACTGCAGTCAGCTAGCAGTCAGCGGAAGCAGCCTGCAATACTGCATTCTAACCACTGCACCACCATGGCTCATAACAGTTCATTTATTGACCGTTCTAAGTTACAACGGCACTGAAAAAAGTGACTTATGACCGTCTTTTACAGTTACCACCTTTGCAGCATCCCTATCATGCTTCTGGTGGAGACTGACTCTGAGGGAGAGGAGGAACAGCTGACAGGGAGTGGAAGTGTGGATCCAGAGGTTGTGGAGGAGGCTGGGGAGGGACAGAGGCTGGCTGGGCAGTCAGATGAAACTCAGGCCCATCCCCTCTTCATCCTAGGGCACGCAGGGAGGAAAGGATAAGGGAGAGACATGGCCTACTGGGGAGGAGAGGACCTTGATCCTCTTCATGGGCTGCAGCTGTGACAACTGGATAAGAGGATGGACATGCATACGGGCAAGCGCTGAAAATAAAGAATGGAAATATCTCTAGTTTATGGTTCCTCTCTTAGTTTGGTGTCTTTCCCAGTGTGTGTTCTATTATCTGTGGACGTCCTCCAATCCTTATCTTGCCTGGCTTGTGTTGTTTTTCCCCTTCTTCTTGTAACTGTTTGTGTGGGAGTTTTTTGGCTTCCATCAAGAATATTCGGGGCTTGGAAGGAAAGTGAAGGAATAAAAGGGGCTTCACCTGTTTTGTGTGACTGTGTTTGTTTTGTATCCCACCCTGGGTCATCACAATCCCCCTGCTCATGTGATCAAAACCCAGAAGCTTGGTAATCAGGTCCTACTTATGACCGCTGCTGTGTGCCAAACTTAGGTGACGCCCTTTTGTAATCTTTTGGCCAGTCAATGGGGGAGCCTAATTCGCTTAGCAACCAGGTTTCTAACTTATCAACTGCAGTGATTCACTAAACAACGGCGGCAAGAAAGGTCGTAGAATGGGGCAAAACTCACTTCACAAAGAGTCCTCAAATCATATTTGAAACTGCTGCTCTTGACCACATCCCAAAGAGGCTGGAGGAGGGGGGGAGGGAAGGGCTCTCCATCATGGCCCCTGGTCTCCACCCAGCCAGGAAGTGGTTGGTGACTGGCCTCGCCCACCTTTTGTTCCTGTCGTGCTGGTCTCTCTCTCGGTCCCGCGGATCAGCATACGCCAAGTTCCCAAGGCGAAAGTCGTCAGGTGAAGATTCGGCCCAGCCTATGGGGTGTTCCATGTCTTTGCTGGCTACAAAAGTCAAAAGCTGATTAGCTGATCCCAGTGAGGGTGGGACCTGCAAGAGAATACCCCCCCCCAGCCCAACAGCAAACACGTGCCTGGCCCAAAAGTCATGGCCCTGCCCTTTTAGCATTTAGCGACGACGGAAGTCCAAATAAAGGACTGGTTCAGCCTTAAGGCAGGACAGGTTTTCTGTGAAAACATAGAATCCTAGGGCTGGAAGGGACCTTTGGGGTCTTCTAGCCCAGCCCCCTGCTCAAGCAGGAGACCCTATACCATTTCAGACAAGTGGCTGTCCAGTCTCTTCTTTAAAAACCCCAATGTTGGATCACACACACACCTTCTGAAGGCAAACCGTTCCACTGGTTCATTGTCCTCCCTGTTCGGCAGTTTCTCCTTAAATCCAGGTTTTTTTTCTCCTTGATTAATTTCCATCCATTCTTTCTTTTCCTGCCCTCTGGTGCTTTGGAGAATATTCTGATCCCCTCTTCCTTGTGGCAGCCCCTTAAATACTGGAACACGACCGTCATATCACTCCTATTCTTCTCTAGACTAACCACACCCAGTTCCAGCAACCGTTCTCTGTATGTTTCAATCGTCATGCCTCTTAGTTGCTCTTCTCTGCGCTTCTTCCAAAGTCTCAACATCTTTTTTGTAAAGTGGTGACCAAAACTGGATGGAGTTGTTTGTAAGAAAATGTTTCTAAGCAATTGTGGATTGCATTTTAGGTGATCCCTATCTTCCTTAACTCAGCAGGGGGCTTTTTAAAAAGTATTTCTTGAGCACAGCAAACATTTCTTCCAAAGAACCTTTCTTGCTTCCAGGATGGTACCTACTAAGTGGCACAAGCGCCTTCCCCCAAATCATCTTTGCATTTTGGCAACCATGGGCAGATGCCCCTAATCAATTAATTGCTAATGGGACTAATAGTCTGTCGAGTTTCTCCATCCTCCAGACCATGGTTGTCCCAAAGGTGCTTTTTCAGGAGGCAACTGGACTTTCTGGTTTTTCTTGGAAGACGTTTTGCTTCTCCTCCAAGAAGCTTCTTCAGCTCTGACTGGGTGGTGGGGAAGGGAAGGATTTATACTCCTTGCAGACAGCTGGTCATTTGCATCCTTTTAGAAGGTCGTTGAGGCCACTTGGATGTTTATCTGTGTCCTCAGGGTCACCTGAGTGGTGCAAATGGTTCCTGTAGTCTGGAAATCCATTCCTTATTCCCACACGATTCCAAGGGTGTTCATCCCAAATTGTATAGCTAAAAGTCTGCAGAGACTCTCAGTCTTCCAGGTCATTTTCACTTTACTTTTTTCCAGTTGCTTCCTGAAAAAGCACCTTTGGGATAATGGGACTGATGAATCCTTTAGCTAAATTAATCTGGAATGTCTTTAGCAAAAGGCCACCTCTCCTTTTCAAAAAAGCCAAACCTAGTAAAAGACAACAGAGATATTCCAAGAAGCTTATAGCCCTTCCCCCAATTGTGAAAGCCCACACAGAGGGTTGTGAATCTTTCTGATGCCAAAAATAACCGAGAAAGGTGAAGCCCTCCAGGTACTGCCAAGGTAACAGAGGTGTGCATACCTGCGTTCCAACTGCTGGTGCTCAGTCCAGGGTCTGACATGCTGGAACAAGAGCCAGAGGAGGTAAAGCTGGGCTGTCAAGGGCAAAACAAGAGGGAATCACATCAGAATCTCTCCCCAAAGGGTGCAGGGAGGGCAAAGAGCAGGAATGCAAATCAGTTCATACGTATCGACTATGGCTGGAGGGGTGCTGAGGAGCCAGGCCTGTGGGGTTTGGGATCCCCTGCGGTCTGGACTGGGTCTCAAAGACGCTGCACAGCATAGCCAAGGTCTGCACATCGTGGAGCTGGCAATAGTGTGCCAACCTACAGAGGGAAAGAAGAAGAAGAAGAGAATAGCCCTCAGCTATTTACAGATTAAAATTTGGAACAGAGAGGCTGGATTTTGTAACATGCTGATTGCCAAAAGCAAACACAACTGCTCAATGTAACAGCGTAGAATATTACACAGCAGCTTTCTGCCTGTAATTTACTATATTTCAGCTCATATTCAGGGCAGGCAGGAAGATGGATCTAACTTGTTCGCTCCCCAGAAGAGGAAGGCTTGATATCTAAATCTATCTATCTATCTATCTATCTATCTATCTATCTATCTATCTATCCATCCATCCATCCATCCATCCATCCATCCATCCATCCATCTTGTGATCCAAACCTTGGTCCAAGGAAATAAACACCAAACAGAGGTAACAGCAAAATCTTTTAATGATTCTTTACGAATTTCGTTCCTTCATGGTTAAAAGGCTGTTTCAAACTAATTGTCTCTGATAAGAATGAGCTTTGCCAAGGTTGTGCAAGGCTGCTAAGAACACCAGATAAAGTTGCCAAGAAATGAAAATAAAACAAAATGCCAAAGGGATAATAAAGATTTCTGGACATTAAAAACTTTCTTTTTCATAAGCAGGAAGGGAGAGAAAAAGAATAAGGGCAGGATCTGGAAGAGGGAGGAGACTGCCTGGAATGAAAAAGAATCTAAAGTAAAACTTCAACAAGACTTCTAAAAGATACATTTTAACTGAAACGTTGCAACTAAATAGTAACCCCAGGAAGAGAAAGTGAAAAAAAGAGCAAAAAAGAAACAGCTTGCATGTATTTGGATTATTTGGTGATCTTTGGATTCTTGGTTATTATATTTGAATGACTAAAATCAATCGAGTGGTTGTTTAAAAATTTATACAATGGCACCACTTCTGGATGAATTGAAAATGGAACTTAAAAAGTACAAAGAAGATGCACAAAAAGGGAAGGGTTCTTTTGGCTTCGTTTTTCAATTCTTAGAAATGGAGATTTGGAACTATGAGAAACAACAAGAAATGACTGCAAAACAAGAAGACTGGGACAAAGAAGAAGCCGTCTTTAATGAACAAGCAATTTTATGTGGGGAAGAAAAAGGAAAGGGGGGAAAGAGGATGGAGAATTTAAGACTTAAAAAAACAACCAAAGAAAAGAAAAATAATTCGAAAAATAAGTATAATACTGGAAAGCAACAGAAAAGGGGAATACAGAAGAGAGAAATAGAGGTAGAGAGAGAAGGGGGTAAAAAGGGGAGAGAGAAGAAGAGAGAGAAGAAGGAAAGGAAAAGAAGTTACAAAGGACCGGAGCAAGATACAGAGAAACAGGACCTATTTAGAGATAATGGGTGAAAATCTAACTGAAAAAGGGATTCTGTAAAGGTACATAAGATTGTATTGTTATATTAGTAATAGAAATAACTTTAGAAAATTGGAAACAACGTATGATTAAAATGAGGATTAAATAGTGTAATTTGGTGAAAAGTTTGTGAATAAAATAAGTGAAATAAAATAAATGAGAAAATTGAATTAGGAAGGAACGGGAACATTTTAATTAGTTAATGTTTTATAAAATATAATGTGAAGAGGAGGGGGGAATTAACTATGGAAAGCTTATAATTGTTCCCATAGAAGTATGATATTTAATTGAACAGTAATGTTAAAGATGTTAAGACTTTAATGAATATTAATATTAATGATAGAATTGAATTGGAATGGAATGTTGTTTTAATTATATACATTTATATTTTTTTCTTTTTTTAAGAATACAGTGTGTATTTTAAGAATGTACCAAGCAGAATCCAAATGGAAGTTATATATTATATTGAATGTTACAACTTTAGGGAAAAGATATAAAGGCGTCATACTCCACTCAGCAACTACAGGAGAAATTTTGTTTAATGAGAAAAGATAATAGATAATTGAAACAGGATAGACAAAAAATATAAATACAATGATTTGAATTGAGAAGAGATAATTAAAATAAAATTGAAAAAATTAAAAGAGGGGAGAAGCTATGCAGAAAATATAAAATAATAATAAGATATGGAATAGAATATAAAAATGAGCATGAACCTGAATTTGTGTCTGTACGAAGAAATGTAACCCAGGATTGCGCTACTTTCAAAAAAGATGTTTTATTTGTATTTTTTTCTCTTTGTGAAAACTCAAATAAAATTTACCAAAAATAAAGTAAAAAATGAGTGATCACTTAACAAGATCGAGGGAAGTACTAATACCACTCTAGAAAGCCTCAGTAAGGCCACACCTTGAGTACTGCATCCAGTTTTGTTCACCACACTATAAAAAAGATGTTGAGACTAGAAAAAGTGCAGAGAAGAGCAACCAGGATGATTAGGGGACTGGAGGCTGAAACATATGATGAGGAGTTGCAAGAACTGGGCATGGCTAGTCTAGTGAAGAGAAGGACCAGGGGAAACAGGACAGCAGTCTTCTAATAGTTGAGGGGCTGCCACAGAGAGGAGGAAGGGGTCAAGCTATTCTCCAAGGCACCCGAAGGCCAGACAAGGAATAATGGATGGAAACTGAACAAGGAGAAATTCAACCTGGAAATAAGGAGAAATTTTCTGACAGTGACCAGTGGAACAGAAGTTGCCTTCAGAAGTTATGGGAGCTTCATCACTGGAGCTGTCAAGAAGAGACTGCTTGGGCAGGGGGGTTGGACTAGATGACCTACAAAGTCCCTTCCAACTCTGATTATCTGTGATCTGTTAGTGAATCTGGCTTCCCCATTGTCTTTGCTCGTCAGAAGGTCGCAAAAGGGGATCGTGTGACCCTGGGATGCTGTAACCGTCAGAAATCAGTTGCCAAGCGTCTGAAGTCAGATCACGTGACCCTGGGGACGCTCCAAGTGTGAGAAAGTCACGGGTCACTTTTTTCAGTGCCACTGTAACTTTGAATGGTCACTAAACGAACAGTTGCCAAGTCAAGAACCACCTGCATTAACATGTATCACTGCCTGAAAAAGTTTGGAAACCCCTCCGCTAAGACTTCTCAGAAAGCAACCACTGAATGGAAAACTGCCGGTGACCTTCTGCCGCTGCACCATAGAGAGCATCTTAACTTACTGCACCTCTGTAGGGTTTGCCAATTACACAGGGGCAGAGAGGACAGTCCTCCAGAGCAGCGGTAGGGAAACTTGGCTCTTCTATCACTCCCAGAATTCCTGAGTGAGCCATAAAAGGTTCCCCAACCTTGGCCTACTGGTTTTTCAGTTGTGAGGGAAATCAATTTTTGACTTGAACGGGACTGTTTAATATAAAAATGTAGGACATATAAATAAGAATATGTCCTACATTTGTATATTAAACTGTTGTGACTGGAAGGTTTGAGCCTGCTGCTGTGAGTTTTGAGTCTGATGTATCAGAAGAGACATGTTTGAGTGATGAGGAAGATTTGGCATTGGAATTGGAGTCTGCTCTAATGAGAGATGCAGACGTGAGGCAGGTGGATGAGGGAGTGTCGGAAACACCATCCTCTCCAGAACCTTCCACTTCAATCATGCCTCAGGTGTCAGCAGCTGATCCACAGAACATACCAGAGTCCTTGAGTGATGACGAATGTTGGGTTGATGCAAGGACTAGACGCAGGTCGAGACATCAAGCACAATTTGAAAAGAAACGTCAAGTCAGAGACTAATTAGAGAGACTGACACGCCCCTTCAAGGAATATAAGGAGGCGTGCTAGTTAACGATCCTTGTCTGGATCAAACTTTGTTAATTACTGCGCAGCTTTGAAGAAGCCTCTGTTCCTGTTCCTGATTTATCTTGCGACTCGTTATCTCGGCTTGAAGACAGTTTCTGGGAAAGTTGCCAATGATGATTACAGAGACAAGTTAACTCTGTGGTTTCTGGTATTATTTGTTCGTGTTTATTTCTTTCGGACATTTGGACTCTCACTTGTTGGCTACAAGTGAGACAGAACATTCAACATTTAACATTCAGTCTCATTCAAGTCAAAAACTGATTTCCCCCACAACTGAAAAACTAGTAGGCCAGAGATGGGGAACCTTTTATGGAATCTTTTATACTTCAACTTCTGGGAGTGGAAGTCCATAAGTCATAAAAGAGCCAAGTTTCCTTACCCCTGCTCCAGAGGGTTAACATCATTGCCCAGAGGATCATGAGTTGTCCTCTTCCCTTCCTTGGAAGAGCTTTATAGCTCCCGCTGCCTTAAGAAAGTTCAAAACATCCTCAAAGATCCATCTCATCCTGGGCACCCTTTTTTTGAACTATTACCATCTGGCAGATGGTACAGGACAATAAAAACAAGGACAAATAGGCTGAAAAACAGCTTCTATCCCAAGGCAGTAACTCTACTGGATTCTACTGCATATAGTGCAAAATGAATGCAATATCAGTTTTCCATTCAATGTGTGGAGTGTGAAGGATGTGTGTTTGTGTTTATTTTCATGGTCATGATGTGCACTGAAGATGGTGTTTGATTTCGTTGTACGGGATGCAATGACACTAAAGTAAACTAACTAACTAACCGTAAAGAATCCCAATAGTGTTTCACATTAATAAAAGGCCACAGCTTGGCATTTCCAAATAGGTTAATACGGCTCCAGTTGCACCACTTTGGAATGCCAGAGCAAAAGGGATTCCCCCCCTTTTTTTGCCTCTTTCAATGCGAGTGCCCACCCAAACTTCCTAGGCAGTGGCCCAAGAAACTAACAGCCTCCAGAACAAGCAAGCAGGGCAGCCTCTGCCCAGCCCCCTCCAATGTTTCCCTTCTCAGTGCCTCCTTACAGAGATTCCAGGAGCTGGCGGCCAAAAGGGTGCTGGGCCCAGGGGGTCTCCAAGTCTGGGTCAACGTTGGGATCCAGGCAGAGATCAGTCGCCACCGTGGCCAGGGACCAAACCTGGAAGAGAAGGCTGGGTCAGAGACAAGCTGTTGTAGGCGAGAACTTCAGGCGGCTTACAGCAGATACGATTCGCCAGCCAATAGCAGTAGCCCTTAGACTTACATGCCACTTCACGATGCTTTACAGTGCCCTCTCCAAGCAGTTTACAAATGTCAGCCTCTTGCCCCCAACAATCCGGCTCCTCATTTTACCCACTTCAAAAGGATGGAAGGCTGAGTCAACCTTGAGCTGGTAAGGATCAAACTGCTGGTAGTGGGCAGAGTTTAGCCTGCAATACTGCATTCTAACCGCTGAGAGGGAAGGAAGGAAGGAAGGAAGGAAGGAAGGAAGGAAGGAAGGAAGGAAGGAAGGAAGGAAGGAAGGAAGGAAGGAAGGAAGGAAGGAAGGAAGGAAGGAAGGAAGGAAGGAAGGAAGGAAGGAAGGAAGGAAGGAAGATAGCCATAGCCCTTAGACTTATATACCGCTTCACAGTGCTTTTACAGCCCTCTCTAAGTGGTTTCCAGGGTCAGCCTCTTGCCCCCAACAATCTGGCTCCTCATTTTACCTACTTCAGAAGGATGGAAGGCTGAGTCAACCTGGAGTCGGTGAGAATCGAACTCAGGGCAGTGGGCAGAGTTAGCCTGCCATGCTGCATTCTAACCACTGTGCATCATGGATGGATGGATGGACGGAAGGAAAGCGGGAAGGGCAATAGCAATAGACTTATATATTGCTTCCCAGTACTTTCTAGCCCTCTCTAAGCAGTTTACAGAGTCAGCCTCTTGCCCCCAACAATCTGGGTTCTCATTTTACCCATCTCGGAAGGACATCAACCTTGAGCTGGTAAGGATCAAACTGCTGGTAGTGGACAGAGTTTAGCCTGCAATACTGCATTCTAACTGCTGGGAGGGAAGGAGGGAAGGAAGGAAGGAAGGAAGATAGCCATAGCCCTTAGACTTATATACCACTTCATAGTGCTTTTACAGTCCTCTCTAAGTGGTTTACAGGGTCAGCCTCCTGCCCCCAACAATCTGGCTCCTCATTTTACCCACCTTGGAAGGGTGGAAAGCTGAATCAACCTTGAGCCTAGTCGGATTTGAACTGCCAAATTGCAGTCAACTGGCAGTCAGCAGAAGTAGTTTGCAGTACTGCACTCTAACCACTGCGCCACCAAGGCTCTTCTGATGATGGTTGAGCCTTTATTGTTTGGGGGTTGGGTGATACAAGGCAGTCCTTGACTTACAACCATTCATTTAGCAATTGTTCCAAGTTAAAATCAGTCCTCATGCTTGCAACCGTTGCAACGTTGGCAGTCCCCGGGGGGGGGGGGGGGAGATTGCCAATCTGCAGGTGTTTACAATTGTAACATCCTGAGGTCCCAGGATCACCACTTGCGACCATCCTGGCAGTCAATGGGGGAAGCTGGATTCACTTAATGACTGCACGGTTCACTGAATGATTGCAGTGTTTCACTTAAGAGCCACCGTCGGGGGGGAGGGGAGGAAGTAAATGCAAAAGGAAGGTGAGGCAAGGAGGCTGGGCACCCCGAAAAGAGCAAGAAACCCAGAAGGAGAGGGCTGTCTGTGGGAGACAGGAGGGAAAAGTGAGCGGGAAGGGGCTTTTCTTTCAAGCCAGGCTCTCCTGTTTCGGTGACCCTCCCCCCTCTCAGCTCAAGAGGGTCTCCAGACAGTCCTATAGAGTAGAGCAGTGGTCCCCAACTTCTCTGGCTTTGCAGACTGGCAGGGAGGTGGGGAGAAGAAATGGTTCCATATGAGGGACATATCTGTGCGCTCGGAGCTCCATTTTTGGTGAGCAATGGGAACTCGTGTGCATATGTGACGCTCTATTTGAGGAGCTTCACGTGCGTGTGCAACTTCCCGCCACTCGTGAAAATGGAGCTGCGAGTGCTCACGCCTGCTTCTTGCACGGCCCGGTTCCAGGGGTGGGATAGGACAGGGTTAACTACCGGTTTGGGATATACGAGCTTCCCTGCAGGCTGTGAGCCGCATGCCTGTCAATCGTCATCAGCATGCCGCGTGCAGAGAAGCAGCCTTTGAAACAGCCCTCTTTTCCTGCTTTTTTTAACTGCAGCTGTGCCTCGTTCGGCAGCTGAAGTTGAAAAATCAGGAAATCAAGGTCAGGTAAGAGCCCAGGTGGGCAAAAACAGAGCTACCGGTTCTACAGAGGTGGACAGAACTGGTAGAAACCCACCCCTGCCCGGTTCCGAATGGGCTTCAGCCCGGCGGTTGGGGTCCCCTGCTGTAGAGTGAGGGAGAAGGAGCAGCACCTGCAAGAGGTCTCGGCGTCCCACTGTCAAAGCTGAGGCGGCATTCTTCTGGCAGGTCTCCTGAATATCCACCACGTTTAGTCTGAAAGAGGAGAGGGGTGGCTGAGAGATGCACAGCCTGTTCTCCTCCGCAGAACCCCCAGCTGCCAGGGGGAGAACTTTCATTTCCCAGCACCTCGTCTATTGGAAACCAAAACTAAAACCAACCTAGGGGAGTGCTTGCTTCAGGGGTTCCCAACTGGGACGATATGCGAGACAACATTCCAGGGGGTGCGAAAACTTGGGGTTAGAAGTTTCAAAATTATAGTGTGTAATGTATCATTATATGCATATAATTATTACTTTTTTTAAAGGGGTGCGGGAATATATCAGGAGCATTCTAGGGATGTGGGGTATAGAAAAAGTTGGGAACCCCTGGCTTACATTAAGCAAGCTGCTGAAAATTGGGCAAACCACCAGATTCACAGGTGTAGAAGTTAACAATTTATTGATTGAATTTATATTGCCGCTTATTCCCCAATGGTGACTCGAGGCAGCTTAGTAAATGTAAAACCATATTTAAAATAAAAAAACAATAAAAACTAACAAAAAGAATCAGATAAATTAGTAAAGGTACAATGGAACAAAATCTGGAAAAAAACAAATAAAAAATTACCCCCAACTCCCACCCCCAGCCCCGACAACAGCAGATAACTACTAATAAGTACTAATAACTACTTTGTTATAATCTGATTATTATAGGGAATGTCCCCAGTTTGGCAGGCTTCTCTCAGGAACACTTTTGGATAAGGTTCCAAGGAACAGGGAGGGAAGGGTCAGTTCTGGATCTCTTGCAACTGGGCAAGGCCTCAAGACTAAATTCTCAGCTTGAGACCTCTTCCTTCCCTGGTTGGTATGGTGCATTCCACATGGCATAACCGAACGTATTAGGTCAGGGGTCTCCAACCTTGGCTCCTGGAAGCCTGGCGGACTTCAACTCCCAGAATTCCACAGCCAGCTTTGCTGGCTGTGGAACTCTGGGAGTTGAAGTCCGCCAGGCTTCCAGGAGCCAAGGTTGGAGACCCCTGTATTAGGTGGATTTACATAGTAGGATGGCCCATTAATATTTTAGGGTTTTGGCTGAACAAGCCTGCTTGAAAGCAGTCAATGTGGTTTATACATAGCCTGGGAGGATTTGTTCCCAGCGAGTCCAGCCAGTTTTGGCTTATGTAAAGTATGTTATGGCTTACACCACGTGCACACCCCTATCAGTAACATCAGGAACTCCCAGGCAAGATGTTCCTTAAACATTTATAATAAAATGAAAAAGGGAGAGGATTTCTAGAAGGATGGGCAACATATGCCAATCCAAGAAGGGAGCATTCTGGGGAACTTGGTTGCGTTCTGTTCTTCCCAGGGCCTCCGCTTTCTGGGGGCTATGAGGTACTTTAAGAAGTCAATCTTCTGAGCAAAAGCCAAATGCTTTGTCCTCAGGTAGATAAATTCTTGGCACCCCTAAATTTCAGAGTACAATCCTCTTGTGATTCGCCCCTTTTTCCCACTAGGATGAGGTGGCTGGGCCTGCCTCTCTCCAAAGGTACCAACAGTAATAGCCATACCACTTATATACGGCTTCGTAGTGCTTCACAGCCCTCTCTAAGCAGTTTACAGAGTCAACCTCTGGCCCCTCATTTTACCCACCTCGAGAGGATGGAAGGCTGAGTCCACCTTGAGCCAGTCAGGATTGAACTCCTGGCAGGGAGCAGAGTCAGATTGCAATGCTGCATTCAAACCACTGTGCCACCATGCAAGGGTGGGATTCAAATTTTTTAACAACCGGTTCTGTGGGCGTGGCTTAGGTGGTGGGCGTGGCTTAGGTGGTCATGTGACTAGGTGGGCATGGCTTGGTGGTCATGTTATTGGCTGGGTGTGGCCAACTCAATATCGCTCACATTGAGGCACACACCTCCTCGCCTGGCCTCTCATGACTGTGAGGATGCTGCAACAGTCGTAAGTGTGAAAAATGGTCATAAGTCACTTTTTTCAGTGCCATTGTACCTTTGAATGGTCACTTCACACAAGCAAAGTACCAGCAAAGGAGGGGAAAAAACTCCAGAGAAGTTCCAGAGACAGGAAGTCTAGTCCTGCCAAGAACATTATAAGGGTTAATGGAGAGGCAGTTTCTGTAAGCAACACCAGAATGTTTCCTTCCTGCCTTCCTTACAGGATTAGCCCAGTAATTTCTTCTAACAACCGGTTCTCCGAACTGCTTAGAATGTTAACAACCGGTTCTAGCGAATAGGTGCGAACCGGTAGAATCTCACCCCTGCCACCATGGTACGAGCAGGAGTGGCCTTCAAAAATTTTAGCAACAGGTTCTCTGCCCAGTTGCTGGTTGGGCGTGGCCATGGTGGGCATGGTCTAGTTGGCCTCCTGCACCATGGCAGGGAGGGAGGTGCTTTTGCCCTGCGGGCTCTGGAGGCTTTCCTTGAGCCTCCAGAAGGGCGAAAACAGCCTCCCTGGGCTCCAAAGGCTCTCTTGAAGCCAGAAACGGACCCATTTCTGGCCTTCCTGAACTTCCGGGAGGCCTGTTTTTCACCCTCCCTGAGCATCTGCGCGCACCCTGCCCTTACCTGCATCCAAATCGGGCCACGTGGGGATTCCTGGAAGGGGTGGGGAGGGGTGGGCGGGGCCAGCCAGGAGTGGGATTTGGGGGTTCTCTGAATTGCACAGAATCTTAGCCAGGGGCTCTCCTGAACCCCCGCAAACCTCCAGCAGCCCCACCCCTGGGTACGAGGCAAACTGTACAGTTACTCACATATACATCTCCCCTAATGATTTATGGACGGGGAGCAGGCAGGAGATGTCTTGAATGATGACTTTGCCAGCTGCTTTGATGGGCCGGCTGCTGGCCTCGGTCCCCTCACGTTTGCTCTTCCATCTCCTGGACTTCTGCAGGGGGAGAGATGTCCGTCAGGGGTGGGGAGGGCGGAGAGCAGCCCAAATGCAACACCTTCAAGGACGAGAGAGCTTTGGGAACCAAAGGATCTCTCCAGACTCTGCCCTACTTAGCCACAAAAGAGCAGCTACTACACTGAGGCTTCGAAAAAGGCAGTCACAACAAAGAGCAACAACAGAGGGAAGGGCTGTGTTATTTTTTTGGGGGGGGAGGGGGGCGGTTGGAGGCCTAGAGAAGGGAGCTAAAGCAGAAACACAAGCACCTTAAACTGAGCCACACCACAGTCCAGTGAGCAGCAGGTTGCCTAACAAGGGTTTTTCCATACCCCCCACCCCAAATAAGCAACAGGGACTGACCTTCTCCATGCAAAGCATGTGCTACAACCTTCCTCAGAGAGAAGAGCCTCTCTTGGATAGACTGCAGGAAAGGGAAACTTCCAGTTTGCCAAAGGTGTCTTTGTGCAGGGAAGGCACAAGGCAACTTTTCCTCACTTGGCATAGTGAACTGTGCAGGGATTGTAACTCCCGCAGCTCCTACTGAGCAGGAAAAGGCTGGTCTAATTGCATGCATCAGAAAGAGAGAATGGGAAGGAAGAGGAAGAGGAAGAAAGGTGCTTTCTGGGAATACAAAGGCTACAGCAATACAAACTGGCAGGAGAAGTGAGAAGCAGCACCGCACAAGAACAAGCCACCTTGTTTATTTGGGTTTACAAGTAACTCCTTACAGTTGGGCTAGATTTCCCATATCACTAGATCAGTTCCAATTACCCCCAAGGGGGAAGGGAATGAAGGCAGAATAGGAGGAATGGTAGCAATTTAGCCATGCTCTCTGTGGGATCTCATAGTTTTGACATCTAATTTGCAGGAGAAGGTAGATAAATGCCTTATAACAGGATAAATCTCCCAAAAGGTTCAACATATCTCCCAAAGGCTAAAAGTTATTTATTTATGTTTTTTTTTTTTTTTTTGCAGGGCGGTAGGGAAGAATGGGAATAACCTTTGCAATCAATTCACCTCTAAAAACCTGCAAAAAGTCAGCAAAATGTGGTCCAGAACAACAATCCCCTAATGGTGATTTCAGGTCCTTTTGAAGTGAGGAGACCTGCAACCTTATTCCCAGATTTGATTGCTTTGGCAGCAAATTTTGGTAGTGTAGTATTGTGGGTATTGAAAGACTTGCAAACAGAATGCCAGGAGCTTCTTATTTCTACCTTTAGGGTTTTGTCTCGGATTAAAACCCTTTATATTCATTTCCTGTCTGTGCAAAGGATTTATATTCAAGGTGAAGACTTGGTACATTTCCCAGTTTCCTCTGTGGTGTGCAAGTGTTTGCTGCAGGCACAGAAAACCTTGAAGTTCCTGGATTTACATGCAAAGTTTGTTTCCAAAATGGTAAAGAATGTATAAAAGGTCAAAAGTTTGAAACGGCCTGTGCCACCATCACCAAGCAACTTCCAAACGTCTGGCTAGATATAGGAGAGTGCTGAAATATTTAGGATTTGTGGTCTTTGGAGAAGTTTCCTGCTGCGAAAAATTAGAAGGTCAGCCATCAGTATGACTGCAGAGGAGGAAGTCACACACAGCGATGCTGTGGCCAGAGTTCATGCCTCCCATTCTGCATTCATGCAGCTGAAATTCTTACGCAATGGCAGGAATTTGTTAGATGCTATTGCAGTCCTGTCATCTATGCCCTCTTAGTTTCTGAATGTGCAGGCTGATGTGTGTTCTATGCTTATACGGCGAGAGAGAGAGCGTGAAGCAGAATTTGCAAATTTGTCCCTTCTTTTGCAAATCACATATGCTTTGTGATCTATGCTCATAGATTTGTAATTCTGAACTCCTGTTCTGCCTCCTAAGTCCTTCCACACTTAAGTGCTTAGAAGAAGGCAATTGACAGGAAGTTGACAGGAAGTTGACAGGAAGATCAGAAAAGAAAATCTGTACTGTTACTGTATTCTCAGCAAATCTAACACAATAAAATAAATCATTTGATGGTTAAAGTAGCCTCACATCTCCACAGAGTAAAATGCACACTCAGAATTTCATAAGGCATCACATTCAAACTTTCACCTTTAGTTAAAAGTGAAAAGGTATCAAAGCTACAGAGCCTATTAACACATGTTTAATGAGGTGCTTGCAATTGGAGATATTAATCTTTGAAAAGTTAAATACCACAATGCAGCCATGGTGGGAGTAGATTGTTCCTCCTATTTATCCCTTAAAATCCCTTCTCCAAGCATTTCTTAAAAATTAAAGTAACATCTCTTGAAATCCTAAAACTTTACGTTCTACAGGACAACATTTAGCACTTTTAGCTGCTCTGTTGTTGCACTGAAAGGTGGGGAGCCAGAAATATCCATTTTCCAGCAAATAATTTTGCGACAGAGCCCAAACCTCATTGGCCAGCTATTATCTAGCCTGGCATGGAAGCATGGAGGGAAGTTATTGCAAGAGGGGCAAGGGCACTAATGCCCAAAGGCACAGGGGAAAGCCGAACATCAGCAAACTGGAGCTGCCTTGTCTTCTACGATCAGGAAGGTTGCAGGAAGGGAGCCTGTTAGTTTAGGTAGGCGAATTATCAGGCATTTGGTAGTCCCTTCTCTAACCATCCAATTCTATTTTAGAAGATCGTAGCTTTTTAGGAAAACAGGAAGAAAAAGTGCTACTAGAGTCCTTGCGATTGTTAGCATCAGAACAGGGAGGGGTGCAAATAGGGGCCGCATTTCGCAAGCACGCTGGTGAACTCTGCCCATGCCACTGTTGACGGAAAGAGACAGCCAGAGCAACAGAATTGTGGATTGAGACAAAGAGCCAGCCCAAGAATAATAAGCCACTGGGGTTCTTTTTGTAGTACCCGAGAGGATCTTCATACAATCAGCAGAGCAGGTCACATACCTACCTAGTCCTCCCACCACCTATAACTTCTTGGAGGAGCAAGCAATAGATGAAAAGACTAGGGTGCCCCTTGGCCAGTTTGGAGGGGGAAGGAAATTGGTGTTAAAGATCTATACGCCCTTTTTCTGACTGGAGTGCATTTGTGATTGAGAAGTTTACGGAAGAGGCTTTTAAGGAAACAAATTTGCCCCCCCTCCCCCCCCCCAAAAAAAAGCTTTGAGACTTAAAGAGTGAAATGAGTGACTTCAATTTTTGCCAAGCGTAACACCCCCAACACAAGGAGATGCATAAACAATTGTTTATGGGCTTAGCCACTTCCTCCAAGGTGAGAGTGATTCACACACAACAGACAAAAGAGACACAGCCCACCATCTCGTTCTCAGTTCTGGCTAATGACCCCTCTGTCCTGCTGAGCTTCTTCATGGAGATGGTTCATGAGCAGAAATTACTGCCACTTCTATCCCAAGCTCATTGTAGGGAGAAGGGGCACTAGCTCTGCAGAAAAATTATTTGTATTTTTTTATATTGCACGAAATCAGGGCTCCTCAAACTACAGCCCCTTGCAACGGATATGTGCAATGAACGTTTGTGTTGCTTCAGGGTCCTTTTGTGCAAAGTCAGAGTGAGGCAGAAGTCCTCACTTGGTGTTGTGGTTAGCTGGTAGCAGGTGCAGCAGCTGAGGAGAGCGAGGACTCAGATGAGGGGCCAGGACCATTGGGGAGTGGACTGCTGCCTTCAGAGATTGTGGGGGCTGGCAGCAGCGATGAGGAGGTTCCCGAGGAGCCTGGGCCAAGTGCACGTGGGAAAAAGCAGCTGCAGCAGCACAGGCGACTCAGGAGTAAGGCTGCAAGATAATGGCCCCTCCTTCAAGAAGATAAAAGCCAGCTGTGAAGCAAACGTTCTTTGCCAGAAGCAAAGATGTTTTGAAACTCAGCCATTAAAAGGACATTACAGTTTGTATTTGAAGACTCTTGTGTTGTAAGCTATTTCTTATCTGTTGTTTTTTGGCAGACTTGCAAAAACTTGGCAAGGCTCTTTCTTGTCGGAGCTAATTAGTTGGAAGCAGCCTTTTATCTGTGAAGAAACAGGATTCATAAATGAAACATTAAAAGGTTATGCTGCTGCCTTTGCCTTGTGTTTGCTCTCTTGGAACCAGGTTTGAGTCTGCTTCAGCCTCCTGGTGTAGGGCTCTGGGTGAAGGCTGGAGGGAGGAGACGCTGGTGGCGAAGAGCCAGAGGGTCTCGTTCCAGTGGGACTGCATCATGGTCTGGAACTGGCTGGCCATCTCAGCCCGCTGAGCCTCCAGGCGCCGATACCTGGCCTTGCACTCCCAAACAGGTCTTCCATCTGCTTGGAAAGCCTCTGCTCCTAGTCCTCAGTGAGGTGTTTCTACTGAGCCTCCTTCTCAGTCAGGTCCAATTTGAACTGAGCCAACTGTTTTGCCAACTCTTTCTTGTGGGGGCTGCTTAGCTCCAACAACTGTTTCCTGTTGAGGTCTGTTGTGGTTAGCCGGCAGCAGGTGCGGACGGCTGAGGAGAGCGAGGACTAAGATGAGGGGCCAGGACCATTAAAGACTGGACTGCTGCCTTCAGAGTGTGGGGGCTGGCAGCAGCGATGAGGAGGTTCCAGAGGAGCCTCTGCCAAGTGCAAAGCGTGCGTGCAGAGTTGCTCACAGGAAAGAGCAGCTGCAGCAGCACAAGTAACTTGGGAGTAAGGCTGCAAGGTAATGGCCCCTCCTTCAAGAAGATAAAAGCCAGCTGTGAATTGGACGTTCTTTGCAGGAAGCAAAGATGTTTTGAAACTCGAGCCTTGTGGGCATTGCAGTATCTTAAGTTGGTATTTGAAAACTCTTGTGTTGTAAAATATCTCTAGGTAACCGTATCTGTGGTTCTTGGCAGCCTCGCGAGGCTCGTGCTTATCAAAATTAATTAGTTTGCAGCAGTAAGAATCATTAAAAGGTTTCTGTTCCCTTTGGTTTGTGTTTGTTTTATTGAAAAAGGGTTTGGGTCAGAACAGGGCCCTAAGGAGCCCGGAACTGCAGGCGAGGAGGGGCTGAGAGGGGAGGGGAGAGTGGAGACCAGCAAGGCATCCCTTGACATGAGTGTCTTCTAGTTGGCCATGCCCACCCAGTCACATGACCCCCTAACCACACCCCACCCAGTCGATCATTAGGCAGATCATATGAGTGGTCCATGGGATTTAAAATTATGAATTTAGTGGTCCCTGAGGTCCGAAAGGTTGGTGACCTCTGCTCTGGAGAGAAGGAAGCCCTTCTTCAGATTCATGGTTCCCCACCATTGTTTCCAATTACAAGTAGTCCTCGGTTTGCAACGGTTCATTTAGCGACCGCACAAAGTTAGAACGGCACTGAAAAATGTGAGTTATGACCGTTTTTTCAGAGTTAGGACCTTTGCACCCCTGTGATCATGGGATCAAAATTCTCACGCTTGGCAACTGATTTATACTTATGGCCATTGCCAAGGTCAAGGGATTCCCTTCTGACAAGCAAAATCAAGGGGAAGCCAAATTCACTTAACAACCGGGTGGCTAACTTATCAACTGCACTGATTCACTTGACAACAGTGACAAGAAGGGTCGTATAATGGGGCAAATCTCGCTTAACTAATGTCTTGCTTAACAACAGAGATATTGGGGGGGGTGAGTTTCCATTGTGGTCGTAAGTCAAGGCTTACCTGCACTGCCAACCCTTAAATCAAGAGCAAACATCTTGTCCCAGGGGATATATTTGGACGACTGAAAGCCTGTTCTGAACATTTGCACAAAATGCTTGCCTTGCCACGGCAGGTGCAGCCACTCATGAAACTGTCAGAATATGATAAATGCTCCTTTAGCCTCACAGGTTACTTTCAACTTTCTAGCTTGATGGACAATGTTCCAACTAAAGCAAAGGTCATTTTTATTAAGAATGCTTACAGCCCCCTAAAGCAAGGCCTCTCAACTTCACCAACTTTAAAATGTGTGGACTCAACTCCCAGAATTCCCTCACCAGCATAGCTGCTGAGAGAATTCTGGGAGTTGAAATCCATACATCCTAAAGTATGTCTGGCTAAGGAATTCTGGGAGTTGAAGTCCATATATGTATGTCTGGCTAAGGAATTCTGGGAGTTGAAGTCCATATAGTACCTCTTAAAATTGCTGAGGTTGAGAAACAGGCCTTAGAAGACTCACCTTCCTATCCAAGACCAGCATTCCCTCCCACTCAGTCTCAAACCGAGCTTCTGCCCTCTACATCAATCCCAGGTTTTACAAAGCCAACCAAGTGGCGGGTTATTCTTGGGCCCGTGAGGAGCAGACAGGGTTAGTCAAGGGCGGCAGCAGGAACACAGCACACAGTACCGGGAAATCGTTAATCGCTTGTATGGACCAACGTCGTCTGGCAGAGCAAGGAGACATCTGTGCATGAGAATGTTATGCCCGGGAGAAGGGGAGGAGGAGAGCCGTGGAGAAAATAAGAGAAAGGAAGAAAAAAAGAGGCAGCTGAGAAACTCTGTTTTTTTTAAAGGACTTGGGAGGCCCCCAAAGCGGCAGAGAAGCAAAATGGGCAGCTCCAAGACATGGCTGGAGACTCCCCCACTCCCACCCAAGGAAGGGAAGGAAGCAGAGCCGTCCCCCAAAAAGGCATCCTTGGATGGTCCACCGTCCCAGTGACTAGCTCTGCCAGTGACTTTTTTTTTTGAGAGGTCACAGCCTGTTTTACTCACAGCCCATAAAAGTGGACGAGACCTACCGATGGAAAGGAGGGAGCTGCAAATCCACCCAAAACGTTCAGAGAGGATCCGTTTTTGGCATGGTTTAGTTTCCCCTTTACAGGGAATTGAGAGGAAGAGGAGGCTTCACTGCTAAAGATTAAACCACCATTTGCCTGCAGGTTTACCTGTGACCTCCTTTGCAAGCCTTTCCGTCAGACCAAGGAATTCAGAACTTAACGGGCAGGTCGTTAGGAGCAGCTTCCATGACTTGGTTGGGAAAAACATGCACAGGACTTGCAAGAGCCCACCTATAGGACATCCATGACTGAGAGACAGGAATTCGGTGACTACGGCCCCCGCGCCCCACAGGAAGCCCCCCCTCCGCCCGTAACTAGTTACAGCATGCAGGCTTTATTCCGTGTTGGAGGCTTGCGTGTGACTAATTGAAAACATGATCCCCAATGTAAAGGGCTACCATCAGGAATTCCTATTCTAAGCGACGCCATCGAGAGGGTTCAATCTCAACAAAGTTCGGAGTGAGGAGTCCTGCTCGCTAATCACTCCTGGCTCTGAATTTGCCCAACTAGGCCACGGCTCAGCTCAGGATGGACCCCCCATCCCCCCCCCCCACACACCCAGGTTCCAGTGCTGTCTGTCCCCAGCCAAGCCACCTCTCCAATGGATCTTAGGAGGTAGATACAGTCAAAAGCAAACAAAGGTGTGCTTCATTTTGTCGACTTCAGGCCACAGAAGAAGTGATTAGATTAATAAATTAATTAAAGAGCAGAAGCACTGGGGATTCGTTGGAAACACATGTCAAACCCAGCATAGCTCTTTTATACAACAAACGTACACTGCTTATGCACTGCTTATTCCTTTGTATTTTAGTAATAAGCTGACTATGGGCCACACTGTTTATGGATTCTAAATTTAGTATAGTTGGACAGTGTATAATTGACAGACTGGATTTTATCATAGATTTTAGCTATTATTTATTACTTTATTCTAGAATTTTTAATTGTATATTTATTACATATTTTTATTTGTTCTGGTCTCTAGTCTATGACTGTAATAATTTGAAATTCAATTGATGGAGATAAATTAAAGGATGCGCTACTAGCTCTCTCTGGCTAACAGATTAGGCCAGTGTTTCTCAACCAAATTTGAAGAGGTGTAGACCAACCGACTGAATGATGAGTTTTTGGAGGCTGTGGAGGCCATGGAGGAGTATTCTCCAAACCTGCTTCAAGAATGAAGGCCTTGTGCAACCCAGAGGTAAGGCATAGGGGCTTGTCAACAGAATACCACTTAAAGTTAAGGAGGTAAGATGGTGCCCCTTGGGGAATGGCATAAGGTGGCCTTTTTGAGTGGCAGCAGAAGTCCCAGGGCTGAAGTCAAGGGCTGAATGTAGAGATAAAGATTTCCTTCAGCATCCAGCAGATGCTCAACACACTAAGGTGATTACAGGATTATAGCAAATGGTCTCAAGTACTGCTCCCCACTCCACCCCGAGACATTCTCTCTCAGAAGATGACAGCCAAAGCTGTACCTCTTTAGCTGCCAACTTGAAGCAGTGCCTTCTATGCCTTCAGCATGCCCTTGCATTATCAACTAAAGCAGAGGAGGGGAACTATGGCCCCTTTTATGACTTGTGGACTTCAACTCCTAGAATTCCTGAGCCAACCATGAATTAAGCCAGTTGAATTCCACAAGTCATAAAAGGGGCCATAATTCTTCACCCCTGAACTAAAGCAAATCCCAAATCAGAATTCTAAAGGAATTTCTGCACTCCCTTTTGACCCCATTTGTCAGTTTCAAGGTGTCCCCAAGGTGCTTTTTTCTAAAAGGCAAACTTGACAGATCTGTCATCATAACCACTTCACCCTGCTTCACTTTGATGGCTTTGAGGGGGAATATGGGGGGATGACAGGAACCAGGTGTGCCAAGCAGAGGCAACAGTTGAAAGATCCAAGGATGCTGGCATGGGGACGGAATACAAACACCCACCCAAGAGGTGTCCAACTTTAGAACGGTTACCAAAACACCTAGTTTGAATATCATTGGATATTAAGGAGATGACCAAGGGAGCAAGGGCCTGGGAGAAGGGAAAAGCACTGGGTTTATGGAGGAATATTCAGGTCTGGCTTTGCTTACCCTGTGACCGCTTGGCTTTAGTAAAAGCACACCATTTGCTACCAATGGAATCGAGAGTCTTTCTTTCCTAAATGCCCAAGTCGGGGCAGGCCTGACACAATTGGACCTTCTTGGGTGAGTGGGGATTTTTCTTCTCTGAAAACTTTTCATTTCTCATCCAAGAAGCTTCTTCAATTCTAACTAACTTCCATTCCCCACCAGTTAGTTAGAACTGGAGAATTTCTTGAATGAAAATCAAAAAAGTCCAGTTGCCTTTTGGGAAAAGCACCATTACCTGGATGATTGTAAATCTACATAGACACGCAGCTTCAAGGCTGGGTTTTTGTCTGGCCACGAGAGGTGACGGGACCCCTGTTAGGGATAACATTGTTTTACCCTAACTGGTTTAGGTAAATAATAATATGTAATCATAGTTTGTATGTTAAAGTGTCTGCAACTTTAACTGTGGGATAGTAATTAAGGGAGTGGTTGTGAAAGCACTTTAAAAGAAGCAAGGCTGCAGCTTGCTCTCTCTCTGGCTTTGATGATCCCTGATTACTGCAAAGAAACAAGACTGCATTGCTCGAACGGGAGAGAAAACAAAGGACTGACTTGTAAGTGAATTGACATAGGATATTCTAACACGGACTTTGCTAACTGAATATCCCTGAATGGACTGACTAAATGATACATGACTATTGGACTGTTATTTTGATTATGCTATGAACTCATAATGGAATAAACTATATATTTGATAGCACAAGCGTATCTGTTATTTTTACTGTATGTTAATAAACATACAAGCTTAGCTCACTCATTTATCTGTGTACCTATCTGACTAAGCTGCACATTCTGTTTAGCTTGTCTCCCTAACCCTGGTTGGGGAAACCAGGCTTAACAACCCCCCTCTCTGTCCTGTCCCAAAGTGTTCTGTTAAAGGAGGGCGTTGCAGAGCCTTAGACAACATGGCTATAACCTCCTAGCCAATGCTGGGATTTTTGCTGCACAACTGACCTTCAGGTAATTTTCTCTGAAGGTTTGCCCGAAATAACTGTCTAGGGACACCTAAAGAACAATGACAGTAAGTGGATCTGTTCAGTCTAAGAAGTCAACAGGTGCAGTTTTCCACCTATTCAAGGAAGGTGTTTCAGTTTTTGCAACTGAGGTGGTCTGAAGTGCCTGCAATCCAAAATGGAGGGCGCTCTCCAGCCATTAGGATCCAGCAGGACCAACGCTGAGAAACCTGCCAGGTGTGTGTGTACCCTCCCGACCCACACCTCAAAAAACCATGCTTAACAGGGGACATTATAGAAGGGCAGGCACTGCCCCCCTTGGAAAAGCATGGACAAGACCTCCACACAATAGAATTTTGCTAGCAAATAAAAGCCTAACAACTGGAGCCCAATAAGGAAGCGCCACTGCACTGAACAGCACTCCAACAAGAACTGCAGGTGGGTCCTCGACTTACGACCACAGTTGAGCCCAACATTTCTGTTGTTAAGTGAGACATTTGTTAAAAGCAAGTTTTGCTCCATTTTACAACCTTTGTTGCCACGGTGGTTAAGTGAATCCCTGCAGTTGGTTCAGTTAGTCACATGGTCGTTAAGCGAATCTGGCTTCCCCATTGATGTTGCTCATCAAAAAGTTACAAAAGAGAATCACCTTGACCCCCGAGGGCGGTGCAACTGTCATAAATGTGAGCCAGTTGCCAAGTGTTTGAATTTTGATCACATGACCACGGGGGGGGGGGGAGATCCTGCAATGGTGCGAAAAACGATAAGTCGCTTTTTTTTCAGTGCTGTTGTAACTTTGAGTGCTCACTAAGTGAACTGTTGTAAGTCAAGGACTACCCGTAGTAGCCTGTCTGTCTGTCTGACCAGCACAGCTTACTGAAGAAGAATCTTTCTGCAGGGCTCTAGCAAATCCACCCTCATTCAAGTCAAAAGTCTCTAGCCGCATCAAGAGAAAAGTAAATTGATTTATTAGGAGTGGCCGTGTTGGCGTTTAGCTGGGAGCAGCCAATACTAAATTACATCATACATTTCCCCCTTGACCCTGGTCTTCCCCCCACCCCCCAGATGTGACTTCTCCAATGGGACATAGCCATCTCCAAGAGCAGTGGTGGGATTCAAACATTTTTACTCCCGGTTCTGTGGGCATGGCTTGGTGGGCATGGCATGGGAAGGATATACTGCAAAATCCCCCTTCCCTTCACTCCCCACCCCACTAACCTGCTTTCCAGCTCTGTTCTCCTGTGCAGGGCAACCAAAGGAAACCCAGCCAATCAGCTGGGACTTGGGAGGCGGAGAATAGATGGGGGCGTGGCCAATCAGAGGTGGCATTTGCCGGTTCTCCGAACTACTCAACATTTCTGCTACTGGTTCTCCAGAACTGGTTAGAACCTGCTGAATACCACCTCTGTCCAAGATGCTCTCCAATAACCTTCTAATGCTCCAACAACTTTGGGCCACTGGGGGTGATTATCTAAGCATTTAAGGAATGCCTTGTTTCTCCCCCCCCCCACTCCCTTTTTCTGGCAGTTAAAAAGACCAAAGGAGTATCTTTTTAGTTGACACCTTCCGGATCACAGGGGAAGCAGCTGGCCAGGAGCTGCCAAGAGTGAGGATTACAGCAGGCTTTGCTGAACAATTACTGGGCAAGGAGTTTCATCGGCTGTGGGCTTACCCTCTCCTTGTAGTAGAAGGAACTGATGGAGACCTGCTCCTTTTCATTACGCGTAGGACTCCCACCATACAGCCGCAGATTGCCAGGGCTCTCTGCACGGATCTTCATGGGCGTGATGAGGCCGCTGTGGTAGGCCGACAACGCTGACAAGGATCTGAACAGAAGGGAAGAAGTTCCGGTTATTCTCCAGCCAGATGCACCTTCTTTGCAGCAAAGAGCTCTGAAGCGTCCTGAATGCGCAGAATGCCGCACACATTCAGACATGGATATCCACTTTCCTTGACAGAGCATTTCAGCCTTCCCCGCGCTGAGATCCTCCATGGGATTAGAGTTGGCCTCCACGGTAGAGGTTCTCCTGCTTGAGCGAGGAGCTGGGCTAGAAGATCACTCCAAAGCCCTTCCAGCCATTTCTATTCCTATTCTGTTCCAACTAGACTAATAGCTGTGACAGCCGGAAGATATTATGCCATTAAAGCCACCAGCCCTGTTCTCTTTTGTGGCTATTCTCACGGTGAAGACTTGTCCATTACAGGTAGTCCTTGACTTACAACCGTAACTGAGCCCAGAATTATGGTCCTAAGTTATGCTAGTTGCTAAGTGGATTACTACGCGGGCATGACTGATTTTGCAATCATTTTTATGGCGGTCCCAATAATTGCTGGGCAATCATGGTCTTGTGAACGCAGGACGCTGCAAACAGCCCTACATTGGCAGGTTGCTTGCCGAGTGCCCCAAATGCAACCATAGGACTGGGGGAGGACTGGCCATCGAAAATTCGAATCTGAGTCACGAGAAGCCTTTGGGAGGTCCGTTGTAACTCTGAACAGTTGCTAAACAGCCAGTTGTAAGTCGAGAACTAGCTGTGCCCCTATTCACTCTTTGCATAGTCCTGAGTGCAGGAAAATATTATTGACAAAGGGAAGAAAAATTCCTTAGGGTATTTCTAGTAAGAATGGGGTGGTTTTTCACAGCTGTGTCAAATTTCCCAACACATGGCTGCTTTTGCAATGGCAGTCTTATAGTTATGCACCAATTGTTTGAAGGCCAGGCAACTGATTGTGAATCCCTGTTTGTGTTGAATAGTCTTTATTAGAACAGGCTAGGCTAGGGCTAGGCTCGGATAAAATGGAAGACTAGGATAGGATAGGACAGGAATAACAGAGTTGGAAGGGACCTTGGAGGTCTTCTAGTCCAACGCTCTGCTTAGGCAGGAAACCCTATGCCATTTCAGACAAGTGGCTATGCAATCTCTTCTTAAAAACTTCCAGTGTTGGGAGCATTGACAACTTCTGGAGGCAAGTTGTTATTAACGGGTTGAAGTTTTGTCTATTTTGAAGCTTGTCTATTTTATCTTGTTCCATGAAAAAGCTTATGACTACACAGGCAATCAAAGGGGCTGGATTTCATACATTGCCAGAGGAAATTTTGACAGGGTTGCAAGTCCGGTCACATTCCCCCCCCCCCTTCCAATGAATCAATTTAATTAAAACCATAAGCTTTTGTGAGCCGCAGCTCACAAATGCTCGTGCCTTTTAATTAACTTGGTTGGTTGGAAAAGATGTAACCCGACTCTTTCACTGAAGTCAGTTCTGCCTTCTTAAAGCTGGGACAGTCTATGAAGGCCACTGACTGGCAATGCTTGATGCTTACCGGGGTGTTGGTTCAGTCGGCGAGACCGTACGGTGCATCGTCATTGGTCTGGTGAAGTATACTAGGTATCCTGAAATAATCAAGAGAAACCTACACTGGAGAAGCTTTCCTCAAATGGAAAGAGAGACCCAACAGCTGTTATTCCATGCACAAATTTTATGATTCATTTAATATTTTAAAGGAACCACATTTGTTCATCAATGGTAAAGGTAGTTCTTGCAACAGTAATTGAGCATGGCAATTACAGTTGAACATCATGACCACTGTAAAGTAAATTGGACCTAAGGTTTATGTTGCTTTTTTGTGGAGGCTGTTAAGCCAACACAACAAACCCATGTTTGCTGTGTGCTGGTTTTTGCCAGAATTGGAAGTAAATGTCAGTTTTCAGCAAAACCATTGTAAATCACTGTCATTTGTCTGTAGGACACTACAAATTAGGGACAGTGGCTGAGTGCCCAGAATATGATCGTGTGACTATGGGGGAAGGGGGAATGTTGGAACTTGAAACCGGGTCATAAATCCTTTTGGAAGGGGGGGGGGGTGTCTATTGAAACTTCAAACGATTGCTACGTTCAGTCGTAAGTTGAGGATTGCCTTTAGAAAAAGACATGTTGTATCTCCAAACATAAGCAGAGTTGGAGGAGGTCTGTATGACCTGGGAATCCCAGAGTTGATATCAGACTGGGGGGGAGAATACTCTGGAAAATGGTGGGGTATCACAGTAGTTAGAATACAGTATTGCAGGCTAATTCTGCTGACTGCCAGCGGTTCAAGTCCCACCGGCTCAAGGTTGACTCAGCCTTCCATCCTTCCAAGGTCGGTAAAATGAGGGCTCAGATTGTTGAGGGTGATAGGCTGGTTCTATAAACTGCTTAGAGAATTCAGTAAAACACTTTAAAGAGGTATATAAGTCTAAGCGTTATTGCTATTTCTGTACGACTGCCAAAGAAATTACAAGATGCATTAATCAGAATTCAGGCTGACTCAGGAATGCCTTTATTTTGTGGAAGAAGGCAAGTTTCTGGATTCCTGAACTTGTAGCATTAGAGCAATTGCTGGTTGTATAGAAGCTGTAACAAACCAGCAACGGACAGCTCCCTCTTTCGGATGGAACAGATGAGACAGGACTTCCAGCCACCGTCCTCCTTTTTTCCATCTTCCTAGAGTTAAGATTCAACTCACCTGCCCCACAGAACCTCGCTCCAGAGGTTCGTGGAAATGGAATATTGGAATCCTGATAGGAGCCGTAGGCATTGGAGACCCTTGGAAAGGCTGGCAAAGGCGGCGTTACGGAATTTGGGAGTGCATAGGGGTCGCTGGAGGAGCTGTCTTCCTGGTTCTGAAAAGACATGGAATTAAGACACTTGGGGGACTTCCCCCCCACCCCCACTTAACAGCAACCCCTTCTCATAAAGGCCTCCCTGGATATCAAACCAGGAATGGGCAGCGTGTGGGTTATGTATGACTCCCTATCTCCCTATCTGCACTTCCACAATCCAGAACACAACATTTGAGAGCCAGTTTGATCTAGTGCTTAAGGCATCAGCCTAGAAGTCAGGAGACAATAAGTTATAGTCCTGCCTTAGCCATGAAAGCCATCCAGCTGTCTTTAATTTCATCACCAGGAGACAGTGAGTTCTAGTTCCCCCCTTAGCCATGAAAGCCAGTTGATTGACTTGGGCCAATCACTTGGTATAGGGTTTCCCTAAGCAGGAAGTTGGATTTGAAGACCTCCAAGGTCCCTTCCAACCCTGTTATTTTATTCTATTTTATTCTAAATAATTATGATGTCATGTGGTGTGTTGGACTCGTACTTCCCACTCCTTCCAATAACCATTTGAAGACAAGAGTCAAGCCTTTGTGAGGTTTAACACATTTATTTTGGGTACCCGGAAATATTTCCTACTCCTGCCAAATATATAAGCCCATACAAGCTGAAGCACTTTTGTTATGCAGGCTTTCAGGGGCTAAACAAAGAGAAATGCAACTCTTTTAGGAAACAAATTGTCTGACTTCAGTTGCACTTAAGAAGCAGAATAATTTTTAATGTTCCTTCTACCAGAAAAGAGTCTTTAACTCTGATCAGGAGAGACAAACTTTGTTTTGCCCTACTCTTTGACAAAGCTGTGGGCTGGAAAGAAGACACAAGTGGACAAGCAGCTCAAATTGCGAGCATGCATACACCATAACTTCAAAAGGTAGTCATAAGTACCTTTTGGAGGGTGGGGAATTCTAGGAGTTTAAGTCCACAGGTGTTAAAGTCTTAACGTGGCCAAGAGTGGATGCCCCTGCTTTAAACAGTGCTAAGCAACTAGTCATAAATCGAGGACTCCCCTAGCCTGCCCAGAACCTTCCATGCCCTTTTAAGAACCACAAGGGCCTTAATGCTTTCCACTTTTCCAGGGCCAGAGTTAAATTTCTCCACCAGGGATGGCAATCGGATTGATACAGGCAGAGCACATTTTGGGGCACACATTTCCTACCACAACAGACTCCAGGCAGGAGACCAGCTGGCGTAGACATGGCTCCAGGCAGCACTGGTTGCGTTTCACTTTCTGCATGGAAGTGTCCTTCAAGATCTGAAAGAGATCCCAGATGTGGGTTGAATTGTTTTCCGAGCCTGCATTCCAGAATTCCAAGCTGTGGAACTGTCACGGGTGGGCCATTAATTTCCCCAAAGGGCCACATGAGGAGGCCTGCTGCAGCTCCCATCGGTAAGGAACTCCGGCAGGCGGGTTCAGAAGAAGGGCCTTCTCTGCTGTGGCTCCTGCCCTTTGGAACACCTTGTCCTCCGGGGTGAGATTGGCTCCCATTCTTCCGCAGAAACCTGAAAACCTGGCTCTGCTGGATGGCCAGGGGCTCTAGTGGTGGAGAATCACAATGGAGATGGAAGTTGTTGGATAAAGAGGCAATCCCACCTCTCCCCACCCCGCAACATCCTGTTCCCTCCCTCCCCAACTTTTAACTATATTTTATTTTGACAGGGATTTGCCATTCACTACAAGATGGGCAGCATATAAATTAGACAGATGATAGATAGATAAATGGATGGATGGATGGGTAGGTAGGTAGGTAGATGATTGATCGATAGATTTATTGATACGCAGGCAGGCAGGCAGGCAAGAAACTGGAACTGATGTGGAGCTGTTCACAGAGTCGTTCACTCCAAGATGGGCAGCGTATAAATTCATTCAATCAACCAATCGGTCAATCAGTCAATCGGCAGACAGACAGACGGGAAAATGGGACTGTTGTGAGAGGCTGAACCAAAGTGGGAAGATGTGTAGGCATGCACACACATATATGTAAATTGAAAAAAAAAATAGCAGTCATCTTCAAAATGAAAGCAATCCACGTGGGCCGACAGGGACACCCAAACAGCCCAATGTGGCTTGGAGGCTGTTAGGAATATAAGTCACCTAACAGGTATTTGGGTTAGAAATATATAAACCAGGATAAACATTTTAGTACTACATCTTTAAGGGAATGCAAGAGCATGCAATTGGGTGTGGTTTCTCAAACAGCCATAAAATGGAGCCAGAAACCTGGGTTGTTTAGTCTTAGTCTTAATCTCAAAAGAGAGTGTGTCTCCATCTCTGTTTCCTTCCGTTGGAAAGTATTGCCGTTGCTCCATTTCTTCTAATTGACTGATATTACTGGATTTAATGTAAGTCTGATACTGAACTGTTTTTGACACTAGAATTTGATATTTGGATTATCCCTGGATGAAAACTGACTGATTTACTTGTGAATGACTTTGGACTGCTTATTTTGGACTTTGCTTAAACCTTTCTGGAAGTAAAAACCTACATTTACTGTACAGTGTATCTGTGTGCTGTGTGTGTATTATTCCAACACTACTCTCAAATACATCTCCCTGTATGTGCTCATTCTCCTAACGGGGAATTACCTCAACAGGGGCCATAAAATGCCTAGGCAGGCACACCAGATGCTTGTTGGTACTGCTTCTCAGTGCTTTACGGCCTTCTCTAAGCAATGTGCAGAGTCAGTCTTTCCCCCCCAACTATCTGGGTTCTTATTTTACCGATCTTGGAAGGACGCAAGGCTGAGTCAACCTGGAGCCTGGGGAGATCTGAACTGCCAAGTTGAAGGCAGTCAGCAGAATTAGCTGCAGTATTGCATTCTAACCACTGCACCGTCACAGCTCTTCTAATAAGACACCCCTGGCATATACCTCCCCCCCCTGCCCCCGCCCCAGCCCTTGCTAACCACCTTCTCTCAGGAAACCTGCTTAGGTGCAGACCTACCTTCAACAACTTGGCCTTCATGGTGGAAGGGATTGTGGTCTGGTTGACAAACTGGAAGGAGGGGGCAGCGTTGTTAGGATACTGTGCAGGGAACATCACCAGCATCTTCACCCTGTGGTTGCTGAGGTGCACTGAGACCGTGCAGTTCCTATTGACCGCGTCCATCTGCCAGAGCCAAGCGGGAAAGAAATGTTAGGAGAGGCTAATGTCGGGTTCACCCTGCCTTCTGCTGGCATTTCCTTACAAGGGTCGGTGGCTGGAAGAGGAGAGCAAAGGTGCTCCTGGTAGGGCAACCTGATCCCATACGAAGGTAAGAGACGAGAGGTTATCTGGAAGGATGAAGTCAGAGATGCCTTTAAGGAAGGAAATATCTATCCCCAAATTGTTGGAAGTGCAAAGATGTATCAGGCACGTTTTTTCACATGTGTTGGACCTGCAAAGCTGCAAAAAAGTATTGGAGGCTGATCCAGACATGGGTGGAACAAGTGGTGGGAGAATGTATTCCATTTAAGCTGGCATTTTTTTCTCCTAGGAATAATACCAGAAAGAGTACTTGTGTTGACGGCAGCTGAAATAATATATGCACAATACTGGAAGAAGGAAAGCATACTGCCAGATACAGAGATAATAAGGAAAATTATGGCCTGTGCAGAATCGGACAGGTTAAGCCTAGAATTAAAAAATACAAGGGGGAAATCTGAGTACTATGAAATGTGGAATAAATCCTATCCGTGGTTGCATAGAAAAAGGCAAGGTTGGAACATAAGTAGCTATGATGATCAGAATAATTAGTAAACAATGTATCAAACAAGAGGATTGTAAATGGTGAAGTAAAATGTGTATAATGATTGTAATGCCGGAACGGCTACACCGTGGTGTATTCTTATAATTAAAATTAAAAAAATAAACAAATAAAAAAAAAAGAAAGGAAAATATCTTTTGGTGTAGTGCAGGGGTCTTCAAACTTGACCGCTTTAAGACTTGTGGACTTCAACTCCCAGAATTCCTCCTCTAGTCATGTTAGCTCAAGCATTCTGGGAATTGAAGTCCACAAGTCTTAAAATTGCCAAGTTTGAAGAGCCTTGGTGTAGTGCCTTGACGTTCTCGCAGCTTGGTGGTTTGTTTGCAGACTTTCCCTCATCCAGTCTGGTAACATCTTCAATGCTAAAAGGGAGTGGACTTTGCCCTCCGTTAATCTTGTAAGAGTAACACCAAGATTAATATTAGACCAACGATCAAGAAGCAAACAATACCCCAGTGAAGGAACCACCAACTCAGACAATCAAACAGTAAACAAGAGACCAGTCAAAAAACCACCAAGAACGCTCCCACCAACACTGATGGGACAAGTCTGTTGTATACAAACAGAAAGTCAACCCTGCTCTCTTCAAGAGCTGATCTTGTTCCCTTGTTGGGTAATGAAACGCCTGCAAGAAAAAACACACCAAGCGCAGAGAGCACCAAGGACAGCACTTCTCCCAAGGCTGCCAATCAAAACATGTTTTGTGCATCCCTAAGGGAGGGTGGCTGGACGACAACTGCAACGAAAGCAAAACAGGAAAGAGAAGGACGAAGGTGAGCGACCTCCAGGAATTAATCGGCCATTCCAAAATCTTGTCTTTTATCCAGGAACCAGATAAAAGTTGTTTTTCCTCACCTCCATATTTACGTTACGGATTTGCACGTTGATCAGAGAGAACTCCTGTTGTAAGGTCTGAGGCAGCCCCAGCTGGTCCAGCTTCTTTCCCACCAGGAAGGTTTTCTGGGAATCTTCTTTGAAAACTGTAAAAAGAGAGGAGAGTCTTTGGCCAGGGCAGGAGAGCTCTGGGCATAGAAGGCGGCATAAACACTGGGGGGAAAGGGAAATGGATTGTTTGGGGAGCAGGCCCAGGCTCTGCAAAATACGGCAGAGGAAAAAGAAACATTCCAGGTGGACGGGACTGGCTTCTTCCTACATTGTGACGGAATCTTTGCATCGTCACATGAGGCTTACAGGTAGCAGCACTAGGCTGACCTGGCTAAACAGGGCTGGATGATCATTCAGGAAGTGGCTGAAAAGCTCTATGTCCTTAGAGCTCACAGCATTGTTGGAGACTCACTTTACGGGGTAGATGTTGTTTCCCTCTGGAAGGAGGTTATAGATTCTGCATCAGCTTTATCCCCAGGCCAGGGGTCTCCAACCTTGGCAACCTTTAACCTGGCGGAGTTCCACTCCCAGAATTCCCCAGCCAGCTTTGCTTAAAGTTGCCAAGGTTGGAGACCCCTGCCCGAGGGGTAGGGGGAGGGAAACTTGGCTCTTTTATCCCTTATGGACTTCAACTCCCAGAATTCCTGAGTGAGCCATAAAAGGTTCCCCATCCCTGGCCTACTGGTTTTTCAGTTGTGAGGGAAATCAATGTTTGACTTGAATGGGACTGTTTAATGTACAAATGTAGGACATATCAGGAATTCTGGGAGTTGAAGTCCGTAAGGGATAAAAGAGCCAAGTTTCCCTCCCCCTGCCTTAGGCCATCCATCTGATAAACTTGCAAGATTTGTTTATCTCACTATGTACATGCATATATCCAAACTAGACTGTATTGTTTCTCTGTGTGGGTATATGCATACTTTTGTATTTATTTATTTTATCATGTTCATGTAGTGTATATTGAGACCTGTATGCAATGAAATTTCATTTTAATATATGCTGTTTAGTGTACATTCAAAGTGACAATAAAGTAATTATTCTATTCTATTCTATTCTATTCCCTCCCCCTCCTCCCCCTCCTACGCTACTCTACTCTACTCTACTGTATTTTATTCTATTGTATTCTAATTCCATATTCTATCCTATCCTATCCTATCCATAATTTTGCCAGGGACTCATCAGGGAAGTTAATGGGCCAACCCAGGAAGATAAAAACAATAACTCTGAAATATAGCAACAATAAGCCATGTTCCCAACCTTCTGCCATGAAAATCGCTTGGGCACATCCAGGAGTCAAGCATAATTTGAATGTATCTTTTACAAGACAGCCACTCTGAAGTCGTGGTTAAGGTGCTGGACTAGAGACTAGGAGACGATGAGTTCTAGTGCCTTTTTAGGCAGGAAAATTAGCTGGGTGACTTTGGGCCAATCACCAGGAGACTGGGAGTTCCAGTCCCGCCTTAGATATGCAAGCCAGCTGGATGACTTTGAACCCAGCTCAACCCACCTCACAGGGTTGTTGTTGTAGGGAAAACAGGAGGAGGGAGAAGAATTGGGTACATTTGTAGCCTTGAGTTATTTCTAAAAATAGTAAAGACTAAATTAGAAAATGTAATACATGCATTTTAATCTTGGGCAGCGATGATCAAAGTTCCATCTTTTTTAAAAAAAAATGCATGTGGAGTCCAAAGAATTCCCACTCCACCCTAAAATGAATGGATCATTTACCACCACCCCTTACCCCAGCCCCCCACAGATACTAGGACTCACTTTCCTCCTCTCCGTGGGTGAAGTTCTGCTGGGCCTCTGATTCTTGGACTGGCAGGGCCTTGTCTGCCTCGGGCAGGAGGGAAATCCCATCGATCAGCTCCTCCACCCCCTCCAAGAGGTCACTGGAGCACAACTGGAACAAGAGGCAATGAAGGTAGCGCAGTGCAGTCAAGCCGAGCCAAAGCTAAGCCAACACCAGGTGAGCGAACAAAGGAGGGGGAAACGGCAGGTCCCAGTCTGGAAGGAAGGGCAGGTCCTGTGGCTTATGGTAGAGTTTGTTTAGTGACGGTTCGAAGTTACAGTATCACCGAAAAAGGGACTTATGACCCTTTTTCACACTTATGGCCGGTGCAGCATCTCCAAGGGACATGTGATCAAAATTCAGGATGCTTGGAATCTGATTTGTATTTATGACAGTGGCTGTGTCCCAGGGTCATGTGATTCTCTTTTGAGACCTTCTCGCAATCATGTTGCCAATTTAACAAGGGCAGTGATTCACTTAACAACGCCTTGAAAAGTTGTAAAATGGGGTAAAACTCGCTTAACAGGAATTTTGGCCTCGATTGTGGTCATAAGTCTAGGACAGGGGTCCCCATCTTGGCAACTTTAAGACTTGTGGACTTCAACTCCCAGAATTCTCCAGCCAGCATAACATCGCTGGCTGAGGAATTCTGGGAGTTGAAGTCCACAAGTCTTAAAGTTGCCAAGTTTGGAGGCCTTTGGTCTAGGACTCCCTGTACTCTCACCCCTTTGAGTCGATCCAGAACAGGAAACAGACTTGACAAGAAGTCTAAAACTAAGTTTTGTGACAGGCTCAGGATCTTCGTAAGTCTGCTTCTTTTTTCCTCCCCTCCTGATGTACCCCAGAGTCAGGAGAGATGCGGCCTGATCTCTGCTCCTCTCTCCTTTCCCAGCCCTCCAGCCTTGCTTCTGTGTAACAGCCTCTGAATATTTTCCCCCAAGGTTATCTCTAGGGATGCCTCTTTCTACTGCTCTACTGCATCTACCTCTTTGTCAGCTGATGAATTGCTCCGCAGCATCACAATACTGATTTATTTAGTTTAGTTTATCGTCATTGTACGTCGGACAACGAAATTAAATACCTCCAGGGTACTATACAGTAGAATTCAATATGGTTACTGCCCTGGGATAGAAGCTGTTTTTCAGCCTATTTGTCCTTGCTTTTATTATTCTGTACTGTCTGCCAGATGGTCATAGTTCAAAAAAAGGGTTCCCAGGATGAGATGGATCTTTGAGGATGTTTTGAACTTTCTTAAGGCAGCGGGAGCTCTAAAGCTTTTCCAAAGAGGGGAGAGGGCAACCCATGATCCTCTGGGCAATGACATTAACCCTCTGGAGTGCTTTCCTATCTGCCACTGTGCAATTGGCAAACCATACAGAGGTGCAGTAAGTTAAGATGCTCTCTATGGTGCAGCAGTAGAAGGTCCTCGGCAGTTTTTTATTCCATTGTTGTTTTCTGAGAAGTCTCAGGTAGTATAATCTCTGCTGGGCTCTTTTGACCAGGGCTGCAATGTGGGCACCCCAGGTCAGGTCCTCTTTTTGGGTAACGCCCAGAAACTTAAAACTGGCCACTTGCTCCAGAGGTTCCATTTGTTGGCTGCCTCCTTTCTTATTTGCCTGTCTTTCAGGTTAATGACCACAGTTGCCTATCTAACGTTCTCAAAACCTTCACGCTAAGTTTGGCCATCCCTTTGTCCTCCTCACTGTGACCAGGACACAAAGCCAATACACTACAGAGGAGGATAAGGACGTTGCCCAACAACGCTATACAGCAGGGGTGTCAAACTCGATTTCATTGAGGGCTGCATCAGGGTTGTGTGTTTGACCTCGAGAGGTAGGGGGGGCGTGGCAAGGGTGAGCGTGGCCAACTCAACGTCACTCATTCAGGCTCCATTTTCGCTGGCACACAAACCACAGGCCAGTTCTTCGCTGTTTTCAGGGCGGGCCAGCAGGCCAGGTCTAAGCACCCCGGCTTGAGTTTGACACCCCTGCTATACAGCCATCTTCCACAGGTGCCTTCCTTTCATTCTCTTCCAGAATGATAAAGAGTTTTCCACTGCAAAGGTCTGGCCCTCCCCAGTTACTTGTCCCTGAATCTGCCGTAAATCAACCGTAGGGAAAACACATTTATGGAAATATATAGGAAACCCCAAGAAGTAACCTGACAGACCTACAGTGGGAAAGAGGAGCCCAGGCAGTTGCATGGACAGGGCTCTTATATTTTCAAGCCGGGGCCAGGAAAGAATTCCGAATCCTTAAGACTTACCCGCTGTAGCTGACAATCCACTCGCCACATCCGAAGGGTCTGGTCTCGAGACCAGGTGACCAGCTGATAGTCCTTTGACCCTTAAAGGAAGAGAGAAAATGCCTGTCATGCACTATGTAGGCCTGCTTTTGAATTCAAAGGCAGGAAAAAGTCAGAATCTATAGAAAATGAACCAGGAAAAAAAGAGTCAGCAATATATTTGTGTATATAATGTTGCACAAATCTCCCACCTTTTAGCCTTGGAGCGAAGGAACCTACACAGGGAGGGCCTTTCAATCTGCCCTAAACCTCAGAGAGAAAAGGACTGGCTAACAGCAGTACCAAAAGTACTTAGACTTATATACCACTTCCCAGTGCTTCCCAGCCCTCTTTAAGCAGTTTACAGAGTCAGCCTCTTGCTCCCAACAATCTGGGTCCTCATTTTACCCACCTTGGAAGGACAGAAGGCCGAGTCAACCTTGCTGCATTCTAACCACTGTGCCACTATGACAGACAGGAAGGAAGGAAGGAAGGAAGGAAGGAAGGAAGGAAGGAAGGAAGGAAGGAAGGAAGGAAGGAAGGAAGGAAGGAAGGAAGGAAGGAAGGAAGGAAGGAAGGAAGGAAGGAAGGAAGGAAGGAAGGAAGGAAGGAAGGAAGGAAGGAAGGAAGGAAGGAAGGAAGGAAGGAAGGAAGGAAGGAAGGAAGGAAGGAAGGAAGGAAGGAAGGAAGGAAGGAAGGAAGGAAGGAAGGAAGGAAGGAAGGAAGGAAGGAAGGAAGGAAGGAAGGAAGGAAGGAAGGAAGGAAGGAAGGAAGGAAGGAAGGAAGGAAGGAAGGAAGGAAGGAAGGAAGGAAGGAAGGAAGGAAGGAAGGAAGGAAGGAAGGAAGGAAGGAAGGAAGGAAGGAAGGAAGGAAGGAAGGAAGGAAGGAAGGAAGGAAGGAAGGAAGGAAGGAAGGAAGGAAGGAAGGAAGGAAGGAAGGAAGGAAGGAAGGAAGGAAGGAAGGAAGGAAGGAAGGAAGGAAGGAAGGAAGGAAGGAAGGAAGGAAGGAAGGAAGGAAGGAAGGAAGGAAGGAAGGAAGGAATAGCAATAACACTTAGATTTATATACTGCTTCACAGTGCTTTCCAGATCTCTCTAAGTGGTTTACAGAATCAGCCTCTTGCTCCCTACAGTCTGGGTCCTCATTTTATCGACCTTGGAAGGCTGGAAGGCTAAGTCAACCTTGAGCCAGTCAGGATTGAACTGCTGGCAGTCAGCAGAATTAGCTTGCAATCGTGCATTGTAATCACTGTGCCACTGTGGCTCCAAAGGGCATCCTTATGTTTTCTTGATTTAAGTGGAAACAACGCTGGGTTGCACTGAAGGTCTGTTCCCTAAACAACATGAAAACTTTTAATTGGACATTGACTTGATAACAGGGCTTGGCCAGAGGAGAAAGGGAAAGGTGATTGTATCCTTTGCGCGCCAGACTGGCAGATTCGGCGTTGCTACTTCTGTAACCACTTTTGTTTTCAGCAAAAACAATGGAAAATAATGGGCCAGGAGACTTTCTTCACTAACTAACTCAAGTGGGATGGGTCACATTGAATAAAAACGATGTGGGATGAAAATAACTATATACAGCAGCAAGAATTGCACTCGCACAATCTTGGAAAATGGCTACTATACCGACAGACTGTTTAGTAATCTGTAAAAATTTTGATTGTGCAGAAATGGACAAACTTACTATAGAATTAAACAATAAGGAAGACTCGGAATATTATTCAACTTGGGATAACTGGTATCAATGGATAGATAGCAGGAATATGAAACAGATAGATTAGAATAAGATATATACTTTGTCTCTCTCTCTCTCTCTCTCTCTCTGTGTATATATATATATGTGTATGTGTGTGTATAATTGTCTGAAAATGTATAAATATAGTTAAGATTTTTGTACTGTCAAAGATTGATGGTGAATTGTACAAACCTATTTTTTATAGATTTGTTTTTTAATGTTTAAATTTCAATAAAGGTTTAAAATTAAAAAGAAAAGAAAATAACTATATCTAAAGTGGGAATCTGTTCAGCTGAGTTCACTGTTCCAATAATAAGGAGAGAGGATGCCTTCCCTCCCCTCATCCCCAGTTACATACCTTCCTTCTGTTTCCTCCATTGGAATTCTAGCACAACATCGTCATGCCCCACAAAGGTGTGAACTGGTGTGTTGAGATCGCACACATCCCAAAGGAGGAGGCTGTTCTCTCTTCGAAGCTGCGGCACCATCACCGTCACCAGCCCATTGCTAAAAGGCTAGGAAGGGGAAAGAAGGGAGGTTAATGGTTCACCTCCTTCTCGTTTTTCTTTTCTTTTTTGAAAAAGATTTTATTAATTTTCTACAGACAAACAAGACAAACAAAACATAAAAACATCAACTCTCATATGTACATCAAGTGTGTCAGTTGGTTCATCATTTTTGTGCATTCATTCTGTAGTCTCAATTACAATTATGTTACATAACAACTCATATCGTCAATCCAAACTTATGTATCCTAATATCACTAAAAAAAAATTATTTTTGACTATATTTTTAATCATTCATGCTTTATGAGCTAACAATACTTTAAACCAATTTACTCTATAACAAATCCTATAATCATATCATATCAATCCTTAAAAAACCCTTTGTAAATATAATGTCAAATAACAAAATAATAGCAAAACATTCTAACATTCTAAATATTCTATTGTCGTATTTTATCATCTAGCCATTTATAAAAAAGATCCCAAATTTCATAAAATTGTTTATCCTCTTGCTCTCTAATTTCAAATGTCAATCTGCTCATCTCAGCACATTCCAATATTTTCTTAATAATTTCTTCCTGTAATGGTATTTTCTCATTCTTCCAATTTTTAGCAAATACAATCCTAGCTGCTGTTAATACATTTACAATCAGGTATTTCAAATCTTTACTATATATATCAGGTAAAATTCCCAATAAGAAGATCTCTGGTTTCAAGTCTATATGTTTCTTTGTCATTTTTTCCAACCACATGCGAATTATAGTCCAATATTTTCTAGCATCCTCACAAGTCCACCACATATGGTAATACGAGCCGGGTATCTGATGACATTTCCAGCATTTTTCAGATTTGTTCTTAAACATTCTTGCTATTCTTGTCGGGGGAAAGTGCTACCTGTAAAACATCTTATACAAGTTTTCTTTATATGCTGTTGACATTGTCATTTTATAATTTTGAGACCACAATTTCTGCCATTTCTCTAAATCAATCCCATATCCAAAATTCTTCCCCCAAACAATCATAGTTTCTTTAACTTGTTCTTCCTCTAATTTAATTCCCAGTAAATAACCATATAGTTTTTTAATCACCTTCTCATCAATACCCATCAAAATCTTATCTAAATCAGTCTGTTTATCATAAAATCCCTCCGTTTTGGAATCTTCATCATACCTTGAATGTATTTGCGCATATGAAAACCAATTCATCCTTATACCTTGTTCCTCTAAGTTTTGGATCGATTTAAGTTCACCCTTTTCATCTAAAAGTTCCCCATATCTAACTGTTTGTTCCTTCTTATAAATTATAGGATAGGAAAATGCTTCAATGGTCGATAACCAAACTGGAATTTTCAAATAACATTGTCTTTTTATCTTCTCCCAATTTAACCACAAAGACTCCCGTACATAATGTCTTCTAAAATAACCCTGTGTTTTAGTTCCCTTATACCATAAAAAAGCATGCCAGCCCAGCAGCAAGTCATGCCCTTCTAATGTCAACAACCTATGTTTCCTTAATGTTATCCATTCTTTAACCTACATCAAACTTGCAGCTTGATAATACAATTCCCAATTAGGCAGGCCAAAACCTCCTCTAATTCTAGCATCTTGCAGAAGCTTTAGCTTTATTCTCGCTTTTTTACCTTGCCATATAAACTTCAACATAATTTTATTTAAATCTTCAAAATAGTCTTTTCCAAGCCTAATTGGTATTGTTTGAAACAAAAATAAAATTCTAGGTAAGATATTCATCTTAATTGTCGAAATTCTCCCTATTAATGATAATTGCAAGTTTTCCCACTTCTTCAAATCTGTAATTATCTGTTGTTTAAGTTTAATATAATTATTCTCCTTTAATGTGCTACATCTTGTTGTCAAATATATCCCCAGATACTTAACCTTATTTGTAACTTGAATTTTCAAAAGGTCTGCCAGTTCTTCTCTCTGTCTCAATAGCATATTCTTTGTCAAAATCTTTGTTTTGTCTTTATTTATTTTCAAACCAGCCATCTCACCATATGCCTCTATCCTTTCCAGTAACTTTGGAGCTGTTTCTAGCGGATCTTCCAAAATAAAAGCTAAATCATCAGCAAAAGCTTGTAGCTTAAATTCTTCCTTCTTAATTTTCATTCCTTTTATGCTTTTATCATCCCTAATATTTCTATTCAACACTTCCAAGGTCAACACAAATAGCAAAGGAGATAGGGGGCATCCTTGTCTTGTGCCTTTCCTTATATTAATAAAATCTGTAAGTTCCCCCTCCATCATTACCCTTGCTGTCTGTTTATTATATATGGCTTCTATTGCTTGAATAAATTTTTTAGCAAAACCCATCTGCTCCAATAATAATAACATGAATCTCCAGTTCATGTTGTCAAATGCTTTTTGAGCATCTAGGAATATCAAAGCCATTTGCTTTTCAGGATGAGCCTCATAGTATTCCAAAGTGTCCAAGATTACTCTCATATTGTCTCTAATTTGTCTCTTTGGCAGAAATCCATTTTGATCTGGGTGAATAAAATTATTTAAATATTTTTTAAGTCTTTCTGCTAAGATTGAAGCAAAAATTTTATAGTCTGCATTCAATAAAGAAATAGGTCTATAATTCTTAATTTGCAATGGGTCAGTCTCTTCCTTCGGTATAAGTGTAATATAAGCCTCTGACCATGTTTTAGGTATTATCTTTTTTAACATAACTTCATTCATAACTTCTAACAATGGGATGCTCAATGATTCTTGAAATGTTTTATAGAATTCTGCTGGAAGCCCATCTGGACCCGGTGCTTTCCCATTATTTTGTCTCTTAAATGCTTCATTTAGTTCCATCATTGTTATATTGCTTTCTAGCATTTCTTCAGTCTCTTTAGGTATCTTCGGTAAATTAGCTTCCTGTAAATACTGTTTGACTTTTTCTTCATCAATATTCTCTTGTTTATATAGTTGTCCATAAAAATCTCGAATAATTTCTTTTTTCTCCTTATTCCCATAACAAACTTGGCCTTGTTCGTCTATTAACTTCAATATTTTTCTTGATTCCTTCTCTTTTCTCAATTTATATGCTAGCCATCTACCTGGTTTATTTGCATCTTCAAAATAATTCTGTTTAGAGTTTCTAATTTTCTGTGCCAGTTCTTCTTTCTCTATTAATTCCATTTTATGTTTGATTACATCCAGCTTCAATTTAATATCCTTTTTCTGTGGCATTTTCTGTAATTCTTTTTCAAGAATTTTATACTCATCTTCCAAGGCCTTAGAAGCTTGCCTTTTCCTAATATTCTTTTTCCTTGTATAATCTATTATCAAACCTCTAGCGTATGCCTTCATTGTATCCCACACATTCTGCATTGAAGTATCTTCTTTTTTATTTTCTCTGAAGAAAAAAGCCAATTCCTTCTCCATCCATTGTATAAAATCTTTCTCCTTTAAAATGGTATTATTTAATGTCCATCTCGATCTTCTTTTTTGTCCTTTCCATTTAATTGTCATTGGGCTATGATCTGCCCAAGTACTTGTTTCAATATTTGTTTCTTTAATATTGGATATTAATTCTGTTGAGATCCAAACCATATCTAATCTGGACCATGATAAATGTCTATTTGAATAAAAAGTATATTGTTTAGCTTTAACATTTCTTTCTCTCCAAATATCTTTTAAAGTTAATTCATCTGTCATTTTAAAAAAAGACCTTGGGAGAGCCTTTCTATTTTGTTTTGTTGTTGTTGCTATATAGTCCAATTTATTGTCCACAATTCCATTAAAGTCTCCCATCATAATTATATTAACATAGTCCAGTCCAATTATTTTCATGTGTAGCTTTTTATAAAACTCTTCTTGTTTATCGTTCGGAGCATAAATTGCAATCAAGAGTATTTTTATATTATTGTCCATTATTTCTACCATTAATACTCTTCCATCTTTATCCGTGTAAATCAATTTTGCTGGGATAGCCTCTTTAATGTATAAAACCACTCCTCTTTTCTTACATTGAGTCAAAGAAGTAAATATTTTCCCCAATTTTGGCTGTAATAACAATTGTTCATGTTGTTTTTTAATGCGAACTTCTTGTAAACAAATTATATCAAATTTTAATTTCTCTAATTTATGAAAAGTTTTCCTTCTTTTAACAGCTGAATTAAGCCCATTTATATTCATTGTAATCAGTTTTTTTTCTTCCATGATTATGCTTTATATTTAGGTCTAACAGCTCTCATGGATCTCACTTCACGCTGTTCTTTACTATCCACCTGTCCCCCTGCTGCTCCTTTCTCTTTTTCAGTCTCCAGTTGTTCATCTTGAAACTCAATTAATGAAACCTCTTTCTCTGCTTCCTCTCTTCTTCCTACAAAAAATTCTGCATGAAAAAGTTCTGCTTTCTCAATTGAATCAATTCTATATCTCTGCTCTTGCCACCTAAACATTAGTCCTTCTGGAATCAGCCATCTATAATTCACTTCGTTTTCCAATAGTATTTTGGTCAGGAATCGATATTCTCTTCTCATCTCTCTCACTCTTCTGGGTATTTGTTTTAAAACCACAACCTCTTTACCTTTGTATTTCAGTATTTTCTCTCTTACTACTTGTAATATTTGCGTTTTAATGGATTTTTTGGTAAATCTAATATGGACTTCCTTGGGTAATTTATTTCTCATCGCATATCTTGTATAAACTCGATATATCTCATCTATTCCATCCATCATCTTTTCCTCTGTAATTTCCAAAGCATCTGCCAAAATTTCTATCATTACCGCTGCCAAATTTTCTCCTTTTTCCTCTTCTATATTTTGAAATCTAAGGTAAAATTCTGACCTTTCCATCTCCCACCTCAACATCCCACCTTTTTCTTGTTCAACCGCTGTTAGTCTACTGTCAATATTTCCAATCTTCTTCTCTCTTTGTTTTCCTTCTTCCTCGATTTTTTGGAATCTCTCCTCATACTTGACTATCATTTGTTTAATATTTTCCACTTTTTCATCAGTCTTCTCCGTTCTTTGTTCAATGTTCTCTATCCTTTGTTCAATAGTGTCTGATTTTATTTTGAGATCTTGTATTCCTTGCATAATCATCTGTAAAGTTACTTTTTCTTGTTCTTTATCTTGCTTTAACATTGTCTGAATTAAACGTTGTCCTCCAGCTGGTGGGGAAGCAGAGGTAGAAGCAGAAATGCCAGATGGTATTGGTTTCCTGCTCATTTCAATGCTTCCAAAGCTTCAAATTCTTCTTAACTTTTAATCCAACTGCTAGAGCAGCCAATTATAATCCAAAATGGAAAACTCCAATAGTAAAAGACACAAAACCAAAAAAGAAACAGGAAAAAAGGAAGAAGAAAGATCTTCAGGTTCTTCTAAACCCTAATCCAATTACAAGATAGTCCACCATAAAAAAGGAAAAAATAAAAAGGCAAAAACAAACAAATCCAAAAATAATAATATTGATTGAGAGCAAAGAAAAGAAAAAACAAAAAGCAAAAAGAGAAAAGACAAAAAGTTCCTTCAGATTCTTCACACCTTAATCCAATTTAAAAATCTCAATAATCCAAAAAAAAACAATAACAAAGTGGTCCAAAAACATAAATAGGAAAAGCAAAAAAGTCCCAATAAAAAAGAAAAGAAAAATAAAGAAGAAAAAAGAAAAAAAAAACTCTGAGGCTTTCCCTTTAAAATAAAAGGCAAAAATAAGAATATTACTAAAATTGAAATTTAGAAAAAGGCTAGCGAATGGGGTATATATAAGAAAGCACACTGCACTTTGTTTATTTATCCAAGGCTCTTGTTATGACTCTCTTCTCCAGCAACTTCTAAGCAGCTTCAGAACAGCTTCCAGTATTATTGATAACAGTCCAGGAAAGCACCTGCAATAATATTTTGCTGTGCTCTCCCTCTATCTTATCACGTTAAAATGTCCTTGAGAAGATGTCTTTTTGCAATTCTCTCCAGTTCAAATAAAATACTTTCAAGCCTCTAGTTGGCAGTGTTACAAAGTTTCTTAATGCTCTTTCTCCCCCCCAACCAGAAAAAAGGAATAATATATACAGAAAAAAAAAAAAGAAAAAATAGCCAAAGGAAGCCTCTATCCTAAAGAAAATTAAAAAATCAAAGGGAGCCTAAAAATATATATAAAAGAAAATTCAATCCGGTTACCTACAAAGTCACAATAAAATCTTTCCCGAAAAATATAGAGAAAAGAAAAAAAAAACACCCCAAGCCTCAATTTGACATCACTTTAAAAAAACGCCGCTCAAACAATTTCAATCAAAAAAAAAATCTCACAGCTTCCTTCTCTCTTCAGAATGAACTTTCCAACCTCAGCGAATTTACAACACTAAAGAGTTTTTCTCACCCAGCCGACACACTTCACTCCAGTCACTTTCTTTCCGGAGCTGTCCCGACTTCAGCAGCTATGGAGGCTGCCTCTTCGCCGCCAGCAAAAGGGCTTCTTCCGGATCTAACCAGAGATTTTGCGATATCTCTGGGATCCTGGAACAATGCCCTTCACGATCACCGTCTCTACGGGACGGTTTAGGTCCATTAGGACCGACCAGGGGCGAAAATATTGGCTACGATCTCAGAGCCCCGAGATCGCAGCTGTATCGCCGGAACGAAGCTCCGCCTTCTCCCACCTCCTTCTCGTTTTTCCAGGAGGTCTACAATTGTACAGGACTGCTGGGGAGAATAGTGTTGTAGGCGAATATCCAGGCCCAGGAAAACAGGATCCAATTTGAGGTTTTGTCTTCTGAACTTTCAGACACATGCTAGAATGATGTGTGTTGACAAGCTTCCTAACCCCTCACAGTAAGTGGGCAGTAATTAAAGCAGGCTATGGGTTTCCTCCACAATTCTTTCCTTTGCGTCCTCAATCTCCTTCTCCGTAGCTGGGTGTTGTGGTTCGCCTGCAGCAGGTGCCGACGGCTGAGGTCTCGGAGAGCGAGGACTCAGATGAGGGGCCTGTGCGTGATGCAGGGATGGGGCCAGGACCATTAGGCAGTGGAGTGCTGCCTTTGGAGATTGTGGGGGCTGGAAGCAGCGATGAGGAGGTTCCCGAGGAGCCTGTGCCAAGTTAGCATGCATGCAGGATTGCTCATAGGAAAGAGCAGTTACAACAGCACGGGCGACTCGGGAGTAAGGCTGAAGGTAATGGCCCCTCCCTTAAGAGAGAAACGCCAGCTGAGAAATTGGAGTTCTTTGCAGGAAGCAAAGAAATTTTTGCACTCAAACCTTGTAGACATTCGGAATATTTTGGTTGATGTTTGGAGTCTCTTTCTGTTTGAAATATTTCTTAGTAACTTTATCTAGTGTTCTTGGCAGCCTTGCACAACCTTGGCAAGGCTTGTTCTTATTAAAGCTAATTAGTTTGAAACAGCCTTTTTTACCGGGAAGGAACGGAATTCGTAAAGAATCATTAAAAGGTTTTGCCGTTACCTCTGTTTGGTGTTTGTTTCCTTGGAACCAAGTTTGGGTCAGAACACTGGGAGTGTCCCTGAGTTACAATTCTACCTTTGGTTAGCAGGCAGAGATTGAAGATTATAAAGTTTAAGGCAAAAAATGTGTGTAGAGTAATGGTGAACATAATAGCAAGCAACACTGGAGATCACATTAGTGGGCATCTCTTATCATCATGATGTACCTCTTGTAGACCTTCCTTGCCCAGAGGAACACAAAGAAGAGACACGGTCCCAGAAGACAATATTTAAGACTTCCCCTGCCCAGCATTGCCAGCTTATCCCAGCCAAGGAATAGTGGAAGCAGCCACCGTGCCAATCAAATATTTTGGTTTGTTTAGCTTGGCACTGTCTGTGCAAGCCTTTGAAGTAGTATCTCCCAGATCTGGACTGCAGCTTTCTTCTCCAGGGCAATGAAGGATGACAGGAATTGCAGTTAAACACACAGTTGGAGGTACATCCAACAGGTTTCAGGCCAAACTGTGTCTTTCCCAACCTTGCCAGGAGCATGAACTTCCAGTGTTGGGTATGAGAAGGATTGTGTGAATGTGGATGTTCTACTGTGAGCTGCCATCTTTCTCCCAAGCAAAGAGTAGGCAATGGGAACCACCTGGGAACACAGGTAACTCTTTGCAGCTCCTAGAACATTCCACAGATCACACCACCAAAATTTAATAGAAGCCACCCCAAGGCAACGGTGAGTAGTTTTTTTGAAAAAAAAAAAGTCTACAAATAAAGTAAATGCCACTAGCAGCCTCAAAAAACTTAATTTTACCCCCCACCCCCCCCAAATCAAACACCTCAAAAGTAAAACAGATGGAGCCCAAACCTGAAACCTAAGATGAAAACCTCCTAGAATGCATATGGGTCAACATAAGAAAAAAAAAGAATGACATGGCCATAGGTGTATATTATACGCCACCCAATCAAGCAGAAAAAATAGGTGTCCTTTTTGCCAGCCAGCTAACAAACATATGCAGGAAACACACAACAATAGTAATGGGAGACTTCAATTATCCTGATATCAATTGGAAAACTAAATCTGCACCAAGTGAGAAATCAAATACGTTCCTAACTAACCTAGCTGACAACTTTGTTGTCCAAAAGTTAGAGGGTGAAACCAGAGGGACAGCCATACTGGACTTAATTCTTACAAACAGAGAAGAAGTGATAGAGGGAGTTGAAACTGCAGGAACCTTGGGTGAGAGTGACCACGTCATACTAGAATTCAACAGAACACACAAACAAGCAACAGAACATAATGACACCAGAGTCTTGGATTTTAAAAGAGCTGATTTCAATGAACTCAGAGAGAACTTGGGAAAGATTCCATGGATGAAAATCCTAAAGGAGAAAACAACTCAAGAATCTTGGGAAACTAAAAAGTATGATCATAGAAGCCCAGACCAGCACAATACCATTGAAAAAGAAAAACAAGAAATCCAAGAAGAAACCAGCATGGCTGCACAAAGATCTTTCTGGCAAATTGAAAGAAAAAAGGACTAGTACAAAAAATGGAAAGAAGGACATACAACTAAAGCAGAATATCAGCAGATAGCCAAAATCTGCAATGACAAAGTCAGGATAGCAAAGGCTCAGAACAAACAAAGACTTGCAACATAAGTCAAAGATAATAAAAAAAGTTTCATCCAACATATAAATAACAAGAAAAAATTAAGGAAACAGTCGGTCCACTAAAGAGAGAAGATGGCAAGGAAGTAACAGGCAACAGAGAGAAAGCAGAACTGCTTAACTCATTCTTGCATCCGTCTTCACACAAAAAGAAATTATAGCTCAATCCACCAAAAACATCTGTAAAAGACAGACCAGAAATAAAAGTTAAAATAAGTTAAAAAATAGTAAGAGAACACCTGTCTGATCTTAAAGAAAACAAATCACCGCGGCCTGATGGATTTCATCCCAGAGTTTTAAAGGAGCTGGCAGAGGTTATCTCAGAACCACTGCACCATATCTTTGAAAAATCCTGGAGCACCGGGAAACTACCAGAGGACTGGAAAAGAGATGATGTGGCTCCCATTTTCAACAAAGGAGAAAAAAAAACAGACCCAGGAAACTATAGACCAATCAGCCTAACATCAATACCTGGGAATATACTGGAAAAGATAATAAAAAAACAGATCTGCCAACATCTAGAAACAAGTAAAGTAATAACTAGCAGTCAGCACGGGTTTGTTAAGAACAGATCATGCCAAACCAATCTTATTTCATTCTTCAACACAGTGACTAAATTAGTAGACCAGCAAAATACTGTGGACATAATACATTTAGATTTCAGCAAGGCATTCAACAAAGTAGACCACAACCTACTTCCTGGTAAGCTAGAAAAAAGTGGAATAGATAGCATCACCACTAGATGGACTCGCAACTAGCTGGCAAACCGTACTCAACGAGTAGTCCTTAATGGATCTAAGTTGACATGGAGGGAATTAAGCAGTGGGGTGCCACAAGGTTCCGTCTTAGGCCCAGTAATCTTCAATATCTTCATTAATGACTTAGATGAGGGAATAGAAGGGGAACTTACCAAATTTACAGATGATACTAAGTTGGTAGGAATAGCTAACACCCAAGAAGATAATCTCAAGATCCAGATGGATCTTGACAGACTAGAACCCCGGGCCGTATCTAACAAAATGAAATTCAATGTAGAGAAAAGTAAAGTCCTACACTTAGGCAAGAAAAACCAAAAGTACACATACAGACTGGGGGAAACCAGGCTCAATAGCAGTAACTGTGAAAGGAACCTTGGAGTCTTAATGGACAACCAGCTAAATAGGAGCCAGCCGTGTGCAGCAGCAGCCAAAAAAGCCAATGCAATCCTAAATTATATTAACAGAGGAATACAATCAAGATCAAGGGAAGTATTAATACCACTCTATAAAGCCTTAGTAAGACCACATCTAGAGTACTGCATCCAGTTTTGGTCACCTTTATAAAAAAGATGTTGAAAAAGTGCAGAGAAGAGCAATCAGGATGATTAGGGGACTGGAGGCTAAAATATACAACGAACGGTTGCAGGAACTGGGCCTGGCTAGTCTTGTGAAGAGAAGGACCAGGGGAGACAGGATAGCGGTCTTCCAATATTTGAGGAACTGCCCCAGAGAGGAGGAAGGGGTCAAGCTATTTTTTAAAGTGCCTGTTGGCCAGACAAGGAATAATGGATGGAAACTGAACAAGGAGAGATTCAACCTGAAAATGAGGAGGAATTTTCTGACCGTGAGAACAATCAACCAATGGAACAGCTTGCCCTTGGAAGTTGTGGGAGCACCATCATTTGAAACTTTCAACAAGAGACTGGACTGCCATTTG